>CM029438.1:140543-1340543 GCA_017140255.1 Eucalyptus paniculata subsp. matutina | reverse complement strand
TTTTTTTTTGTGAAAATGGGGTGTGTTTTGTCTTATTGAGGGTGGAAATAGCATTTCCCTTCTGGAAAATATTTTCAAAAATTCATTTTTAGATAATTGACAATATTCATGTGGTTGAAATATGAAAATAAATAGGAAATTATTTTCCTTCGCTTTTAGAGGAAAATTTACTTATATTTTACTTAAAAAATGCACAATTTGTGGGATGTGAGATTTACACATATTATATCATCAAAAATCAAATAAAGTTTTATTGATTGATTTCATAATATAAGCACTTTTGTAGATGATAAACAATTTCTTTCTTTCTCTTATGGAATTGGAGCTCGAGATGCATTGGTCCTAAGCCTAGCCCTTAGGGTACTAGGGTCGACTGAGGGGTTTGACACCTAGTCACTAGTGACTTAGGCTTTGCCATTGGGGTCTTGGGGACTTTGGCATGATTGCCCAAGACTTGAGCATGAGTACCAAGGTTTTTAATTTGGTATTGAGGGGCTTGAGCTAGGGGTCTAGGGTTTGCCAAAGACCTCAATTGGGGTGTTGGTGACTAGGCCTTGGCCTTGAGGGGCTTAAGCCTCACCCCAGGGTCTCGGTTCTATGAGCTGAGATTTCTCAAGCCCAGCCACTCGAACCTGAGCACAATTGCTAGGAACCCTAGCCCAAAGTTGATGGGTCTGAGCCTAAGCGCCAGTGGCTAGGGTGTGGAAGCTAGGTAGCCAAGCATGGTAAAGATAACTAACACTTGTCTATCTAGCAAATTCCAATCATCTTGCTTGATCTAATTTGGTTTCTTTCTAGCCAATGGAATTCAAGCACGGCCACTAGGAACTCTAGCCTAGAGTTAATGGGACTGAGCCCGAGTGCCAATGACTAGGGTGTGGGATCCAAGTAGCCAGACATGGTAAAAGATAATCAATGCTTGTCTATTGAGCAAATTCCAATCAACTTGCTTAATCTAAATGGCTTTTTTCCCGCGGGAGTAAAGAATTAATGTTGCCAGAGTTCAAAAACTGCACTGAACAGAGCGATGGAGCTTTCCGAAGCATTGCAGGTTGGAAAGAAATCTTCAGATATAATTTGAAGTCAAAGCCATTCAAACCTTTTCAAATGCTACTTTTTTGACAATCCGATAGCTAGCTAATGAATTGTTACTGAGATAGGAAACTGATCATCTCACAACATGCAATAATTCTAAAAGAACGCCCATGGAATCGTGATTATAAATTTATCATTTCTCCACAGAACTCGAATAAATCCACTACACAGAAATGACAACCCTGATAATCGATTGCAGAAAACACAATGCGCGTTACATTATTTCACATTCTTTTGAAGTTAAAGATGAATCCTAGATTTATTAAATCTGAAATACCATCCTTAGAATGAACCACACCCTTAACACGAAACTACCAGCAATCATATGGCACCTCTTCATCTGCGTACAAGTGCCCTCAGCAATCGTCATTTTCCCCATAAATCCATGCTGAAATCTTCACAGGAATCGCTGTGGTACACGAGATACTGCTGCATGCACACAAGGGCAGGGTCTGTAGCTCCCGAATGCATGTACGTGCCACAGAAAGTCTCTACAATTTCAAAATCTCTCAGCGCAAGAAATTGTTCCCACGAGCTTTCTTCTTCTCCAATCACGCTGCATGGTGAATACCAGCTATTCTGCGAGGTTTTGTCACCACAGTAAACTCCACAAGAGGTGTAGAAGCTATTTGCACTCCCTGTCAGAATTTCATTTGGTGGTACAACGTAGGGATCTAATTTTGGAGTATCAATAGTGGGAAGAGATGCATTTTGATGGGATGAACTGCCATTGGGATAGGGCTTAACTTTAATATGACATGCGGTTGGAATTTGCAACTTGTTCCCATAGCCGACGCGTTTCTTTAAGCGGGTGTTCCAATAATTCTTTATTTCATTGTCAGTCCATCCGGGAAGTCTAGGGCATGCATGGAAACGTTTCTAAGAAACGTTTCCGGCACACTTCTGTACGGAAAGTGTGCCCGGGAACAAAAAAGGAACAGAAACGCGTTTGGTTGCGTTTCTGTTCCTTTTTTGTTTTTTTGTTTCTGGAGCGAAATAAGAACAGAAAAAAGAAACATAAAAAAGTTGTTTCTTTTGAAAAGAAACACTTCTTCGACGGAACAAAAGAACAAAAATGAAAGAAACAAAAGAACAAAATCGGAACAAAGCGAAGAACTCTTCGTGCGTGCTCGTTGCTCCTCTAGGCTGAAGCTTCGTTCTTTTGTTTCCGGTGTCGCTTCCATCTCTCCGGCGGCTCCCACTCGGCTGACTCTCCGGCGACTCCTCACTCCGGCGACTCCAGGTACGTTTCCGGTCAGCGTTGCTCCCCGTTCGGCCCTCCTCCTCCGGTCAGTGTCGCTTCCCGTTCGGCCCTCCTCCTCCGGTCAGTGTCGCTCCCCCTTCGGCGCTCCTTCTCCGGTCGGCACTGCTCCCCCTTGGGCGCGGCAAGCCGTCCCTCGAGCGAGCGTTGCTCGCCCAGATCTGCAGCAGATTTGAGCGAGCGAGCTTGCTCGAGCTCGAGCAGCAGCAGCTCGAGCTGCAGCTCCAGTGAGCTGCAGTTGCTGGAGCAGTAGCTCGAGCGAGCTGCAGCTCCAGCAGCTGCAGCTCGACTCCAGCAGCTGCTGCAGCAGCTCGAGTTGCAGCCACTGCAGCAGCTCGAGCTGCTCGAGCAGCCGCTGCAGCGACTCGAGCAGCAGCCGCTGCAGCGGCTCGAGCAGCTCGAGCAGCAGCTCGCTCGAGCTGCTGCAGCTCTAGTGAGGTGGACAGGCTGGTGATGTTGAATGAATAGGCTGGTGATGTGGTTTCCTTCGATTGTTATTTTGTTGCTCATGGTGATGTGGAATGGACAGGCTGGTGAAGCACGTGGCGAGGGCGTTGAAGGACGATTTCACCACCAAGGGGGAGATTCAGCTGAAGTCGAGGTGCAACGTGGTTGTGCGGCATCGTAAGAAGGTATAACCAAGGGTAATGCTGCCTTGTGTTGGCTAAATTTCATGGTACATTCTATATGTAGCATTATTATGTACTTTTTCTAGTAGAAAATGCAACTTATGATCTGTTTCACACAAGTTAGTTCAACAATTTTTAGTTTTCTCATTATATAGTCTTCTTGGCTTGCATCTTTTGAGAATGATTTTGTGGTTGGCATATATTGTATTATGTTATTGATTTAACTCATAACTCATATGTTGCTCAACCGATGAAAGATTAAATGGCATCTGAGAGACAGACATGCAATGCGAAGTGGACCGAGTCTGTAACCAACATATTTATTGGTTTGTTGGTGGATGAGGTGAAAAAGGGAAATCGGACCACTTCATCTTTCAATAAGGCAGGGTGGAGGAATATACATACTAAATTCGTTAGACAAACATGATGCCAATATAGCCTGATCCAGATGCGAAACAAGCTCAACAAACTGAGAAAACAATATAGCAGTTTCCAAAAACTTATGTCTCAGTCTGGATTCGGTTGGGATAGTGTCAATAAAAGAGTTTCTGTTGACGATCCAAGCGTATGGGAAGATCACATCAAGGTATATTTTTTTAACCTTTTGATCATTTTGATGTCATTATGTATATTAATTTTAAAATGTATGATTATATACCTCAAATGTCATTATTGTCAAAATTGTAGGAGAATGTAGAGTGGGAAAAATTCAGGAAGGATGGATTTCCCCAATATCCCGAGCTTTGTATTGTATTTGGTGGTACATATGCTACTGGAGAATATGGCACTGCAACTGCTGAAGATGGGCAGGGGTCGGAGGAAGATCACACTGGTGATGCCAATGTAGGTGCTGACAACAGTGGTTACAATGCATATGGTGACAACAGTGGTGGCAATGCCTATGGTGATGCTGGTGGTGGCCATACAGATGACTTCGGTGATCATCACACTGATGAGAGAGTCTTTACACCAGAAGATGCTGGAACTTCAGCTCGTGGAAAGCACAAATTGGATAGGACTCCAACTACTAAGAGGAGAAGGAGGAGTACCCAAAACAGTATTGATGACACTTGCAAAGCTATCCAAGACCTTTTGAAAGTTAAGTCCAGTCAATCCGGTAGTGCCTTTGCGACCTCTGGGGTTATGCCATCACCTGAAGATCCTTTCTCCGTCGTTGCTGTGATGGATATTCTGCTTACTATGCCTGAGATAGACCAAGATCTTTATAATAAAGCAGTGGATCGGGCATGCGATAGTGCCTCGTGGAGGGTGGCTTTCATTAAATCTACACCTGAAAGGAGAATTGGACTTCTTTATCATCTTTAGTAGATTTATGAATTGAGTGGGGTAACGTAGAGATTGTATTATTTATGTTATCTTTTAATATGTCGTTTTAAGTGTTGAGACTCTTCCTACTTATATGTAATGGCATCTTCAATTGAAACTATGACTTATGTTATTGATGTTTTTATATTTTTCTGATGATATAGGTACTATGGAAGAGGGATCGGATAGTATATGTAGTGAAGAGGTAGAACAAGTTCAACAAGTCTTGGATGAGGACGATATAGCCGTATTGCTAGTATGGTTGTGCACGGTTGCCATTGACGCGTCCGTGCATACAATAGAACCAATTAGGGACAGCAAATTATTAGGATCTGAATGGATAAGGGAGATTATTACTGGACATTCAGATAGGATATATGAAGCCTTCGGGATGGAGAGGCATGTTTTTCTGAATTTATGTGATTTGATGAGAGTAAGAGGTTGGTTAAAAGATAGTCGATATATTAGAATAGACGAACAAGTTGGGATATTCTTATCAATGGTTTCTCATGGTAGCTCAAATAGAATTTTATGTGAGAGATTTCAACATTCTGGAGAAACAATCAGCAAGTATTTCAGCAAAGTGTTGAAAGCAATTATCAAACTTTCAAGAGAGATAATCAAACCACTGTCCTTTGATGTCATCCCTCAAGAAATTCTTATGGATCCTAGGCATAAACGCTACTTCAAGGTATGATTTCTATATCAACATTATATCATCAAATACATGTACTTCATAATCTTTTATAATCTTAGATTGATATTAAATTGACAGATGCGTAGGTGCTCGGATGGCACCCATATAGATGCTATTGTCCCAGTGTCTGAGCAGGTTCAATTTCGAGGCAGGAGAGGGACTACCACACAGAACGTGTTGTGTGTTTGCTCATTTGATATGAAATTTACTTACGTGTATGTTGGATGGGAAGGATCTGCCAATGATTGTCGAGTGCTTTCGGCAGCACTCGAAACTTCTCAATTGCAATTTCCCCGACCACCGCTCGGTATTTACTTTGTTTATATTGATATTTGTGATTATATTATGGTTTAATATCATAACAAATTTTTATATATCATGTTATAGGGAAATACTACGTGGCAGATTCCGGTTATGCAGCACTTCCGGGATTTTTAACTCCTTTTAGAAGGGAACGGTATCATCTCAGCGAATATAGAGGGAGTGGGAGACGGCCAAGAACAGCAAAAGAGTTATTCAACTATAAGCACTCTTCACTAAGAAATGTAATTGAGAGGTCATTTGGGGCATTAAAGAATCGCTTTACCATTTTGAGACATATGCCTCCATTTATAATTCGGAAGCAAGCCCTTGTTGTAATTGCATGTTGTGCTCTTCATAATTACATTCGTGATCAAGATAGGATGGACAGAAATTTTCCATGTATGGAGATCCGGAGTATCCATTTGGACCTACAGGAGGGGAAGTTGCAGATGATACATCGGCTGAGCAGTCATCTGGGATGAACAGCGTTAGGATAAGAATTGCAAATAAAATGGCAAGGGATCACAATATGACTGAGATTTGTTGACTTTTGTAATATTGCTTTTACGTATTCACTGTAATGCAGTTGAACAATGAACTATATTACTCAATTATTGTGATGTTATGTATGGAAAGGCTCATGTTGAGATGTATGAAATTTTCGTTTAAGGGCGCACATATGAGCATGCTGAAAATATTTTTCATTTCACATCCCATTTTTCAAAAATTAAATTTATAAGCATTTAATGAGAATGAGAAATCAATATCAAGTTTTTTTTTTGGTAAAAGAAATCAATATCAAGTTTATTATATGCTTTAAAACTAAAAAAAAAAATGTACTTGAATTTACTAGATACAAACTTTAATTACAAAATTTTATATGAAATATGCCATATAATCATGCTAAAAATGTTTGTCTTCACTAACCATGAACAAAATAAAATTAATGAGCATTTCATAAGAATGACAATTTAATATCAATTTTAAAATTAAAAAAAAAACACAGAAATTTTTTTGTCGTTTACCAAACGTGTTTCTGTTCTTTTTCTATTCTAGGAACAGAAATTGACTGCAGTTACCAAACATGTTTCTGTTCTTTTTTTATTCCAAGAACAGTTTTTTTTTACACTTACCAAACGCGTTCTTTTGTTCAGAAACTGTTCCCCGGAACAGAAACACTTCTTTTTCGTTTTCTGTTCCCAGGAACAGAAAAGGAACAGAAATGAAACCATGCGCGCCCCTAGCTGCTATGCCCACCCATCTAAAATAGGGAAACTCAATCAAGATCGTACATTTCTCTACAAGTAAAAACTTACGCGCGCGCGCACGCGTGCCCCGAGAGAGAGAGAGAGAGAGAGAGAGAGAGAGAGAGAGAGAGAGAGAGAGAGAGAGAGAGAGAAAATATGTCCTTATATTCAATGTGATTAATTTGAGCCAAGGATCATACGAGAAAAAAGGTTTTCTTACGAACAAAAAAAAAGAGAGAAAAAGAGAAAAAAGAAAATAAACAAGCCAAAACAACAATTAATGAAGAAAATACCTGTAGTCTATTATTGTCGAGTCAAAGTCGTTTGTGACAAAGGAAATTAAGTGTTCTATGCAACGGCGGTAAAAAAGATTTAAAGTTTTCCGCTTCGCGAGGCTAAAAAAATTCGCAGAGGTGATTTTCTCTAAATATAGTCACGTTTTGACCGAGGTGATGCTTGTGCGAACTTACTTATTTCCGAGAAGGCGATGCAACTCGTTGATCAGATCCTCCTCTTGTTTGGTGATGTTTCCATACCTGATGTTAGGCCTCAAATAGTTCATCCACCGAAGTCTACAACTTTTCCCAGTTCTTGCCAAACCTAAGTATTCACACGCATATTCAAGACCAGGGTTAATAGTATTCCCAACCAATCCAGATACAGAGATCAGTGGAAAACAAGATCAGCACACGAATATTTCATACCAGCAGGTTTGGGCATGTGAGTCCAGTTCCAAATGCCATGTCTCCTGATATAAGCAATGAGCTTCTGATCTTCTTCTGCACTCCAAGCGCCCTTCTTCACTGTTGGATTGCAGTTCTTGTTGGGTGTAAGTAGGCGTCTCACCATTTTTGAGCTAGCTTTTGACTTCGTGAGGGAAGAGAGAGAAGAAATGTGGCTGTGCTTTAACTCATTTACTTAAATCATGTTCTCAGTACATCCAAGATTTGCTTTCCATTTATACATGGGGTTGGTCCCACATATACATCTTTTCGAAAGCCCACTTGTTTCCACAGGCTTTCGCTTTGGTATTTTTATTTTATTTTATTTTAAAGCAAGTTGGTTTTCCAGGCAACTTGTAAAAAGAAAGACATTTTCACTGGTCGGAAGCAGTTGACTGGCGTAAGTTTTGGCATTTTTGGAAACCCTCCGCCTAAGAGCCAACTGCAAAAAGATTCCAGCGCTCATAATATTTTAATAAGACATGCTTGATATACACAATGCTTTCTGACTTGCGTATGCCTCTGAATTAAATAGTCACATATATCACCAAGGGTTGGAATCTTACTATTTCACAATATGTTTTTAACTTAGTTAATCCATCTTGTTGATACATTCGCATCTGGATATTGTGCTTCACACGTGTTAGGCTTAAAAGGAAAGAGCGAATGCTTAGAAGTTTTTCCCCGATAGGTTGGACAATTGAGACATTCGATTTTGTTGTACATTAAAAATATGTAAGGAAAACGAGAGAAAAGGGATAGTAAGGAAGCTTCGACTACGCATGTCTCTTCCTATGATCATTGGACTTTCTAAAACCTAAAGTCATAATGATGAATTCTTAAATGTTCAAAATCATTCATTCTATAGGTTTAAATAAGGGTTTTATTTGGAAATTTATTTGTATCTGATGACTTCCGGTTCCGGATATATACCCATATATCTCGTTCATATCTTGTGTCAATTTTTCTTTTTAAGGAACTCAAACGACTCTTGTTGGGACGTTCCTAAGTCATTCACATTCAATACCGTCTCTTATGCTTGTCCAATGTAAACACTAAGTGCTCATTATATGGTGGCATTAAATGCCATATTTGTCATATTTGGCTTTCCATAGATGGCCTTCTCTTTTTAGTCACATTGACTATAATGAAATATCAAACTTTCCTGATTAGTGCATTCATATAGCAACAACTTCTTACAAATACTCTAACAGTTCATGTGGATTCCAACTCAGAAATGAATAGGTCCAAAACTGGTTAGTAATTTTCAATATGCTGTTAGGATAAAGTCGCTGCTTGGCCTAAAGGACAAGGTTCAGGTTCCCTAGATGCTGCTAGGTTTGAGGCTTTGTAAAGAAGGTTGTTTCTTGCTTGGTTTTGTTAGCTGTGTGTTCAGATTGGTTTCTTTTAGATGGAGATTTGTCAGATTTTGTTTGTGAGCGTGAGATAAGAGAATAACTCGTCGAAAAACAATATTACTTTAAGAGAGACCGAGTACTTAACTGATGGTTTGAAGTTTGCAGTGATCTCACATTACTTTCTTTTTGTCCAGGGCCTCTAAATTGGATCACCATAATGTCTCGTGTACTTTGGATCATTTGTAGCTTCATGATTTTGAATGGAAATCTTCCTTGACTATCTTGAAACAGTTAATCCATCAGTCTTCACAGGCTCAAGTTCAAACACCCTGATCATAATCGAGTGAAAATAACCCAAGATGTTGATAGTCCTAATTAGTTTTTTTTTTTTGGGAGGGGGGGTGTGGTTCTACAATCAGAAATGTTGGAGAAATCTTTC
Organism: Eucalyptus paniculata subsp. matutina; assembly: GCA_017140255.1. Classification (NCBI taxonomy): domain Eukaryota; kingdom Viridiplantae; phylum Streptophyta; class Magnoliopsida; order Myrtales; family Myrtaceae; genus Eucalyptus; species Eucalyptus paniculata. The sequence continues at coordinate 1,331,466 of CM029438.1, read as the reverse complement.
CAGAATATTTTGAAGCTGACAAAACGTTTCTATCAGTCTAGTCTGGATATTTGCAGACCTTCTGTTTAGGGTCTGAAGACTTTCTGATCACCAGACTCAGCACTCAAGACTTAAGACTCAAGACTATTCTCATTGACAGTTTTTCTAATCCAGTGATGAAGGCAATCCAGAGCCGAAGTATTTGGTTGAGGATTTAGTTCTATCCTCTGGAGAAGATCTCTTGGCTGGATAAAAATAACGGATTCTTTTATACGTAATCTAGATCATTTGAAGATCCGATGATCGACGAAATATTCTTGAAAGGTTCTATTCTTGGAAACCAAGATCCTGATTGTATGGGCGAACAGGATTGATGGGTTATCGTCAAGTTCCTTTAATAGCTCGAATGATCTTCTTAATTGATTCCGTCCATCGGGTAGATTGGAGGAATTCCTTTGGTAAGTGCCAACGGATATGATGGCATAAATGAGTATAAAAGTAAGACGTTCTAGTTGCTTTAGAAATATGATCGATAGAGAAATTCCAGAGTCTGAAGCACCTCGATTATTAGTCGATACATTCTAAGCAAAATTGTATACACAGAGAGTGTTTATACTTAGTGAGACCTTGAGTGAGTGTGGTAGATCATCTACACCAAGAAATCAAGGAAGATCAACGCTGTAACATCTCTTTGTTCATAGTGGAATCCAGCCAATAGGCTGTCAGTGCAGAAGAGTGGACGTAGGCTTGAAATAAGCTGAACCACTATAAACCGCGTGTTTAATTTTCTTTTTCATTCTCTCAGTCTTACTTTGATTATTGTTTGTCTCAAATCTATCAGCTGTCAAGTATTGTGCAATTATTGAGAAAAATCTTTTATATACCTATTCACCCCCCTCTAGGTACTTATACTAGCTATATCAATTGGTATCAGAGCTTGTGTACTCACTTTATTTGAAGTGTTTTACTTCAGAGTAAAAGATCCATGGCTAGTATGCTAGCACCAGGGCTGATGGAAGGGCAAAGCAATACCAGACCACCCTACTTTGATGGAAAGGATTACAACATCTGGAAGAACAAGATGAAAGCTTTCCTACGATCAAAGGATCCTCTGTAATGGGACGTTGTAGAAAAAGGAATTACTCCTATAGCTGCATCAGTCTCTGAAAGAGGGAAAGAAATTGTTGAGACTAGCGGAATGACTCAGGAAGAGATAAACAAGAGACAAGCACTCGATGCAAAAGCAATTTACTCTTTATATTGTGCTTTCTCACCAACTGAATATAACAGAATATCTTCTTGTGTTACAGCAAAAGAAGTTTGGGACAGATTACATATCACCTATGAAGGAACAGATCGAGTGAAGGAAACCAGAATTAACATTCTCCTCGATCAATATGAAGCCTTCAAAATGAAACCAGGAGAATCTATAACTGACATGTTTAGCCATTTTACAGATATTGTCAATGGTCTTGAGAATCAAGGAGAGAAAATTTCTGATCCCATGAAGGTAAACAAGCTACTGCGTGGACTCTCCAAGGATTGGAATCACATAAAGACTTCAATAAGAGAGATGCAAAGAATTATGCCACTATCTGTCGACGAGCTGATTGGAACTCTTCAGTCTTATGAAGTGGAACGAATTAATGAAGACGAAGATCCAAGAGGTAAGAAATCCATTGCATTAAAATCAAATGATGATTATGATGATACAGATTCTGAAGATGATATGGACGATGAGGAGCTTGCTCTCATGATAAGAAGATTCAGAAAACTGAATAGAAAAGGAAGAAGGTTCAACTCAAAGAAACAAAGTTTCCAAAGACAGCAGACCAAGTCTGTTGATGATGAGGAACCAAACAGAGATGTAGTTTGCTTCGAATGTAAGAAAAATGGACACATTAGACCCAACTGTCCTCTTCTGAAGAAGAAAAGAGGAAAAGCTGAAAAGTTTCGAAAAGCTCTCAAAGCCGAAACCTGGAGTGATACAGAGTGTGAAGAAAGTGATAATGAATATGCCAACCTATGTCTGATGGCACATTCAGACTCAGACTCAGTTCGGATCGACTCGGACGTGAATTTGAGGTAAGTGATTTTAAAATTCCTGTCAAAGTTTCTAAATACATTGATGAACTGTGTTTTAGTCTTAAGACTTCTCTCAAAAGAATTTCCGAACTTAAAAAGGAAAACTCAGCTCTAAAACAAAAGGAAAACATTTTAAAAGAAAGAGTTAAAAGTTTAGACTTGAATGTTTCTACTCTTAAAGAAAAAGAAGATAATCTTTTGAAAGAAAATGTTTTTTTTTTAAAACTGACTTATCAAATATTTCAAAGAAATTTTCAATAGGGTCCGAAAAACTTGAAAAAGTTCTTTCAGTTCAAAGACCTTACTTCAATAAGTCCGGTCTAGGCATGATAGCAGAAACAATTCCCTTGATTGATTTTCCTAAAGTAAAAGAAAGAATTAAGAAAATACCCTCGAGAGAGGCTTACAAAAATCATTTCAAGAAAGTTTTTGTAAAGTCTGTAGGTCGAAATGCCCTCAGGTGTTCAAAGTGCAACAGTCCGGATCACTTTGAAAAAGAGTGTCCTATGGTTTGGAAACCTGTTAAGAAAGTATGGGCTAATACTGTTTATCTTACTAACACCAAAGGACCCAAGAAAATTTGGGTACCAAAGAAAGCTTGAGACTCTCTTTTAAATACAGGTCTCCATCAAGAAAAAGGTAAAGTGGTATCTTGACAGTGGATGCTCAAGACACATGACAGGAGACTCAAATTGCTTCATAAAGCTTGTTCAAGTAAATGGTGGAAAAGTTTCATTTGGAGGAAACAATAAAAGAAGTATTGTGGGATTTGGAACTGTGAAAATTGGAAATCTCACAATAAGTAATGTTTCCCTAGTGGAAGGACTCAATTATAATCTTCTCAGCATTAGTCAATTATGTGACACTGGTTTTAAGATCTTCTTTCAAGAAGGAACATGTTCTGGAACCAGTAGAGACTCTACTCAGTCTTTCATGGGTCGAAGACATGGAAATATCTATCTTCTGAATGTGAAACCAAATGAATCGCAATGCCTTATCTCAATCCAAGACGAAGCAAGCTTAAGGCACAAAAAGCTTGGTCATGTCAACATGAAGCAATTAGCCAAAGTCTCATCAAAGCAGCTTATTCGAGGTCTACCCAAATTACTATTCCAAAAGTCCGAACCATGCACACCATGTATTCTGGGAAAGGTAAGAAATTTATTTAAGTTAATAAATCATGTCTCTACTAATCATGTACTACGGTTGCTGCATATGGATCTCTTCGGACCAACCAGAACCCAGAGCGTTGGAGGTAAGAAATATTTCCTAGTAATTGTGGACGATTTCTCCCGCTTTACTTGGGTATATTTTCTTGCAAGTAAGTCTGAAACCTTATTGTATTTTGAAAAATTTGCTAAAAAGGTTCAAAATGAAAAAGGATGTGTTATCTCAAGTATAAGAACAGAGATCATGGAGGTGAATTTGAAAATCAAGATTTTACAAAATTTTGTGATGAATCTGGCTTTAAGCATGTGTTCTCCTCTCCATATACTCCTCAGCAAAATGGAGTTGTGGAAAGAAAGAATAGATCTCTTCAAGAAATGGCTAGAACTCTTTTAATTGAAAGTAAAATTTCTTCACGATTTTGGGCTGAAGTCAAGTTTCAACAGCGTGCTATATCATCAATAGAGTCTTCCTAAGACCTATTCTAGAGAAAACCCCTTATGAGTTATTCAAAGGTAAGAAGCCCATTATTTCATACTTTCATGTGTTCGGTTGCAAATGCTTTATATTAAAAAATGCAAAAGATCGAGTTGGTAAGTTTGAAGAAAGATCGATGAAGGCATCTTCCTTGGATATTCTACATCAAGCAAAGCCTACGAGTCTATAACAAGAAGAGCCAGATCTGTGGGAGGAGTCAATGAATGTCAAATTTCAAGACTCTACACAAGATGAATCTAGTCAGACTCATTATGAAGAATCTGAACCTACTCCAGACCCTCAAAAGCTTACAACTCAAGAAGCATCTCAGACTCTGAAAGACCAGCATCAAGCTGTTCATGAAAATTCAAATAAAGAAAGAGATCATCATCTAGACAAATCAACCAGTAACTGGAAGCATAAGTCCAGTCATCCCAAAGATCTCATTATCGGCGAAATTAATGAAGGAATTCGCACCAGATCCAAAAGACGTGAAGAGTCTAGTGCTTTGGCTCTCATTTATGAAATTGAACCAAAGAGCATAGAAGAAGCTTTATCTGATGAAAGCTGGATTGAAGCTATGCAAGAAGAGCTCAGACAATTCAACATTAATGATGTATGGGAATTGACATCTAAACCAAAAGGTAAAACTGTTATTGGAGCCAAATGGGTGTTCAGAAACAAGATGAATGAAAAAGGAAAAGTCGTACGAAACAAAGCAAGACTCGTGGCCAAAGGATATACGCAAGAAGAAGGAATAGACTATGATGAGACTTACGCTCCAGTAGCAAGGTTAGAAGCTATTCGACTATTACTTGTGTTTGCTTGTTATAAAAATTTCAGGTTATTCCAAATGGACGTCAAAAGTGCCTTCCTAAATAGATTTATCCATGAGGAAGTTTATGTGGAACAACCACCTGGGTTTGAAGACCCAAAGAAACCAGACTTAGTCTTCAGACTGAAAAAGGCATTGTATGGTTTAAAGCAAGCACCTCGAGCTTGGTACGACAGACTAATTTTCTAAGTCTATGCAGGATGAGTTTGAAATGAGTATGATAGGAGAATTAACATTCTTTCTTGGTCTTCAAGTAAAGCAATTGAAGGAATGAACTTTTATTTATCAAGAAAAATATGCTAATGATCTTGTCAAAAGGTTTGGATTGGAAAATTGCAAAAAGACTGATATACCAATGTCAAGTTCTTTGAAGATAGACAAAGATGAAGAAGGGAAGAAAGTTGATCAAAAGCTGTACAGGAGCATCATTGGTTCACTTCTTTATCTTACTGCTTCTAGACCTGACATTTTGTTGAGTGTTTGCATCTGTGCTAGGTTTCAATCAGATCCTAGAGAATCCCATCTCAGTGCTGCAAAACGTATTATTAAATACGTTGCTTCATCTTCAAGCATCGGTCTTTAGTCTTTGAAATCTTTCCAGAATATTTTGAAGCTGACAAAACATTTCTATCAGTCTAGTCTGAATATTTGCAGACCTTCTGTTTAGGGTCTGAAGACTTTCTGATCACTAGACTCAGCACTCAAGACTCAAGACTCAAGACTATTCTCATTGATAGTTTTTCTAATCCAGTGACGAAGGCAATCCAGAGCCGAAGTATTTGGTTGAGGATTTAGTTCTATCCTCTGGAGAAGATCTCTTGGCTGGATAAAAATAATGGATTCTTTTGTACGTAATCTAGATCGTTTGAAGATCTGATGATCGACGAAATATTCTTGGAAGGTTCTATTCTTGGAAACCAAGATCCTAATTGTATGGGTGAACAGCATTGATGGGCTATCGTTAAGTTCCTTTAATAGCTCGAATAATCTTCTTAATTGATTCCGTCCAACGGGTAGATTGGATGAATTCTTTTGGTAAGTGCCAACAGGTATGATGGCATAAATGAGTATAAAAGGAAGACGTTCTAGTTGCTTTAGAAATATGATCGATAGAGAAATTCCAGAGTCTGAAGCACCTCGATTATTAGTCGATACATTCTAAGCAAAATTGTATACACAGAGAGTGTTTATACTTAGTGAGACCTTGAGTGAGTGTGGTAGATCATCTACACCAAGAAATCAAGGAAGATCAACGCTGTAACATCTCTTTGTTTATAGTGGAATCTAGCCAATAGGCTGTCATTACAGAAGAGTAGACGTAGGCTTGAAATAAGCCGAACCACTATAAACTGCGTGTTTAATTTTCTCTTTCCTTCTCTCAGTCTTACTTTGATTATTGTTTGTCTCAAATCTATCAACTGTCAAGTATTGTGCAATTATTGAGAAAAATCTTTTATATACCTATTCACCCCCCTCTAGGTACTTATACTAGCTATATCAAGAAACATCAAATAGCGCATGAAGATGGATAAGACGGACCGATCTTCCTAAAACATAAATCTATAAAATATTCCAACATGACCGGTAGACAGGATAACAAGTAGAATAACACAAATAAAACGCAAGACAAATTTAAAAGGAAGCGGCAAGATTCGAACCAATGATTTGTGCTCTGATATTATGTTAGACAAGCTGTTTTTTCTGAAAAAAACTTAATCTGTCAAGAAATGGACCAATAAGGGGCACCTGGCATAGTAGTTAACACACATAATTCAGGGTTTAATCATATTTAATGGAGATGCTTAAAAATCTTGCCGTAAAACTTCAAATAAAGGTTCTGAAGTTATAGGTCATTATAGTGGTTGACTATCTGGAGAACTCGTACGCCTCGTTACACTTTTAATGAACCACTTGCTTGGTGGCTTCTTTGATGAACCACAGATAGACGATAATAATTCCACTTCCAGATGAATGGAATTGCATAATTTCTATAGGTTATTATAGATAGGAGGTACATATTCTTTTGGAGGCTGTCTTTTCACCTTTATACACTTAGGGCACATTTGAAAGTCTTAGAAACTAAACTTTGTATGGACCGTGTGTATCCAGTTAAAATCTTGAGAACATATGTGCAAGACACTTCTCATGGCGTAGGACTTAACCATGATGAAAGCAAACTGAAATTTTTTTAGTGAACTTACTTTATAATTATATTAAGCATATGGGACTCATAAAAATATGAATATATGTGTGTGTGTGTGTGTGTGTGTGTGTGTGCCGATTATAGAGATACCCCAATTACTAGGTTATTAGCCTTTCCTATAAGTTTGTGATCTATTTCATTGATATATCGTTCTTGGAGATATATTCTTCTTTTGTTAGTTCACCTTTTCTGATTGTTTTTCTCGTATACGAGTAACTAACCATAATTGCCCAGATGATTTTTCTTTTAAAATATATCTTCTGACTATAATATAATTACATATAGGGAATAACTTGCTGGGAACGGCTTGTTGTACAATAGACCAAATAGACACGTTTGTCTATTATTCACGAGAACTGTGAAACACGCATCATAAATTAAATTTTTTTTTTTTTTAAAATCTATTCAAATATAGAGATGGAATAGCTAAATCAGATAAGTGAAACCCCAAATAACTCATTGCTTTGATCAATGTGATGCACATCATTATTTTAGTCCGTCAAAGATAATGGCGAGCCAAAAAAATAATTTTTTTAATGTCATATTCCCTATGTAAATTGCATCTAATGACCAATCGGAGATGGATTTGTTTCTAGCTTGGGATAAAATACTGAAATTAAAATCGAGAGAAAAGTTTCTCTGCCCAAATGTCTAAACCCTAAATGACGACAAAAGCACATCTTGCCACCAACACTCAAAGCTGTCCATTACAAACTTACCATCACAAGCTTTTCTTCGGAGGAAACGAAAAAAAAAAAAAAAGGTCCTGTGCTCACATCTCCCAATAGATCTGGTCAATTTGACATAAAAAACAGCACATAATTCTTTTTAAGTCTTTTTTGCAACGTGCGTCTTATTCCCACTATTACTAAATGAATTAGTTGGCACAGTTTACAACGCAAATGGACATGATTACGAAGAGAGTCCACTTAAACAATCGTCTGAGCACATGAAGTCCTGCCCGTTGTTAAGGTTTCACTCACATGACAATGAGAATCTTTGTCTTTTTTATTTAGGTCACAGCAAAGCGAGTATCATTCAAAAGCTTTTTTTTTTCAGTGATGCTACTCATAAATACACAATTACTAACAGATTTCTGCCATAAAAGGACGGAACCCCATGGCAAATTTGGAAAGAAGCTCAGCATTACACAACGTATCATATAATCTGACTTGAAGACCCGTGGTTGATGTTCATTCCTCTTTGTTAAGTCATTATACGAAAGCTTCGAGAAATAGAAACTGTAATTACAAGTTTGACAAGCTCTTTTCTTCCCTATTTAGTTGGCTGGCTGATGCAAAGTCCAAACAAGGGATATCATAAATTAATTACTTCCCAAAAGGTCAAAAAGGCAAATGTCTCAAGAAGATAAAGGTCACAATGAACTAGGTTTCACGGATTTTAATTCATACTTAATACTACTACCTAAGAACGGGAAGACACGGAGTACTTTGGTCAAGGTTGGAAGATTTATACGAAAAGTATTGCATAAAATCATGTCATTGGTAAATATCATGATTCATAAAAGGTGAATAAGCTCGATTTTTTTAGAATGAGTCTGAGTAATAGTTTCCATAACCCAAAAAAAGAAAAGAAGAAAAAAACTTGCACAAGATTGGTCATCCTCTCATCCTTTTATAAAGCAAAAGTGGTTTCATCCTTTAAGAAAATGCATGTTACAAGGGTACTGGTTTTTACGAACTAAACCTGTAAAATAAACCCAGGGTCAAGTTGTAAGTAAGATCATATTTGAAAACCTCATTGGACTGATGTTCTGAATGAGTCTTAGTAAAGAGTGGTACCAGAGATAAGACTAGCTCACTATAGACTTATTAAGTTATATGTCAAGTTAGAAAAAGGCATTGAACTGGTGCATCATCTATTATCATCAATAGGATTTCGTAACACCTGCAACATTCAGTAAATAAATTTTGTTATTTAGTACTATGTTCCATTTGTTTGAGGGAAAACTGCTTTGCAGAAATTGTTTTTCGACTTTTCAGTATTTGGATGATAGAAAGCTAGTAAATCTATGGAAAACATTTTCCATGAAATGAAAATAATAAGCTTAGATTGGGAAAAAAAACTTCCCATTCTCACAATAAGGAAATCACTTTCTCTAAACTATAAAATAAATGAAAACTAACAAATTTCCTTAAAAATGATTTTAATGAAAAATATTTTCCTATATCCCCAAAATTTTTACTGAAACAAACGTACATTTAATTTCATACCGAGGAGTACTGCTAGGCTAATCTATGGTACCTACCTTACTTCTATACAATAATTAATAGAAGTGTTTTTAGGAGACCCATGTGTTAGCTAGAGGTTCATGTAGATGACAACTATTTTCTTGAACTTTTTAATGGGTAACCCAATCAAAGAATTTGATGTGGAAACATGTAATCAAACAATAAAAGAAATAGAATAAGTAAATTAGACACTAGATTTACGTGATTGATATGATGTGACTTACATCCAATATAGAATTCTATCATAGATCAAGTGATTTAATTGAGATTCTAACCACATTTGAGTAAATCAAACACTCTTAAGTGTTTTCTAGCCTGCAATTACATCCAATAACTTACACATTGTTTAGTCCTTGCAATTATTCATGAAACAATCACTTAATCTCTCAAAGAAATTACACAAAACTTTAACACAAGATTTTGACGGCTTCCAACACTCAATGTAATTCATGGGCATAAGCACACAAGATGACACACTTCCTATATATAAACAAGAGTAGGATCTCAAATAGGAAATCTTTTCTTTAAGAAACCTAATCCAATTAGGAAACTATTTAAATAGAATCCTATTCAAACTAGGAAACCTACTTAGATTAGGAAAGTTTTCTTTTTGAACTCAAACTCAAGACATATTTCCAACAAAATCATGTTGAGCACACTACGTAAAAAGTTTGGTCAATCTATTGTTGCGAAAAGGTAGCCTTTTCTCAAAGCTCAAAACTTATGACATGCACTGTACGTGGTGGACTTCAAATTTGCAAACTGTCAAAAAAAAAAAAAAAATTGGCATATGACGGACAAGTCTTGCTTAACCTATAAAATAACAATCCAAAAGGCTGTTTATAAGAAGTGAGAATATTATTATGAGTCTAGCTATGTGATATTTTCTTGTCTATCTATCTATAAACTAACAAACGAGAAAACATATCACGAATAAAAAATGCGGTGAAAAAGCCTTAAAAAGTAAGGAAGATATAAAGGTTTGAAGATTTCTTTTATTTTAAAAATGAATTTCTTATTTATAAAAATTAGAAAATTCAGTTATAGAAAGGGTAAATAATTTTTAGGAATCACCTTCACATTATCTTGTTATCTAGATTTTATTAGTTATCCAAGGATTGTCGGTGACAACCATCATAACAACTTACATAGGCTTCACTATAATTTGAAAAACAATTTGAAATTTGAAATTATTTTTTTGGGTTACCTATATAGAATAGAGATTATTGAAACTCAAATAGAAACAATGTTGGGGTAATCGGTTTGAAGGTGAGCTAACTTGTTAGAACCAATTATCAGTTTTTGGAACATGAAATTTACCTTATTTACCTTCTTAAGGGGTTGGGGTGAGGACGATTTAATTTCTATCACGTCCCGATCCTTGGACACACACCCATCCCTCACCTTGGTCGATTTATAGCGATGTCCCAAGACACATCGCCGACCCTTTTATTTTAATACGCATGCGGAAGTAGATAAAAAAAATATCCCCATATAATAAAACAATGGGATAGGAAAGTAGGACTAAATTCCAAACTTTCGAAAACAACCACGCTTATATTCATTGCAAACCAGTGCACATATATATATGGTGGACTACTGCTCCATATTCAACTTAAACAAGTTCAAAATCAAAGTCTACAAATGGGGGTGGGGTTCCACAAACTACGGGTTCTTGTCCTCCTCTTCATCATCCTCTACACTTTAATTGGAGCCTTCAACGGACTACATTGACTTCCAAGATCTTCAAAATCCAGGTTTACTACATCTAGGGACCAGAAATGTTGTCTCACAACCGGGATGAGACTATGTCTCAGCAAGTTCTATCCCCTAAGACCCAATTAGGAAGCCAACACACTTTAGGGCCGCCTAAGCACAACACGAGATAGAGGACTTACCTTGACCTCAATTCCTTCTTGCAAGTCAGTATATATATTAGATATACACAAACACATTGCATCACACCACCCAATCAATTGCGATCGAACTATCGATCAATCGACCTAGTCGATTACATGTCATCACGACCATTTCTTAGTCGGCCCATTCCATACTATCTATAAATTTGATCAACATCCAAGACTACTCACCCTAGGTGATATGTAGAGTCATCGAGCTGTCAAATCATACCGTATTGTCTCTAGATGATCTGTAGAATTATCGAGTCGGTATATCATATTGTATTGTCTCAAGATAATCTGTAGAGTCACCGAACCGATAGATCATACCGTCCTATCTCAAGATGACATATAGAGTCACCGAGCTAGTATACACATAATTTATCATATCGTATTGTCTCAAGATGATCTGTAGAATTTTCGAGCCGGTATATCTAGGGGTGTGCATGGTCCGGGCGGGCGGTTCCCGACCTAGAACCGGGAACCGCCCGCTAAGGACCGGTTCCGAAAAATCGGAACCGGGATCCACCCGTTTGTTGGGTGGATCCACCCGGGAACCGGACCGCCGGTCCGGTCCGGTTCCCGGGTGGATCCATGGAACCGATTTTGACGCCAAAAATTCTGGTTTTCAAGAGCGAAACAATTTTGGTTTCCCGAACCGCCGGTCCAGAAGTTTTGAGCTAGGGTTTATGGCGAGGGGGGCGGACAGTAGAGGCGGAGGAGCAGCGGCTGTGGCGAGTGGCGACCGGCGCGAGGGGGCGGACAGTGGCGGAGGAGGAGCAGCGGCGGCGGCGTGAATGCTTGGTGGGGAATCGAAAACGAGGAGAAGAGATTGAGGAAGAAACAGAGAGATAATAAAAAACTGAGGAAGAAATCGGAAGAGAATCAAGAGATGAGAAGCAAATTAGGGCTTCTTACCTTGTTGAGTGACGGAAAAGGGGCTCGCCGGCTCGGTCAAGAGTTCTTGTAGAGGCGGAGGAGCAGCGGTTGGCCGCTGGCGAGTGGTGACCGGAGCGACGGGGGCGGACAATGGCGGAGGAGGAGCGGCGGCGGCGTGGATACTCGGGGTGGACCGTGGAACCGTGGAATCGAAGACGAAGAGAAGGAAAGGAACAGAGAGAGTCGGAGGTTGAAGAAGAAGAAACGCAATTAGGGCTTCGCGAATTAGGAGCAGGGGGCTTCGTTCGCGACTTTTGTCTTTTTTTTTTTTTTAATTTTTTATTTAATTATAAATAGTACCGGTCCGGTCCGGGTGGGCGGGCGGGCGGATCCGCCCACGTAACCGGGAACCGGACCGGTTCTCACCGGTTCTCAACAATTGGACCCGGGAACCGGACCGTTCCCTCAAGAACCGCCGGTTCCGGCGGTTCCGGTCCGGTTCCGGGCGGTCCGGGCGGTTCCCGGGTCCAATGCACACCCCTAGGTATATCATACCGTACTGTCTCAAGATAATCTATAGAGTCACCGAGCTGGTAGATCATACCGTCCTGTCTCAAGATGCTCTGTAGAGTCATCGAGCAGGTATACATGCAATTTCAAGCAAACAATCAAATTACCATTTTTATCTTTTCCGATAAAATGTCGTGTGTGAGTACACGATCGGCCTTTAACCAAAATATAATAATTTCCTTTTCACAAATCCCACCATTTTCTATAGTCCACCAAAACATTTTTGGCGTTGTCAACCAACGCCTGATTATTTTCCTATTAATTATTCAAAATTAATTAATTTAGGAAAATAATCATAAAATCATTAATAAATCAATTCAGCACAATCTAGCACTCAATAAATTAAATAGTCTGCATCATGATAACTAGCATAAAATTTCGGTCGTCGGCTATCCCAACCTAATTTTCCGAAAAAAAATAAAAATAAATAAATAATTATAAAAAAATTAATAAATAATTGCAATAAATCCAATTTAGGCCCGGAATGCCTAATTGGAGCCCGAGACGGGCCGAAAAATCCCAAGAGACATTCAATAAATAATAGAGCCTATTTCCTTGCTAACTACACTAATCATTTGCCTAACATGCATCGAGATTAACTAATAATCACTAATCTACTCTAATCTAACCACATAATCCTACTTAATTAACATTAATCAATCCTTAAGTATCATTAGCAAACTAAACAAGGATTAGTGGAGTTAAACTCACCCGTTTAACAATCCGCTTGGATTGAAACGCGGGAACGTCACGAGGGATGTTTTTCTCCAAAGCGGGCCTAAGGTTCGGGGCCCAAAAACACCTCAAAATGGCCTTGGAAAGCTGCTGGAAACCCACAAAAACCCTTGCTATTCTTGGCTGGAAAATAGGAGAAATTAAGCTAGGTTGGTGCGGCAAAGCTCGGGAAAGAGGGAATAGGCCAAACCGGGCCTAGATGAAGGTTTACCGGTGAAGGAATGGCTAAGGACAGCTCCGGTTGAACCCTACAAGATCTGAAACAGCCATTGGGATGGAGGGCAGGCGAGGCAAAGGGCGGTGTGCATGGGTAGAGCACGCATGGGTGGCGGCGCGCGAACCGGCGATGGCGAGGCGGCGATCCGGCATCCAGGTGGCATGCGGCTTCATCTTCTTCTCCAGCTGCTGGTTTCGCATAAATGGAGGGAGAGAAGGAGGGTTTTGGCTTGCCAAAATGAGGAAAGAGAGGGAGGAAGGGAGAGGATAGAGTTGGAGAGGGAACAAGGGCACCATTTAGCCTTAATTTCCAACAAATTGTCCCCCAAGTGCTTGCCCAACAAGCCAACCTTCCATGGCTACAAATGAGCCACCAACACATTCCATACAACCCAAGAAATGGTCCATTTGGCTATAGGGAAGGGGGAGCTACGAATTTGGCTCCAATTGGCTTCAATTGGATACTTGATCCACTTCCATTCAACCTTATTTGACCTCAATTAATTCAATTGCTACCTCAATGCTTCAATTGACATTTTTCCTCACCCATGAATCCATCATGCTTTTCAATTTTGTAACCAAAAATAATCATCGGCCTTGATTGAACAAAAATGGTCATAAGCCGACTTTTTCCCAAAAAGTCTCGGTTGTCAAAAAAATCTTCTGAGACTGAGTCGATGCTCCTAGAATTTATTGTGACATGATAGAATCTTCAATTTCTAAAATCGGACTTGAATTCACGGTTAATTTCCATTCAACACATTTTTAGCATGACCTAGGCTACCGGATAATTTTCATAAATTTTTAGTGCAAATAACCCATAGTCAATTTTCTTAAAGCCACAATGAACCCACTCGACTCAATGGTGGCTCTCGATTATCATAAAAATCTCGAGGATTCAAATATGGGCAAAATGACAGAAGAATCAATCTTGGTATCAAAATGACTCTAATCGATTTATATCTGTGCCATAATGATCTCGGTAGATGAGCACGGTCGAGTAACCGATCCCTGATCGAATTCTTAAGTCTATTGTATTAAAATTCTTTAATGGCTTCCCCAGGTAGTCTAGTTATCTTAAGTGTGATCAGCTTTGAGAACAGCCCTATAGATGCATCAATGAAATGCTCGATTTATTTAGTATAAATCCACATATTTCAATCGAACAGACTTAAAAAAAAAAAAAAAAAAAAAAAAAAAAACTTTGAAGAAAAACATGACAAATAGCAATTCTAGCAAAATAGTAAGAGTAACAAAATGGCTCAAAGTAAAATATCAATATAAAAAAAAAAAAACAGAAATATAAAGCAATAGGGAATATGAGGTCATTTAAGAAAGATAAATCATCTTTTTCCAATTCATCAAATAGGTTCCAACTGGTTCCTTGGTGGGTGAGTTGATTCAGCACCCAAAACTTAGAATCTACCCGCACAATATTGGTTCCAAATTTAGAACTCATAATTGGATTTGCTTTCATCCGAACCTATTTCTATCAGTGGTTTGATCTAGTTCCCACGTAAAACCGGACTAGTTGCACAGCCCTAATATTTATATATGTGCTTGTCACGTGACTATTTTGAGTTTATGTTTGAGTTTGCCTAGTTACTTATAATATATCTGTAGATCCATAGTTTTAAAGAAGGGAAAAGTTTAAAAGAGATAAGATATTGCACACATATACAGTATGAGTAGTATAATGTCAAGATATCATATCCACAAGATTTTTATTGTTCAAGGAAGATAAGATTTTCAAATATTACCATCTATCGTCTACTGAAACTTATCTATAGGGTATATCAATATGAAATTCGTAGGTGCAGATAACGGATTAAATTCCTGTAGAAATATTATCAGATTTATCAATTTTTTTTAATGGAATAGATAGAAGGAAAATATACAAGCAAAGAGGTTTTGTGGGGATTATATATTTTGTGAAAGTTATCTTGCGATATGAGCAAATGGAGAATGGATTTGACCCCAAAAAAAAAAAAAAATGGAGAATGGAGAACGAGAAGGGCGTGAAATTGGACTTCAACATCAACAGTAATTGATTATTAGAAAAACCTGGAAGTGTGAAAAAGTTGTGTGATGACTTTGCCGATGACATGTAACCAAACCATGCATAGGTCATCCATGAACGAAGCAGAGCGTAATTTGGTCATGAGACATAACAAAATAATGCAACTTGTAAGCCTAGCTAGGGTTTTATAGAAATTTACACGAAAGACAACCAAACGTGCGTCAAGTTTGAAAGCATGAATGCTTTGTTTTTACGGCCATCAACTTGGAAAGCATAATCCCACTGAAATACTTGTAGCCACTAAATAATATAATTTGTCCTCAGAAGAAAAAGGAAAGCTGAGGTTTCTAATAATTGTTCAATCTTTTCTTTTTATTTTCTAAAAATATTTAAGTTATTACAGGTATCTTCATTAAGTTTAAAGTACGCTTTATGTCTCTAATGGACATATATGATTCAAGTTAATATGCTCCCATCCTTGTATTGAATTATTAGTAAAATTATACAAAATTTCTGATCAATCTTTTCTAATGCATATTCAATGCATGTGAGATCCCAAATCTGTAAACGATGATCGATGTTCGGTTTTCTCCATCCTTAGGCATCTTGCGGGGTCGCATGGCTGCGAGATGGCTGGATGCAAGCTTCTTTATTAGCCTACTTTCCTCTAAGCCTTTCTCATCCTATACATAAGAAGCACTAATTCCGTTGTTAGTACATGACAAGCCGATAAGGACATCCCATCTGGACCAAACAACTTACGGAATATAAGAAAGCCTTCCAAATATAACTAAAGGGTTGTCCATGTACGAAATACACAATATTATCTACTCTCTTTTTTTTTTTCCTGTAAATTAGTTACCTTTATTAGCACCAAACGGATATGATCGATGCAAAGCCAGATAGGCTATGGTGGCTAAAAAATTTACAAAACAACATGGTTACCATCTAAAGAAAACTATAACAAATGGAGCATCTACAGTGACTTTGATTCCCCAAGTTAGCAAAAAAGATTCTCCACAGGCTAGTTTCAGCTGCTTCTAAACGAACGAATCACCCTTCAAATGCACAACTGCCTAGACTATGCAGGTGACTCCAAACTTTCTTTGTAAACAACTAATTAGTCCTCTAGTGGCTGAAGTTGATTGACGCCTGCATGGAGCGATTTCGTGGAGTCATGATATTTATCCGAAGTTAGACTTTCGAATGCATTTGCATAATTTCAAAAGAAAAGGAAAAAGAAAAATAAAAGACTTCTATATAAACAAACCCTAAAACTCCTTTTACCCGCATGAGTGGCAGCGGTTGGATAGGATTCTCTCTGCCTCTTGGAAAGAACAAATTAGAGTCGTAGGAAAAATCTAAGGGCGTTCTCGAGAAGTGCAACAGCATCAAAAGTTGTGACACGGGTGAACCAATGCTATACAAGCATGTGCCCTTTAGCAATTAATTGATATACGAAAAATAACAATTCACCGACTTTTCGGAGGTTTGGAAAATCCTATAGGCGTGCCTGACATGTTCCCTAAAAGTTGATGAGGAATATATAATTGCCTAACTTTTTTAACTTAAACTTTCTTTCTATCGTATGCTCATACTAACAAGTTCATAGGCAACACTCACTTTTTTTTTTTTCTCTTCTCATTATTAGACTTCCTAAATTACCATAGCATTATGGGTAGTATGAAATAAGAAAATTGGCTTATACTTAAACGAAGTCAGATGCTCTTTTCTCAAGTCTTGTAAGAGTACTTTTACTTGCTCCTCCACATATGGATACCCCTCATGCATTTTAATAACGTTGTTGATCAATTCTATAATTAATATTCGTTTTCCCACTCTAGCCTCCCTGATAGTCCTATATTTCTTCCACGCTAATAAGGGACAAAAAGATCTACTCCCCGAATTCATGTTTCATTAATTTATCTCATATCCACCTAATTCGCATATAACTTGATTTTCATAAATCATGTTTCATAGTTGATCTCATATTCACCTATTACATATGTAACTATATTTTCTTCTATACATAATTACTTAATCTTGTGTATGTGTGGCACATACCTTAATTCTAAGAACATATTATGGGGAAACTTCAAAAATTCATGACTCACTCACTTTCTCTAAGATTTAATTTGAAAAAATGTGACTGGTTGATGGAGGTATCTAAGTGTTCAAGATAAAAAGATAGATGCACGCGTTATTGAAATCTGCATGGCCACTCATAGAAAAATGACAGTAAGAACTCTGATGTGTTTGAATAATTTGAGTATACATTTTTCTTGTTTTAGTTTAGTATTTCTCCAAAGGAGGCATTGAAACTAGGATTTAAAACGTCAAATTAAACTATTCTTTTCACTGCTACTACCAAAAAAAGAAAAATTCTATTTTCTTTGGTTTTTTTTTTTCCAAATAGAAAACTATAAGATAATATGAGGATTTGAAAATTGAGGGCAGTGTTAAATATCCAACATTGCTTGACTATGGAGTCTATATGCTATATATATATATATATAGAGAGAGAGAGAGAGAGAGAGAGAGAGAGAGAGAGAGAGAGAGAGAGAGAGTTCCTTCACTTATTAACTTGAGTATTTTTGTTTGACTTTCTAATATGGTAAGGAACCTAGGTTTTGCCTCAGTTTATTTCGCATATACGTCCACCCTATTCATTATATTTCATGTGTCATTGACAATCTGCCTTGCATGTGAAAGGAGGTGCTGTAATATCCCTTATCTCTTGATTAATTACCTCTCTTCACTTATTAATATAAATTTTTTGGCTGGACTTTTTAATATGTAGATAATAAATTGAAAATCATCTCAACAAATTTTTTTTTTTGAATGGTTACAAGTAAATAAATGTCATTACGCAATCCTTCACAATTATTTATGGCTCGGAACAGTTAATGTTTCATCTTTGGCATCAAAACATTTACGAGTTTATTTTATGTGACTTTTAAAGATAATATCTTCCACTTCAGCCTCTATATATTTGATATGACCTTTAAAGGCAAGACAGTGGTGACACACGTAGTGACACAGCATAGCAACCTCAATTTCCTTAATCTAACATATATCCATATGAATCCATGAGCATTGTGACATCGTGGAATTTCAATACCGTTTTCAATTAAATAAATTGGGCCTTTTATCGATGCACTTATAGTGCTATTCTCAGAGCTAATCACTCTTGAGATAACTAGACTATCTTGGGAAAGTCATTAAGGGATTTTAATGCAATAAACTGGAGAATTCGATTAGGAATCGACGGCTCGACCGTGCTCATCTGTAGAAAATCATTACAGTATAGCAAAAATCATTTAGAGATCAAAGATAGGTTGGTTTGATTGAGATGTGTGGTTAAACGTGGGTGATTCCACCAAATTGAAAAAAATTATCGTCGATTGGCATTAGACTGATTTTTTTGTCGTTTTGTTACCCTATGTCCATATTTGAAATCTCAAGATTTTCACGATCACCAAGAGTCGCCAATGTGTCGAAGAGGTTCATTGTGGCTCGAAAAAAATCGACCATAGGTTATTTGCATTAAAAATTTCTGAAAACTACCAGGTAGCTTAGATCACGCTAAAATTTTGATAGATTGAAATTAACCGTGAATTTGAATCCGATTTCAAAATTTGAAAGTTCTATCATGTCACAAATCATTTTAGGAACGTCGACTCATCTTCCAAATATTTTTCTGCAAATCGAGATTTTTGGCGAAAAGTTGAGATATGGCTGTTTTTGTTTAGAAAATCCAGAGGACTGTTTTTTATCATGAAATTGGGATGTAAGTAGGATCTATTGGTGATGAAAAATACTAATTTGATTGAAGATGCGATGGTGGAATTTATAGAGGCCAAATTGCACCCGTTCAAGAGGCAATTGATGTGGGATTAAGGAAAAATGTTGTGAAATTCGTAGCCCCCTTTGGTCCATGACTTTTGGACCACTCCAAGGCTTCTAGAAGAAGATTTGGCTGCTGGAATTTGTTGAGGAAACCAGCTGGGCAAGGTGGGACCATCTCTAGGCAACAAGAGGATAAGATGGAAGACCAAATGGCCCCACAAGCCAAGTTGTCCCCTCCTCTTCTCCTCCTTCCCTCATCCGTTAACCCCCTCCCTTCCCCTTATTGTTCGAAGCTCCTCAACCAAGAAACCAACCAGTAGCTATCCGAGCAAGCCGCAAGCCTGCCTGGAGCCACCGTGTCGCCACCGTTCGCCATCACTGTCACTGGAGTCCTGTGAGCCCAGCTTGCGTTGTTCCCTCTTGTTCGTCGTCCAGTTGGCTGCCTGAGCCCATGTGGAGGTTGCCGGAGCTCAACTTGTCGCCGTTGAAGCCCCGAAGCCACCCACCTAGTCGTTGTTGCCTCCGCCAATCCTTGCTTGCCATTTCCATCTCAATCGACCACCAAAGTAGCTCCTTTAACCATCGAATAAAAGCCGAAGCTAGTGGGTCTCCAGCTCACTATTTGGCTCATTTTCGAGCCCTTCCCGATCTCGCTTGGTGTCCCCACTTTGGAGATTGTTGATCATCTCCGCTTCCCCATCAAAGTGAGCCCGTTGGATCACTAATCAAGTGAGTTTAACTCACTAATCCATGCTTAGTAAGTTAATGAATCTTAGGGGTTGATTAGTTTAGGCTAAACTAGGATTATGTAGTTAGTTAGAATGGATTAGTGATTTAGTTAATCCTTGATGCATGTTAGGTGGTTAGATTAGTGCAATTAGCAAGTAGATAAGCCGTAGTATTTAATTAGATAGATTCGGAAATTTTCCGAGCCTGTCTCAGCTTTTAATTAGGCGTTTCTGGCCTAAGTTTGTATTTTTGCTATTTATTTGTATTTATTAATTAATTTTCGTAATTATTTAATTAATTATTATTTTTCGAAAATTAGACCGAGATAGTTGGTGACCGAAATTTTGTACCGATTGCAATGGTGTGATTGATTTATTCATTTGACTGCTAGATTATGCAAATTGAATGTGATTTGCAATTTTGGGGTATTTATCCCATATTTTTTGTAATTAATTAGAAAATACCAGGTGTTGGTTTATAGCGCCAAAAATGTGTTTATGGATCATTGAAATTAGTGAGATTTTCAAAAGGGAAAATATTGTATTTTGGCTAAGGCTGATCGACCGTGTATCACACACTATTATTTTTGTTAGGAATGATAAAAATGATGGCATTTTCAGATGGTGAGAACAATATATTATATCAGCCTACGGGCTCTGATATATTTGCTTAGCGCGACCGGTATACTTTATCAGCTTAGAGTGAGCATAAGGGTATATTATATCAACTCGATGGTTTGATATGTCAGCTTAGTGAGAGCAATATACTGGTATACAATATCAGCCCTATGGTTTAATATATTAGCTTAGCAAGAGTAGTATACCTTAGCAACTCCTAGTGAGCATTATTAGTATACTATATTAGCCCGATGGTTTGATATGTCAGCTTAGCTTGAGCAGTATACTATTTATTAGCTTAGCGTGAGCTATATTATCTATTTTCAGCTTAGAGTGAGCAATCATTAATATGATTGGACTTTATAAATAGTATTGAATGGATTGACCAAGTGATGGTCTTGATGACATGGAATCAACTGAGTCGATTGATCGATGACTCGATCTGACGTGATGATTTGATTGGTTGATATGATTTGATGCATTTGTGAATCGTATTGACTTGTGAGAAGGAATTGGGGCGAAGGTAAGTCATTTGACTTGTGCTTGTGCTTAGGTAGCCTTGGGGCATATTTTCTTCCTAATCGGGTTTTAGGGGGTAAACTTGTTGAGATGTCGTCTCACCTCCTTGTGGGATAACATTTTCAGGTCCTTAAATGGCAGCTCCTCCCGAGTGTTTTGGACATCCGAAGAATGTTACAGAGCAGGTATCTTACATCCCGCTTCATGGGAGCCTTAGAGGATGAGTCTATGAGCTCATAAGGTCCGTGGTCTGGGTTGATGAGGCTTTACCCCACAAGGTACTCCATCAATTCAGATCATGGTACCGATGTGCGTGGGATGGACAGAGAGAGGGTCTAATACTGAAATCTTAGATACTTGTGTATGTGTTGGAGGTTGCTTTTGGGAAAGGCACCGCAGATCCTCCCGGTGGTTCGGTGGTAGACCCATATTTGTCGGATCCAAGAACCTCGGTGTATTTAGCTAAAGGCTCCAATGAGGATGAAGAGGAGGAAGAGGATATGTAATTTTATAAAACTCCCTTGTTTTACAAACATTGTTTTTATAGATTGGTATTGTATATGACATGGCTTGATATATGTATATATAAGCGTGTTGTGGTTTGAAAATTTTATGGCTCTACTTTTCTATTACATCTTATTGTTGTCTGGGGATTAATCATTTGTTTCCGCATGTGCATTAAAATAAATGGGTCAACAATGCGTCTAGGGACGTTGCTATTTAATCGACCGCAGAGGGATGGGCACGCGTTCGGAGGATCGGGGGGTGACAAGCATAAACCGTGTCTTTCATTCTCAATATATCTTCATCCATTAAATACCTGGTCAGTAAAACTTGTTTCCCCTATTTAGCAAGATGGTCTAGTTTGTCCGAAACTAGTTTAACCTGATCTTTTATTATATATAATTGCCAACCCGATGTGCTGGAAACACAACACCTTCTAACGACCCTTCACCGTAATTAGTCTTCCTTTCCAACTCCTGATCCATTGGCAATTTGCAAACTTCTTAGTTTACTATGATCAACTTGAACATTTGTTGAATAATCACAATATCTTTGGTGGAAATTGTGTCACTAACTTATGTTCCAAACAAATATTATGAAACAATTGATGATCAATATCATGTGAATTTTGAACTCTCTTTTCTTGACCAGCAAAGAAAATGCTAACCACCTAACTTTTTTGAACTTTGGTCAATATGTTATGGGAAAATTCAAAAAAGGTTTTAAACTTATTTATGCCAATTTAGTTATAAACATTTCAATTTAACTAAGTCAATCCTAATTGACATTTTTCCAATTGAGTCATTCTAGTCAATTTTGGTTGAAAATTGCTAACATGAACATTGTTTTTCCTACGTGGCATTGTGACATCCCAAATTTTCAATCCTGTTTTCTATTGAATAAATCGGGCATTTCATCGACGCGCTTATAGGATCGTTTTTATAGCTAATCACCTTCAAGATAACTAGATTATCCAAGGAAATCATTAAGGAATTTTAATGGGATAAACCTGAGAATTCGATCAGGAATCGGTTTCTCAATCGTGCTCATTTTTAGAGGCTATTCCAGCATAGTTAAAAATCAATTTGAGATTAGAGATAGGTCGATTCGATATAGATGTGTGACTAATCGTGGGTATACACTACTAAATTGGAAAATTCTTTGTCGGTCGGCACTAGACTGATTTTCCTATTATTTTGATATCCTATGTTCGTATTTGAATCTTGAGATTTTCACAACAATTGAGAGTCGCCAATGTGTTAAGTGGGTTCATTATGGCTCGAAGAAAATCGATCATGGGTCATTGCACTAAAAATTTCTGAAAACTACCCAGTAGCCTAGGTCACGCTAAAAATATGCCCGAGTGAAATTAACCGTGAATTTGAATCTGATTTCAGAAATTGAAAGTTATTTCATATCACAATAAATTATAGGAACATCGACTCAGTCTCAGAATATTTTTCTATAGACCGAGACTTTTTGGAAAAAAAAGTGGGCCGTTTTGTTCAGAAAAAGCCATTGATTGTTTTTGATCACATAATTGAGATGCAAGGTGGATCAATTGGTGATGAAAAATACCAATTTGATAATTGAGGTGTTAATTGAATTTTTTAAGGATGGTTTGTGTTGATTCAAAGAATGATTGATGGAAAATTGAGAGGAAATCAAAGGAAATTCATATGCCCCCCATTGCTTAGTCTTTTGGACCATTTCAAGGTTGCAAGGGGGAGCATTGGTGGCCTAATGGAGGCCAAGGAAGGGCTGGTTGTTGAGAATGGTCAAGGGAGAGCATGGAATGGAAAATTTGGACATTGGTGAAACCCTTGTCCCCTTCTCTTCCTCACTAAGCAACCGACCAGCTTTCCTTTCTACCTTCCTCCATTTTCGCACTCCAGTAGCTAGCAAGAAGCCAACGGAAGCCAGCAGCATTGCCGAAGCCAGTAAGCAACCGCCGGAGCCACATGACACCACCGCCGCCATTCGCCCTCCTCGCGCGCACGCACGTGCCTCACCACTGTCCAACAGCTTTTGTTCGTGCATCCAGGGTCACTGTCTAGCTGTGCCAGCCACCGTTGGAGCTCCCTCCACCACCAGTTTGCCCTGGTTTGGACCCGACTATCCCCGCTGCCTTTCCCAAGCCTTACTGCCCTAACCAGCCCCGTTTTCTCTGGCTTTGCAGCTTAAGACAGAGGCTGAGTTTGTGGGTTTCCAGCAAGCTTCAAGGCTCGTTTTGAGGTAGTCTTGAGCCTTAATTGCTAGGCCCGCCTTGAGGAAAGTCCAGCCTCGCGACGTTCTCATCGTTTTGATCCAATCCGCTTGCGAAACAAGTAAGTTTTACTCACTAAACCCCGCTTAGTAGGCTAATGATGCTTAGGGGTTATTTACATTTAATTAAGTGTGATTAGATGGATATATTAGAGTAGAGCAATTAAATTAGTGTCTTATCAATGCATGTTAGGCAAATGGTAAACGCATTTAACGAGTAGACGTACATTATTATTTATTAAACGAACCTTAGAATTTTTCCGAGTCCGTTTTGGCGCCCAATTAGGCATTACAGGCCTAAATTGGATTTATTGACATTTATTTAATATTTTTCGTAATTAATTAATTAATTTCTTTTTCAAAATTAGGCGGGATAGCCGATGATAGAAATTTTATGTTGATTATTGTGGTGTAGTTTGTTTATTTATTTGAGCTCTAAATTGTGCTGAATTGATCTAATTGTGTTTTTAGGATTTTATTCCTAAATTAATTAATTTAGGTAATTGATTAGAAAATAACCAAGCGTCGATTTACAACGCCAAAAATATTTTGGTGGACCATATAAATGGTGAAATTTTCAAGGATGAAAATACTGTATTTTGGCTAAGGCAGATCGTGTACCCACACACGGCTATTTTTATCGGGTATGATAAAAATGATGAATGGTTATATAATGAAAATGGTATACTATATTAGCTTGGGGGCCTTAAATTATTAGTTTGGGTGAGCATGTATTATCAGCTTTGGGTGAGCATATATAGTATACTATGATGGCCTGGGGGCCTTAATTAATCAACTTTGGGTGAGCATATATACAATATACTATATTATCAGCTTTGAGTGAGCTATACTATCTATTATCAGCTTTGGGTGAGTAATCTTGAATTAATAGGACTTTATAATAGTATTAATGTATCGACCAATAAAAGGTTGTGGTGACATGTAATCGACTGAGTCGATTGATCGATAATTCGATTTGATTGGGTGATATGATGTGATTGTGTATATTTGATATATATACTAAATTGGAGGATGGAATTGAGGCTAAGGTAAGTCCTCTGACTTGTGTTGTGCTTAAGTAGCCTTTAGGGCATATTGGCTTCCTAATTGGGTCTTAGGGGGTAGAACTTGTTGAGACGTAGTTTCACCTCGTTGTGAGACAACATTTCAGGTCCATAGATGGTAGCACCTCCCCCTCCTCTTGTACATTTTCGTATACCGGAGGAGATTACAGAAATATGTTATTATTTTCTGATACACTCTCACCCCGAAGGACTAAAGTATGTACTAGTGAAGTCTACCGTCTAGGTTGACATGAACGAACTCGATAAGGTGCTTTATAAGTACCGGTCATGGTATCGCCACTATCATGATGGGCGAAAGGAGGGTTTTGTGTTGGAATCTGATGTACCTTGGTTCGTTATGGAATCTGCTTTTGGTAAGGGTATTGCAGACCCTAAAGATGGATCGGTGATTGATGCGAAGGATCCCAAGTTGATTGATGATCACGACTCTCTAGAGCAATTAGCAGTGGACTCCAGCTGGAGCATGGAAAAAGGATAGGTTGTTGAAGAGGAGGAGTACCCAGAGGAAAACCCGGAGGAAGAACCTGAAGAGGACCCCGAAGAAGAACCTGGAGAGAAGTCGGAGGAGGATCCAGAGGAGGATCCCGAGTATGAACCAGATAAAGATCGAGACCCCCTCTCCTGTCTGATGACTTGCTGCTTTGAACCTGTTTGTGTAGGAACCGACTTTTTAGTGTGGCTTGTATATGTACATATATGACTGAGTTGTTATATATGTATATAAGTGTGTTGGTTTTCAAGTTCGAGTTTTTAGTCATACTTTTCTATCCCATTGTTTTATTTTCTAGAGATTTTATATCTGCTTCCGCATGCATATTAAATGAAAGGGTCGGCGATGCGTCCTTAGACGTTGCTATTAATCAACCATGTAGGGATGGACGCACGCCTGAGGATCGGGGAGTGATAGGCACGGCTGATGCTTGACCCTCATTCTAGCTATATATGAAATCCTTGATTAATAATAAGATAAACAAATTATTTTTTGAATTTCATCTTGTATAGAGTTTTATTTAGGGACACCACGCCCGTGGTTGACCGGCTGCAAAGGCCCACCGCCAAGTCTAGTGAGGGTCGTTGTGCCCTTGCTTGTGACTAACAAGGTTGCAATGTCCTCGCCCTAGGGCCTTTGTGATTGACGAGGGCCTCACCAACAACCTAGTCGGTCACAAAAAAAAAAAAAAAAAAAAAAAAGTAAAGGATGCAAAAAAATTTGAAAAGAAAAAAAAATTCATTCATCAAATTCAAATTCAAATTAATTATCACAATCAACACTCAATTTGCCACATCTATTCATCAAATTCAAATTCTAAATGCACAACAACGATCAAAGACGAAATTCGAGAATTTAAGGTCCCAAAATAATTTTTCAGAATTTATTAAATAATTAAATTTATTCCGAAAATTAATTAAATAATAATATCTATATTTTTCACAATCCATACTCAATTTATAATATCCAATCATCAATTTCAAATCTGACTACACAACAGCGACTGGCACGAAATTCTGAGAATTTAAGGTCTTGACAAAATTTTCAGAATTTAATAAATAATTAAATTTATTCCGAAAATAATCAAATAATAATATTTTAATAATTTCGAATAATAAAATATTATTAATTTATTAAACAATTTCGAAATATTTATTTAATCCCAAAAGTAATTCATTTATGTCAAATCACCATTATACTAATATAAACATTAATTTAACCTTAACTAAACATACTTTAAGGTAAACCAACATCTTAATCTAATTCGGAATTAAATAAATTAAACTAACCACCTAAGCTTACTTAGCTTAAACTAAGAACACACTAAACATAATTAACCCTCTAAGCGAGGTTTAGTGAGCTAAACTCACCGGATAAGCGAACCGATCGGACCAAAACGACGAGGATGACGCGAGGATCGACTTTTCTCAAGGCAGGCCGAGCATCCGGGCTCGGGAAGGTGGCCAAAACGGGCCAAATGTCCACTGCCATACCCATTTTCTATAGTTGCTGGTTGGGGCTGAGAGGAGGTGGATCCAAGCTTGATCAGCGGAGGAATAGCGGGGAAGAGGCGATGGTTGCTCGGGGCGGTGTCGGACGGCGATGGCGACAACGAAAGAGGCTCTAGCGACAGCGAACGACCAAGGGCAGCGGCTGGTCGACGGGGCTTGGTCATGTGGGCGGACGAAGGCGCGGCCGAGGCAGCAGCGCAAGCCGGCAAGCGGACGAGCGAACGAGCAACGCTGGCGACAGTGAGTGCGAACGGCGGATGGCGACAAGCGGACAAAGGGGCGGCCGGTCGAGTGTCGCGCAAAGGGGAGGCTAGTCGGTCGTGCATCCTCTCCCCCCCCCCTTTCCCTCTCTTCTCAAGGTTGAAGAAGGTGGTGGGACCTCCTCACTTTTTGAGGACCAATCAACACTTGCCACTTGTCAAGCTCTTCTTTAATATGGCCCAACCACCATGACCTAAGGTGATGTCATACTCCACTAATTCAAATCCTCCACAACATTTTTCAATGGGTCCGTTTTATTTTTCGGCCGGGGCATGAAACTTTGTACATTGATTTCTTTAATTCCATTCAATTCTTTCCCAATTGAGTCCAATTGAAGCCCATAAAATTAATCCAATATCACTACACTTCAATTAAGATCTTCACTGTTCCATAGAACCAACTTAAGTCTTAAAAGCATGACCAATGACGGGCCTACTAATTCCTCGAGCCAAATTAGCCATTCTCTGATTTAATTCTATAGTATATTATAGCTCACCAGAAGCTGCCGCAATTTATATAGTATACTATAGCTCACTAGAAGCTGCTGCAATATATATAGTATATTATAGCTCACCAGAAGCTGCCGCAATATATATGTATATCATAATTGCTCGCCTAAGCGAATACATATATATAAACCAATGCTTGCCAAAGCTGATCATTCAATAATAAACCATAGAACTGGATATTCAATCCAATAATAACCAATGGTTCAAACAAGTCATACAAACCAATTACGGTGCTAAAAGCCAACACCGGGTATTTTCAAGTTAAATACCACAACTTCATCAATATCACTCAATTCCACACTTTTGGAATAATTAACCATAATCATCAATCACTCAATTTCTCAATTTAAACATACAATTAACACAAACCAACCGCACCGCTGCGATCAATCGGTGCGAAATTCTAACAACCGGCCATCTTGGCATAATTTTCGAAATTATTAAATAATTAAATTTAATTCCGAAAATTAAATAACTAAAAATTAAATTATAATAATATAATTTAATAAAATAATATTTAAAAATTCGAAATAATTAATTAATTAAAATAATTATTTAGGGCTTAAACAAGATTACACTAATTTAATCATACAATTAGCCCTAATTAAACATCCATTAAACTAATCATACAACTAATCTAATTTACATTAAAATAATCTAATTTAATCACATAAACCTAATTAGACTAATCTAAACACCCCTTAAGTGTCATTAACTCACTAAGCAAGAATTAGAGGATAAATTCACCGGTTTTGTGCGCCGTTGAGTTCACGGCGACCATGACGCCAAGGCGGTCGATAAACCCCAAAGCGGCGACACCAACGGAGGTTGGGAAGACACTGAAAATGGGCCTTGAAATCTGGAACTTCTTGCTATCTTCTGCTTCTGATCCGGGCTGAACTGTAGAGAAGAAACCAGCAACTTCAACGGCCAAAACGGGCCGATCGGAGCTCCGGCAAGCTGGTGGTTGGCAACCGACGGCTTTCGGGGTTCTTGGGGATCTTGTAGGAGGTTGGGAAGGGAAAAGGAAGGGTCGGAAAGGGGCGAAACAGCAAGAAAACGCGAAACAGGCGAAACCGGGCGAGTACAGACGGTCCGGCGAGCGGCGGCTTCGGGCGGCCGTACGGGACGGCCGGAGAATCGTTTCGGCGAGCGGCGAGGTGCTCCAGAACGGTCTGGATGTCTTCTTCGCAGATATGGGTGGCTCGTTTGTTGATTCAACCGGGAAGTTAACTTTTTACTCGGATCTTTGGCGAAAGGTCGGCTGGAGCAGAAACTGGAATGAGGGGAAAACAGGGGAGGAAAACGGCCGACGATGGCCTTTCGGGTGTGCGATGATGGAGGGGCTGGTGAGCTCGGTTTCCTCTGGTTCTCTTGAGCTTTTCCTAAGCCTCAACCATGGAGAAAGCCATGAATGAAGGAAGAAGATGGTCTGCTGAAGAGGGGGCCTCCTTGGTGGCTCACTAGAGCTCAACACTTGTCTAAACCTCATTTGCTTTGCCCCCACCATGAAATCACATGACATCATCCACTCTCTCTCCTCAATCTTCCTCCACAACCTTGCCAATAGGTGCAAAATAGCTCTTCCCCCATGGTATACAAATTTCATACATTTGTACATCAAATTCAATCAATTCTCACTCAATTATATCCAATTGAAGCTCAATTAAATCAACCAATGTGTC
Organism: Eucalyptus paniculata subsp. matutina; assembly: GCA_017140255.1. Classification (NCBI taxonomy): domain Eukaryota; kingdom Viridiplantae; phylum Streptophyta; class Magnoliopsida; order Myrtales; family Myrtaceae; genus Eucalyptus; species Eucalyptus paniculata. The sequence goes on along the minus strand of CM029438.1, from coordinate 1,302,126 downwards.
ATCGGCCTTCTCATGACATTTCCCCATCAAACGATCCAACTTGCATCTCGAAGATTTGATTAAAAACGGCCCTCTGACAATCCCAAACAAAAACGACATTACTTTGCTTTTCCGCCAAAAATCTCGGTTTGTAGAAAAATCTTCTGGAGATGAGTCGACATTCCTAAAATGAATTGTGACTTGACAGAACTTCCAATTTCTGTAATCGCGTTCAATTTCACGGTTAAATTCAATCTGACGCGACTTTAGCGCGTCCTAATCTACCGGGTAGCTTTTAGGAATTTTCTGTGCAATTGACCTGTGGTTGAAGTGCATCTTCGACACATTGGTGACTCTCGATTGTCGTAAAAATCTCGAGGTTTCAAATACGGACATAGGGTACCAAAACGATAGAGAAATCGGTCTAGTGTCGATCAACAAAAATTATGCAATTAGGTGGAATCACTCACACTGAATTACTTGGTTCTGTTGAATCGACCTATCTCTGGTCTCTAATCGGTCTGTGCCGTAATGACCCTTGTAGATTAGTACGGTTGAGCAGTCGTTTCCTGGTTGAATTCTCAAGTCTATTGTGTTTAGATTCCTTAACGGCTTCACCTGATAGACTAGTTATCCCGTGAGTGGCCAACTTAGAGAAGAAAGCTATAGACACGAAGATGAAATACTCGACTTATTTAATTGAAACCAGAATTGGAAAATCGGGATGTCACAACTCTTCCCCTCTTATAAAAAATTTCGTCATCGAAATTTAAACCATTAAAATTCTTCTTCAAAATGGTGGGGTATTGTCGTCTCATCAATTCTGCTCTTTCATTCTGCTTCGCACTGCTATCCAATATCCTCGGTGCCAACGAAACTTTCCAAATTGACCAAACCAATTCTTGATTCCCAAAAAGGCTAAGCACTTGTCCAAATTTACAAAAAATGAAATCTGCAAAAATTTTGGTTCTTTTTCTTTTTCTTTTTCCACAAAGCGGCTAACTGCCGCGTCGGGGATTCGAACTCTCGGCTTCGGACCTGCGGCTTCATCCCGAATACCACTCGGCTAGAGGCGCCAACGGTGTCCCAAACCACTTTCTTTTTCCATTTAAAGCCAAAATCCTTCTTTGAACCCAAACTTCGATGGATTCCGATTTAAATACTGCTTCACCTTCATTTCCTTAACCAAACACGATGTCCCTTTCATAGGCGACATTTAAGAAAAATATATTTCCCTTACTTGAAATTCCAAGGTCTGCGATATTAAACTGCGAAGCTAAATTGGCGATTCTGAGCGGTCTCAAATCTGTCACTGATAACTGCAACTGAATCACTGATTTCTGAACCAACTCTAGACCTGCGATTTTCTGATCTCTGACCTCAACTCAACCAACTAAAGTTCTAAATACTCTGCTTTGCACTGACTAAAAAGAAACTATCTGACTGATCTGCTAAAACTGGGAACCTCTGGTCAAGATTTGATATAACTCTGACACTGACACTTTATGCAAACGAATTATCTTATGCACAAACACCTCTGCATGCCTAATCCAATCAAGACCCTTCCGCACAGCCACAGGGTGCGCTAATTTCATCCGTCTGTCAATCGATCACTACCCAGAATGAAATTATTACCACACTGACTCCTCGATAAATCTGTCACAAAAATCCATTGTGACGCAATCCCACTTCCACACGAGGATCTCAAGAGATTACAAAGGTCCTCTCAAATTGCAAAACCGTGCTTTCACTTGATAGCACATTTGACACTTGCAACCTGTCAGTGATATCTGTCTTCATAACGGACTACTAATCCTGTTGATGCAAATTCTGACCCATCTTCGTACTGTGTGGACAACGCTGAAGCTGCTACGACGAGCTTCTGATAAGATCTCTTCTTTAATCTTGGTATCATCAGGTACACTCAATCGTCCTCGGAAATCTAAAAATCGATTCTCCTCTTCTTGGTATCCTCTCACAGAATCTTTTGAATTTTTGAGTTTGTCCACTGAAGCGTCTGATTCTAACCTGAATATCCGGTTCAATTCTAAGGGTGGCCATAAAATTCGAAGGTGGCCTACCTCAGATTTGAAAACCGAATTTTGAACTTTCTCAAGTAAGGTTCATACTTTAACCAGCATATGCACAAATGAAGACTCTCGACTCAACGCATCAGGGACTTCTTTCATCCTTCCAAGGTGATACCAGATACCACCATCCTAATCCTTCAAACGATCTGATTCACAACGGTATCTCATATTCAATTCATTATGAGAGAATATATACTTTGAGACTTTTAACGGTCAGCGAAGATCTGGAGTCTTTCTTCACACCCACGATATCTCTAAATCTTCAGAACGAACATTATTACTGCAAGTTCTAAGTCATTCATCTGTAATTCCGTTCATGAGGTCTTAACTGATGGGATGAGTATGCAACAACCTTGCCATGCTGCATTAGCAGGCAACCCAATCCTCTAAATGACGCACCACTATAGATCTCGTAACCTCCAGGACCAAATGGAATGGTCAGCATAGGTGCGGTAGTTAGCTTCTGCTTAAGCTCGTGAAAACTACGCTTGCACTTGTCTATCCACACGAACTTCTTTTCTTTCTTTAGTAGTCGAGTCAACAGCGACACTAAAGCTGAAAACCCTTCCACAAACCTTCTGTAATACTCTGCTAAACCCAGAAAACTTAGGATCTTTATCACTGTAGTCAATCTCGGCCAACTATTCACTGCTTCAATCTTGGACGGGGTTCCCAAAGATTTCTTCACTTGAAATCGCGTGACCTAGAAACGCAACACAAGTCAATCAAAACTCGCACTTGCTAAACTTATCATAAAATTCAAGAGTCCTCAAGATCTTAAGTACCATCCTCAAGTGTCATCCTCAAGTGTCTCTCGTGCTCCTTAGCACTCTTCGAACACACCAGAATAACGTCAATGAACATGATCACAAACTGATCCAAGTATCCAATGAACACTCTGTTAATCAAATCCATACAAACAGCTAGAGGGTTCGTCAAACCAAACGATAATGCAGTGAACTCACAATTGCCATGTCAAGTACGAGACACTAAATTCGATATGTCTTCCTTTCAAATCCTTAATTGATGAGACCATGTCCTCAAGTCGATCTTAGAGAATATCAATACACAAACACAACAAACCATCTTTCTTCTTCATGAACAGAACGATGCTTTCCAAGGTAATGCACTGGGACGTAAGAATCCCTTATTTAACAATTCCTACATCTCCACCTTCAGTTCTTTCAACTCAAATAAAGCCATCCGGTAAGGAGCCTTAGGGACTAGCTCTAATCCGGTTGCTAATTCAATCACGAACTTTATTTCCCTTTCTGATAGCAACCTGGCAGTTCTTCAAGAAACACCTCAAACAACCTCTATACCATGGTTATGTTCTCCTTACTTGGTCCTTCAACTATCGCATCCACTATAGTTGCCATATAGATTAGGGAACCTACATCCATAAACTAGGTCGTCTTCAGTGACGAATAACAGGGATCGAAGGTCCTTTCTAACTTTCAGTAGTCCAAAACTTTCATACGCTAACTAAACAAACTGAATTATATCGTTACCACGATTCATAACAGTAGAAAGCTCCTCGAGTCAAACCTTTTCATAAATGACTTCCAAGTCATACATAAGCAAACCCATCAAGTACAACTATAGTCAGAGATTCATCTTCATTTTACTTTATTACAACAACGGAAACTTCACAACTTTCACTCAAAATCCAGCTGCTCTACTCTGATAATACACCTCAAAACATTCTTCCCTTGATCGATGCATGGTCAATCCATTCCTATTCCTTTCGCCATCCTAGTGGCGTCATGTTGACGGTAGCGATGCTCAAGCCCTCTTGGACTTACATGGACAGTTCCTATCCCGATGGCCGTGCTGGCCACATTCAAAGCATGCTCCCGTTGTGTTTGGTCACCGGCATGACTCATATTTCTTTTCACAAACTTGACATACAATCAATGAGTCCCCTACCTACTGTCAGGTGACAGCATGCGCTCTTTCTTGTACTGAAGGCCTGTTCTAAAAATCCCACGATGCATTCTATGGCGCACTCCTTTCAATTTATCACATCGGCTTTCTAAGACCGTTTCTGGCTAGGTAACTCTGATGGTCACACACAGAATAAGCACCCGTCTTACCAGGACACTGGGCTGATCCATGTCGGCTTCTGTCAGCATAACACACTCCAATCTGATTCATTGCTGACCTAACCATCCCACTTTTCCAGTTGGACGGAAATGAGATACTTTTCTCCAATCACCAGCTCCTTCCCAAACTGGTTTCCATCTCTACTGAATCTAAACCTCAACTCGGATACAACGGCTTGCTCCCAGATCACAACTCTAGCTTGGGCCTCAACAGGCGCAACAACGGTGGCTCGGTCCTGAGCTTACTGACCCACAAGCTTCCAAGGAATACTAGCGCTTGAACGATCCCATCAAACATAGGATCACTCGGTTCTGCTACACTAGTACCAACCTATAGTGGTACTCTCACACACGCGCTGGTTTAAGCTAGTGCTCCACCACGACCACCTCGGGTACCGATCCCAGTCGGCATACCACCCCGAGTAACTGGTCTAAAGGTTCTTTCTAGGAGTCCTCTACTCCTGATCACTCATCTACAGGATCTTTACAGGAACCTGTTTCTCAATTCTAATCCCAGATTAGAATTTGAGTGATCTACACCAAACAATTTACCAAACAACTATCAGCCACATGCACCAGCATGAAATAAAAGCCATTCCTACAAACTATCATATAAACAATCGCACCTTATCACTCCATTCACAGACCCGCTCTGATACCACTTAAATGGGGATGTCACGCTTCGATCCTCCGAGCGCACGAACATCCCACTCTGGTCGATGAAAATGCGACTTCTCAGGACACATCGCCGACCCATTTATTTTTATTACGCATGCGGGAGCGAAACAAATCCCTTGACAACATTTAACTTGGGATAGAAAAGCAGGCAATCAATCACAACCAAACAAGCTTTCTTATAAACGCATAGGTTTATACACAACACTGGATAGTCTACAAAATAGATAGGCTCAACAACTAGGGAACTGTCTTATGACCAACTTGTCAGACACGTTCGCCGATTCTTCAGCCTCCACCTTCCGAACTCCAGGACTTTCGGTCCTCCACGACCGTCATCTAGGGACCTGAAATATTATCCCACAACCGGGATGAGACTACGTCTCAGCGAGTCCTACCCTCTAAAACTCAATTAGAAAGAAAATACGCCTCAGGGCGCTCTAGCCACACAAATAGGATAGAGGACTTACCTCGCCTCAATCCCTTTCCTGCACGTCAGTACAATTCATATTCAAGCAATGCTCGTACAAGCTGAAACTACCGACACTTATATCGGTCTATCAATTCAATCAATCCAATCATTCGCAATGATTCAATTCCATCATACTATATATCTTTCCATACCATCTATCAAACCAGTCAATAATAAGACATATGCTTTCCAAAGCTGTAGCTGATAGATAATATAATAGCTTGCCAGAAGCTGTCGCAATATTCAATATAGTATACTATAGCTCACCAGAAGCTGCCGCAATATATATAGTATACTATAGTTCACTAGAAGCTGCCGCAATTTATATAGTATACTATATCTCACTAGAAGCTGCCACAATATATATAGTATACTATAGCTCACCAGAAGCTACCGCAATATATATGTATATCATAATTGCTCGCCTAAGCAGATACATATATATAAACCAATGCTTGCCAAAGTTGATCATTCAATAATAAACCATAGAACTGGATATTCAATCCAATAATAACCAACGGTTCAAACTAGTCATACAAACCAATTACGGTGCTAAAAGCCAACACCGGGTATTTTCAAGTTAAATACCACAACTTCATCAATATCACTCAATTCCACACTTTTGGAATAATTAACCATAATCATCAATCACTCAATTTCTCAATTTAAACATACAATTAACACAAACCGACCGTTGCTTTGCGATCGGCCAAAATTCTAGCAACCGGCCATCCTGGCATAATTTTCGAAATTATTAAATAAGTAAATTTAATTCCGAAAATTAAATAATTAAATATTATATTATAATAATATAATTTAATAAAATAATATTTAAAAATTCGAAATAATTAATTAATTAAAATAATTATTTAGGGCTTAAACAAGATTACACTAATTTAATCATACAATTAGCCCTAATTAAACATCCATTAAACTAATCATACAACTAATCTAATTTACATTAAAATAATCTAATTTAATCACATAAACCTAATTAGACTAATCTAAACACCCCTTAAGCGTCATTAACTCACTAAGCAAGAATTAGATGATAAACTCACCGGTTTTGCGCGCTGGTGAGTTCACGGCGACCATGACGCCAAGGCGGTCGATAAACCCCAAAGCGGCGACACCAATGGAGGCTGGGAAGACACTGAAAACAGGCCTTGAAATCTGGAACTTCTTGCTATCTTCTGCTTCTGATCCGGGCTGAACTGCAGAGAAGAAACCAGCAACTTCAACAGCAAAAACGGGCCAATTAGAGCTCCGGCGAGCGGGTGGTTGGCAACCGGCGACTTCCGAGGTTCTTAGGGATCTTGTAGGAGGTTGGGATGGGCAAAGGAAGGGTCGGAAAGGGGCGAAATAGCAAGAAAACGCGAAACAGGAGGAACCGGGCGAGTCCAAACGGTCTGTGAGCGGCGGCTTCAGGCAGCCGTACGGGACGGCCGGAGAATCGTTCCGGCGAGCGACGAGGTGCTCCGGAACGGTCTTGATGTCTTCTTCGTGGAGATGGGTGGCTCGTTTCCTGATTCAATAGGGAAGTTAACTTTTTACGGATCTTTGGCGAAAGGTCGGCTGGAGCAGAAATTGGAACGAGGGGAAAACAGGGGAGGAAAACGGCCGACGATGGCCTTCCGGGCGTGCGACGATGGAGGGGCTGGTGAGCTCGGTTTCCTTTGGTTCTCTTGAGCTTTTCCTAAGCCTCAACCATGGAGAAAGCCATGAATGAAGGAAGAAGATGGTCTGCTGAAGAGGGGGCCTCCTTGGTGGCTCACTAGAGCTCAACACTTGTCTAAACCTCATTTGCTTTTCCCCCACCATGACATCACATGACATCATCCACTCCCTCTCCTCAATCTTCCTCCACAACCTTGCCAATAGGTGCAAAATAGCTCTCCCCCCATGGTATACGAATTTCATACATTTGTACATCAAATTCAATCAATTCTCACTCAATTATATCCAATTGAAGCTCAATTAAATCAACCCATGTGTCCTCGGCCTTCTCATGACATTTCCCCATCAAATGATCCAACTTGCATCTCGAAGATTCGATTAAAAATGGTCCTCTGACAATCCCGAACAAAAACGGCATTACTTTGCTTTTTCGCCAAAAATCTCGGTTTGTAGAAAAATTTTCTAGAGATGAGTCGACATTCCTAAAATGAATTGTGACTTGACAGAACTTCCAATTTCTGTAATCGTGTTCAATTTCACGGTTAAATTCAATTTGATGCGACTTTAGCGCGTCCTAATCTACCGGGTAGCTTTTAGGAACTTTTTGTGCAATTGACCTTTGGTTGATTATTTTCAAGCCACAAAGTGCATCTTCGACACATTGGCAACTCTCGATTATCGTAGAAATCTCGAGGTTTCAAATACGGACATAGGGTACCAAAACGATAGAAAAATTGGTCTAGTGCCGATCAATAAGAATTGTGCAATTAGGTGGAATCACCTGCACTGAATTACATGGTTCTGTTGAATCGACCTTTCTCCGGTCTCTAATCGGTTTGTGCCGTAATGACCATTGCAGATTAGTACGGTCGAGCAGTTGTTTCCTAGTCGAATTCTCAAGTCTATTGCGTTTAGATTCCTTAACGGCTTCACCTGATAGACTAGTTATCCCGTGAGTGGTCAACTCAGAGAAGAAAGCTATAGACGCGAAGATGAAATGCCCGACTTATTTAATTGAAATCAGAATTGGAAAATCGTGATGTCACAATTCTGACCTACTTCGAATTATCTAATCAAATACTATAGCCACTATAGTGAATTTTTGATGAGGTCTTCTCCTCAAGTTCCTTATTGTCTGACACCCATCATCACCCACGATACCTCAACATTCTATCTTCAAAATCTGAAAGTCAACTCTTACTGGTATTCTCTTACAGGATTTCTCGAACATCCCAATTTGACAATTGAAATGTCTGCTTTTAACCCGAATATCCGGTTCAATTATGAGGGTGGTCACAAGATTTAAAAGGTGGCCTACCTTAGACTTGAAAATCGAATTTCGAACTTTCTTAAATAAGATCAAATCCTTGAGTACCAACTATGCAACTAAGGACTCTCGACTCAGTACATTTGTGACTTTGATCACCTTTCCAGAGTGATACAAAATATCACAGTCATAATCCTTAATGAGTTCCATCCAGCGACGCTATCTCATATTCAACTCCCGAGGTCTCAACTGAAGGGACGCATATGCAACAACTTTATCATGTTGTATCAACACACAACCCAATCCTTTAAACGACGCATCACTGTAGATCTCAACCCTCCTGGACCAGATGGAATAGTAAGCACAAATGTGGTAGTCAGCCTCTTCTTAGGCCCTTGAAAACTATGCTCGCATTTACCTGTCTACACGAACTTCTCTTCCTTCATCAGTAGTCTTGTCAACAGTGACACTAACGCTAAAAACCCTTCTATGAACTATTTGAAATATCCTGCTAATCCCCAGAAATTTCTAATCTCTATCACTGTAGTCAATCTCGGCCAACTGTTCACTGCTTCAATCTTGGACGGAGTCTATGGAGATTTCTTTTCTTGAAATCACGTGACCTAGGAACACAATACAAGTTATCTAAGACTCTCACTTGCTAAACTTAGCGTAAGATTCAAGAGTCCTCAAGGTTTGAAGTATCATCTTCTAATGTCTCTCGTGCTCATCAGCACTCTTTGAACACACCAGGTTAACTTTCAATGCACACGATCACAACCGATTTAAGTACCCTTAAACATTCCGCTCATAAGACCCAAACAAATAGCTAAGATATCCGTCAAACCACACGGCATTATAGTGAACTCATAACTATTGTATCAAGCGCAAGATGTTAACTTCGGTATGTCTTTCTTCCTGATTCTCAACTGATGATACCCTGACCTCTAGTCGATCTTGAGGAATATCGACATACAAACACAACGAACCAACTTCCTTCTTCACGAATAGAACAAGTGCTCCCTAAGGTGATGCACCAGAACGTATGAATCCCCTATCCAATAATTCCTGCATCTACACTTTCAGTCCTTTTAACTCGGGTAACACCATTCGGTAAGGAGCCTTAGGGACTGGCTCTGTTCTAGGTGCTAATTCAATCCCGACTCTATTTCTCTTCCTGACAACAAACCTGGCAATTCTTTAGAAAATACCTTAGAAAACTTTTGTACCACGATTATGTTCTCCATATTTGGCCCCTCAACTGACGCATCCATTACAGTTGTCATGTAGATTTGGCAACCAACAACTAGAACTAAGGTCGTCTTTAGTGACGAATAACAGGGATCGAAGGTCCTTTCTGACTTTCAGTAATTCAAAACTTTCATATGCTAACTGAACAAACTGAATTATATCACTGCTACGATTCATAACAGCAAAAAGCTCCTCTAGCTAAACCTTTTCATAAATGATTTCCAAGTCATACATAAGCAAACCCATCAAGTACAACTATAGTTAGAGACTCATCTTCCTATTACTTTATTACAACAACGGAAACTCCACAACCTTCACTCAAAATCCTGTTGCGCTACTTTGATAAAACACCTCAAAAACATTCTTCTTTTGATTGATGCATGATCGATCCCTTCATGCTCCTCTAGCCATCCTAGTGGCGTCCTATTTGCAGTAACAGTCAGTGCTTACGCTCTCCTAAACTTACACAGGTAGTTCCTAACCCGATGGCTGTGCTGGCCATATTCAAATCAGGCTCCCTTTTTACTCTGACACTAGGCTGACTCATGCCTCCTTTCCACAAACTTGGCACACAATCGGAGAGTCCACTACCTCCCATCAAGGAACATCATGCACCCTTCCTTGCACTGAGATCCGTTCCAAGTACCCCACTAAATGTCCCGAAGCATGCTTCCTCTGTTCTTTTCTCTCGACGGCGGTGCAGAAACAGTTGTGACTCCATATATCTATACGGACCATCTTTGATCAAATGACCTTACTGGTGACACCTGTAACAAGTCCTTTCTTTCTTACAATAGGAACTGATCCGTGTCTTTTCTTACAGACACGACACACATCTATCGAGTTGAGCTCTGACTTTCCAATTCTACTCTTCTGGTTGGGTGAAACAGGGCACCTTTCTTTTGACATCGGCCTTTCTCCCCAATCGATTTCCGTTTCTGTCTAAACTGAACCTTGACTCAGATACAGTGGCTTGATCCTCAATCACAACTTCAGATTAGGCCTCAATAGGCGTGGCAATAACAATGGTCACAACACTAGCAGTGATAGAAACAACGGCAACAATGGCGGCTCGGTCCTGAACTTATTGACCCAACAAGCTTCCAAGGAACACTAGCGCCTTAACGATCCCATCAAACCTAGGATCGCTTGGTGCTGCTACACTCTCAGTACTGACTTGCGGTGGTACCCTCACACTCGCGCTGGTCTAAGCCTGCGCTCTACCTCGGGTACCAACTCTTGTCAACATCCTACCCCAAGGTATAGGTCTTACCGACCTCCTCCAAGGAGTTCTCCACTCCTGGTCACTCATCCTACAGGCTCTTTATAGACACCTATTTTCCGATTCCAACATTAGGTTAGAATTTGAGTGACCCCACAAACACATTACCAAACAGCTATCAACCACATGCATCAGCATATTAAAAGCCTTTCCTACTAACTATCCCACGACTCATCGCACCTTATCACTCCATACTTAAACCATGTTCTAATACCACTTAAATGGGGATGTCACGCCTTGAACCCCGAGCGCACCAACATCCCACCATGGTCATGCAAATGTGACATTCCCAGGTAGTGTCGCCGACCCCATTCATTTATTATTGCGCAAGCGAAACGTATTATAAAACCCCCAACAATGAAATACGGGATAGAAAAGCAGGAAGCAAAACCACAACATAATACTTTCATAATTCAACATAATTACAAACAGAAGCCTACAGCCAAAAGTCTACAAAAGACCGACTCTTAAAAGGAACTGTCCTACGACCTACAAGTCGGACACGTTCTCCAATCCTTATGACTTCACATCTGCAATTCCTCAAGGTCAACCAAAGCTATCTAGCCACTCCGTCCACCAGGGACCTGAAATTGTAATCCCAAAACCGAGATGAGACAATGTATCAGTAAGTTCAACTCCCTAAACCCCTATTAGAAAGAAAATACGCCCAAGGGTGGCCTAGTCACACAACATAGAGAACTTACCTCGCATCGGTTCCTTCCTGCAGGTTAGCACAGTTCATATCACTCAATCATATGAAGTAATAAGAGCTCAAACAACCGAAACACATTCACTTTCATATAACCAACAATCGCGGGGGTCCTGATTATAAGACTAAATCGTTATGACACTTCCCATTCCATGCCACACAATTCGGTCCCATAATCCAACACATCAACAACACTCAACATGCATTCCAATTGTTATTCACTGCCACACAAGGGCATAGCCTACTCGCAGTTTGGCTATCTACTGGCATATAGCCAGGCATCGCCTCCCCACCTTGGAGCACGGCTTCGTCAGTATGTCGACGGCATTCCCGAAGGAACATGGGCCCAGAATCAATTGCGACCCGCAACCACCGCATGGGCATCCCATATAGGGGCAAGTCCGGCTCAACAGCCCAAGACGATCTCCTCTTAATTATCACACAACAATACATATTCGACCCGTTACTCTTTGCATTTCACTCAATGCTTCCATTTAAAATAGTGATCCCGGCCACTTTTCTTCGTATTAAAAATAGTCCAGAAATTAACCACGTGTGTGGGGGCATGTTAATTTCGATCCAGAAAACCAATATCTCACTTTTTCAAACCCCACTATTTAATGTAATATTGAAAATCCAATGTTTGCATTAAAACCCGACATTGGGTTTTTGTGAATAAAATCCCTATTTATCACAATCAACACTCAATTTGCCACATACATTCATCAAATTCAAATTCTAAATGCACAGCAGCGATCGGCATGAAATTTTGAGAATTTAAGGTCCCAAAATAATTTTTCGAATTGATTAAATAATTACATTTATTCCAAAAATTAATTATCACAATCAACACTCAATTTGCCACATCTATTCATCAAATTCAAATTCTAAATGTACAACAACGATCAGCACAAAATTATGAAAATTTAAGGTCCCAAAATAATTTTTCAGAATTTATTAAATAATTAAATTTATTCCGAAAATTAATTAAATAATAATATCCATATTTTTCACAATCCACACTCAACTTATAATATCTAATCATCAATTTCAAAATCTGAGTACACAGCAGTGACCGGCATTAAATTCTGAGAATTTAAGGTCCTAACAAAATTTTCGAAATTTAATAAATAATTAAATTTATTCCGAAAATAATCAAATAATAATATTTTAATAATTTCGAATAATAAAATATTATTAAATTATTAAACAATTTCGAAATATTTATTTAATCCCAAAAGTAATTCATTTATGTTAAATCACCATTATACTAATATAAACATCAATTTAACCTTAACTAAATATACTTTAAGTTAAACCAAGATCTTAATCTAATTCGTAATTAAATAAATTAAACTAACCACCTAAGCTTACTTAGCTTAAACTAAGAACACCCTAAACATAATTAACCTTCTAAGCGAGGTTTAGTGAGCTAAACTCACCAGATTAGCGAACCGATCGGACCAAAACGACGAGGATGACGGGAGGATCGACTTTTCTCAAAGTGGGCCGAGCATCTGGGCTCGGGAAGGCGGCCAAAACGGGCCAAACGTCCACTGCCATACCCATTTTCTACAGCTGCTGGTTGGGGCCAAGAGGAGGTGGATCCGAGCTCGATCGGCGGAGGAATGGCGGGGAAGAGGCGACGGCTGCTCGAGGTGGTGTCGGACGGTGACGGTGACAACGAAAGAGGCTCCGACGACAACAAACGACCAAGGGCAGTGGCTGGTCAACGGGGCTTGGTCGTGCGGGCGGACGAAGGTGCGGTCGAGGCAGCAGCACTAGCCGGCGAGCGAACGAGCGAAAGAGCGGCGCTGGCGACGACGAGCATGAACGGCGGATGGTGACAAGCAGACAGAGGGGCGGCCGGTCGAGCGTCGCGCAAAGGGGAGGCTGGTCGGTCGCGCATCCTCTCCCCCCCCTTTCTCTCTCTTCTCAAGGTTGAAGAAGGTGGTGGGACCTCCTCACTTTTTGAGGACCAATCAACACTTGCCATTTGTCAAGCTCTCCTTTAATATGGCCCAACCACCATGACCTAAGGTGATGTCATACTCCACTAATTCAAATCCTCCACAACATTTTCCAATGGGTCCATTTTATTTTTCCGCCGGGGCATGAAACTTTGTACATTGATTTCTTTAATTCCATTCAATTCTTTCCCAATTGAGTCCAATTGAAGTCCATAAAATTAATCCAATGTCATCACACTTCAATTCACATCTTCACTTGTCCATAGAACCAACTTAAGTCTTAAAAGCATGACCAAGGACGGGCCTACTAATTCCGCGAGCCAAATTAGTCATTCTCTGATTTAATTCGCCGAAAAATTCTAATTACATGAAAAATCTTCTACATATGAGTTAATATTCCTAAAATGATTTGTGACACACCAGACTTCCAATTTCTGAATTCGATCTCAATTCCACGGTTAATTTCACCTTGGCACAATACTAGTGCGGCCTAACCTACTGGGTAGCCTTTGGAAATTTTCATGCATTTGACCGTGGTTGATCATCTCAAGCCACAATGTACATCTTTGAAACATTGGCCTCTTTTGGTTGTTAGGGTAATCTCAAGATTTTAAATACGAACACAAGGTCCCCAATCGATAGAAAAGTCGATCCAGTGCCGATCGACAAGAATTGTGCAATCAAGTGGAATCACCCACACTTGATCACATGCCTCTATCGAGTCGACCAATCTTCGATCTCTAATCGATTTTTAATTGTGCCGTAATGACCCTTGCAGATTAGCTCGGTTGAAAAATCACTTCCTGATCAAATTCTCGAGTCTGATGCATTAGAATTTCTTAACGGCTTCGCCTGATAGACTAGTTTTCACATGAGTGGCCGACTCAAGGAAAAGAACTATATGCGTGCTAACGAAATGCCCATCTCAATTTATTGAAAATAGAATTGGAAAATCGGGATGTCACATTGCACAACACACACACACACACACACAAACACACACACACACACACACACACACACACACACACACACACACACATATACATGTGCGCGCGTATGTGAAATGCCAATGAAATGTCATCATTTTGGATTGACAGAAATTAATAGCATCCATAAAGTGTTTATAATAAAAATATCACGATGCCTCATTATACTTTCACATTGACGTTTTTAGTGTACTCCTAGATACTTCTACAAATGTCTTACATACTTTGCGTAAAAGTATTGTTGGGAATATCGGATCCCAGAAAACCGGATTCGACACTAAATCGAACCCCTAAAACGAATGCGGAAGATAAGCTCAGGAAATACATGTATCACCGATCGTAAAGCACACCACGGAATCGAGCGTACCTTATTAGCCAGAGATTAAACACCAATGCCGATAAGAGGAAGAGAAAACCGATCCAGTTCGATTCGATGACGTCGATTAGCCTTGAAGGGAAGATGGCGTCGCCTTTTGCGTTTGTTTTCTTTTTGGAGGGAGAGAGGGAGAGGAATGTACGTTATGCCAACGGTTGTGTTCCTCCCTCTCTCTTTCTCCTTTTATACGTCCCTCCAACAGAAAGGAACGTACCCCTTCATCCATGGGCCCTAATCTTGTGGGCCGGGCTTTCAGGCCCAACATGGGCGGACGGGCCTTAAGCCCATCACATAAAAACCATCATCTCCCACTCGCACATGGTGGGTTGAACAGGATTCTCTTTACCTCTCTTCAACATTCATACCGGTGAATAATCCGTGCGACCAGCATACTTTGAGAGCTCGTTGCCATATATCTGTTAGGAATATATAGCAGCTTATAATGGGCATCACATTCTGAGTAGATTTAGTATGCAGTACCCTAGATTGATCGATCACATTTATATCTCTCTTGATCTCTTTTAAGCAATTATATATATATATATTGTATTCACAATTATGATTATCCCAAAAACAGTCATAATTGGTTAACCGGTGAATACAAAATTACAATGTGATTCTCCAAATTCAATCTTTCTCTTTCCTTCAAACTCTCAATTTCAGTTCAGCTTGCTTTTCTAGAAATGTCCCATTAGAACGAATCAACTCATGACCATTGGCAACATCCTAAGATAGCAAACACTAAACAGAAATCTTGAGAATAAGTAAGAGTCATGATGGGACTAAAAATTGAGGAACTCTTTTCCTCAAGAGTCTCACACGACATAAAAGTTGAAATCAAACTTTTTGCCACTCTTATTGGTCGTCTCATGCATATGTAGTATGAAATACGTATTATGGTATTAACTCATTTCCTATAGAGCGTATGTCTACACCTTCAATACCATACAGATGATAGTTTAGACATACCCAATGTCTAACTTGAGTTCACGTATCTACTCATTTGCAAAATTCATCAGAATTCACATCTGGCATCTTAGACAGATAAAGTAAAATATGTGGGATATTTTGCTTTCGGACATAGTAAGTATCATGTCCTCATCTTAACACTCGGTTAAGGCAACATACGTGTTTTAAGCTTGAGCTCTCGATTATCACCTAGATAATAAGCTTCAAAACAGTCTCATCTTTATTTATCACATAGTAAATAAAAGCGATTACCCGTGTGAGTGGGCTAATCTTATATATGTCCGACATACTTTCTCAAAATAATGCACTGAGCATTAAGATGCATAAATATCAAACAAAGATTCATAGGCATTAATGATGAAAAACACAAATTCATCAAATGTGAACACTTCAGGGAAATTACAATCTAGTACATCAGACTCTACGCAATCCTAGAGATTTCATATGGCTACAAAACACATTTCTAGGTATTGGCTTTATCATAGGATCTGCTACCATTCTATGCGTAATATGTACTATAAGTTCACATCCTTTCGTGCAACCATATCTTTGACAAGATTATACTTGGTATCTATATGTTTGGTCTTGCCATGATATTTTGGATCTTTGGTGTACGTATTTGCTGCTTGGCTATCACAGTTAACCAACAATGAATCTGCAACACTTCCAATAACACCTAAATGATCCAAAAATCTCTTAAGCCAAACAATTTCTTATACTGCTGCTGATAATGTCACGAACTCAATTTACATCGTGGACAAGGCTATACACTTTTGTTTCTTACTACTCCAACATATGGTGCCATTATTCGGTAAAAAAACAAAGCCAAAGGTAGAATTTCTTTCATTTAAATCTTCTTTCTAATCAGCATCTGAATAGCCTTCGAGTTGCATATCATTTCCTTAATAACTCAACGTATAATCAGCAGTTCCTTTTAGATACATTAGTATTCTCTTAACGGCTTTCCAATGTGCTTGACCTGGATTGGATTGGTAACTACTCATCATTCCAATTGCAAAACATATGTCAGGTCTTGTACACATCATAGCGCACATAAAGCTTCTAACAACACTAGCATAAGGAACATGTTTCATTTGTTCATTCTCTTGTGGAGTCCTTAGACACAGTCTATGGCTCAATCCTTCACCTTTTGCAATAGGAGTGTCTACGGGTTTTCAATCTTGAAATCTTAACTCCAAGAATGTATGCAACATCACCCATGTCTTTCATCTCAAAGTTGGAAGACAACCAACTCTTGACAGTATTAACAAACTCCATATTACTTCCGACAATTAGTGTATCATCAACATATAATGATATGATCACAAATTGATCCTTGGATCTTTTGATATATACACAATGATCCTCGTCAATAATTGTAAAATCATATGCCATTATGGCATTATGAAAACATATATAACATTATCTTGATGACTGCTTGAGGCTGTATATCGATCTTAAAAGTCGACATACCTTTTCTTCTTGACCTTTCACTATGAAACAAGCAGGTTGTTCCATATATATTTCTTCCTCTAATTCTCCATTGAGGAAAGCAGTCTTTACATCCATTTGATGTAACTCAAAATCCATACTAGCCACTATTGCCAGAATAATGCGAATCGAGGTAAATCTCACTACAGGAGAAAATGTTTCTTCATAATCAATTCATTCCTGTTAATTATACCCCTTCACCATAAGGCGAGCCTTATGCCTTTCTATCGAGCCATTAGCCTTTCGCTTTATTTTGAGAACCCACTTGTTCCCAATAGTTTTGTGTCATTTTGGAAGATAAAACAATTCCCAAACATGGTTTGACTTCATTGACTCCATTTCCTCTTCCATTGCATGAATCCATTTTTTATTACTAGGGCAATTTAGAGCCTCATTAATATTTCTTGGCACATCCTCATCTTGCGGAGCAATCATAAAAGTTTCCCCTTCAATGTCAAAACGTCGATGGGAATACTTTGGCAACTTGTTCGTCGTATGGGAGATTGTACACTTAGCACATCATTCCCCATTATGCTCCCACTCGAATTAGATAATGACGATATCATCTCATCATGTGATTGTAATTGAGAATGAGTTGAATTTAATTCATCACTTCTCATATTACTCCCACTTGGACGAACTCCACTAATATCATTATCTTGATCCAAGGTTTCAAATGGGGAGTAATCTTCCCCTATTTCGCCCTTCTTAGGAAATTCATCCACTAAGAATGTGACATCCCGTGATTCAAATTCAGTTATACTCCCACTTTCCTGTTCACCTATGAACACATATACCCTTTCGAGTGTTCGGAGTATCTCATGAAAATACTCTTATTTCCTTTGGGACCCAATTTCCCAAATTTGTGAGAGGACTCATGAGTATAGGCAACACAACCCCATGTCTTAAGAAAACTTAAGTCCGGTTTTCTACCTATCCATAACTCATATGGAGCGGAAGTAACTGATTCGGAAGGCACCCGGTTAAGTATATAGGCAACAGTTAACAATGTATCATTCCAAAAAAGTAATAGGTAAGTTAGCATGTACCATCATGGACCTAACCATTTTCCAGTGGGGTTCTGTTTCTTCTCTCCGCAACACCGTTTTGTTGAGGAATATATGGAATAGATAACTATCTTTCTATTCCTTTTTCATCACACAATTTTCTGAACTTATCAAATAAATATTCTCGACCTCGATCGGATCTCAATGCTTTTATTTTCTTGTTTAATTGATTTTCTACCAAGTTCATAAACCTTATAAAACAACTTAATGCTTCAGATTTATGAGAAATCAAATAGACATATTCGAATTGAGTATTATCATCTATTAAAAGTGATGAAATAAACAACCCCGTGCCTTCCTCTCACATTCATTGGATCATAGACGTCAGAATGGATTAAATGCAGAGGAAATTCAGCTATTTTACCTTTTCTAAATGGTTTCATTGTTGTTTTCCCTACTAAGCAATACTCACATATGGGCAAATCGACTTTTTCAATGTTACCCAACAAGCCCTCTTTGGCTAGTCTATTCATATGTTGTTGGCCAATATGACCAAGTCTAGTATGCCACATAATCACATCATTATCATATTAAGTAGAAGACGTGAAACAAGGGAATAACAAATATTGACATCACCACAGTCAACATCTAGTACAATAAAACCATCCAGAAAGTGACCACAACCATAGTAGTTTGTATCCAAATACAAATCTACACAGCTATTACAAAAGTTCACACTAAAACCAAGTTTAACCAACATCAAAACAGACACTTAAATTTCGACGAATCTCCTAGAGCATATAGAATATCATGTAGGAACAGGGTGCGTCCACCACGCATGTTCAATTGGTAGGTGCCAATTCCTTTAACTCTCAACTCTGGAGTTATTTCCTACATAGATCCACTTAGTTCCAATTGGTATCGTCGGAATTCCACGAAGGATTCTCTATCCTTCGCTACATGGTCTGTTTCTCCTGAATCTACAGTCCACAAAGGATTGGATTCAGCCAATAATACAGAACTTGACACATAAGCAAAGTTCTCAAATGTACAAAAGGTGTTCACCTTTTTCAGCTCACAACAATTGCGAGCATAGTGACCCTTCTTGTCACAATTGTAACACCTCACCCTTGACATTTTCTTCACTCGAGGACGTTTTCCTCTCTTGTGTTGGTTAACTCTTGATTTCTTGCAATAAGGACTTAATCCTTTGCAATCCCACATATTGAACGAATCAATACACTTGCGCTTAGAGCTCAAAGCCCTTTCTGAGCTAGAACCAGCATTACAAATGTCTATTTTCGACTCAAATGCCGTTAGGCGGTCCTCTACTAGCTCAAGGTGGCGCACGACATCCTCAAGATCTTCCATAATATGGTTAAGAGCTTCTAGTGCTTCTTGTTTTTCCAGTACATATTGAATCTTCATATTCAATATTTCACAATTGTTGCCGTTCATATCAACAATTACGTTTTTAATTGCTGAAACTATCGATCTGAACACATCAGACATATATGTACGAATAATTAATGCCTATCATTTATGCATCCACTTTGCACAGACCCATCATATCAATGAATAATTTCAAGTAAGGTTTCAGAATCAAAAGGTCACTTTCCAATCATCCTCCAAAAATCCTAACTTAAAACTATTATTAATATAATTGTTTTATGCAAAATAAATTCTATGAAGTTACAAAAATTTCCATGAACTATCCACAAGTCAACAATAACAGAAAGCAAATAATATCTAACATCCAATAGAATAACAATGCTTTCACATAATACAACTATCCATTACACTAAGTAATATATACAAAGAAATATCAACATAGAAAAAGATATTCACATCCAAAAACATCTCAAACAAATCTAAGAAATAAATAGGGAATGTTCCTTCTAATCTGTCAGTCAAAATATCAGAGAAATTTGAAGGCACATTTGCCAACCATGGATAAACTTTTGGAGAGCTTTTATGTCGCCTCCAAGGCGCATTCACTCTACGCCATGTGGCGCCATGTGGCGCTCAATCTAAGGGTTGAAGTTTTGGTTAACTCAATCATATAGTACTCTCTTACAAAAGCTATCACTAGCCTCCTATAACCCGGGACCACATTGACCTCCCATAGCTGATCTAACACTACTTGCCATTCAGGTGAAAGAGTGTTCATCAAAGCCGGCACATTCTCAAAATCCGGCATAAGATAACCATTCCAGATGATTTCCTGTATCATCTGATTAACCCTAATCACATGTGATACTAAATCACCGTCATGCCACCGATAATTAGCTAAATCTGACATCAGTCTTTTAAGTCTTGCACTTCCCTCGTCCGTTATTGGGATTGCAGGTATCCGTGCATAACGCATCATAGTACCTGCAACAAATGCAGAACTAAAAATGGATCACTTATAATCCATAATGTACATAAGGGAAAATACATAATTTTCCATAATTCATGCAACAAATGCATAATTTAAAAAAAAATTGATTATTTATAACTCACACAGACATAATTGAAAAAGAAACATATTCTTTTTTTTCTTTTTTCAATTTTTTCGGGTCAACGGTCAACGGACGTCGGTTGATGGTCAACGGTCGTCGGTCAACGGTCAACAGTCAACAGATCAACAGGTCGGGTCGACGAGCGTGCAGGTCGGACCGGTCGGGCCAGTCGGGCCAGGTTGGACGAACCAACTGGCACGTGCCGTGCGCTTGCGCGGCACGCGCCAGGCTTCCGCACCGGTCGGGTTGAGTCGGGTCACCGGCCGGCCAACGGTCGTCGGCGATGACCTCATCGATGACGTCATCCCGGCAGTTACCGTGACGTCACGGTGACATCAGCACGGGTCGGTTCGCCGACCGGCACGTGCCGGTTCGCCGCCGTCGGCGCGCACGTGCCGGTTCGCCGACCGGCCCGTGTGTCGCACGCGTTGGCTGAGCTAGCGCTTCAGGCGCATGGCGCCCACGCACATCAGCTTCTGGCCGCGCATGTGGGCGCATCTGGCATCGCCCGGTGGTGCACAACATGTCGACGAACTCGTCTTGAGGAACTCTTTCACCCTATGCCTTCATAAATTGATTTTGACTTATGGAAACTCGAAAAAATGGATGAACAGTGCTCGGGTGTCGGGATTTCTCGTCCCGATCCGTGTCGGCCGAATATTTTCGCGAAAATTCAATCATAAAACATCAAAGAGGTCGGGAAAACATGAACTAGGGCTCTGATACCAATGTTGGGAATATCGGATCCTCGAAAACCGGATTGGACACTAAATCGAACCCTTAAAATGAATGCGGAAGATAAGCCCAGGAAATACACGTATCACCGATCGTAAATCACACCACGGAATCGAACGTACCTTATTAGCCACAGATTAAACACCAATGCCGATAAGAGGAAGAGAAAACCGATCTAGCTCGATTCGATGATGTCGATTGGCCTTGAAGGGAAGATGGCGTCGCCTTTTGCGTTTGTTTTCTTTTTGGAGGGAGAGAGGGAGAGGAACGTACGTTATGCCAATGGTTGTGTTCCTCCCTCTCTCTTTCTCCTTTTATACGTCCCTCTAATAGAAAGGAACGTACCCCTTCATCCATGGGCCCTAATCTTATGGGCCGGGCTTTCAGGCCCAACATGAGCGGACGGGCCTTAAGCACATCACATAAAAACCATCAAGTATCTTACCAATAGTAAAAAGAAATAAAAAAATATACAAATTCTTTGATGTTGTAAATGAAGAGATTTGATATATATTTTTGTGGAATTTTTTTCAAGATACTTATTTCTACAGAATTAAAAACTTAAAATAAAAAAAGAAAGCATAGTACCTTTAGCATAAATGGGATACCCACAATAGACCAAAACAAAATATGTGAAATGCTTAATGATGACGACTAGATTCTAAATGTAAGTGAAAATAAAAAATAAAGAAAGAAATAGGACCACCACTTTAAATTGTAAGTGAATGATAGAGGGTGATTTCAAAAATGAAATAAATTTAATGATGTATAGGGCGAAAATAAGGCCACTCTTTTCTTTTTCTTGTATTTGTCTAAGTTCAATTGACATGGAATCGCTATCCCCTATCTATTTCTTGAAAACTTCGTAAAACTCATTGCAACAAGTTTCCTCTTATTCTTATGGCCATCGGATTAGTTTAATGTATGCTGAACGCATGATTGAACTCATCATTCTTGGGATTACATGTGACGGCCCAAGCGGCGATGCGCGGGGAGGAGGGATGGTGGTGCGTCCACGCCTTGGTCTCCGGACGTGCGCAGAGAGGGGGCGCGTCTCCTGTCACGGCTCGATCCTCGAACGCGTGCCCATCCCTCACCTGGTTGATTTATAGTGACGTCCCAGAACGCATCGCCGACCCTTTTATTTTAATACGCATGTAGAAGCATAAAATAATCCACAAACAATAAAATAATGGGATAGAAAAGTAGGGCCATATTTTTCAAACTGAAAAACCACAACCATACTTTTATACAAAGCAAACCTCATGGTATATAATACAATACTATTCACAAAAGTTTAATCTATCATACATCAGTCCACAACTTAGGTTCGCAAAGAGGATGGGATCTCAGTCCTCATCCGGGTCGTACTCTGGATCCTCCTTTGGACCATCCTCTTCTTTAGATTCTTCCTCCTCTTCTTTAGGTTCTTCCTTGAGTTCTTCCTCCTCAAGATTTACCTTAGGCTCGTCCTCCAGTTCCTCCTCCTTGGGTTCCTCCTCCCAATTCTCCTCTGGGTATATCTCTTCTTGATCACCCTCTTCTTTTGGCATACTCTAGTTGGAGTCTACTGGTGATGGCTTGGGAGAGTTGTGATCACTCTCGAGCTTAAGGTCTCTTGCATCCACTACCGACCTGTCCTTAGGATTTGCCATCCCTTCTCCGAACGCCTCTTCCAATATGTACAAGGGCACACTAGCTTCCGGAATGGGACCCTCTCTTTGCCCATCATGGTAGTGATGGTACAACGATCAATACTCATGGAGTCTCAAGGCATCATTACCCACGTCAACCCAAACGATCGATTTAACCAATATGTACTCTAGTCTCTCGGGGTAGTTATGAATATGGAAGTGGTATGCTACTTCTGAGATCTCTTCGGGAATACCAAAATGCATAGGAGGATGAGGAGGTGGAGGTGCTGCCATCTAGGGGCCTGAGATGGTTATACAATAACTAATGAGATAACGTCTCAACAAGTTCTACCCTCCTAAGACCTGATTAGGAAACCAATACATTATAAGTTGCCTAAGCACACATTGGTAAGAGGACTTACCTTAGCCTCAGATTCCACTTGCAAATCAGTACAGTTCAAACATGCATCCAATCAAACACTACTGATCGAAACATCGATCAGTCGACCTAGTCAATTTACATGTCAAACAGACCATTCTTGGTCATTTCAATCAATACTGTCCATTCTTCAAAATAACCTATTGGGTTACCAAGCTAGTATTTTATACGATTCATTCTCCGAAATGACATATTAAGTCAGCGAGTATATTCATCTTAACGTCCATTCTTTAAAATGACATACTGAGTCACCGAGCCGTTATGGCATGTCGTCCATTCTCCAAAATGACATATAGAGTCACTGAGCCGACATTGCATACCGTCCTTTCTCCAAAATGACATATAAAGTCACCAAACCGATATATAATATGGTAATTCTAATCGTACAATCAATTTGTCATTTTTACCATATCCGATAAAAATAACCGTGTGTGGGTACACGATCAGCTTTAGCCAAAATATAATAGTTTCCTTCCCACAAATCTCACTATTTTCTGTAGTCCACCAAAACATTTTTGGCACTGTCAACCAACGCCCGGTTATTTTTCAATTAATTATTCAAAATTAATTAATTTAGGAAAATAATCATAAAATCATTAATAAACCAATTTAGCACAATCTAGCACTCAATAAATTAAACAAACTACATCACGATAACCAGCATAAAATTCCGGTCGTCGACCATCTCGGTCTAATTTCCGGAAAATAAATAAATAATTAATTAATTTCGAAAATTAATTATTAAATAGCAATAAATCCAATTTAGGCCCGTAATGCCTAATTGGAATCTGAGACACTTGCAGAAAATTACCGAGACTCATTCATTAAATAATAGTGCTTGTCTACTTGCTAATTACACTAACCATTTACCTAACATGCATAGGTAAATCCCTAATTTAATTATTCTAATCTAATATATCCACTTAATTGTACTTAATTAAATCTAATCAACTTCTAAGCATCATTAGCATACTAATGAGGGATTAGTGAGCAAAACTCACATGTTTAACAATTTGCTCAAATTGAAACATTGGGAACGTCATAGGGGACATTTTACTCCAAAGCGGGCCTAAGGTCCGGGGTCCACAAGCACCTCAAAACAGGCTTGGAAGTGGCTATGAAACCCACTTCTCAACTCTTTGTTCTAGCTACAAAACAAAAGGAAATAAGGCTAGTTTGGCACGGCAAGGCTCGAAGAGGCTTCTGTGGCTTGAAAGGGGCGGTCTACGGTGGTTGGATGGGCTCTGGCAGGCTTCCACAGCCCCTTACAGTGAGTTGGACGGTAGAGCAAGAGGTGAGCAGAGGTGGACGGCGTGCAGTTGGTGGCACGCGCGAGCGGGGTCACGAACAGCGACAGCGGTGTGGATGTGCAACAATGGCTGGCTAGCGCGACTGGGGCTCCGGCTTCTCCTTTGGTGGCTGCTGGTTTCGCACAAGCAAGGAGGGAGAGAGAGATGGGGTGGATGGCAATGAGAGAGAGAGGGATGGGAGTGTAGGGTAAGTCTTGCCTTGGTGGGATCCTTTGGCCAAAATTTCCACCAAAATGTCCCTTCTCTAAGCTTGTCCAACAAGCCAACATCCCTTGGCTGTCTTTAGGCCACCAAGGCCTCCTCTTAGACATGTGAAGTGGTCCAAAATGGCTAGGGGGAGAGGGTACACGAATTTGTAAGTAATTGGTTTCAAATGGTTGCTTAATCTTGTCCAATCCATCTTCATTTGACCCTCATAATTTCATTTGATACATCAATGCTTCAATTGACATTTTTCCTCGCCCATGGATCCACCCTGCTTCCTAAATTTGAAATAAAAAACAATCTCGGCATTTTTTGAACAAAAACGGTCCTAAGCCAACTTTTTCTAAAAAAGTCTTGGTTGACAGAAAAATCTTCTGAGACTAAGTCGTGGGTCCTAAAAATGGTAGAATCTCCAATTTATGAAATCAGACTCAAATTGGCGGTTAATTTTCATTTGGTGCGTTTTTAGCATGACCTAAGCTACCGGGTAGTTTTCAGAACTTTTTAGGGCAAATGACCTGTGGTCGATTTTCTTTGAGCCACAATGAACCCACTCGACATATTGATGACTCTCGATTGTCATGAAAATCTCGAAGATTCAAATACGGACACACGGTACCAAAACGACAATAAAATCAAATTAGTGCCGGTTGACAAATTTTTTTCAATTTAGTGGTATCACCCACGATCGGCCACACATCTCAGTCGAACGGACCTATCTTTGATCTTAAATCGATTTTTAACTGTACTGTAATGACCTCTAAAGATGAGCACGGTCAAGAAGTCGATTCCTAGTCGAATTCTCAAGTCTATTGCCTTAAAATCCTCTAATGGCTTACCTGGATAGTCTAATTATCTCAAGAGTGATCAACTCTGAGAACAACCCTATAAACGTGTCAATGAAATGCCCAATTAATTCAATAGAAAACAAGGTTGAAAATCTGGGATGTCACATCTCCTATCCCACATCACTTAGGGGGGAGTCTTGCGCTAGTTTATAATGCTTGGGGTTCTTTAACCTGTGTAACGCGTTTTAAAGCTGTGAGGGCCAAAAGCCCAAAGCGGATAATATTACACAGTGGGAGGCCCGGGTCCTTACAAATGGTATTAAAGCCGACTCCCAATCGTGTGTGGGGCCATAGTGAGGGCGTTGTGCTCCCAAGGGGGAGAGAGTGTGACCAGCCAAGTGGCAGTGTGTCCACATCTTGGTCCCCAGACGTGCGCAAGGAGAGGGCGCATCTCCTGTCCCACATTGCTTAGGGGGGAGTCTTGGGCTAGTTTATAAAGCTTGGGTTCTCTAACCTGTGTAATGCATTTTAAAGCCGTGAGGGCCGGAGGCCCAAAGCAAACAATATTACACAGTGGGAGGCCCGGGTCCTTACATAACATGTCACTGACCAGGTCATGCTCTAAAGTCCCGCATTTTGCGGGTCATAGCACCCTTTTATTTTTGATACCTTGAATTATTCAAATTCAAATTCCCAACGATTTGGGTATGATTGATGTAAGTTAGAAAAGTCTAAGGAGAAGCTGATATTTAAAAACTTTTGGACATTATATGATTCAAGAAAGTATGTCATGTATTTTTATGTAATTACAAACTGAAGAAATTTAGAAAATAAAAAGTTGGAACTTCTAAAGCTTCCGTAACCTAGGATTACCATGCAATGTATTTTTTTTCCATCAACCTGCTTTGTAATTTCTATTCAACCTCTTTCATTGAAATCTTGTAAGAAGTGTTACCTGGACAAGGACTTTTTACAAAACCTTTACTCGTAATGCACACAAATAAGATGTATTAGCCAGTGCATCCATGCACTATTAAGGAAACCTGCTTGAATATCTAATGGAGCTTTGCTATTGTAAGGGCTTTTTGTGAAAATGTTAAAAAAAAAAATTAAACTTTTGTGTTAAGCGACTCTAAGTTCTCTCGCTTTAATGATTTTTCATACTGACTAATCCAGAAAACAGTTTATCAACTTTTCATACTTTTATGGTGCTTTTCCATCTTTCGCAAACACAAGACAAATTAAAGGAACACTTAAGAGAATAATCAAGTTACAAACGTAATTACTGTCCACAAAACTTGTAGCGACGGATACATAGAAAAGTTAAGATTGTGCTTCCATGTTGTAGACCTATGATGATTGCACATGTCGATTGCATCGTCTGAGTTGTCTTGCTCGATTATCAAGCTAGATTCAATCTAGACTTCTTCTTGCATAGCAAAGAAATTATATTGATAATCATAGTGAAAAAATAGATGGATTCTTTTTTTCTTTAAGAGAATCCGACGAAATCACAGCCTGTCATATTAACTAAATCAATATTTAAAAATTTGTAATAATTTTTTTTAATGCGATGAGGGTGGACCAACTTATGTTTTCTATCAATCAACATCAAAAACACGTTCCAAAATGCAAAATATTCTATGTTTTCCACCAAAAAGTTGACCAAATCAACTTGCCGTTGGGATGAAATTATTACCTCATTACCGTGACAGCAACGTAGCAAGAGGACGACATGAGCTGGGAGATGCGTGCACCTTGTCCATTGCTTTGTTTTCCACCAAAAAACAAACACCTTTGTGTATGGTGGCCAGCTTGTAACTTCGTTGTTTGCAAAAGTCTTTGTCATCATTTTAGTAGCTAGACATTTAATAGGCTAAACTTTTTGATTTTAGTATTTTATTCAGCCAGACCAATATATCTTAATTCCCTACGAAGATCAATCCAGGATATTATTGTTTGCCAGCTATTGTCTTTGTTTTATCTGAACGCGGTTATATCTGGAGCTTCAGTCATCTGATTCGGATGATTTGTATAAATAAAAAATTAGTAATCAAATTTTCTAAATTCAGATTACTTTCCTAAATCTTTGTTCTTTAGGAACAATGAAGATCATATACACAACGGATTTTAGATTTTACAAATAATATTCTATCCATATTTTTTAGTGAAATATCTGCAACCCTAATCGATCTGAAGATTAACTATGCTTACTGCGTCATCCAAGAAGCAAGCAACACTCAACTAGTAAAGGAAATATGTCTCGCAGCAAAGGATGATTAATCATTAATCATAGGACAATATGAGTTACATGCCTATAAAGCTATCCACTATTTATGCTTGATACAGGGCCAAATTCACTCTTATTATTGTTCTACAAGTTTACGTCCTCTCTATTATATGCTCATTTCACACCCTCACATTTGTTCTGGAAAACATAGGGCCTACATTTTTCTTTCCAAATTAGACAGATAAATATGCTCGTGAAAAAGAGAATCATCCCTCCTGCTTATGTCAGTAAATCTTTTCTTTGGTTTTTTGAGAAAATCGTAATTGGTTGCTTGTATTGTTCATTGTACGGTACAAATATTTATACGAAGTATTGCTTAATAGAAAAGGCAATAAAATAAAATATCAAAAAAACTTTTCTAAATTCATTATAATTAAGATGATATGTGTAAATAAATAATTAGAAATCAAATTTTCTAAATTCATATTACTTTCCTAAGTCTTTGTTCTTTAGGAACGATAAAGATTATATACACAAAAGATTTTACATTTTACAAATAATTTTGTAGTGAAACATCTACAAGCCTAATCGAATTGAAGATTAACTGTGCTTACTGCGTTATCCAAGAAGCAAGCAACACTCAACCAGTAAAGGAAATATGTCTCGCAGAGGATGATTAATCATCAATCATAGGACAATATGATTTACATCCCTATGGAACTATCCACTAGTTATGCTTGATACAGAGCCAAATTCACTCTTATTATTGTTCTCCAAGTTAAGATCTTTCTGCTATATTCTTATCTGGATTATTTCTCAAGGATAACTCATCTCACATCCTCACATGTATTCTGGAAAATAGTGGGCCTACATTAAAAAAAAAAAAAATTAAACAAATATATGTTCGTGATCAAGGAGAATCATCACTCTCTGCTTATGTTCGTAATTTTTTCGGTTTTTTTTTTTATTTTATTAAAAATCAGCATTCGCGAGTAACAAAAGAAAGGTCAAAGTCCGAACATGTAGGCATAATATATTTAAGCTTACTCATCACCCAAAGAAGTGATTGTCCATTGCAAAAACCATCCATCTTGATATTGTCTAATAAGAGTCAGAAAATTACCAAAAAAATCCTAAACCTTATACAATTTTACTAATTCAGTTATATATATATATATATATTGCAAATTCAGTCATAAACTTTTTGTAATTATGTCAATTTAGTTCATCTGACCAAATTCGACTAGCCGGCACTGACTTGGACACCGGCCGACACCTTGTAGTTGCTAGTAAGGGCGAGACTCGCCATTGGCTAGCAAGGTTGAGCCTCGCTAACCTTTGCCTTTGGCCAGTTGCTGAGGTTTGGCAACTAGTTTGAGGAGGAAGAAATGAAGGGAAAAAAGATAGATAAATAAATAAATAAAATTCAAAAAACTAAAAATTTATTAGAAAAATTGGCCAATTAGTGTCGATCGTCTGTCAAGCCAAATTTGGTCGGATGGATTGAATTGGGATAATTGCAAAAGGTTTATGATTAAATCGGCAAAAAAAAATATTTAGAACTAATTGGCAAAATTACAAAAAGCTTAGGACTTTTTTGGTAAATTTCCCAATAAGAATAACAAGTGGAACTCTGAATTTTATAGTGATGATTGACATATCAGGCTACGTATTAGGGCTTGACCGAAGTTCCTTAGGATTAAAGAGAACTAATATGGTTTAATTATGTGACGATTCACCTATTGTTTGCTCTCTTGTAACTTTTGTTATTTACTAGAAATTGGTTTGCAAATGAAGATAATTTCATTATAATTAAGAAAGTTAAGTGTGCATTGATGGTTCTATCAAAACCATAATGTCCATTTACCCTTGATCCATATACATTTGTCTGACATGAATCATATGGTGAAGAACTGGTCTTTTTCACTGGAGGGTTACATAATTACCTAGCTATCTGTGTTACTACTTTCATTCACAATATTTACATGCATATATGGGTGGGCTTATGTAGGTATGCATGCGGTGCATGCTTGCGTGAGATCCTCGTAAAGTTAAAAGGGACGACACATCACAAAAACCCATTAGAAAATTCCAGTTAATCACGCAAATTAGAATTACAAATTACAAGAACTTCAAGGCATATATATCTCCACGAAAATTTGTTTTCATCCCGAATCAGATCATTTCGAATAGCCAGTTTGCATGGGGTTGTTTTATTTCATTGACTGGGTGTAGGTGCATCAAAATTCACCTATCCTTGAGCAACTAGGGTTCCTGATAGGTCCACATCATGATCCCGGATATATTATTCCCTTGGTAGAGTTTTTATAGGTAGCCTAGCGTGTGCCAAAATTAAAGGTTGTATCACGATCTGTACGTGGTCACAATTTTTCTGTCGGATTAATGACAAGTGGACGATAAAAAATATGATGGTTTCTCTCAGCGCACTTCTAATTTCAAAAGCCTTATTCTCTTACATGAGTTGTTTCTCTGCAAGTTGCCTTTGTTAATTTCTAATGTTGCCAAAAATAGACAGCGTCTTTCAAAGAATTATATCCTTCCAGATGTCTGATTAGATCATTCATTCTTGTTATTAATAACCAATTAGAGTAAACTATCTGTAATAAGTGGCTTTGTCCAATAAAATGCTTCTAGTTTAAAGTAGCCGTTCCTTTCAATTCTTATCACATGCATTGTCGCATAGCTCTTGGGTTTAAATAAACGCAGTGCACGCATCTCTAACAGCCCATTTCCAGATGTATTGAAGATACTCCCCCGCTGTCATATACTTCTGCTTCGTCGGAAGCAACATTAAATACACAAAATAACTCTAAAAAAAAGTCACCTTTACACCTCTTATTTTAAGCTCTAGGATAGGTTCGATATTGTTTCCACAATATCTTCTAACGTTTAAACGCGGGCAAGCAAATCTTTACCAATATGCATGATTTCAGTATTAGCTAATCCATATTTTCTTTTAAAGAATTGTTAATCCAGGAACGTTCGATCTGACAGTCAATATATTTCACAGTTGTAGCCTTACAGTGAAAAGCTGGCCTTGCAACAAACGATCCAACAAGAGATATATGAATCGCCGCTTCGAGAGTATGATCATAAGTTTCCCCATAAAAATCTATGGCGAAGTCTTAAGAGTGGGAATCACAAAAATACCACTACAGTTACCATGGAAGCGCAAGCAAGTAAAATAACTGGAGTAAGAAATAAATTGTGGACATAAAACTTGAACATGGCATATCTATGTGATTTGGCAGTGTGCATACTCTTCAAGAGAAATTAATGAGATGGCTCTAATATAATCAAAAAAAAAAAAATTACAACGAGATGGTTCTACTATAATTGACAAAGAAAAGATTACAACCATTCAATCATACTCACTCGTAATTGTTTTCTAATTCTAGAATGAACCCGAACCACAAAAATCAATTGCAAGAAAGAATGTTTTTTTCTCTCAGTCTCAACTCTTTGAATGAAGGCTCCCAATACTTTTTGTGTCTCGGCTGAAATATGAAAATGAAGTGGCATTATTCCATCACTTGGAAAGGGAAATTTGATTTGATATTTCTAAAGAGACATGCACTATTCATGTGATAAAAGGGTTACAATCGTATAGCATCAAATTTAAATGAAGTTTTGTTGATTAAATCTTCATACCATAAGTACTTTTATAAATGGTAAACAATTTACTTTTACTCATATGGAACTCGAGCTAGGGTGCTTAGTGTGAGGGCTATATCTATCACTAAGAGGGAGATCAATAGCTAACAATGCAGAATTAAAACAAAGTTAAGATGATATTGCAATAGGACAACATCTAGTGACAAATTGTGTGGTGTTCAAATCTTACCAATGTGCAATAAAGTATCACAAAATATGAATAGGAGTTTAAGAAGTAGAGAAATTACACACAACAGAACTAGAGTGATTTGGCTTTGATAAGCCTACGTTCATTCTCTCGCATTGATAGTTTATCAGCTGGATTCTACAATGATGAATCAATTAGAGGTTATAAGAACTGAGTATTCACTACTCAAGCTTGTGTGAAAGATCTCACACTTACAACCTTTAAGAGATTACAATGAATAGCTCACATAAGATGAAAGCATTTAGGATAAGACTTTAGTGAACTTTAGAATTCAGAACTTCCGTGTTCTCTTCTTTTATCCTTTAGTGGTACGACTTCCTATAATACTCCTCAGTGTCCAAGTTGATCTTGGACACCCACTTTGAGGATCAACCATCCAATCAATCTGTTGAACTTGACTCTAAAGGAAGATCTCAACGTTTCTAGATTACCGAGAATGAAGTTTCTCATAAGATCTACTGCCCATACAGCAGATGGGGTTTCCATGAGTCATTCCTTTCGAGAACATTCCTTCTTTGGTTGATTGTTTCATTGATGGATTGAGATATTCTAAATACGTAAGATTGTATTCAATATTTTCCTTTCCAGCAATCAACACATATAAGGGAGGAAATCCACACCAATCTTCTAACCATTAGCACAAGGTTGGATCAATAACCTTTTTTGTTGATATCAGTATTAAGGATAAGATTTTCACTACATCCTTGACCTGATGAGTAACGTATGATGATATATATCAAATATTCCACCTATAAAAGCTTACTATCATAATCAAAAGACAATTAAAAAAAAGTTTTGTTAATTTTCAAAATCAATTAGGGAATTTTACTCAACACTTAAGTTGTGGCCTAGCCTAAGGGTATTTAAGCCCAAGAGCTGGGGCTACATCTAGTCACAAGTGACCTAAGCTTGGTTGTTGGGGTTTCGAGGACTTGGGCACGACTGCTAAAGACCAAAGTAAAGTGCTAAGGTCTTTGGCTTGGTCTCAAAGGACCTTGGCTTGATTGCAGGAGCTAATGTCACGCCCGATCATCCGAGCGCATGTGCCCATCCCTCTGCGGTCAATTAAATAGCGACATCCCAAGATGCATTGCCGACCCATTCATTTTAATGCACATGCAAAAGCAAATAATTAATCCCCAGATTACAACAAGATGGGATAGAAAAGTAGGGCCATAAATTTTCCTCTTCAAAATCAAACCACACCTTAATATATACATATCAACCAAGTCTTATATAACTATTCAATATATATATACACAAACGAGGTTTGCAAAACAATATGGGTTTCATAAAAACTACAGGTCCTCTTCCTCCACCTCCTCACTCTCATTTGAGCCTTCAGCCAAGTACACCAGAGTTCCCGGATCTGCAAGATCCGGGTCTACTGGGTTTACCATCAAACCTCCAGGGGGATCTATGCCTTTTCCAAAAGCAACCTCCAGCGCATACAGAGGTATCTCATATTATGATATGGGACCCTTTCTTTGGCCATTCCAATCCCGGCGATACCATGATTTATATTGGTGGGGCACTTTATGAGGGAGACCCGCATCAACCCAGACTACGAACCTTACCAATTCATAAGTCCAGCCCCTAGGGCTCCCATGCAACGGAATGTAAGACCTTTGTTTTGTGACCTTCTTTGGCTGACCAAAATGCTCAGGAGGAGCTGCCATCTAGGGACCTGAAAATGTTATCCCACAACGGGGTGAGACATCATCTCAACAAATTTATCCCCTAAGACCCAACTAGGAAGAGAATACGCCCTAAGGGTTGCCTAAGCAC
Organism: Eucalyptus paniculata subsp. matutina; assembly: GCA_017140255.1. NCBI lineage: Eukaryota > Viridiplantae > Streptophyta > Magnoliopsida > Myrtales > Myrtaceae > Eucalyptus > Eucalyptus paniculata. Next base: position 1,268,302 of record CM029438.1, on the reverse strand, counting down.
AAACACAAGTAAGAGGACTCACCTTACCTTAGTTCCTTCCTGCAAGTTAATACAATTTAATAATTCAACGAATTACTTCAACACACCAAAGCATCAATTCATATCGAACTATCGATCAATCGAACTAGTCGATTCCATGTCATTAAGACCATTTCTCGGTCAATCCAATCAATACTATCTATCTAGTCCAATCACATCAAGGACTGCTCACCGTCAATTGAAGATAGATAGAAATGCTCACCAAAAGCTGACAATCATATATACTGCTCACTTTAAGCTGATATATTCAAGCTCTCGGGCTAATATAGTATACGGCTAATGCTCACCAAAGATGTGCAATACCTAATTGCTCACCAAAGCTATGTGATACTTAAGGTATACTGCTCACTCTAGGCTAACATATCTAGTCCTTTGGCTAATATTGTATACCATTCTACCCAACCAATTATTTCACCATTTTTATCATAGTCGATAAAAATAATCATGTATGGGTACATAGTCGGTCTCTGTCAAAAATATAATATTTTTACTTTAAAAAATCCACCATCTATATAATTGATAAAAACATTTTTGGCACTGTAAACCGATGCCCGGTGATTTTCTAATTAAATACTGAAATTAATAAATTTTGGGATAAATACCCCCAAAATTGCAAACAACACCGAAATTGCACAAAATAACAGGCAATTAAGTAAACAAATCACACCACTTGCAATCAGTATAAAATTCCAGTCATTGGTTATCTCGGTCTAATTTTCAAAAATAATAATTAATTAAATAATTTCGAAAATTAATTATTAAATGCCATAAATACAACTTAGGCCAAAAAGCCTAATTAAAAGCCGAAACAGACCCGGAAAATTTTCAAACCACTCTAGATAAATACTAGAGCTTATCTAGGTTCTAATTACACTACTCTAACCACCTAACATGCAATAACGGTTAATTAAATTACTAATATATTCTAACTATCCACCTAATTCATACTTAACTTAAACTAATCAACCCTTAAGCATCACTAACTTACTAAGTAGGGATTAGTGAGTTAAACTCACTTGATTAATGATACATTCAGACCATAACGACGGGGACATGAAGAGGATCAACAAACTCCAAAACGGGTGTGCCTTTTGAGGTCCGAAAGGCCACAAAAACGGGCCAAACAATGCTAGAAATACCCACACTATTTGGTTTTGTTCAGGGGCCGAGAAGACTACACCGGTGGTCGGCTGAGGCGGAAACAAGCACGGCGAGGCTGCTACGGCTTGGACGGCCAAAGGTGGTGGCACACAGCAACGGAGGAAGCTCCGACGGTGGCTTGAGCTGGCCTGTCGAGCTACTAGATGAGTGAGCAAGGCCGGATTATGTAGCTGAGATGGCGGTGATGCGCAACGAGTGAGTAGGCTCGCAGATGGGCACAACGACGGTCTGGCGATGATCAAGTAGTCAGACGGGGCTGCACGACGAAGGAGAAGGCTGAGCTATGGTTTCTGCAAGTTTTTGAAGCTCTTAAGCTGTTGGAAGGGGGGAAATGGTCAACTGGCTGCAAGGAGAGAGGAAGGGGGAGACAACTTGGCTTTGGAGGGGGCCACCTTGGTCTTCCCTATCACTTTGTCCCCTTGACCTTGGTCCTACCCCATCCAGCTGGTTTCCTCAGCAAATTGTAGTCTTCAAGCTTCCACAACAAGCTAAGGAAATGGTCTAAAAAGTCATGGACCATGGGGCATACGAATTTGCACATTTTACACTTCAATTCCATCCAATTCCTCCTTGAATTAATCCAATTCGGCTCCCATAAAATCCACCAACATATCCTAAATCAAATTGGCATTTTTCCTCACCAATAGATCCGACTTGCATCCCAATTTCACGATAAAAAACGTCCTCTAAATTTTCCGGTCAAAAACGACCCTATGTCAACTTTTTCCGCCAAAATCTCAGTTTGCAGAAAAATCTTCGAAGACTAAGTTAACATTCCTAAAATGACTTGTGACATGACAGAACTTTCAATTTCTGAAATCTGATTCAAATCCGCGGTTAATTTTAATCTGTCACGATTTTAGTGTGACCTAGCTTACCGGGTAGCTTTTAGAAATTTTTAATGTAATTGACTCGTGGTCAATTTTCTTTGAGCTACAATGAACCTCTTTGATACATTGGCAATTCTCGGTTGTTGTGAAAATCTCGAGGTTTCAAATATGGACACGGGATACTAAAATGACAGAAAAATCAATCTAGTGTCGATCGACAAAAATTTCTCAATTTGGTGAAATCACCCACGTTTAACCAAACATCTCAGTCGAACGGACCTATTTCTAATTTCCAATTGATCTTTATTATGTTGAAATGATCTCTGCAGATGAGCACGGTCGAGTAATCGATTCCTGGTCGAATTCTTAAGTCTATTGTGTTAAAATATCTTAATAACTTCTCTAGATAGTCTAGTTATCTCATGAGTGATCAGCTTTAAGAATAACACTATAGGCACATCGATTGAAAAGCACGATTTATTTAATTGAAAATAGAATTGAAAATTCAAATGTCATAGCTAAGGTTTCTCAAGAGTAGTCATTAGAGCTCAAACATGGGTGTCAAATGTTAGTATTTGCAGCACAATTACAAAGAAAATAGAGATTTAAATGAGAAAGAGATTGAGGCCCAATGTTTATCCTAATTCACCCTTAAAATAGGGCTATGTCCAACTTGAGGATTCTATTATAATTACCACATCACACTTCTTTATACGTTTCTCAATTTACAAGATAAAGAGAACATATATACTACATACAATAGCTATATATATATATATATATATATATATATATATATCAATAGTATATAACTATCAATAAAATATATGTTCAAACTATAAAAGTCCTTTGGTGTCGTGGAAGCGTTGCCATCTTGTCGATGGGGACTATGAACCACACCTCAACATTTTTCCGCTTGATGAATACTTCACATGCTTCTTTAAACCCAAGATAGTTGTACACCATCCAAACTTTTCTACACTCACTTTGGTTGAAAAATCTACACTATTTACCTTTATGTTAACTTTCTCTAGCACTACAACTTTTTGTTTCACTTTATCTCAAATGAAATGATATTGTATGTTGATGTGCTTTGTTATTGCATGGAATCTATGACTCTTAGCCAAAAATTTAGCACTCTGGTTATCACACCCAATCTTTACTCCTTTTGTGAAACCAAGCTTTTTACACAATCTACATAGCCAAATCATGTCCTTGGCTACATGAGTAAGGGCCATGTACTCTACCTCAATAGTATATAATGCAACCATGTTCTATCTCTTGTTCATCTAGCTTGCAGCCCCACCAAATAAAGAAACAACATAATCGCTAATTGATCTTCTACTATCATTGTCGTCTCCCCAGTCAATATCCTCGTTGTCCCTTTGAGGCTTTCGTGCCTTCAAAGCATAGCTCAAAGTCAGATTTACCACAAAGCTAGCAAAGTATCCACTTTGCTACCATCCAATGTTTTTTCCCCAGATTGGACATATATCTACTCGATACTCCTATGGCTTAGGCAATATTTGGATGAGTACATCAAGCTCCCAACTACGCTTGCATATAAGATTATTGCCATCTCTTCAGCTTTCTCTTTAGTCTTAGGATACTGGAATAGTGGTAACTTGGAACTTGTAAACATGAGGGTCCTCACTAGTTTATAGCCTACCATGTTGAATTTCATCAAGATACTTTCAACATATTTCTTTTTACACCAAGACTTCCCATTCTCTCGCTCATTTCTTATCTACATGCTCAAGATGAAATTTGTTGGGCCTAGATCTTTTATCTCAAATTGTTTTGCCAATAGTCTTTTCGCAATTTTTATCATTCTTAAACTATTCTCAACTAGCAACATATCATCAACATATAAGGTTAAGACAACAAAATCATCCTGTAACACATAATCATCCTATAACCTTTTCAAGTAGACACAATTATCAGCAACACAACAAACAAAGCCAAACTTCAAGACATATGAGTTGAACATTCGGTACTACATTCTTGGATATTGCTTCAAGCCATACAAATACTTGTTCAATTTGAAAACAAAATCTTCTTTTGCTTTGACCACAAATTTTTTGATTGCTTCATGTAAATATCCTTCTTAAAGTCACCATGGAGGAATGTTGTTTTCATATCAAGTTACTCTACCTCTAGATTGTATGCAATTGTTACAAATAAGATAAATCTCATGGAATTCAATTTAGTAATGCAGAAGAGATCTCACCATAATTGATTCCCTCTATCTACAAGTATCCCTTTGCAGCTGAATGAGATTTGTATTGTTTTATCTCTCTATTTGCAGATATTTTTTCTTGAACACCCATTTGCAAGTGATTGCCTTTCTATCTATAGGTAGTTTTACCAAACTCCACATTCCGTTTTTATCTGGTGAGTAAATCTCATCCTTCATGGCTTTCTTCACTATTTGGCATCTTCCGCACTTCTTGCTTCCTTGATAATACTTGAATTATCATCTATAATAATCAAAGTACAATTCTCATAACTAGCAAATGACATATACGTCCCGGTGGTCTTCTCAACCGTGTAGACCTTCTTAAGACTAGTTTAGATGATACTTCAAATTCAGTTTCAAAATCTACTATGTCATCCATCTCATTAAAGCTCATAGGCTTCAAGATCCTGCAACTCGAACCTTGAAAGTTGAGCCCAAGCCCTCTAAGGTTGAGGTTTAGTACTCAATGCCCTAGCCAAGGTCCTTAGGACTTGGGTCTAGGACCTTGGTAGCCGAGCCTGAGTCCCTTGAGGCCGGCCCTAAGACCTCAATGCCTATGCCCAAGTCTTCACTATCATAGCCAAGTGCTTGGGAACCTAATGGCTTGGTTCGAGTCCCTCAAGACTAAGTCCAAACCCTAACGCCTTACCCTAAGTACCCAAAGGCTGGGCATGGAACCTAAGCACCTAAGCACGGGTTCCATAAGAGAAGAAATAAACTACTTACTATCTATAAAAAAATATTCATGTTTCAAGATTCTATAAATTTTTAATTGAAATATGATAATGTAGCTAGCGTTTGTTGTCCCTATATCACATGAATCATGCATGTGTATTTTGAAAAATAAAAGTAATCTTTACTTTTCCAACCATGAAAATAATTTTTAATTCACTTTTGATTTCAGTCAAATACTAGAAAATAATATTATTTTCTTGGAAAAACATTTTCGAAAATGTGGAATTTTCTGTGAAATAAAAGAAAAAATCCATTAGGCATTTGACTCATTAAATGTACATGTTTTTCTTCCTCTAAGTTCGTTCAGATGGATATTACCTAGTTAGATCTTAACATATTATATGGATGCCTATTCAGTCCTAAGCTTTTCAATTTTGCCAATGCAATTCTAAACTTTTCCGTGAAATTCTACTATATTCTTTTTGGCTAATTGCTATGCAATGTTTTAGGACTACATTGGTAAAATTGAAAACTCTAGACCTAAATTGTCATCCGTCTAATAGGTTTAGGAATGAATTGGTAATTGTCCTAGAAAAAGAACCCCACAATACAAACCATGTTTAAAATTAGACCGAAGTTTGAACTTCTTAATTTTATGGCAGAGCTTTGTCTTCCGCTGATGGAGAATTGATAAAGTGTGACTTACTTAATGTGAAGTTGATGCAAGTTGATCCTAAAAGCATATCATGCAAAGAGCTAAAGCACATAAATACCCAAAGCTTTCTATTATCTTAATTTGATCATATCGCTCTAGGTAGTATAAAAGAGGGTAACCATTATACTTAACTAGTTCATACAGCCTGTTAGATTATGTATCGCACTGAACTTTGCCCAAGCAAGATAAATATCATGGAGCGCCAAATAGTTTATCTCTTTCTTTTTCAATTGTTAAACATCCACAATTGACTCTCCTTTAGGTTATATCATCATTGAATGTTAGATATCTTTTCTTTTGTCGAACAATGGTTGGACAATTTGTAACTGGGAATTAGGCCTGAGGTTCAGGAGAAGGAACTCTTGCTTTTGTATCCTATACGAAGCTCATGTTCATAAATCTTAACATTCTACAATGTGATTGATCCACACCCTTCCTTTGCTTTTGAGCAATAAATTCTTACTTACATAAGGCAAAGACTTATATAGATGTAGATTGGGAAAATTATCCAAAAGTCCTAAACCTATTGTACTTTTGCTAATTTAGTCATAAACATTTCAATTTTGCTAATTGAGTCCTAAATATATCTATCTTTACCAATTGAGTCCATCCGGCTAATTTTGGTCGAAATTACTAATGTGGACAACCGGCATCAACATGGTACTTTTTCAAGTAAAATTTTAATGATATTTTTTAATAATTTTTTTATTTTATGCTTTTTTTTTCTTCTTTTTTTAAGGGTTTTGGAGAGACGGCAAGAAGGTGGCCAACCGACCCCTATTAGCCATAGGTGAGGGCCAACGGCCCTCACCGGCCATATGCGAGGGTGTCACGCCCCAATCCTTGGCCGCGCCTATCCCTCACTAATTGATTAAATAGTGACATCCCATGATGCATTGCCGACCCTTTTCGTTTTAATACGCATGCGGAAACAAATATAAAATCTCCAGACAGTAAAACAATGGGATAGGAAAAGTAGGACTAAAAATTTTGAACTTGTAAAACCATCACACTTATATACATTGCAAACCATGATGCAAATATATACAAGGTAAACTACTAAGCCAAGTTCTAAACAACACGTTCACAAACAAAGTCTATAGACAGGGGGGTTTCAACCCTCTCCTGATCCTCTTCTAGGTCCTCCTTTGGGTCCTCTTCTTTCTCGACAATCTCTCATTCTTCCATACTCTAGCTAGAGTCTACGGTTGAGCACTCTGGAGAGTTAGGATCATCACCAAGCTTGGGATCCTTTCACATCCTCTACCACTCCACTCTTAAGGTCTACTATACCTTTACCAAAGGCAACCTCTAGAACGTATAGAGGTACATCAGATTCCGACACATGGCCCTCCCTTCGCCCATCATAATAGTGACGATACCATGATTGGTACTTATGGGGTACTTTTTCAGGTTCACCCATGTCAACCCAGACAATGGATTTCACTAGTACATACTCCAATCCTTTAGGTGGGGTGTATCGGAATGTAATAACCTATCTCAGCGATTTCCTCCGGTATACCAAAATGCACAAGAGGAGGTGGAGGTGCTGCCATCTAAGGATCTGAAATGTTGTCCCATAACGGGGTGAGACTACGTCTCAGCGAATTTTACCCTCCTAAGACCCAATTAGAAAGCAAATACGCCTTAAGGGCTGCCTAAGCACACCACGGGTCAGAGGATTTACCTTGGCCTCAGTTCCACCCTACAAGTCAATATCATTTACAAATGTCTCAAATCACATTAATCAATCAATTCATAACATCATATCAAATAATTGATCAATTGACCTAGTCGATTACATGTCATCACGACCCTTTCTTGGTTGACTCATCTCATACTATCTATAAAGTCCGCTCATATCAGGACTACTCACTGCTAAGCTGATAGATAGATAATATAGCTCACTTCCGAGATGATTAGGTATACTACTCTCAACTAAGCTACCATATCACCCATAGGCTAATATAGTGTACCGACATTATTTAATCTAAGCTAATAAGGTATACTACTCTTTGCTAAGCTGCCATATCGCCCATGGGTTGATATAATATACCTTCCCAATCATATAATCAATTCCATCATTTTATCATTCTCGATAAAATAACCATGTGTGGGTATACGATCGGCCTTAACCAAAATATAATAATTTCACTTTCTTTCCCCCACTTCTTTCAATAGTCCAAAAATAGATTTTTGGCAATGTAAATCGACGCTCGGTAATTTTTCAATTAATTATCCAAATTAATTAATTTATGAATAAAATCCTAAAATCACAATTAAATCAATTCAACACAATTTAGAACTCAAATAAATAAATAGATTGCACCACAATAGCCAGTATAAAATTCCGGTCATTGGCTATCTTTATTAATTTCCGAAAAATAAATAAATAAATAAATAAATATGGAAATTATTAAATAAATGCTAATAATCCAATTTAGGCCCATAATGCCTAATTAGAAGCCAAAATGGACTTAGAAAAATTTCAAGGTTCGTTCAATAAATAATAGGACATGTCTACTTGCTAAATACACTAACTAACCACCTAACATGCATTGGCAGATAATTAAATTAACTAATCTAATCTAATATATCCACCTAAATCATGCTTAATTAATCTAATTAACCCCTAAGCGTCATTAATCTACTAAGTGAGGATTAATGAGTTAAACTCACTTGTTAAGCGACAAGCTGGACGGTTCAAAACATCGGGACGCAACGAGGCTCGATACTCTCAAAGTAGGCCTAGCTTTCGGGGCCCGAACACCTCCAAAATGGGCTGAACAGTGTCTTGAATACCCACTATTTTAGCTTCTATTTTAAGCTGCAAAATAGAGGAAATAAAGCTGGTTGGGGTGACAAGAGTAGCAGTGGACCGACAAAGACAACAGGGGTCGGTTTCGGGTCCAAGCGGGCAAACCGGTGGTGGAACGGTGGAGCATAGGCTCCGGTTGAGCTCCACAAGCCATGAGACAATGGCTAGGACAATGTGAGGGTGAGAGGGAGGCGGAGGCACAAATGGCAAAGGTGGAGCAGCGTCGGGTTGGCACGGGGGTGGGGAATGGCCACGGTGGCGTGCGGTGGCGTCATGCGGCTTCGGGGCTTTGGACGGCTCTCCGATGGTCTTCTTTAGCTGCTGAGGTCTTTGAATAGCACACCAAGGAGGGAGGAAGGCTAGTCGACTAGATGAGGGGAAGGGGGAAGAGAGAGAGGGGACAAGGGGGCCTACCATGGCCAATTTTTCTCTTCAATGGTCTCCCTTAACCATTCTCCACCAAGCTGTCTTCCTTGGCTGCAATTCAACCACCAAGACACTTCTTACAACTCTTGAAATGGTCTAAAACCATAGGCATAGGGGGCATACGAATTTCAATGGTTTTTCCTCTCAATTGGACATTTGTTCATGCTTAAATTAAGATGATTCAGCCTCAATAAATCCCATTGTCGAGTCCTCGATCAAATCGATATTTTTTTTCTCACCAATACAACTCACTTGCTTCACAAATTTGCGATAAAAAATGATCCCCGGCATTTTCTAAACAAAAACGACCCTAGGACGACTTTTTCCCAAAACATCTCGGGTTGCAGAAAAATCTTTTGAGACTGAGTCCATGTTCCTAGAATTAATTGTGACATGACAGAACTTTCAATTTTTGAAATCAGACTCAAATTCACGGTTAATTTCAATGTGGCGCATTTTTAGCATGACTTAGGCTACCGTGTAGGTTTCAGAAATTTTTAGTGCAAATGACCCATGGTCGACTTTTTTCGAGCCACAATGAACCCACTCGATACATTAGCGACTCTCAATTGTCATGAAAATCTTGAGGATTCAAATACGGATATAGGGTACCAAAACAACAGAAAAATCAAACTAGTGCCAACCGACGAGAATTTTCCAATTTAGTAGTATTACCCATGATTAGCCACACATTTATGTTAAACTGACCTATCTCTGATCTCAAATCGATTTTTAATTGTGTCGTAATGGCCTTGAAAGATGAGCACGGTCAAGAAGCCGATTCCTGGTCGAATACTCAGGTCTATTGCATTAAAATTCCTTAATGGTTTTCCTGGATAGTCTAGTTATCTCGAGAGTGATCAGCTCTGAGAACATCTGAGAATAGCCCTATAGGCACGTCGATAAAATGCCCGATTTATTCAATAGAAAATAGGATTGAAAATCTAGGATGTCACATATTATTTGTGTAATAAGTTATATATTAAATTGACTCATCTATAGATAGATTACCCAGTAACTGTTAAATAAAATGGACCCAAAATAAAATGGACCCTGTTTTAATGAAAACCTAAATTATTAAGTTATTCGATACTTAGTTCCCAAATGTCCATATATGTTTAAACCGACGGAAAGTTAAGCATGTTGAGAAGAAAAGAAGATGATAAAATAATAAGATCGGTAAAAGCAATATGGTGGTGAATGGTAGTTCAGTAGAAAATCTATTCAATTATCCTTTTTCCGGAAAACTTATAAATTACATCTTTTACACCAATACAAAATGACTTTAAAAAGATTAGATCAAGAGTATCTTTGGCGAAAAAAAAAGTATTAGAAAATAGATTAAATAAATAAATAAAATAAAGATCAAAAGCATGTAATATGAATCTGTATCAACCAAAGGACATCAATGAATCAATAAATTTCCTATAGAAAGCTCATCCGGTAAGACACCTTCACCATAGCTAACTCATAATCTTTTACCGAATAAAGAAAAGGAAAATTTAAAAGCAAAAAGGTTTTGCGGGGATTATATTATTTTGTGATAGCTGTCTTACGATATGAGCAAATGGATAATGGAGAATGAAACGTGCGCGAAATTGGACGGCAACATCAAGAATTGATTATTAGAAAAACCTGGAAATCTGCAAAAGTTGTCTAATGACGTTGCCAGTGACATGTAATCCAAACGCTGCATAGGTCATCTATGAGCGCAGCAGAGCGTAAGTTAATCATAGGACAACAAAATAATGCAACTTGTAAGACCAGCTAGGGTTTTATAAATATTTACCAGAAAGACAACAAAACGTGCGTCAACTATAAAAGCCCGATTTTTTTTTTTCGGCCATCAACTTTGAATGCATAATTGACTTAAAACTTTGAGAGCATAATCCCACTGAAATACATTTGACCATTATATAATAGAATTCTTGATCAAAAGAAAAAGGAAAGTTAAGGATATATTTGGTGGGAAAATCATCCCAAAAGCTCTAAACCTATTGTACATTGATCAATTCAATTTAAACCTTTCAATTATGCCACTTTAGTCCTAAATCTTTTAAAGATTTGCCAATTTAGTCCTAAACTATTTAATTATATCAATTTAATTCCAAACCTTTCGATAATTTATCAATTTAGTTCTAAACCTTTTATTGATTTGCCAATTTAAAATTTTTAACTAATTTTGATTGGAAATCACTAATGTGGCGATCTAGTCAACACTAATCGTCTTATGTGTTATGGCCAAATGGTTGGCGCTAACATTAACAAATTTTGCAATTTTTTAATTTTACTGTTCTTTATTTTTTTTTCCTTTTCTTTTTCTTTTCTTTTTCTTAAGAGGCGCGAGTAGGGTTCGAGCCAGGTTGGGCATGCGGGTCTCACTCGAGTAATGGTTTTTGGCTACTGGGTATGGAGAACGTGGGCCGGGCTTTTTATGTTTCTTTAGAGAATGGGTTGTAGGGCTAGGCTTATTTGTGGAGCCCATTCCTACCGAAGACCCCGGCCGACGGGCCCAAGTCAGTCCACCCTCAGGTCGGACATGGGAGTTTGACCTAGATCTGCCTGATTTTATGACATAATATAATATTACTACTTTAATATTAAAAGAATATATTTTAAAAATATAAAAATCCAAAAAATCCGAAAAAACTTATATTTCCCAAAAAAAAAAATCAGAAAAAGCCAAAAAGTAGTTTTTTTTTCCCACAAATACATAGAAAATCCTTAAAAACCTTGAAAAAAATCATGTTTAAGTTATTGGAAGCAAATATTGACTTATTCCAATTGCGTCCTTGTGATGCATGGATTTCTATTTCCTTAATCTAGTTAAGAATTGAATCTTAAAATCCGTGATTGGTAGAAAATATTGCATAAATGTTTTATTTGATGTTTAAACTAGTGTATTAATGATTAACTAGTGTAATCAAGTTGTCAATTCTAGTTTCTCTAGTTATGTAGGAGTAAAGTATTTCTTCCCATATTTTACTTGGATTTCTAATTGATCCATCTCAAATCAATAAGTAGCGACTCATAAATGAAATTGACTTACGGATTAAAAACTTAAACCATAAGTCATGAATTGATGGGTTTGGGAGAGCTTGGGCTAAGTCTAACATTTAGCAAGCCATTAACCTCCACACACGCTCACGCATAAGAGAGCGCCCGAAAGGGAGGTCACAACACAGTAAACGACCTTTGCGTAGGTTTAGGAAATCACATAAGATCCTGTTGAACTAGCATAGACATGCGTCCATTCTTTCTATAAGTTTTTGGGTTTTAATAAGGAAGATCTTGACTGAATATATATGTATTTAAGCCAAAATACATTTTTCTCTCACTTCTTTTTCCTTTTTCGTATTGTCATACTAACTTATTTCATAAATAACCACTTACTCTCGTTATCTCTTCTCACTTTTAGACTTCCTAATTTACTTTTCCATTCTTATCTCATACACACTTATTGCATACATAACTACTCATTAAGTTTCACTCTAGCCACATGAGATTTAATTTGGCAAAATGTGACTCATTAAAGAAGGTATCAAAGTGCTCAAGATAAGGCATCGATGCGCAGTTATTCAAACCTACATAGCCGCAAAAAGAAAATGTTAAAATTCAGATGTGCTCAGATAATTTTTTCTTGTTTAGATACAGCATTTCTTCAGAAAAAGCATTGAATCTACGTTCTTAAGACATCAAAATAACGTATACTTTTCGTGGCTCAGCCAAAAAAGAGAATTTAATTTCTTAGATTGTTTTTTTTTTAATAGAGAAAACTATAGAAGAATTGACATTTTAAATGATTTTGTTGTACTAAATAAATAATACAACATGAATTAAAATTTTACGATGGTTAAAAGAATGTCACTGTCATTTGTACATGTGAATGTTTTCTCTTTGGCACCCAAATGTTGACAGTGTTTATTTTGCGTGACTTTGAAGATAAAATTCTTCAACTTTGGTCTTTAGATGGCATGGCCATTGAACATAAAATGGTAGTGACACATGCAGTGACATAGCATAGCAACCTCAATTTCCTTAATCTAACATATATTTATATAAAATGCAAGAACATAAGACGTCTCTTTCATCCTCATCTTATTCTCATCTTCTCCGTACTTGGACTGTAAACTCTTTTGACCAATCTAGCATTATGGTCTAGTTTGTTTAGAGCTAGGTCAACACGACCCTCTATCACATATAATCGTCAGTTCAATATGTGCGTGAAACACAACACCCTTCTAACGACCCTTCAATGTGTTTATTCCTCCTTTCCGGCTCAGCTTACTATGATCATCTTGAGCAGTCGTTGAATTATCACAATTGGTGATGAATATTATGCGAATTTCCAACCCTTTCTTTTCTTGACTTATCAAAAAAATAATTATTTTGCAAACTTTTTTTATGTTTTTCCATCTTTCGCAGCACAAGACGGATTAGAGGAACCTTTTCTATACAAGAATCGTCCATTCAAGATAAACTGCACTCGGAGAATTATCAACTTTTAAACAAATCTATGCCCACAAAACTTACGGTGACCAAACCCTAGAAAAGCTGAAAATGGTGCATTGGTTTTGTAGATCGTTTGGCGCTTCCTCTTCATCAATTGAGTCATCTTGCTTAATTGTCAATCTTTTCTCTAGCAAAGAAATCACATTGACAATGACAATAAAAACATAGAAAGATTATTGCAATCTTTTTTAGAGAATCCTATGAAATCACAGACTGTCGTATTGACTAAATCTAATTTAAAAAGTTTCTAATAAATTTTTTAATGCGACAATGGCCGACCAACTTATGTTTTCTACCGGTGAACATAAAACGCACGTTCTAAAATGCAAATAATATATGTTTCCCACGGAATGGTTGATCAAATCAACTTGCTGTTGGGATGAAATTATAACCTCATTATCATGAAAGCAACATAGCAAGAGGATTACATGTATCGGGAGATGCGTGCACCTTATCCACTGCTTTTTCCCCCGCCCAAAAAAAAAAACCGTAGGGCATGGAGGACAGCTATAATTGCGTTGTTTTTTTGTAGCTTTTGTCGTCTTAGTATCTAGACACTTTAACAGAATAAAATTCTCTCTTTTAGTATTTTATCTAGCAAGACCTATATATCTCAACCCCCAAACAAGAATCATATGTATTTAACCGGGATAAAAGCTAACTGGGCATGTTCTTATTTGCCAGTAAAAAGTATCTTTATCTGATTAGAATATGATTATATTTGGAGTTTCACTCGTTAACTGGGCTGTCTAACTAAAAAGTTAGAAATCAAAATTTTAAATTCACATTACTTTATTAAGTCTTTATGCTTTAGGAATGATGAAGAGTATATCCACACAACAATATTTACTTTTTACTAATGATATTTGATTTATATTTTCTAGTGAAATATCTATAACCCTAATAGATTTGAAGATTAACTATGCTTAGTGCTTCATCTAAGAAGCAGGCAACACGCAACCAGTAAAGAAAATATGTCTGGCAGAGGATGATTAATCATTAATCATAGGACAATACGAGTTATATGCCTATAGAACTTTTCACCAGAGCAAAATTCAGTCTTATTATTGTTCTAAAAGTTTACGACCTTTCTGTTATATTCGAACCTGGATTATATTTTGTCAAGGATGACTCATCTCACATCCTCACTTGTATTCTGGAAAACATTGGGCCTAATTTTTCTTTTTCATTTTTTTTTTTTAAATTACACAAAGTAAATGTGCTGTGATCAAGGAGACTCCTTCCTCTCTGCTTACGTCAGAATTTTTTTTTTGGCGGTTTTTTTAATAAAAAATCTGTACTGACAAAAAACAAAAGAAAGTACAAACCGTTCGAACTTGTAGGCATAATATATTGAAGCCATGCTCACGAGATTTGCTATACTAAATGCTCATCACCCAAAAAAAAGTGATCATTCATAGCAAAAACCATCCATCTTGATACTGCCAAATGAGAGTCATAAGTCATACCAGGCGAAGTATGAAGGCTCAACCTAAGTTCCTTTAAAGGCTTAAAGAGAACTTACAAAAATTAGATTTGTGATGATTCGCCTATTATTTGCTCTCCTGTAACTTTTATTATTTAATAGAGATTGGTGCTCTCATGTAGATGATTTAACTAGAGCCAAGAAAGTTAAGTTTGGATCGTATTATGGTGGAGTAGCTCTTAGTTCTGTAGCTTGAAGTGTGTATGCTATGTTAAGGAAAATTGTGTTCGAACAGTTGCTATCATTGGGGCCAATCTGTCCCCGTCATCATCTAATGAAAAGCAAGATTTTGGAGAAGCCTCAAACTTGGTGCGCTGGTGATGGGGTTTTCCTTTTGTCAATTCATTTTCGAGAATGCATTGTGGATTATCTAGCTATAACTAGAATTGAGATTCCATTTCACGTTTTTTAAACCCTAAAACTATCAAAAACTCAATTCCATCATCCATTGCCGATTCCGTCCCCGCCGCTATCACCAGCTGCCGGCCTCCACTACTTGTTAGCAAGTGCCGATTGCCAATCGCTGGTGACAGTCACCGGCTGCCAGACTTTGTTGCCAGTAGTCAGACTCTGCCACAGTTCCCTAGTCATTAGTCACCGGCCACCGATTGTCGTTCACCATCGCCGATGAGAAGTATTCTCTCGTAGAAGACCCAATGTTTTTGCAATCCAAATAATTACAAATGAGATTCTTGGAATGGGAATCCATCTGAAGATTCTTTTTCATGGAACTAAACAAGACAAAAATACGCTGAATTAAATCCGCTTTAATGGCTCCATCAAAACCATTATGTCATTATGTCAATTTACAGTTGTTCTATATACATTTGTTTGACATAAATCACATGGCGAAGAACTGGCCTTTTCCACTTGAGAGTGACATATGGCCTACCTATTGTGTTACTACTTTTATTCACATTATATAATTGCGTATATGGGTGGGCCTATATGGGCATGCATGCATGCATGCATCCTTGCATGAGATCACTCACACAGTTAAAAAGAAAAGATACATCACAAAACCCTCATAAAATTCCAGTTAATCATATGTGTCAGAATGACGAATTGCAAGTACGTCAAGCATATGCCCATGAATATCAGTTTTCATCCCAAATCGGATCTCCAGTTTGCATAGGTTGTTTTATTTCATCGACTGTGTGTAGGTGCGTCAGTTTTCAAGTTGAATTTGTTTTTTTTTTTTTTTTTTTTTTTTTTTGGTGAAAGGTAAGAATATATTGAGCTTTAACCAAAAAATACAAAAGATCCGACACCACAAACTTACACTCAACAAGACAACAAGTCGGTCCCAAATCGGATCTCCAGTTTGCATAGGTTGTTTTATTTCATCGACTGTGTGTAGGTGCGTCCAAATTCACATTGATCCTACGTCACCTGAGGTTCCTCATGAGGTCCACATAATGATTACATATTTATTTTGCATTCGATTGACTTTTTATATTGTAGCCTAGCGTGTGCCACAAATTTTCTGTCGAATTAACGACAAGTGGACGATAAACTTATGATGACTTTTATCGACTAATAATCGAGGTGCTTCGACTGGAATTTCTCTATCGATCATGCACTAAAGCAACTAGAACGTCTTCCTTTTATACTCCTTTATGCCATCATACCCGTTGGCACCAATTTCCTCCAATCTACCCGTTGGACGGAATCAATTAAGAAGATCATTCGAGCTATTAAAGGAACCTGACGATAGCCCATCAATCCTGTTCGCCCATACAATCAGGATCTTGGTTTTCAAGAATAGAACATTCCAAGAATATTTCGTCGACCATCGGATCTTCAAACGATCTAGATTACGTATAAAAGAATCCGTTATTTTTATCCAGCCAAGAGATCTTCTCCGAGAGAATAGGACTAAATCCTTAACCAAATACTTCGATTAGAAAAAGCGTCGAGAATAGTCTTGGGTCTTGAGTCTTGAATCTTTGAGTCGGTGATCCGGAAGTCTTGGACGTCATCCGAGACTGGGCGAGAAACGTTTTGTCAGCTTCAAAATATTCTGGAAATATTTCTCCAACAAGAAGGATTTGGTTTCTTAAAGAAGGTGAACCTCCTGCAAGGTAGACTTCGCTCTTATTTGTGTTTGGAACCAATCCAGACCAATTAGAAAATATTTGGAGACCTTCCTTGAATAGCTTCACCAAAGGCAAGTCGGCTTCACAGAACAAGAAGACGTCATCTGCAAAGAATAAGTGTGTAAGGTTAGTCAATTTGCATCTCCAGTAATATTTGAACTCCGGCATCGAAGAGCGAGTGGTAAGAATACCTGATAATACCTCCATGACCAATGTAAATAGGTAGGGAGATAGAGGGTCTCCCCGATGAAGCCCAAGTGTAACTCCCCATTCAAAGCAATGGAAAATTTAGGGGTCCTCACACACGTCATGATGAGCCGGGTTAACGAAATCAAGTCAATGAAGTCGATAAACTTTATGTCTACCTTGATTGCACATTTCTCTTTGCGTGCCTAATTTCAAGGCCTTATCCTCTGACGTGATTGTTTCTTCGCAAGTTGAATTTGTTAATTTCCGATGTTACCAAAAATCTACAGCATCATTTGCAAAATCATATCCTTCCAGATGTCTTATTAGATTCATTGATTGCTGATATTAATAGCAAATTAGAATAAACTATCTGTAATTCAATGGCTTTGTCCAATAAAACGCCTCTAGGTTAAAGTAGCCGTACCTTTCAGTCCTCATCACATGCATCGTCCTGGAGATCTTGAAATTAAATAAACTCACGTGCTTGATTGAAAAAACGTAGTGCACAAATCTTCAACAACCCATTATGTCTTGTGATCCACAGATGCTTGCGACAGAAGCTTGATTATATATAAATGGCGAAACCTATCAAGTATCTGCAAGATGGTGTGGACTGACGAAACACGTTGAAATCTACATTATTTGGTCTCCGGTCTACTTGCAAGGATCAAAACTCTAGTGAACTTACCAGTTCAAAATTACCATGGAAGACCAAAATAGACAATTTCGATATCTTAAATCCCCAGCTGTCATATACTTGTGCTTCTACACAAGCAACGGTAAGTTCACAAAGGAACTCTCAACACAGTAACTTATTTTGAGATTAGCCTCACGTACACTCAAGAGACATACTGCAGTTGAAGGTCATCTTTACACAACTTATTTTAAGCTTTTGGATAGGTTGATATTTGTTCCACAATAATGGGAAAACAAATCTTTAACCAATATGCAAGATTTCAGTCTTATCTAATTTATCTTTTCTTTCAAAGAATGGTCAATCCAAGAACGTCCCATCTGGCAGTCAATACACTGGAAGGCCGGCGAAGGACTTTCATAGTCTTTATGTGCTTTGAGTTGAGAGATCACCAGAGGATTGCTTCCGAGGGTTAAAAAAGAAATGTTCCACAAGGGAAAATAAATTTGAAGCAACAAACAACAATCTTCCCCTGTCACAGTCCTGGTCGCTCGACAAACCTTTGAGCCAAATAGCTTCCTTGATTGGCTCGATAATGCTATACACTTTGCTTCAATAATCCACAAGACAACTAGCGGTTGTAAGAGACTCTTTCGCTTGGATAGACAATTTGTAAGACATAAATTTCTTCAGATGATGAGATCAATGCTATCAACATGGTCTATAGCATATCAGGTTTAAATGCAGTACGTTAAATGTACATTGCTTTTGAGTTTTACGGCTAAAAATCATTTCGCGAGGGAGCGGACGAGCTACAGCTGCAAAATCATCACCGCATTATCATTCTGTCCTGACGCATCGTGGTTATAATTTTACTTCGTTTCTCTCTTTCCTTTACCATGGGAAGTTTTAGATGTCATCGAGACAAAATTTGGGAATGAACGATTGGGCTGTCTACGCTGCTGATTTAGTTTCGGATCCCTTTCATTTTCTGTAAATAAGTCAAAGATATTGCACGTTCATGAAATAAAATGCTCCTCAGAAAACAATTTACGAATCATCATATTAACCCGCCATTGTTTAATTAGAGCATGTGAATATACGTGTTAACATTTATATTAAAGGTACGATATGAAATTTTTCGGATTTTCAGGTTAACAACTTATGAATGCGTGCCCCGTTAAACTTAAATTAAACAAAAAGTAATAATCCATCCAAACAATTTTAAATGAATATGATTTATAGACGTTTGAAAAAGGAGATGTAGAAAGTTGACAAAATTTATCGGGAAATGTGTTCGCATTATCTATTTAATTCCGGCCCAAAGACAAAGCATGTTAGCTTATGATAAACAGCTGCACTATAGTTTGTTGGCGAGATGTCATTGTCACCATTTTAGTACGTCCTATCAACTGCTACGAAACCATCCATATGACTCAATTACCAATAACGAGCAGTACATATAGAAATATTAGACATTTTGATAAACTATACATATATTCCTTATTGATTCGCTCTCATCTTTGATTGTTCAAAATATTATAATGTAGACAGTAGCGGATGAAGCGCTGACATCTGTGATATCACATGTATTTAGATTGTTTTAGTCTAAAATTTTCTACTTGCAGATTGATTAACTCAACTTAAATATAGAAAGAATAACCTAGTATGTTATCTATTTATTTTTGGTTAATTCTTATACATTGAAGGTGATATCCCATTTATGTGTCTGATTATATATGCATTCAGATCCAATAAATAAAAATAGGTTATTCAAGTTGAGATTGAAGGTGGCAAGTGTTAGAACATTTTAAATCACGTTGTTATCTAACAGTTTAAGTTTTTTTTTTAAAAAATTACAGTGGTCATGACAAAATTTAAATTATATCAAAGCAAAAAATCCAGAGTTTAGATATTTCGAGGATCCTATTTGTCTTTCATATTAACATTTTTCTGCTTTAATCTTAGGCAAAAAGGTTTTAGCTTACGTGTAATTAGGAGTATTAGAATAATTAAAAATTAAATCACAATTTTGTCTAACAGTTTGAACTTTTGAAAAGCTAACAATTGTCCTATAGGACCCGCAACACCTGACTTGTTCTTTCACGTATCTAACAAAAGTCTTATATGGCAATGCAATGTATTGACCCAAAGTCAAAACCATTGATCCTGATGCTAGCTAATGGAAAATCATCCTTTGTGAAGGCATGGATAACCAATATATACCGGATTACTTCACTAACATCAAGTTCCTTAAGAGCAGTTAGTGTTAGTTTAGTAATCGAAAGGTAAGCTTACATTATATGAAGCCGATATATGTTGAAAACATATTCAAGTGAGGGAGATGTCCCAGTTAGTGAAAATGCAAAAGGAAGTTTCCAAGAAGTTTAACAGTTAACGAGACTAGATGTTTGATAATGTTAATTGGTTTTGACTTGACATGTTAAATTTAGTAAAGAATTCAATTAGAGTTACATAAATAAGGAATCTCTTTACTAGACTAGACATCTAAACTTGGCCCCCAGATTGACTATTTCTCATGGATGGATGCAAATAATTGGGTTTAATATATGTTGACACTTGAATTTTACTGGCATATCAAATATGCATTCATAAATTGCCTCATCAATTCTGGCTTCTTTCCTGATAGGATTAAGACCAGATTTCTCTTGTGCAAATCCCCAATTTGCATATTTCATAAACCAAAATTATTCCCATCAAGTATGTTGATTTTTACTTACATTCTTCCGTCACTATTGATTTGCTTCAACTAAGTCAAGTGTAGATCTGATACCAACTGTCACAAAAAAAAAAAAAAAAAAAAGAGCAATCTAACAATAAGATAATAGAATAAGAAAAATAAATTAAATATCAAATTTACATCATCCAATCGGTATAACCTTTATTCATGGTGAGAACAATAATTGTTTCCACTATAAATCAAGTATTACAATAGGAGATTATAAAAATACTGCTCTATTACTCAAACACTTTTAGTGTTTCTTAATCCTCAATTACACTATAGTCTTCATAACTTCTTGCAAAACAATCACTAAATCTCAAAAAGAATTATGTAAAATCTTAACACAAGATTTTCACAACTTTGAACTACCAAGATGTAATTCACGAGCACAGCACACAATTTATTGTCACGGCCAAAAACACATCGAGGATTGCTTCAGAGTGTAACTCACCCAAAAAAAAAAAAAAAAAACCACCTCCTTGGATACAATTCAAGAAGAAGACTACTTATATATGAAAGAGTTGGAACCACAATAGAAAACCCTTTCAAGAGTAATCAAACTGGGAAGCCACTTAAAATAAGGAACATACTTGGATTAAGTTTCCTTTACAAACTCAAATTTGAGACGTAGTATAACATAAATACACGAGATGGAAAAAGACAACACTGATGGTCAATTGCAGAAAACACAACGCTCATGAGATCAATTTCCCATTCCTTGGAACTTAACAGGAAACGACAAGTAATTATATGGCACCTCTTCATCTGAGTACCTTCAGCGATCATCATTTTTCCCATAAATCCATCATAAAATCTTCATAGGAACCGCTGTGGTACACGAGCTCCTGTTGCATACACACAAAGCCAGGGGCCTTAGCTCCCGATTGCATGTACATGCCACCGAAATTCTCTGCGATTTGAAAATCTTTCAGCGCAAGGAATTGTTCCCACAAGCTTTCTTCTTCCCCAGTCACGTCGGATGGTGAATACCACCTATTCTCCAAGGTTTTGTCATCATAGTGAACTCCGTAAGAGGTGCAGAAGCTATTTGCATTCATTCTTGGAATGAGTTCTTTTTTCGAAGTATCAATAGTGGGAAGAGAAGGCTTAACTTTAACATCACCTGCGGTTGAAATTTGCAACTTGTTCCCATTCCCAACACGTTTCTTCAAACGGGTGTTCCAATAATTCTTTATTTCATTATCAGTTCTTCCTGGAAGTCTAGCTGCTATTGCCGCCCATCTGTGGTAAATGAATTTAACCAAGAATCAATTATTTGTCTACTGATTCAAACTTACTTCCGTGCAGTGCTTGTACTACATACATACCTGTAGTCTATCATTGTGGAAGTGAAAGAGGTTTCTGAAAAAAGAAATGAAGTGTTTTATGCAATGGTGACAAAAAGATTGTAGTTTCTCCGCTTTGTGAGGCTAAATAAATTTGCAGATGTGATTTTTTCTTTAATCTTTTATAGGATTTCACTGAGGTGATGAGTGCAAACTTACTTATTTCCGAGAAGTCGATGCAACTCTATAATCATATCTTCCTCTCCTATGGTGATGTTTCCATGCCTGATGTTAGGCCTCAGATAGTTCATCCACCGAAGTCTACAACTTTTCCCTGTCCTCGCCAAACCTGAGTCATTCACACGCATATTCAGACTCGGTTTATACCCAGCAAAAGCAGATACAGAGATCAGCGAAAAACAAGACCAATACATGAATATTTCATACCAGCAGGTTTGGGCATGTGAGTCCAGTTCCAAATGCCATATCTCCTGATATAAGCAATGAGTTTCTGATCTTCTTCTGCACTCCAGGTGCCTTTCTTTACTCTTGTATTGTTGCTCTTGTTGGGTTTAATTGGATGTCTCACCATTTTTGAGGTAGCTTTGACTTTGTGAGGAAACAGGGAGAGGAGTAGTTTGGCTGTGCGATTAACTCTCAGGCTTAAATGATGTTCTGAGTAGCTCGATGACTTGCTTTTTTGCACTTTACATCTGGGGTTGGTCCCACATACACGTGTTTTCAAAAGTCCTCCAAATTTAAAAGGTTTTCGCATTGATTTTTTTAAGGCAAGTTGCATCTTGCATTTTCAAGAAAGTAATATGATGTGATTTTCATAAGTTGGAGCAGAGTTGATTGGTGTATGTTTTGGCATCATCAGTTTGGATACCCTCTGCCTAAGAGCTAATTGGATGGACATTCCATCGCTCAGATTGTTTTAATGAGGAATATGCTCGGATTTTATTAATGAGAAATACGGTTGAAATAAATATTGCTTTCCGACTCTCATATGCTTTTGAAATAATAGTCACTTAACATAATCTTATATCTCATCAAGGGTTCAAATCTCTAGTTCATCTTCTTGTTATTGTGCTGGTTAATCAAATTTGCTTGACTTATGTATTAATAAATCACAATTACGTTACATATTGAGCTTCGTGTGTGTTAGATCTAACGGATCGAAAAATACTAAGAAATTTCCTCCTTGATAGTTTGAACATTCAATACAATTTAGTTTTTGATATGTGATGAAAATGTAAGAAGAACGAGAGAAAATGGGGGCAACGCTATAGTAAGGAAGCATAGAAGATTCATCTATGCACATCTCTTCCTATGGTCATTGGACTTGCTAAAAACTATGGTCATAATCGATGAATTCTTAGAAGTCTGAATCATTCATTATAGAGTTTTAAATAAGGTTTTCATTCGGTATATTATTGGTACTTATGACTTAGGCTTCCAGATATATAGCCATGTATTTCATTCATACCCTATATTAAGTTTTCGATGGGAGGAACTCAAACTACTCTTATTGGGATGCCCACTTGTCTGATCTCTTTATTATATGGTAAAGGAAATAATTCCGTTGGCATGTGAATCATTGAATGTTCATGTTTTTTTCCCCACTAATTTTCCATTAGAACCCGACAGTACACACCATGTTTAAAATTTGACCAAAGTTTGAATTTCTTAGTGTTTTGGCCGAGAGTTTTTCTTCCTCTGATGGAGAATTCATAGAGCATAATTAACTTAAAGTGAACTATATCCAGGTGGTCCCAAAAGCACATCATGCAAAGAGCTAGAAGCAAATATATATACCCTAAGCTTTCTGTTAATTCGGTCAACAGTTCTAGGTAGTATTAAATCAAATCAAGTACAAATAACTGAAGTTATAAGAGGGTAACTACTAAACTGGTTCATAAGACCTGTTGACTGTGTATCACACTGAACTTTGCTCAAGCAAGATAACTACCATGGAATGTTAGATATTATCTATTTTTTTCAATAGTTAAACATCCACGATTGATGCTCTTTTCAGTTGCATCGTTATTGAAAGTAGGATTTTTTTGGTCAAACGATGGTTAGACATTCTGTAACGGGAAATTAGGCCTAGTGTTCTAGAAGAAGTAACTCATGATTTTGGATCCTATAATAATCTCACGTTAATTAGTTTTCAAATTTATACTATCTTTTCTCATAGCTATAATGAGTTAATGGATGTGCATGTGAAGTTTTGTGGGACCAATTGCCAACTATTTTAGCAGTTTAGACCCATAGATGAAAGAATTGTTGAATATCTTCTCTTATGCTTACCCAATGCAAACATTAAATCCTCTTTATATAGTAGTTTTATATGCCATATTTCTCATATTTTCTTCCATAAAAGGCTTTTTTCTTTCATCTGAGCCATCATTGAAGCATAATCCAGTCACATTGACAATAATGAAGATTAAACTACCTTGATTAGTTCGTTCATATGGCAAGAACTCTGATAGATACTTTAATAGCCTATGTGGATTCCAGCTCAACACAAATGGATACGTCAAAGTTGCTGCTTGGCCTGAAGGACAAGGTTCAGATTCCTTAGATGCTACTGGGCGTCAGGCTTTTTTTTTTTTTTTTTTGGGTAAAGGGTAAGAATATATATAGAACTTTAATCAAGGATTACAAAATATCTGACGCCACAAAACTTGCACTCAACAAGACAACAAGTCAGAGTGTGTGGAAGGGCACCGAATGCAAAAGAGGACCGCAGGAGTGGGCCTAAAGAAGTAGAAACAGCCAAAACAATGGCAAAAGAAAAGAAAGCAGCAGGAGGCCATTGAAGACTAGATGAACCACAATCTACGCCTGCATCCGCCAATGACAAAAGTGAAGAACCGTCAAGGAAGTAGCCACGCAAAGGAAGAGTATCCAAACAGCAAGCAACGCTAGGGTGTCAGGTGTTCTTTCATGAAGTCATTCCTGTTTGTTTGTAAGAAGGTTGTTTGTTGCTTGGTTTTATTAGCTGTGGGTGTGTTCTGATTGGTCTTGTTTTAGAGAAGTCATGTTGACTTATGGCATGGACAGTAGGATTCGAAAAAGGGATTGATCCACACAAAAGCAAGGAATTTTGGCTTACTCATCGTAAAATAAAAAAATAAAAAAAAAATGAAGAGGTTCAATATGTCGACTTTATGTTGGGGGTGTGAGATGGAAGAGCAAATCACCTGAAGATACTTTTAAGTTCAAGAGAGCTCGACTTTTGTGATCTCACGTTACTTTGTTGTCGATGGTCCCTAGGTTTGGATATTAATGTTTCGAGTATTTTGGATCATTTCTACTTTCATTATTTTGGTAGGAAATCCTCCTATACTATCTTGAGACAATTAAACATCAGTCTTCATATGTACCATCAGTTATAAGAATGCGTCCACTAAAAACACACTAACCATAATCGACTGAAAATAACCCCAAGATGTTGATGGTTCTGACAGTATGGGGAGTTCTATAATCAAAAACATCAAGTAGCTCATAAACATGGATAAGACAAGCCCATCTTCCTAAAACATAAATCGCCAGGAAACGTGATAACAACAAATTTATGTTATAAGTCGATTCTTTACATTCAGAAGACAAGCTGTGGATGTCATCACGTCGACAACGTTATCGGGGAATAAGAACTAGAATAACATGAATAACATGCGAGATAAAATTGAAAGAGAGTGACAAGATATTAACCGTCGACCAGTGCTTTGATACCTCATCAAACAAACTATGATTTTCCCCCTTGAAAAAACTTAAATTGTCACGAAATGGACCAACAAGGTAAATGTACATATTACAGAACTTTTAATTTGGTCATGTTTAAGAGAGATGCTTAAAACTCTTGCAGTAAAACTTCACATAAAGGTTCTGAATGAACCACTTGGTTGATGACTTTTTTGTCAAACCATATATTGAAGATAATAATTCGACTTCCACATGAATGGAATTTCATAGTTTCTATAAGATATAATAGATACGTGGAGTATATTATTTTAAAGGTTGTCTTTTCACCATATATACTTAGTGTACATTTGAAAGTCTTAGAAACTAGACTTTGCACGGACGGTATCTACGCAATAAAAACCTAAAGAACATTACGTGGAAGACACCTATAACGGCATAGGTTATTAGCCTTTCCTATAAGTTTTTATCTCTTTCAATCATATGTCATACTCGGAGATATATTGCTCCTTCATTAGCTCACTCATAGACAAGTAGCTAACCACAATTGTCCAAATGATCTAAATTGTGAATCTGTATGAATTATATATGGTAGCATAAGGAGAACAATTTGCTGGGAACTAGTTGCAATATAATAGAACAAATAGCAAGATTTGTCTGTTATTCTCGATGACTGTGAAACAAGAGGCATAAACTAATGAAATGTTTTTTAGCTTATAATCTATTGAGATGGAACAGCTAACTCAAACAAGTGAAACCCTAGATAACACGTCGCTTTAATCAATATAATGCACACCATTATTTTAGTCCGCCACAGAGAATGGCTATGCCAAGAAAGAATAGATTATTTTTTTAATGTCTTATTCCCTAGGTGCATTGCACCCACTGACTAGATAGAGATGGATTCTTTTTAAGCTTGGGATAAAATACTGAAACTCAAATCGAGAGAAAAGTTTGCCGAAATCCTAAACCCTGAAACGATGACAAAAGCGCATCTTGCCACCAACGCCCGACCTGTTCAGTATAAACTAACCAACGAGCTTTTCCTCGGTAGAAACAAATGAAAAAGAAGAAGATTGTGCACCCGTCTCCCAATAGATCTGATCAATTTGCCCTATGAATTATTTTAAAGTCATTTTCGCAACGTGCGTCTCTCCCTCTATCACTTACTTTATTAGCTGGTCCAAGTACAACGTGAAAGGGCATGATTAGAAAGAGATTCCACATAATTGATGATCTGAGCATATGAAGTCCTAAATTTCTTAGGGTTTCACTTACGTGACGATGAGAATCTTTTTCTTTTCTATGTTGGTCACTGCACAGCTAGTATCATTGAATTGTTTTCTTCAATAATTCTTCACAAAAATACGCAATTACTAACAGATTTTTGCCACAAAAGGGAGGAACCCGAAGGCAAAACATGGAAAGAAGCTGAAGTACTACACAACTTAGTATAAAATCTGACTTCACGAGGCATGGTCAATGTTTACTTTACTCCTCTCTGTTAAGTCAACAAGGGAAAGCTTCAAGAAATCGGTAAGTGGAATTACCCTATTTAGTTGGCTGATGCGAAGTCCAAACGAGGGATTGGGTAAATCAAACACTTCCCAAAAGGTCAACAAGGCAAATGTCTCAAGAAGATGAAGGTCTTAATAGATCAGGGTTCACAAGTATTGATTCCTACTTTACAATAACTGCCAGAGTACGTCAAAGATGCAGAATTACTATTGTCAAGGTCGAAAGATTAGCCAAGCATTGCATAGAATCATGTAATTTTTAACATAATATCATGATACATAAAAGGTGAGTTAGCTTGATTTATTAGAATGAATTCTAACAATAGTTTCTTCAACGAAAGGGGGAAAATTGCACAGGATTGGTCTTTCTCTCATCCTTCTATAAAGATAAAGCGATCACCTCATATAAGAAAAATTGCGTGTTATTAGGGATTCTGGATTGATGAACAAAACCGATAAAGTAAATTCACAGTCAAACTGTATATGGGCACTTAATAATTAGTAAAAAGATTTTGTGAATGGGATTTAATAAAGAGTAATGCTGGAGATAAGACGATCTCTGAAAAATAGATTTATTAAATGATATGTCAAGCCAGAAGAGGACATTGAAATAGTGTTTCACATTTTAATCCTCCAACAGGATTCTGTCATCCACGCATCATTTAGTAAATAAAGTTTTATAACCCACTAAGTATTAGTATATCTAGCTTTATTTTGGAGGAAGCAGTATTGCTATGCTAATCTATTGTACCTAAATCCGTTAAACTTCTATGCAATCATCAATAAATGTTATATAATAGAGGACCCATGTGTCAACTGCATGCTTGTGAAGAGGACAGCTATCTTCTCGAATTTCTTGATGAGAAATATAATGGAGGTATCACATTGAGCATACTTTATAGAACACCAGGTCAATCTATTGTCTTAAAAGGGTAGAATTTTCTCAAAGCTCAAAGCTTATAACTTGTATTGTTTGTGGTGGAATTGCAATTTATGAACCGTCAAATAAATTTTGACATACAACGACTCTTCGAAAGTTGGAAGGACAAGTCTTGCTTGAATTATAAAGTGTCAATCTGAAAAGGTGCTCGTAAGAAAGTGAGAAAGTTTATTGTGACTAGCTATGTGATCTTTTCTTGTTTATCCATTTATAACCTAGCAAAAGAGAGAACCCGTCACGAGGGAAAAAAGAAAAAGTGGTGACAAAAGCTTTAAATAATTAAAGAAAGAGATCAAAGAGAGAAGATTTCATTTATTTTAGAAACAGGAATTTCTAATTTATAAAATTGGAAAGAATCAATTTTAAAAATGTAACTATAGGAATCACCTTCAAACTATTTTGTTAAATTTTACGTTGTGATTGTATTCATTACTTGGAGATCATCAGTAAAAATTCGTCATGATGGCTTGCATGTGCTTCATTGAAATACTTGGGGAAAAGTTTGAAATTTTTTAAATTAGTCTTGGTTTTATTTAGATATAGTAGAGATTATTGAACCTCGAATAAAATTAATGTTCAAGTGTGGGTTTGCATCTAACATTTTAACATTGTATCTAACATGACCTTAAGTTGGGAGAAGAACAACAAGAGTACCATAACTTATGCATGACACTCACTTGAATATCAATTTTTTTTTTTTTGCTTACTTTAGTGCCACATCAAAATAAAATTGATCATTTAAATGCTAATTCTGGCAAATCATCTTATGTGGATTTTTTAAAAATTTACCATCCAATGTGGAATTTTCTATAAATTTTTTTTTTTTAATTTTGAATTTTTTATTTTGGTTTTGTTTTTGTTTTCCCTTTTTTAGGGCCGGTAAGGGTCACCGGCAAATCTTGCACAGATTAGGCAAGGGCCACCTCACCCTTAGCTGCTAATCATCTAGGTGAGGGTTTCAGAGCTAATGAAGGTTGCTAATGACCCTTGCTAGCCCTAAAAAATGGAAAAGAAAAAAGAAAAAAAAAAATTTGTTTACGTCAACGTTGCGAAGTCTCATAGGAGGACTAGTGTCAATGTTAGATTTTTCAATAAGGTGAATCGCTATAATACTTAAGTGATCGATTTTCAAATTCGTAATGCTCAAATAAAGGGAAAAAAAAAGTTATAACACTCAGATGAGATAAAGTAATGTCAAGTTATTTTCTATATATTGTATACAAGTAGTATGGACAATATCTTGTCAAGTCAATATATCCACGATATTTATTGTTCTTGGAAGATAAGATTTACCAATATTATCATGAATAGTCTATTCAAATTTGTCTATTTGTATATGTATATCAAAGTTGTAGGTAAAGGTTAAATATCAATTTAATTTAAGAAAATATGAAATTTGTTTATGTATATCTCTTTCATGCATGCATCCATCAATGATTTAAGTATATTAAGTACAAATATGCAATGCATCTATTATTAATGTTTGATTTATTCAATTTCATAACCTATATTACCGAGATGCAATTTTTAAGGATTAAATAGATTTTAACATTTTTTGGATCAAATATCGATTATTTCTATACTAAAATAGTGGAAATACTCAAAATTAGATTTTTTTTTTTTCATTGTATGACATATTGAGTCGATGGCAACTTTGGTATCTAAATGCCATTTTGAAGGAAGTAGTTAAAACATGGCTTTTTACTTCTAGAAAAGTGAAGTTTTGCTTTTTTTGGTAAATGTTAATTAACATCACCCCTTGTCGTGTTGAAACCCTAAATTATTAAGCTATCCAATACTTGGTACCTAAATGTTGAGATATGTTTAAACAAAGGGAAAGTTAAATATGTCGAGAAGAAAAGGGTAAAAGCAACATATCGGTACATGGTGATATTGCTAGTATGAGTACCTAGAGGGGGTGAATAGGTATACAAAGATTTTTCTTGAAGATTGCACAATACTTTAGACAGTTGAAGAATTTGCAATAATTAAAAATCAATCGTGAGACTGAGTAAGGGAAAGAGAGAATTGAACACTCGGTTTATAGTGGTTCGGCTTGATTCAAGCCTACGTCCACTCTTCGCACCGACAGCCAATTGGCTGGATTCCACTATGAACAAAGAGATGTTACGTGTTGATCTTCCTTGATTTCTCGGTGTAGATGATCTACCACACTCACTCAAGGTATCACCAAGTACAAACACTCTCTGTGTATACAATTTCGCTCGATCGTATCGACTAATAATCAAGGTTCTTCGACTCTGGAATTTCTCTATCGATCACACACTTAAAACAACTCGAACGTCTTCCTTTTTATACTCCTTTATGCCATCATAGCCGTTGGCACTTACCAAAGGAATTCCTCCAATCTACCCGTTGGACGGAATCAATCAAGAAGATCATCCGAGCTATTTAAGGAATCGATGATAGCCCATCAATCTTGTTCGCCCATACAATCAGGATCTTGGTTTCCAAGAATAGAACATTCCAAGAATATTTCGTCGACCATCGGATCTTCAATCGATCTTAGATAAGAATTAAAGAATCCGAAATGATTATCCAACCAAAGAATCTTTTCCAGAGGATAGGATCAAATCCTCAACCATATACCTTGGCTTTGGATTTCCTTCGTCACTGGATTAGAAAGACATCGGTGAGAATAGACTTAAGTCTTGAGTCTTGAGTCTTAAGTCTTGAGTCTTGAGTCTTGAGTCTTGGGTCTTGAGTCTCGAGAATACAAAGTCTTCGACTTTAAACCGTCGGTCTCCGAACATCCAGACTTAGATCGATAGAAACGTTTTGTCGACTTCAAAATATTCTAAAAAGATTTCTCCAACAATCTCCCCCTTTTTGATGGTGACAAAACTTTCTTGTAGATTTGAACAACTTTGACCTGCAAAAACATTTCTCAAGCAATATGGCTAACTCAAAAGATTAATAAAGCAACCAGACTCTGCATCCACAGAAAATTGGTTAGTCTTTCATGAGTAATACCATATAACAACACTTGATAAAAATGCAACCAGTCAAGCATCACAATCCACAGCCAATTCAGTCAAATTCACACCCAAGTTCAAGTTCTCAAGTCATACTCAAAAATAAACATAACCACAAAAGTCAAAGTTTTTAAAAGATGTTGATGTTGGTTCAAATTGGTTCTCCCCATTTTTGTCATCATTAAAAAGGGTGAGAAAGGAGTCATGTCTGCTTGGGAATGCGCACGATCTGGAAATCCCCAATGGACTGGACTACTCCTTCGAGCTTCTTCAGGTCTTCTCTCAGATGAGCTACCTCATTGGCTTGAAGTTGCAGAGCGAGGTCTTTGAATTTATCCTCCAGAGAGACTGAAGATGCTTATCCAGCATTCTTCATGGCTTGGATTTCACAGTCTAGAGCATATATCTGGCCACGCATTTCCAGAAGAATATCCAAGATACGACGAAGATCTGCAGAATCGTCCGTCTGTGTACTAGCATTGGCTTTCTCAGATGGTGTGTATGCAGACGATGGCGCTTCTGTTAAGTCTTGCAGATTTGGTTCTGACGTATCGTGACCTTCTTCAGGCAATTGAGAGACCTAAACTTCTTCTGGGTCTTCTGGAGATTGTCTTAGATCTTCACTGACAGCAGCATGAGGTGTAGACCTCTCTTGCTCGCCAACTCCCCCTGTCTCTAGGACATCGAAAGAGGAAGAGTGATGATCATGCTCTTGATTTCCCTTCTCTCCAGATTCATCAGTAGACTTTTCTTTTTCTCCTTCTCCTTCTTCTTCATCTTCTTTCTCCTTCTCTCTCTGTTCTTCTTCTTCTCTATTCTGCTCTTCTTCTTCTTTGCTCTGCTGAAGTTCTGTCGGATGAGACACAGAACGTCTGGTTCTTGTCAGTGCTTGGATAGTGGGATCTTCATCCTCTTCATCTTCATCTTCATCCTCCAGGATGAGAGTTCTTTTCTTCTTTTTCGATGGAGCACCAATGGCCTCCTTTCCTTTTCTCTTTGAGGCAGACTGAACTGGAGATTTCACTTTGAATTTCTCCATTGCCTTGGAGAGTTCTTGCAGACGCATCTTCATTAACATCTTCAAACCTACCACCATCTTATCACACGGTCGAACACAAAATGTTTGTGGCGGTTGAATATTCATGTGTCTGAAGATCTTGGTCACCAGACCAGGATAAGGCAATTGTCCTTTGTCTTTCGACATTGCTCTGTACATATGGAAGAGAATAGTGTGCGGGAGAGAAAACTTCCGTCCTGAGTTGATCGCGTACATCAACTTTGCTTCAGAAAGAGACACAGAAGTCTTTGACGTAGACTTTGGTCTGAGACAGTTGATCACAATCTTATGAAGCACGATGTTGATGGCCTTCATCCTTGAGTAGGTAATTTTCTTCTCTGCGTCCATATCTTTGACAAGATCCAGAGTAGTACGAGCAGGTGAGACTTTGATTGGAAGATAACGTCCTCGTTCAACTCCAACTATGTCCGCCAACATATTCACATCTACCACGTAGACTTGGTCTCGAACACTGAATGAAATTCTATTCGCATCCAAAAAGCTAAGATTTGAATAGAAATAAGCGGTCAGTTGAGCATACCCGTCCGTAGAGTCAGAGCAAAAAGTCTCAAGTTGAAGCAAATTCAACTTCTCTCTTAAGTTCATGTTGATGGTGTCCAAGAAGTCAAAATCGACACTTCTAGGGTTTATCACCCCTCTTTTCAACAAATTTTGAAATACACTTTTTCCTGATCCTTGGATTTAAACAAATCCATCCGATTTCCTTTCACCTTTACTGCCACACCCATTCTAGGTTGAAATTCAAGGAACATTTTGTCATCATCGTTCCCTTCAATCAGATTCTGTCCTGGCATACGAGGATCATTTGGAATGTTCGCAAGTGCCTCCTCTGCCCTTCCTTTAGGAGCAACTCCTAATTCTGGGTCGGCATCCTCGATTATCTTTTCTTCTAGATTTTGACTTACACCTTGTGGGGCAGGAGACGATGAATGACGTGGAGGAGAGCGAATCGGACTTTGTCGCTGACTTGATAAGTCTTCTTCCTCAGTAAGATCGAAGTGAGTCGGTCCCTTCTCCATTCTTTGTGGTCCCCTGCTTGCAATTCTTGATGATTTCCTCGAAGACGACATCTTTCTTTGTCTATTGGAAGATTCCTTCACTTGCTTTTCCCAAGAAAAATGACCACTTTCTCGACAACTAACAAGGAGTAGAAAAACAATATCGGGAGGAGAGTGCCTTTTAGGGTTTTGAAGATTGGGCGAAGAAAAACTGTATATATATATATATACCTCGGATTTGAAAAGAGAAGTTTAATCGGTACAAGGAAAGTGTACGAACACTTCTTTTCAAAATCAATAACTGCCAAAATTAATTCCTTAAAAAAGACAAGTTTTCAAATTTCACACAAATTATATCTGAATGAAAGATCGTACCTTTTCGAGATAAAATAACTAAACAAGAATTCGTACCTTTTAGATAAAATAGCAACTTACAGTCTTTAGCCATGAATGTTTGAGTCTCATGATTTAAAGTCTGAGAGATCAGAGTCTTAGAGTTGGTGAGTCTCTAGACTTTGACTTCTTCAAGCTTCAAAATGTTGAGTCTTGAACGGATAAAGTCGAATTGATTTTTCTCCAAAGGCTTTGTGAATATATCCACTAGTTGACTTTTTGAATCAACAAATTGAATCGAGATTTCTCCATTTTGAATATGATCTCTAATGAAGTGATGTCGAATCTCAATATGCTTTGCTCTTGAATGAAAGATTGGATTTTTGGTGAGATTGATCGCGGTGTTGTCACATCTGATTTCGTGCATGAGTCTTCAATGCCAAAGTCTTGTAGCTGTTGTTTTATCCATAGAATTTGCGAACAGCAGCTTCCAAGAGCTACATACTCGCTTCGTCGTCGTTGAGAGAGCTACAATGCTTTGCTTCCTTGAGAACCAAGACATTGTCCCGTTTCCAAGCGGTTGACAAGTTCCGAAGTGCTCTTTCTATCGACTCGCAATCGGCCGATCTCGCATCCGAGTATCCTAGAAGATTAAAGTCTCCCATTTTTGGATACCAAAGACCGATGCTTGAAGATGAGGCAACGTATTTGATAATACGTTTCACGGCAATGAGATGTGATTCTCTAGGATCCGATTGAAACCTAGCACGATGCAAACACTCAACAAAATATCGTGTCTAGAAGCGTAAGATAAAGAAGTGAACCGATCATGCTCCCGTACAGCTTTTGATCTACTTTCTTCCCTTCTTCATCCTTGTCTATCTTCTCGAGAACATGACATTGGTATGTCGGTCTTTTTGCACTTTTCCAATCCAAACCTTTTGACAAGATCATTCGCATATTTTTCTTGATGGATGAAAGTTCCTTCCTTCATTTGTTTTACTTGGAGTCCAAGAAAGAATGTTAACTCTCCCATCATACTCATTTCAAACTCATCCTGCATAGACTTAGAAAATTTCTTGCAAAGACTTTCATTAGAGGATCCAAAAATAATGTCATCAACATATATTTGAACGAGTAAAAAACTTTTGTTTTCCTTTTTGATGAACAGAGTAGTATCTACTTTACCTTTGACAAATCCGTTACGTAATAAGAACTTACTTAGTCCGTCGTACCAAGCTCGAGGTGCTTGCTTTAGACCATACAGAGCCTTTTTCAGTCTGAAGACTGAGTCTGGCTTCTTTGGGTCTTCAAATCCAGGCGGTTGTTCCACATAAACTTCCTCTTTGATAAATCCATTTAGGAAAGCACTTTTGACGTCCATTTGGAATAACCTGAAATTTTTGTAACAAGCAAACGCAAGTAATAGACGAATAGCTTCTAACCTTGCTACAGGAGCATAGTCTCATCATAGTCTATTCCTTCTTCTTGCGTGTATCCTTTGGCCACGAGTCTTGCTTTATTCCGTACGACTTTTCCTTTTTCGTTCATCTTGTTTCTGAACACCCACTTGGCTCCAATAACAGTTTTACCTTTTGGTTTAGATGTCAATTCCCGAGACATTGTTAATGTTGAACTGTCGAGCTCTTCTTGCATAGCTTCGATCCAGCTTTCATCGATAAAGCTTCTTCTATGCTTTTTGGTTCAATTTCGAGATGAGAGCAACAAGACTAGACTCTTCACGTCTTTTGGATCTGGTGCGAATTCCTTCATTAATTTCGCCGATAATGAGATCTTTAGGATGACTGGATTTGTGTTTCCAGTTCCTGATTGATTTTTCTGGATGATGATCTCTTTCTTTATTTGAATCTTCATGAATATCTTGACGCCGGTCTTCCGAGTCGAGATACTTTTTGAGTTGTATGCTTTGGAAGGTCTCGAGCAGTTCGGACTCTTCATACTTTAAACCGATCAAGTTCATCTTGCGTAGAGTCTTGAAATTTGACATTCATTAACTCCTCCACCGTCCGGCTCTTCTTGTTATAGACTCGTAGGCTTTGCTTGATGTAGAATATCCAAGGAAGATGCCTTCATCTGATCTTTCTTCAAACTTACCAACTCGATCATTTGCATTTTTCAAAATAAAGCATTTGCAACCAAACACATGAAAGTATGAAACAATAGGCTTCTTACCTTTGAATAATTCATAAGGGTTTTCTCAAGAATAGGTCTTAGAAAGATTCTATTTATAATATAGCATGCTGTTGAAACAAAGCTTCAGCCCAAAACCGTGAAGAAATTTTGCTTTCAATTAAAAGTGTTCTAGCCATTTCTTGAAGAGATCTATTCTTTCTTTCCACAACTCCATTTTGCTGAGGAGTGTATGGAGAAGAGAATACATGTTTAAAACCAGATTCATCACACAATTTTGTGAAATCTTGATTTTCAAATTCACCTTCATGATCTGTTTTTATACTTGAGATAACACATCCTTTCTCATTTTGAACCTTTTTAGCAAATTTTTCAAAATAGGAAAAGGTTTCGACTTACTTGCAAGGAAATATACCCAAGTAAAGCGAGAGAAATCATCCACAATTACTAGGCAATATTTCTTACCTCCAATACTCTGAGTTCTGGTTGGTCCGAAGAGATCCATATGCAGATAATCGTAGTACATGATTAGTAGAGACATGATTTATTGGCTTAAATGAATTTCTTACCTGTTTTCCCGAGAATACGGGGTGTGCATGGATCGGACTTTTGATATGGTAATTTGGGTAGACCTCGAACAAGCTGCTTTGATGAGATTTTGGCTAATTGCTTCATATTGACATGGCCAAGCTTTCGTGCCATAAGCTTGCTTCATCTTGGATTGAAATTAGACATTGAGATTCATTCATTTTCATGTCTAAGAGGTAGATGTTTCCATGTCTTCGACCCATGAAAGACTCAAAGAGAGTCTTTACTAATTCCATAGCAAATTCCTTCTTGAAAGGAGATCTTGAAACCAAGATCACACAGTTGGCTAATGCGAGAAGGTTATAGTTGAGTCCTTCTACTAGAGAAACATTGCTTATTGTGAGATTTCCAATTCTCACAGTTCCAAATCCCACGATGCTTCCTTTGCCGTTTCCTCCAAATGAAACATTTCCGCCGTTTACTTGAACAAGCTTTACGAAGCATTTTGAGTCTCCCGTCATGTGTCTTGAGCATCAGCTATCAAGATACCATTTTATCTTTTTCTTGACGGAGACTCGCATTCAAAAGAGAGTCTCAAGCTTTCTTTGGTACCCAAATTTTCTTGGGTCCTTTGATGTTAGTAGGATAAGCATTATTAGGCCATACTTTCTTAACAGTTTCCAAACCATAGGACATTCTTTTTCAAAGTGATCCTTATTGTTACACTTTGAACACCTTAGAGCATTTCAACCAACAGACTTTACAAAAACTTTCTTGAAATGATTTTTGTAAGCTTCTCTTGACGGTCTTTTCTTAATTCTTTCTTTAACTTTAGGAAAATCAATCAAGGGAATTGTTTCCGCTGTCATGCCTAAACCAGACTTATTGAAGTAAGGTCTTTGAACTAAAAGAACTTTTTCAAGCTTTTCGGATCCTATCGAAAACTTCTTTGAAATATTTGATAAGTCCGTTTTTAAGAAAATATTTTCTTTCAAAAGATCATCTTCTTTTTCTTTAAGAGCAGAAACATTTAGGTCTAGACTTTTAACTCTTTCTTCTAAAATAACTTCCTTTTGTTTTAGAATTGAGTTTTCCTTTTTAAGTTCGGAAATCCTTTTGAGAGAAGTCTTAAGACTGAAACACGGTTCATCAATATATTTAGAGACTTTGACAGGAATTTTAAAATCACTTACCTCAAATTCACGTGTCGAGTCGATCCGAATCCGAGTCGAGTCTAAATGTGCCATCAAACATATGTTGACATATTCATTATCACTCTCTTCACATTCTGTATCACTCCGTTTCGGCTTTTAGAGCCTTTCGAAACTTCTCGCTTTTTCCTCTTTTCTTTTCGAAGAGGACGGTTGGGTCGATGTGTCCCTTCTTTTTACATTCGAAGCAAACTACATCTTTGTTTGGTTCCTCATCATCAACGAGACTTGGTCTCGCTGTCTCTGAAAACTTTGTTTCTTTGGGTTGAACCTTCTGCCTTTTCTATTCAGTTTTCTGAATCTTCTTATCATGAGGGCGAGCTCCTCATCATCCATATCATCTTCGAATCTGCATCATCGAATCATCATTTGATTTTAGTGCAATAGATTTCTTACCTCTTGGATCTTCGTCTTCATTAATTCGTTCCACTTCGTAAGACTGAAAAGTTCCAATCAGCTCGTCTACGAGATAATGGCATGATTCTTTGCGTCTCTCTTATTGAAGTCTTTATATGATTCCAATCCTTGGAGAGTCCACGCAGAAGCTTGTTCACCTTCATGGGATCAGAAATTTTTTGTCCTTGGTTCTCAAGACCATTGACAATATCTGTAAAACGACTAAACATGTCAGTTATAGATTCTCCTAGTTTCATTTTGAAGGCCTCATATTGACCGAGGAGAATGTTAATTCTGGTGTCCTTCACTCGATCTGTCCCTTCATAGGTGATGTGTAATATATCCCATACTTCTTTTGCTGTAACACAAGAAGATATTCTGTTATATTCAGTTGGAGATAAAGCACAATATAAAGAGTAAATTTCTTTTGCATCGAGTGCTTGTCTCTTGTTTATCTCTTCCTGAGCCATTCCGCTGGTTTCAATAGTGTCTTTCCCTCTTTCGTAGATTGATGCAGCAGCGGAGTGATTCCTCTTTCCACAACGTCCCATTCCGAGGATCCTTTGATCGTAGGAAAGCTTTTATCTTGTTCTTCCGATGTTGTAATCCTTTCCATCGAAGTAGGGAGGTCTAGTATTGCTTTGCCCTTCCATCAGCCCCGGTGCTAGCATACTAGCCATGGATCTTTTACTCTGAAGTAAAACACTTCAAACAAAGTAAGAACACGGGCTCTAATACCAATTGATATTGCTAGTATGAGTACCTAGAGGGGGGTGAATAGGTATACAAAGATTTTTCTTGAAGATTGCACAATACTTTAGACAGTTGAAGAATTTGCAATAATTAAAAATCAATCGTGAGACTGAGTAAGGGAAAGAGAGAATTGAACACTCGGTTTATAGTGGTTCGGCTTGATTCAAGCCTACGTCCACTCTTCTGCACTGACAGCCAATTGGCTGGATTCCACTATGAACAAAGAGATGTTACAGTGTTGATCTTCCTTGATTTCTCGGTGTAGATGATCTACCACACTCACTCAAGGTATCACCAAGTACAAACACTCTCTGTGTATACAATTTCGCTCAGACTGTATCGACTAATAATCAAGGTTCTTCAGACTCTGGAATTTCTCTATCGATCACACACTTAAAACAACTAGAACGTCTTCCTTTTATACTCCTTTATGCCATCATAGCCGTTGGCACTTACCAAAGGAATTCCTCCAATCTACCCGTTGGACGGAATCAATCAAGAAGATCATCCGAGCTATTTAAGGAATCTGATGATAGCCCATCAATCCTGTTCGCCCATACAATCAGGATCTTGGTTTCCAAGAATATTTCGTCGACCATCGGATCTTCAATCGATCTTAGATTAGAATTAAAGAATCCGAAATGATTATCCAACCAAAGAATCTTTTCCAGAGGATAGGATCGAATCCTCAACCATATACCTTGGCTTTGGATTTCCTTCGTCACTGGATTAGAAAGACTGTCAGTGAGAATAGACTTAAGTCTTGAGTCTTGAGTCTTAAGTCTTGAGTCTTGGGTCTTGAGTCTTGGGTCTTGAGTCTCAAGAATACAAAGTCTTCAGACTTTAAACTGTCGGTCTCCGAACATCCAGACTTAGACTGATAGAAACGTTTTGTCAGCTTCAAAATATTCTAGAAAGATTTCTCCAACACATGGTAGTTCCATTAGTTACATTTTTATAAATTACACCTTTCCACCAATAAAAATATCTTTGAGAAGATTAAATCAAAAGTACCTATGCGAAACAAAAAAGTGGGAAGTAGTTACCAAAATTGCAGGTATCCCTCGTCCCATTAGATAATAGATTAAATTAAGAAAATAAGATCAAAAGCATGTCATATAAATACAGAATGATTATTGGTGGTTGTATCAACCAAAGAATATCAACAAATAATTAAACTTTATTTAGAAATCTCATCAGGTAAGACACCTTTACCATAGCTTGCTGAGCTATCTTTATGGAATAAAGAAAAGGAAAATCTAAAAACAAAGAGGATTTGCAGGGACTTTATTGTTCTTTGAAAGCTATCTCGTGATATGAGCAAATGGATAG
Source organism: Eucalyptus paniculata subsp. matutina (assembly GCA_017140255.1). NCBI lineage: Eukaryota > Viridiplantae > Streptophyta > Magnoliopsida > Myrtales > Myrtaceae > Eucalyptus > Eucalyptus paniculata. The sequence continues at coordinate 1,228,509 of CM029438.1, read as the reverse complement.
TGAAGAATGAAACGTGCGAGAAGCAGGATTGCAGCATCAATTATGATTATTAGAAAAACCTCGAAGTTTGCAAAAGTTGTCTAATGACGCTGCAAATGACATATAATCCAAAAAAAAAAGCATAAGTCATCAATGAGCGAAGGAGAGAATAATTTAATCATAAGGCAATAAAATAATGCAACTTGTAAGCCTAGCTAGGGTTTTATAGAATTTTACAAGAAAGACAACCCATCGTACGTCAACTTTGAAAGCATGAACGGTTTGCTTTTTCGGCTATCAACTTTGAAAGCTTAATTTCTCTCAATCGTGCACAAAAAATTATTCTTTCATAAATTTATCGTAAATATACTAGTTTGAAGTTTTTGATAGTCAAAAAATTAATCTGGGACAAATTTGTCATGAATGTACTAGCTTGGGGTTTTTAGTAATACTTACCCTACTTTTAACCCCTAAATAATATAATTCATGATAAACAGAAGAAAAAAGAAAGTTGGGAGTAGATTCGGTTTCTAATAATTGTATAACCTCTTCTTTAATTTCCTAAAGATATTTAAGTTTTTCAGGGTGTTGGAGAAATCTTTCCAGAATATTTTGAAGCTGAAAAAACGTTTCTATCAATCTAGTCTAGATATCTGCAGATCGTCTAGTTTAAAGTCTGAAGACTTTCTGATTACCAGACTCAAGATCCAAGACTTAAGACTCAAGACTCAAGACTCAAGACTATTCTCATTGACAGTCTTTCTGATCCAGTGACGAAGGAAATCCAGAGCCGAAGTATATGGTTGAGGATTTAATCCTATTCTCTGGAGAAGATCTTTTTGGCTGGATAAATATAACGGATTCTTTTCTTTGTATCTAGATCAATTAAAGATCCGATGGTCGACGAAATATTCTTGGAATGTTCTATTCTTGGAAACCAAGATCCTGATTGTATGGGCGAACAGGATCGATGGGCTATCGTCAGGTTCCTTTAATAGCTCGAATGATCTTCTTGATTGATTCCGTCCAACGAGTAGATTAGAGGCATTCCTTTGAAAAGTGCCAACGGGTATGATGGCATAAAGGAGTATAAAAATGAAGACATTCTAATTGTTTGAGGATGTGATCGATAGAGAAATTCCAGAGTCTGAAGCACCTTGATTATTAGTCGATTCATTCTGAGTGAAATTGTATACACAGAGAGTGTCCATACTTGGTGATACCTTGAGCGAGTGTGGTAGATCATCTACACCTAGAAATCAAGGAAGATCAACACTGTAACATCTCTTTGTTCATAGTGGAATCCAGCCAATTGGCTGTCAGTGCAGAAGAGTGGACGTAGGCTTGAATCAAGCCGAACCACTATAAACCGCGTGTTCAATTCTCTATTTCCTTTACTTAGTCTTACGTTGATTATTACTTATCGCAAATTCTTCAACTGTCTAAGTATTGCGAAATTATCAAGAAATTATCAAGAAAAATCTTTTATATACCTATTCACCCCCCTCTAGGTACTCGTACTAGCTATATCAATTGGTATCAGAGCTCGTGTTCTTACTTTATTTGAAGTGTTTTACTTCAGAGTAAAAGATCCATGGCTAGTATGCTAGCACCAGGGCTGGTGGAAGGGCAAAGCAATACCAGACCACCCTACTTTGATGGAAAGGATTACAACATCTAGAAAAACAAGATGAAAGCTTTCCTACGATCAAAGGATCCTCTGGAATGGGACGTTGTGGAAAGAGGAATCACTCCTACTGCTGCATCAGTCTCTGAAAGAGGGAAAGAAACTGTTGATACTAGCGGAATGACTCAGGAAGAGATAAACAAGAGAAAAGCACTCGATGCAAAAGCAATTTACTCTTTATATTGTGCCTTGTCTCCAACTGAATATAACATAATATCTTCTTGTGTTATAGCAAAAGAAATATGGGACAGATTACATATCACCTATGAAGGAACAGATCGAGTGAAGGAGACCAGAATCAACATTCTCCTCGGTCAATATGAAGCCTTCAAAATGAAACCAGGAGAATCTATAACTAACATGTTTAGTCGTTTTACAGATATTGTCAATGGTCTTGAGAACCAAAGACAAAAAATTTCTGATCCCATGAAGGTGAACAAGCTACTGCGTGGACTCTCCAAGGATTGGAATCATATAAAGACTTCAATAAGAGAGACGCAAAGAATTATGCCTCTATCTGTCGACGAGCTGATTAGAACTCTTCAGTCTTATGAAGTGGAACGAATTAATGAGGACGAAGATCCAAGAGGTAAGAAATCCATTGCATTAAAATCAAATGATGATTTTGATGATACAGATTCAGGAGATGATATGGACGACGAGGAGCTTGCTCTCATCATAAGAAGATTCAGAAAACTGAATAGAAAAGGTAGAAGGTTCAACTCAAAGAAACAAAGTTTCCAAAGGCAGCAGACCAAGTCTGTTGATGATGAGGAACTAAACAAAGATGTAGTCTGCTTCAAATGTAAGAAAAATGGACACATCAGACCCAACTGTCCTCTTCTGAAGAAGAAAAGAGGAAAAGCTGAGAAGTTTCGAAAAGCTCTCAAAGCCGAAACCTGGAGTGATACAGAATGTGAAGAAAGTGATAATGAATATGCCAACATATGTCTAATGGCACATTCGACTCGACTCAGATTCTGATCAAACTCGACGATGAATTTGAGGTAAGTGATTTTAAAATTCCTGTCAAAGTTTCTCAATACATTGATGAACCGTGTTTTAGTCTTAAGACTTCTCTCAAAAGGATTTCTGAACTTAAAAAGGAAAACTCAGCTCTAAAACAAAAGGAAACCATTTTAGAAGAAAGAGTTAAAAGTTTAGACTTGAATGTTTCTACTCTTAAAGAAAAAGAAAATAATCTTTTGAAAGAAAATGTTTTCTTAAAAACGGACTTATCAAATATTTCAAAGAAATTTTCGATAGGATTCGAAAAGCTTGAAAAAGTTCTTTCAGTTCAAAGACCTTACTTCAATAAGTCTGGTCTAAGCATGACAGCAGAAACAATTCCCTTGATTGATTTTCCTAAAGTAAAAGAAAGAATTAAGAAAAGACCGTCGAGAGAGACTTACAAAAATCATTTCAAGAAAGTTTTTGTAAAGTCTGTAGGTCAAAGTGCTCTAAGGTGTTCAAAGTGTAACAAAGAAGGATCACCTTGAAAAAGAGTGTCCTATGGTTTGGAAGCCTGTTAAGAAAATATGGCCTAATAATGTTTATCCTACTAACACCAAAGGACCCAAGAAAATTTGGGTACCAAAGAATGTGACATCCTGATTTTCCGATTCTATTTTCAATAAATTGAGACGGACATTTCGTTGGCACGCATATAGTTCTTTTCCTTGAGTCGGCCACTCATGTGAAAACTAGTCTATCAGGTGAAGCCGTTAAGAGTTTCTAATGCATCTGACTCGAGAATTTGACCAAGAAGTGACCTTTCGACCGAGCTAATCTGCAAGGGTCATTACGACACAAATAAAAATTGATTAAAGACCGGAGATAGGTCGACTCGAAAGAGGCATGTGATTGAGTGTGGGTGATTCCACCGGATTGCATAATTCTTGTCGATCGGCACTAAACCGACTTTTCTATCGATTGGGTACCTTGTGTTCGTATTTGAAACCTTGGGATTACCCCGACAACCGAAAGTCACCAATGTTTCAAAGATGTACATTGTGGCTTGAGATGATCAACCACAGGTCGAATGCATGAAAATTTCTAAAGGCTACCCGGTAGGTTGGGCCGCGCTAGTATCGTGCCAAAGTGAAATTAACCGTGGAATTGAGATCGAATTCAGAAATTGGAAGTCTGGGTGTGTCACAAATCATTTTAGGATCATTGATTCATCTTCGAAATATTTTTCATGCAAGCCGAGTCTTTCAGCAAATTAATAAGAGAATGGCTATTTTAGCTCGAGAAATTAGTAGACCCGCATTTGGTCTTGCTTTTGGGACATAAGTTGGTTCTACGGACAAGTGAATATGTGAATTGAAGTGTGGTGACATTGGATTAATTTTATGGACTTCAATCTGGACTCAATTGGAAGTGGATTGATTATAATTGAAGAATTTCATGCACAAGAATTGGACCCCGGCGGAAAAATAAAATGGACCCATTGGAAGATGTTGTGGAAGATTGGGTGAGTGGATTGTGAGGTCATCCTAGGTCATGGTGGGCCACCTTGATTGGATGAGGGAAAAAGAGAAAAAGAAAAGGGAAAGGAAAATGAAATGGCTCCCCTTCTCTCTCCTTCTTCTCTCTCCTCCCTCTCTTCTTCCTCCCAACCGTGCGACTTCTCCTCCATCTTCTTCATCTTCCTTCTTTGGCTGCTCGGTTCCATGGAGACCGAAGACCAGAGGAAGCGGCAGCCGCCGTCGCACACCCCCCCTCCACCGCTCGTCGCCGCCGTTTGTGCCGCCGTCCGCTTGCTCGCCGACCAGCTCGCCACTTCGCCTTAGCCCGCGTCCCCAGCAGATCTGAGAACCCCGAACCAGCAAGTTGAAGACCGGTTAAAGCCAGCAGCTCCGCCCGCCGCCGGCAGCTTCGCTCATCGCCGCCAGCTCACCGCCGGAACCGCCGCGGTCGTCGCCGTGCGCCTGCTCGTCCCTGCTGTTCCGCGAGTCAAGCAGCGTTTCCAGATCTGGGGAAGCTCAGCCGGAGCCGTCCAGCTCACCTCCGGCCACCGTGAGGCCCCGCCGTTGGCCGCCCGAGCTACCGCCCCTCTCCCTCGCCGTTCCTCCACCCGATTAGGCTCGAATCAGCCCTCCTCCGCCCATGATCAGCAGCTGGAAGAAAATGGGTATGCAGCGGACGTTTGGCCCGTTTTGGCCACCTTCCCGAGCCCGGATGCTCGGCCCGCTTTGAGGAAAGTTGTTGTCCTCGGCGTTCCCGTCGTTTTGGTCCGCTCGGTTCGCTAATCCGGTGAGTTTAACTCACTAAACCTCGCTTAGAGGGTTAATTATGCTTTAGGTGTGCTTAGTTTATGTTAATTGTGATTAGGTGGTTAGTTTAATTGATTTAAGTGTGGATTATACTAATGTGTTTAATTAGCTTAAAGTGAGTTTAATTTAAGGCTAAATGAAGGTTTATATTAATATAAGCCTTGATGTGACATAAAGGAATTTACTTTTGATTTATTTAAATATTTCGAAATTATGTAATAATTTAATAATATATCATTATTCGAAATTATTAAAATATTATTATTTAATTATTTTCGGAATAAATTTAATTATTTATTAAATTCCGAAAATTTTGTCGGACCCTAAATTCTCGAAATTTCGTGCTTGGTCGCTGCTGTATTTGGATTTTGAAATCGATGGTCGGATATTATAAATTGAATGTGGATTGCGAAAAATATGAATATTATTATCTAATTAATTTTCGAAATAAATTTAATTATTTAATAAATTCTGAAAATTATTTGGGAACCTTATTCTCTCGAATTTCGTGCTTGATCGTTACCCGTGCTAGTAGAATTTGAAATTGATGATTGGTTGTGATGAATGGAGTGTGATTGCGATTTATAGGGATTCTTTATGAAATCCTAAGTGTAGAAATTAATGGGAGATTGGCTGTGATTGACCACCTATTAGAGGTCATGCCCGATGAGGCCGTGAAATACCACCTATTAGAGGTCGTGCCCGATGAGGCCGTGAAATACCACCTATGAGAGGTCGTGCCCAGTGAGGCCGTGATAAACCACCTATGAGAGGTCGTGCCCAGTGAGGCCGTGATATGCCACCTATTAGAGGTCGCGCCCAATGGGGCCGTGAATTGCCACCTGTTAAAGGTCGCGCCGAGTGGGGCCATGATGCCACTGATTCAAATTTGCCGAGTAGGGCCGTAGTTGAGAGCAATGATTGATTTGCTAGAATGACATGTAATCGGCCGAGTCGATTGATCGCTGAGACGATCCAAGTGGTTGAATGGTTTGATAATGTGATTGTGCCATGGTTATTTGGTTATCATAATTGCACGTGCTTGGTTTATATAAATTGTGCTAACTTGTAGATAAAGGCTGAGGCGAGGTAAGTCTTCTGTGTGATGTGGCTAGGCCACCCGGGGCGTATTTTCTTTCTAATATGGGTTTAGGGGGTTGAACTTGCTGAGACATCGTCTCATCCCGGTTGTGGGATTAAAAAATTTTAGGTCCTTGATGGACGGAGCGGCCAGATAGCTTTGGTTGGCCTTGAGGAGTTACAGAGGTGAAGTCATAAGGATTGGAGAACGTGTCTAACTTGTAGGTCGTAGGACAGTTCTTTTTAAGAGCCGGTCTTTTGTAGACTGTTGGCCGTAGTCCTCTGTTTGTAGTTCTGTTGAATTATGAAAGTGTTATGTTGTGGTTTTGCTTCCTGCTTTTCTATCCCGTATTTTATTATCAGGGGTTTTATAATATGCATACGCATGTGCATTAAAGATATGATTGGGTCGGCGACTTAACCTGGGAACGTCGCATTTGATCGACCGTAGTGGGATGTGCGCGCGCCTGGGGTTCGGGGCGTGACAAAGAAAGCTTGAGACTCTATTTTAAATGCAGGTCTCCGTCAAGAAAAAGGTAAAGTGGTATCTTGACAACGGATGTTCAAGACACATGACAGGAGACTCAAAGTGCTTCATAAAGCTTGTTCAAGTAAACGGTGGAAATGTTTCATTTGGAGGAAACGGCAAAGGAAGCATTGTGGGATTTGGAACTGTGAAAATTGGAAATCTCACAATAAGCAATGTTTCTCTAGTGGAAGGACTCAACTATAACCTTCTCAAAGATTAGCCAATTGTGTGATACTGGTTTCAAGATCTCCTTTCAAGAAGGAATTTGCTATGGAATCAGTAAAGACTCTACTTAGTCTTTCATGGGTCGAAGACATGGAAATATCTACCTCTTAGACATGAAATTAAATGAATCACAATGCCTAATCTCAATTCAAGATGAAGCGAGCTTATGGCACAGAAAGCTTGGTCATGTCAATATGAAGCAATTAGCCAAAATCTCATCAAAGCAGCTTGTTCGAGGTCTACCCAAATTACCATATCAAGAATCCGATCCATGCACACCATGTATTCTGGAAAAGCAGGTAAGAAATTCATTTAAGCCAATAAATCATGTCTCTACTAATCATGTACTACAATTGCTACATATGGATCTCTTCGGACCAACCAGAACCCAGAGTATTAGAGGTAAGAAATATTGCCTAGTAATTGTGGACGATTACTCCCGCTTTACTTGGGTATATTTCCTTGCAAGTAAGTCAGAAACCTTTTCGTATTTTGAAAAATTTGCTAAAAAGGTTCAAAATGAAAAAGAATGTGCTATCTCAAGTATAAGAACAGATCATGGAAGAGAATTTGAAAATCAAGATTTTACAAAATTGTGTGATGAATCTGGATTTAAGCATGTGTTCTCCTCTCCGTACACTCCTCAGCAAAATGGAGTTGTGGAAAGGAAGAATAGATCTCTTCAAGAAATGGCTAGAACTCTTTTAATTGAAAGTAAAATTTCTTCACGATTTTGGGCTGAAGCTGTTTCAACAACATGCTATATCATCAATAGAGTCTTCCTAAGACCTATTCTTGAGAAAACCCCTTATGAATTATTCAAAGGTAAGAAGCCCATTGTTTCATACTTTCATGTGTTCGGTTGCAAATGCTTTATATTGAAAAATGCAAAGGATCAAGTTGGTAAGTTTGAAGAAAGATCAGATGAAGGCATCTTCCTTGGATATTCTACATCAAGCAAAGCCTACAAAGTCCATAACAAGAAGAGCCAGTCGGTAGAAGAGTCAATGAATGTCAAATTTCAAGACTCTACGCAAGATGAATACAGTTAGACTCAGTATGAAGAGTCTGAATCTGCTTCAAACCTTCCAAAACTCATAACTCAAGAAATGTCTCAGACTCTGGAAGACCAGCATCAAGATGTTCATGAAGATTCAAATAAAGAAAGAGATCATCATCCAGACAAATCAACCAGTAACTGGAAGCATAAGTCCAGTCATCCCAAAGATCTCATTATTGGCGAAATTAATGAAGGAATTCGAACCAGATCCAAAAGATGTGAAGAGTTTAGTGTTGTGGCTCTCATTTCTGAAATTGAACCAAAAAGCATAGAATAAGCTTTATCTGATGAAAGCTGGATCGAAGCTATGCAAGAGGAGCTCAGACAGTTCAACATTAATGATGTCTGGGAATTGACATCTAAACCAAAAGGTAAAACTGTTATTGGAGCCAAATGGGTGTTCAGAAACAAGATGAATGAAAAAGGAAAAGTCGTACGAAATAAAGCAAGACTCGTGGCCAAAGGATACACGCAAGAAGAAGGAATAGACTATGATGAGACTTACGCTCATGTAGCAAGGTTAGAAGCTATTCGTCTATTACTTGCGTTTGCTTGTTACAAAAATTTCAGGTTATTCCAAATGGACGTCAAAAGTGCTTTCCTAAATGAATTTATCCAAGAGGAAGTTTATGTGGAACAACCGCCTGGGTTTGAAGACCCAAAGAAGCCAGACTCAGTCTTCAGACTAAAAAAAGCCTTGTATGGTTTAAAGCAAGCACCTCGAGCTTGGTACGATAGACTGAGTAAGTTCTTATTACAGAATGGTTTTGTCAAAGGTAAAGTAGATACTACTTTATTTATCAAAAAGGAAAACAAAAGCTTTTTACTTGTTCAAATATATGTGGATGATATTATTTTTGGATCTTCTAATGAAAGTCTATGCAAGAAATTTTTTAAGTTTATGCGGGATGAGTTTGAAATGAGTATGATGGGAGAATTAACATTCTTTCTTGGTCTTCAAATAAAGCAATTGAAGGAAAGAACTTTCATTTACCAAGAAAAATATGCTAATGATCTTGTCAAAAGGTTTGGATTGGAAAATTGCAAGAAGACTGATATACCAATGTCAAGTTCTTTGAAGATGGACAAAGATGAAGAAGGGAAGAAAGTTGATCAAAAGCTGTACAGGAGCATCATTGGTTCACTCCTTTATCTTACTGCTTCTAGACCTGACATTTTGTTGAGTGTTTGCATCTGTGCTAGGTTTCAATTAGATCCTAGAGAATCCCATCTCAGTGCTGCAAAACGTATTATTAAATACGTTGCTTCATCTTCAAGCATTGGTCTTTGGTATCCTACGAAGGGAGACTTTAATCTTCTGGAATATTCAGACGCAGATCTGGCCGGCTGCAGAGTCGATAGAAAGAGTACTTCAAGAACTTGCCAGTTGCTTGGAAGCAGGACAGTGTCTTGGTTTTCAAGGAAACAAAGTACTGTAGCTCTCTCAACAACAGAAGCAGAGTATGTAGCCCTTGGAAGCTGCTGTTCACAAATTCTATGGATAAAACAACAGCTACAAGACTTTGGGATTGAAGACTCACGCACAGAAATCAAATGTGACAACACCAGCGTAATCAATCTCACCAAAAATCCAATTCTTCATTCAAGAGCAAAGCATATAGAGATTCGACATCACTTCATTAGAGATCATATTCAAAATGGAAAAATCTCGATTCAATTTGTTGATTCAAAAAGTCAATATTCACAAAGCCTTTGGAGAAAAATCAATTTGATTTTATCCGTTCCAAACTCAACATTTTGAAGCTCGAAGAAGTTAAAATTTAGAGACTCTCCAACCTTCAGACTCAAAAAGTTGATGATCATCAGACTCTAATCATCAGACTCTAAATCTCTCAGACTCAGACACTAATGACTATAGACTGTAAGTTGTTATTTTATCTAAACTCGAAAAGGTATGATCTTTCGTTTAGTTATTTTGTAGTCTTCGTGAAAAATGAAAAACTTATCTTTTCAAAAGGATTAATTTTGGCAGTTATTGATTTCGAAAAGAGGTATTCGTACACTTTCCTTGTGCCGATTGAACTTCCCTTTTCAAAATTGAGTTATATATATATATACGGTTTTCATTTTCAATCTTCAAAACCCTAAAAAGCATTCTCCTCCCAATCCGGTTTCTACTTCGTGTTCATCTTCGAGAAAGTTGTCATCTTTTCTTGGGAAAGCAAGTAAAGGAATCTTTCAGCAACAAGGAAGGATGTCTTCTTCGAGGAAGTCTTCAAGAATCGCGAACAGGGGACCATAGAGAATGAAGGAGGGACCTACCCATTTCGATCTCACCGAAGAGGAAGAATTATCGAGTCAGCAACAGAACCCGACTCACTCTCCACCACGTCACTCAACGCCATCTACCCCACATGATGCGGGTCAACAACCAGAGGAAGAGATAATTGAGGACGCAGATCCAGTAAGAGTCCAAAAACCCTCGTTTATTTACAAACTTTACTGTGCATTGAAAAGTACTGGGACTCCATTGAAATACGTGGATGATTTTCTCAAAGATAAGCATTATGGGAATGAGTATATTTTTCTGAAAAAAAAATGGAGGATTTGGAAATTGCTCCCAAGGGTAAAGCAAAGGAAGCACTTGCGAATATTCCCAGTGACCCTCGTATGTCGGGACCGAATCTGACTGATGGGAACGACGATGATAAAATGTTCAGTGATTTTCAACCTAGAATGGGTATTGCTGCAAAGGTGAAGGGAAAGAGGATGGAGTTATTCAAATCAAAGGAATAGGAGAATTTGTTTTTTAGACTGCTGAAACGAGGTGTGATAAACCCTAGGAGTGTTGATTTCGATTTCTTGGATGCTGTTAATGTGAACTTAAGGGAGAAGTTCAGTCTGCTTCAACTGGAACATTTTTGCATTGATACCACAGATGGTTATGCACAACTGACTGCGTATTTCTATTCGAATCTCAGCTTTATAGATGCGAATAGAATATCATTCAGTGTTCGAGACCAGGATTATGTGTTAGAAGTGGACATGTTGGCGGACATAATTGGAGTTGAACGAGGACGTTATCAACCAATCAAAGTCTCAGTTGCTCGTGCCTCATTGGAACTTGTCAAAGATAGAGATGCAGAAGGAAAAATCATCTATTCAAGGATGCGTGCCATCAATATTGTGCTGCACAAAATTGTGATCAATTGCATCAGGCCCAAGTCTACATCAAAGACTGATGTGTCTAATTCAGAGGCAAAATTGATGTACGCAATCAACTCAGGGATGAAGTTCTCTCTTCCTCACACTATTCTCTTCCACATGTACAGAGCAATGTTGAAGAACAAGGGACAATTGCCTTACTCAGGTCTGGTGACCAAGATCTTCAGACACACGAATATTGAACCGCCACACACACTTTGTGTTCGACCGTGCGATAAGATGGTGTTAGGTTTGAAGATGTTAACGAAGATGCGTCTACAAGAACTTTCCAAGGCAATGGAGAAATTCAGAGTGAAGACTCCAGTTCTGTCTGCTTCAAAGAGAAAAGGGAAGGAGGCCATTGGTGCCCCATCCAAAAAGAAGAGAACTCTCATCTTGGAGGATGAAGATGAGGAGGAAGATCTTACAATCACTGCCTTGATAAGGACCGGCGTTCTGTTCCCCAATCGACGAACATCGGAAGAAACGAGAGAGAAGAAGAGGAGCAAGCCAAGAACAGAGAAGAAGAAGAGCAGCGAGAGAGGGAGAAAGAAGATGAAGAAGAAGGAGAAGAAGAGCAAGAAAAGTCTGCAGCTGAATCTGGAGAGAAGGGGAATCAAGAAGAGCATGATCATCACTCTTCCTCTTTTGATGTCCCAGAGACAGGGGGAGTTGGCGAGCAAAGGTCCACACCTCATGCTGCCAACAGTGAAAGTCTAAGACAATCTCCAGCAGACCCAAAAGAGTTTCAGGCTTCTCAATTGCCTGAAGAAGGACACGATACGTCAACACCAAATCTGTAAGACTATATAAAAGCGTCATCGTCTGCATTCACTCCATCTGAGAAAGCAAATGCAAGTACACAAACGGACAATTCTGCAGATTTTCGTCGTATTATGGATGTTCTTCTGGAAATGCGTGGCCAAATCTATGCTCTGGACTGTGAGATTCAAGCCATAAAGAATGCTGGACAAGCGTCTTCAGTTACCCTAGAGGACAAAATGAAAGACCTCGCTCTACAACTTCAAGCCAATGCCAAAGGAGAAGAGGTAGCTCAACTAAGGGAAAACTTGAAGAGGCTAGAAGGCGTAGTCCAGTCCATGGGAGATTTCCAGATCGTGTGCATTCCCAAGCAGACCTGACTCCTTTCTCACCTTTTTTAACGATGACAAAAAAGGGGAGAAGCAATTTGAACCAACCAACCAACTTTCTTTGACTTTAAATTTATTTTTGTAGTTGAATATGTTTGTTTTTGAGTATGACTTGAGTGAACTTGGGTGTGAACTTGAATTTGACTGAATTGGCTGTGGATTTAGATGCTTGACTGTTTGCATTTATATCAAGTGTTGTTATATGGTATTACTCATGAAAGACTAACCAATTTTCTGTTGATGCAGAGTCTGGTTGTTTTGTTAAATCTTTATGAGATAGCCATATTGCTTGAGAAATGTTTTTGCAGGTCAGAGTGGTTCAAATCTACAGGAAAGTTTTGTCACCATCAAAAAGGGGGAGATTGTTGGAGAAATCTTTCCAGAATATTTTGAAGCTGATAAAATGTTTCTATCAGTCTAGTCTGGATATCTACAGATCGTCTAGTTTAAAGTCTGAAGACTTTCTGATTACCAGACTCAAGATCCAAGACTCAAGACTCAAGACTCAAGACTCAAGACTCAAGACTATTCTCATTGACAGTCTTTCTAATCCAGTGACGAAGGAAATCCAGAGCCGAAATATATGGTTGAGGATTTAATCCTATTCTCTGGAGAAGATCTTTTTGGCTGGATAAATATAACGGATTCTTTTGTTCGTATCTAGATCAATTAAAGATCTGATGGTCGACAAAATATTCTTGGAATGTTCTATTCTTGGAAACCAAGATCCTGATTGTATGGGCGAACAGGATTGATGGGCTATCGTCAGGTTCCTTTAATAGCTCAAATGATCTTCTTGATTGATTCCGTCCAACGGGTAGATCGGAGGAATTCCTTTGGAAAGTGCCAACGGGTATGATGGCATAAAAGAGTATAAAAAGGAAAACATTCTAATTGTTTGAGGATGTGATCGATAGAGAAATTCCAGAGTCTGAAGCACCTTGATTATTAGTCGATTCATTCTGAGTGAAATTGCATACACAGAGAGTGTCCATACTTGGTGATACCTTGAGCGAGTGTGGTAGATCATCTACACCTAGAAATCAAGGAAGATCAACACTGTAACATCTCTTTGTTCATAGTGGAATCCAGCCAATTGGCTGTCAGTGCAGAAGAGTGGACGTAGGCTTGAATCAAGCCAAACCACTATAAATCGCGTGTTCAATTCTCTCTTTCCTTTACTTAGTCTTACGTTGATTATTACTTATCGCAAATTCTTCAACTGTCTAAGTATTGCGAAATTATCAAGAAATTATCAAGAAGAATCTTTTATATACCTATTCACCCCCCTTTAGGTACTCGTACTAGCTATATCAGAGGGCATTGTCATTACTTTTAAAATATAGTTTTCCTCTCCAATGGGCATCTATAATTCGTCTTAGTATGTGCTTACGGTTTGATTGAATTCTTAGTAAGTTCATACAAAATCCTGGTTCGATTTTTTCTAATGCAATGTTCAACGTCTGTGAGATCCTAGATCTGTATACGATGATCGGGAGGTGGTCACCATCCTTAGGCATCTTGCAGTGGTCACATGGCTGTGATACGGTTTTATGCAAACAATGTTATCAGCCTACTTATTTTTAAGCCTCCTGCATCTTATTCATAAGAAACACCGATTACAGTAGGATATAACAAGCTTGTAATGACATCCTGTCTTTTATCCAACAATATACGGGATATAAGAAAGCCTACTATATCCTACTATATCCTTCCAAATATAACCTGAGGGGTTTGTCCATGTGTATCAAGGGTATAAAGCACACAATATATTCTACTTACTATTTTTTCGGTTGCTTATAACCTTTATTAGCACGAAACTAATATAGTCTAAGCAAACCCCGAATAGCAGAAGGGCTAAAACTTCACAAAACAACAAAGTTACCAGCTAAAGAAAACTATTAACAGATGAAGCAACTACACTTCATCTACCAAATTTTGAGTCCTCAAGTAACAGAAAGAGTCTTCATACGCGAGCTTCAGAAGCTTCCTGACAAACGAAGTACCCTTCAAATGCACAACTGCCTGGACTAGGAAGATCACTCCAGGCTTTCTCTGAAAAAGACAATCGAAGAATGGATGAGAGTTGGAAAGCTGAATCATGGCTAATCTGCCCTCTACTGGTTCAAGTCTTGTTGACGCCTGCCTGAATGGGACGATTTTGTGTACTCTTGATATTAGTTCGAGGTTGAAGTTTCGGATGCATTTACATAATTCTCCCAAAAAATAAATAAAGGGAGAAAGGAAAAGGAAATACTTTCCGTACAAATGAACGGTAAAACTCTTTTTACCGACCGTAAGTTAACAAAAATAGAAGTGGCGGATTCGGTTTGTTGGATTCTATTTACCCGCACGTCGAGGCTAAGGCGGTTGGACAAGACGCTCTCTTCCTCCTGAAAACAACAGATTATAGTCATTGGAAAAATCGAAGGACGTTCTCGAGAAGTGAAAATCCATCAAAAGTCGTGGCATGGGTGAACCAATGCTCTAAAAGCATGGGCTTATCCTCAAAGGAAGTCATATGCTCCTTTTACAAGTCCCTTAACGAGAAGGATCAATAATTCGATAAAGTGGGTTGCTGAACCATACCACCTTGTTCCAGCTACAAAAGCTGCAAAAAGAGTCGGCAGTGATACCTTACTAGAAACGACGGTTTCAATTTGCCTATACGTAATCCTTTATATAGATGGGATATGTTCCCCCGCTACTACAAATACGGATAACCCCACGAGCTTTAACATTCTTGTTAATCGACTCCATAATGAATACTGTTTTACCCACTCCTACCTCTCCCGGTAGTTCTATTTTCCCTCCTCGCCGATAGGGGGCCAAAGGATCTGCTTCCTGGGTTCTTGTTTCTTTGTTTATTTCATACTCACCTATTTCGTTAATGGCTATTCATTTTCTTTCTATAGTTATTTATATAATAATATGCAAGTGAACGAATGTCTTAACCCTAATAAGAAAATACGGGAAAAATTTGGGGCTAAATTATGACTCACTCACTCCGTTTGGAGATCTATTTCTTCAAATCTTCATAAATCCCAATGCAGCAAGCTTCATATTTTTCTATCAAATTGACGGCAAATAAATTCATTTACAAATTCAATTAGATAATATGGGTATAATTGTCATAAGTTAGAAAAGTCTACCGATAGCCTGAGATGAAAAAATTTTTGGACATAAAGTGAGACGAGAAAGTAATATCATAAGGTATTTAAAGTATTCTAAAGTGAAGAATTTTAGAAAATAAAATGTTGGTGTTGGAAGATCTTAGAATCGATTCTGTACATAATTGATTCTAGTAAATATTAGTAAATAGGAAACTCCGATACATGTATATTACTTTTCCTGTTTTACTTTTTCCTTCTTGCACTATTTATGTACAATGTAATAGCACAATTGAATACAAGTCAGATAACACAATTTCCCCAAAGTTCCTGTTACCTTTCTGTCATGGTATCAAAGCATCGTTTCCTGCCCTAGCTTCCGCGACCTTTCTTGAATTGCCATTGCTTCCTTCTGATCTATAACTGAGGATCCCTTCCTGCAGAACAGATTAGCAAAGCAGTTAGGAATTCATCCTTGGTGCCATGACAAAAGATAAAGAGGTTATGAATCCCTTAGTAGAATCTTCATCAGCCCAGGATCAGACGATCATACCTCCCCATCCAAATGGATCGACTGGAGAAGAGCAAGTAACCAATGTTGCCTTTGCACCTGCTCCTGCTTCAGTGCAAATTCCAGGGCCAACTTACTGGCCTCCACCCCCGTGGTACGCCACACCATGGCCCCAATATCCATATGGGGCCAACCCAACTAGTGAGTCGGCACAGGCAACTGCGGGTCACAGACCCGGGTTTATACCAAGTCAGGGGATTGAACCCTACCCGGTTTCCCCTTACCTGTTTCCATTCAACGGAGGACGGCCGGAGCTCGGAGATCCGCTTTACACTTCGCCGGCGGACGGGCCAGAGCTGCAGCTGGTTACCCAACAACTTACTGGAACGACGAATTATCACGCCTGGGCCCGTGATCTTCGACGTGCCCTTGTTACCAAAACCAAGGATGGTTTTATTGATGGAACAATGCCTTACCCGACGGACGAACGACTGCAGAGGCACTGGAATCGCTACAATCAACTTGTGCGCTCCTGG
Source organism: Eucalyptus paniculata subsp. matutina (assembly GCA_017140255.1). Lineage (NCBI taxonomy): Eukaryota > Viridiplantae > Streptophyta > Magnoliopsida > Myrtales > Myrtaceae > Eucalyptus > Eucalyptus paniculata. The sequence goes on along the minus strand of CM029438.1, from coordinate 1,212,198 downwards.
ATTGGGAATTGCTTGGCACCTGATGTTGCCGCCGGTCTTCCTCCGACCGAAGATTCGAAAAAATACTGGGATAATCTGCAAGAAATGTACGGGAAATCAGATAGGGCTAGGGTTTTCTCGTTGACACAAACCCTAACCGAGCTAAAACAGGGGAACCTTTCGGTTATCGCCTGTTTCAACCGATTATCAGCCTTGTGGAACGAGATTGAAGCGGTCGAGGAGAAATTGGAAGGGCCGAAAGCCACCCTTCGTCAATACCATGCGATCAAGGAAAAGGAGAAAGCTACTCGGTTCCTACTCACCTTGAACGACACTTACACCGGCTTTCGATCGCAGATTCTTGCGATGGATCCTCAACCACCGCTCGGCCGAATCTTCCAGTTGGCTGTGCAGGAGGAAAACCAGAGGGCCGCCGTGAACGAACATGCTCGGATTGGTGATGGAACGGGCTTCTCAACGTTCCCCTCGGGCTTCGTTGCGACGGAGACCGTCGTCGAAATAGGAGGGAGCCTCGGAGCCGCAACACAACCGAGAGAGAGAGCTTTCGCGGCTACGGCGTCGAGAAAGAACGAAGACTACCCTAGGTCTTCACGGATGGACAGCCTGGATAGAAGAGGTGGATCGAACGGTCCAGATCAGTTCTTTGCGGCGAACGGCTGGGATCGACGCGCGCAATCTGACGGCTACAATTTGATGAGCTATCCGGCTAGATCGGATGGCCAGTATTTCGCCACGTCAGCGCCGGTCTACAAAGCATCCAACGGTACTCGTTTTGCCACATCAACAGGCAAGGTCAGTGGGCAAAATTCAAAAATTAAAAATAAATATTGTGAATATTGCAAACGACTGCACCATACTGTTGATACATGTTGGAAACTTCATGGGAAACCCAATAATAAAAAGGAAAAGGAGTCTTTAGTCTATCAAGTCACTGCACAGAAGGGTGGTGGAGCATCTCAGCAGACTATCACTCAACAACAGTATGAAAATATCATCCAAGCGTTGGACCAACTTAAGACTGGGGACACTAATGCAAGATTCTCAGGTACTTTTTTTCATGAAAGGAATTCATTATCTATTGATGCATGAATTATTGATTCAGGTGCTAGTGACCGCATAGTTTGTAATGAGTGCTTATTTTCCCATGTCCATGAAAACACACAATCTCCTGTTGCGGTACGTCTTCCAAATGGAAACACTACATATGTTACCAAAATCGGTACCGTACATCTTGGTCAGAACTTTGTTCTTAAAAATGTCCTATACATTCCAGATTTTGAGTTCAATCTTCTTTCAATTGCTAAGGTATGTATGGACAATTCTTGTAAAGCCATATTCAATTCCAAAAATTGTGTCTTTCAGGACCTTTCGACTGGTAGAGTGATGGGCTTGGGTAATGAGGCACAAGGACTTTATTTTTGGGTCAATTCTCCAGGAGATTTAGCATTATTGAATAAAAGCATTTATTGTAATGCGATCAGCTATAATAAAAATCTCCTTTTGCATCAACGATTGGGTCATAGTGCTAAATTTCCTCATCCAAAATGCCCTATATGTCCTTTAGCTAAACAAACTCGAGCATCATTCCCAGTTAGTACATCTCGAACTCAAAATCCTTTTTCATTACTTCACATGGGCATCTAGGGTCCCTATCACACTCCTCATCGTGATGGATCTCGCTACTTTCTTACCATAGTTGATGACTACAGTCGTGCCACATGGTTATATCTTATGCAGTCGAAGAGTCAAACATTCACTCATCTATCCAATTTCCTTTCTTTAATTAGAAATCAATTTGATAAATCTGTACAGCGAATTCGCACAGATAATGGGCGACAATTTTTTACTTCTGATTGCATAAGATTGCTGTCTACTCATGGGATACTCCATGAAAGTTCCTGTACTTACACTCCACAGCAAAATGGAGTTGTAGAAGCAAAATGGAGTTGTAGAAAGGAAACATAGACATCTCTTAGAAGTAGCCCGTGCACTCAAATATCAAGCTTCAATCCCTAAAGAATTTTGGGGAGACTGTGTGGTCACAGCCGCTTATCTGATTAATCGCATGCCCAGTAGAATCCTTCATGGTAAAACTTCATATGAGATGCTTTACAACAAACAACCCAATAATGATCACCTTAGAGTGTTTGGTTGTTTATGTTATGCAACCAGTGTGGGTCCTCGGGATAAAATGAGTCCCCGCGCAACACGATGTGTTTTTATGGGGTACCCCCCTCTTCAAAAGGGATATCGTGTTATGGAATTTTCCACAGGACATTTCTTTACCGGCAGGGATGTTATTTTTCATGAAGACATATTTCCTTTCAAAAAGAAGCTCCATCCATCTCAAGATACTTCATCAACAAACAATCAGTTCCTTATGTCTGATGAAGATATATCATTTGCACCTGGTTTTCATGTGGCACCTCAATCATCCATTCCGCAAGCACCAATGGAATCCCCAAATCGAGAAATTGAATCACCTATCTTACGTGAAGAAGCTCCATTATCTTCTTCAACAGGGGAAGCAACGGAGATGGCTGCTGAATCATCTAAGGCTTCTGACCAATTAGATGAGCTACCCCGTCGTTCTGGCAGACAAATACGTCCACCCACATGGACTAAGGATTATATATGTTCTGCTGCAAACTCTTCAGGTACACAATATCTGATTTCGTCCTATGTTTCTTTCAATCGGTTATCGGGAGAACATATGTGTTGTATAAGTAGAATTTCAGAAGAATGTGAGCCATCCTCTTTTGTTGAGGTGGCACAAGATCCCAAATGGCGACATGCAATGGAATCTGAACTTGCTGCTCTCATGGATAATAATACTTGGGATGTTGTTCCCTTACCACCACATAGAAAGCCGATCTGATGTAAATGGGTTTACAAGATAAAGTTCAAATCCGATGGCTCCATAGAACGTTACAAAGCTAGGTTGGTGGCCAAAGGCTTTACTCAAAGTGAAGGTTTCGATTACCACGAGACTTTCTCTCCAGTCGCCAAGGAATTTACCGTACGGTCCTTTCTATCTGTTGCAGCAGTACGAAATTGGTCCTTACACCAGATGGACGTCCACAACGCCTTTCTTCATGGAGACTTGGATGAAGAAATTTACATGGATCTTCCTCCAGGATTACGCAGACAGGGGGAGTATCGGGTATGTCGTCTTCGCAAATCCTTGTATGGTTTAAAGCAGGCATCTAGACAATGGTATGCCAAATTTACTACTGCGTTAACCAATGCTGGTTTTCAACATTCCAAGCATGATTATGCTTTATTTAAACGAAATGTGGGAAGTTCGTCGATTCACTTGCTAATATATGTTGATGACATATTGATTATGGGAAATAATGATTCCCATGTTGCAAGATTCAAGGAATATTTGCACTTTGCTTTCCACATCAAGGATTTGGGACCTCCCAAATTTTTCCTTGGCATTGAAATCGCAAGGTCTGAAAAAGGAATTTCCCTCAATCAAAGAAAATTTATTTTGCAAATTTTTTCTGAAGCCGGATTATCAGGTTGCAAGCCAGCAGTGATTCCCATTGAACAGAATGTCAAATTGACAACACATGAGTATGATCTCAATTCTTCCTCATCAAATAGGGATCCATTACTTAAGGATCCGTCCGGGTATCAACGGCTTGTTGGTAAATTGATATATCTTACTATGACAAGACCTGATATATGATATGCGGTTCAGATCTCAGTCAATTCATGCATATGCCAAAGGAGTCACACATGAATGCAGCCTTGAAGGTTGTAAGATATTTGAAGGGGTGTCCAGGACTCGGTATATTTTTATCACATGAATGCAACATGGAGATGGAGATGACAGCATTTTGTGACACTGATTACGCTACTTGTCCAATGACTAGGAGATCCATCACCGGTTTTTGTATTAAACTGGGAAAAACGTTGGTTTTGTGGAAAACAAAGAAGCAATCCACTGTGTCACTTTCATCAGCTGAATTAGAATATCGAGCCATGGCGAAGACTACTTGCGAAATAGTCTGGATACGAGGACTTCTTTCTGATTTGGGAATACAGGTCAGTGGACCAAGTGTATTGTTCTATGATAATGATGATGCACTTAAATTAGCAGCAAACCCAGTTTTTCATGAAAGAACAAAACACATAAAAGTTGACTGTCACTTCACTCATGACAAGATCAAAGAGGGAGTTCTCGTAACAAATGGCATTGGAACAGCGGATCAACCAACAGATATTTTCACTAAGCCGCTCTGCCAAAGACAACACAAGTTTCTATTAAGCAAGCTAGGTGTCCTTGACATATATAGGCCACCAGCTTGAGGGGGAGTGTTGGAAGATCTTAGAATCGATTCTGTACATAATTGATTCTAGTAAATATTAGTAAATAGGAAACTCCGATACATGTATATTACTTTTCCTGTTTTACTTTTTCCTTCTTGCACTATTTATGTACAATGTAATAGCACAATTGAATACAAGTCAGATAACACAATTTCCCCAAAGTTCCTGTTACCTTTCTGTTAGTTGGAACTTCTAAAAATTTCTAGAACCTATTATTACTAAGCAATATTTTTTTCACAAATTTTTTACACGTGATTAACAAATTTTAGATGTAATTGGAACATGCTTGAATCTCTATGAAGATTTGCCGTTTTGAGGGCTTTTTGTAAAACTTTTTAAAAATGGCTAATACCTTGAAAAACCCCAAACTTGTACATTTATGACAAATTTACCCAAAACTATTTTTTTGACCATAAAAAACCCAAAACTGGTAAACTTGTGACAAATTTACCCCGGCTGATTATAAAAAACCCTAAACTGGTACATTTATGACAAATTTACCCTAAACTAATTTATTCAACTGTAAAAAACCCTAAACTGGTAAATTTGTGACAAATATACCCTATGCTAAATTGAATTAATACCACAAAAAAATCATAAAAATTGTAAACTCGTGACAAACGGAACGTAAAATCCTAAATTGGTATACTGGTTAACCGTCACGTATCATTTAACTTAATAATTTGAGAATAAAATTTAACGAAAACTAACATAGGGTAAATTTGTCACAAGTGTACCAGTTTGGGATAAATTTGTCAAAAGTATATTAGTTTGGGGTTTTTTGTGGTCAAAAAAATAGTTTGGGGTAAATTTGTCACAAGTGTACCAGTTTGGGGTTTTTTAGGGTATTATCCCTTTTAAAAAATTGAAACTTTCGGATTTTTTCCGTTTCACTTTGTTCTTTTTTGCTGAAATTGGGCAACGCTATTGGAAATAGAGATTCTTTTTTTGATCGGTATACAAATGTAGAGATTAACCATATAAAATCCAATGTAGCTCACAATCATTTGTTGGTTCGATATCAATGACTTTACTAGATCAACCCACTAATTAATATAAAGAATTTCGGATAAAAATCTTTATAAAACACTTTGTATATACCTTGGGAACCCTCGTGTTAAGCGACTCTAAGTTCTCTCTCTTTAACGATTTTTCATACTGACTTATCCATAAATAATAATGATTTTTCATACTTTTATGATGTATTCCGTCCTTTGCAACCGAAGACGGATTACATGAACCTTTAACAGAACTTTTCTATACAAGAAACATCCCGTTGAGATAAACTGCACTTGGAGGGTCATCAACTTTTCGATCAAAACAATGTCCACAAAAACTTGCAGTGACAAGACCCTAGGAAACCTAAAAACTGTGGGTTGGTTTTGCAGATCGTTTGTCACTTCCCCTTCATCATTCGAGTTGTCTTGCTTAATTGTCAATCTACATTTCTTAATTCCGTAACAAACAAATCACTTCAATAATCATAGTTTAAAATGGAAAGATTCTTTTATTTTGTTTCAGAGAATCTAATAAAATCAAAGGCTGTCATATCGACAAAATAAATATTCAAACCTTCGCATTTTTTTAATGCGATGATGGTGGAACGACCTTATCTATCCTGTCAATTAACGTAAAAGGCACGTTCTAAATTACAAAATAAACTATGTTTTCACCAAAAAGTTGACCATACCAATGAGCTGATGGATGAAACTATAACCTCATTAATGTGAAAGCAACATTGTAAGAGGACCACATGTATTGGGAGATGCGTGCACATTATCCACTGCTGTTTCTTTTCCACCAAAAAGCAAACACCTTAGTCCACGGTTTTGAGCTGTAATTACATTTTTTGCAATAGCTTTTGTCATCGTTTTAGTATCTAGGCATTTTAATAGACTAAACTTTTCTCTTTTAGTATTTTATCTAGCGGGATTAATATATCTCAATTCTCTATAAGGATCAATGTGTCTAACTAAACAAAAAGCTAACGAGACATATTCTCGTTTGCCAGCTATTATCTTTGTCTGATTAGAATACAGTTATATCTAGAGTTTCACTCATCTGATTCGGGTAATTTGTATAAATAAATAATTAGAAATCAAATTTTCTAATTTCATATTACTTTTCTAAGTCTTTGATCATTAGGAAAGATCAAGTATATATATAAACAACAAACGTTATTGTTTACAAATAATATTCTATCCACTATTTTGAGTGAAATATTCACAATCTTGATAGATTTGAAGATAAATTGTGCATGATGCTTCATGTAAGAACCTAGCAATACTCAACCTGGAAAGGAAATATGTCTCGCTGAGGATGATTAATCAATAATCATATGACAACGCGAGTTATATGCCTCTAGAACTTTTCACCAGAGCAAAATTCCTCTTATTATTGTTTTACAAGTTTACGACCTCTGTTATGTTCCAACCCGAATTAAATTTTTCTCAAGGACAACTCCTCTCCTACCTTCACTTGTATTGTGGAAGCCTACCGTTTTCTTTTCTTTTTTTTTTAAAGCAAAGTAAAATTATCCATCTTTGTTTATATCAGTAATTTTTTTCCTGGCTTTTTGAAAATAAATATCAGTACTGACAAGCGACCCAAGAACGTCGAAAGTCCGACCTTCTAGAAAAAATATATTGAAGCCAAATTCACAAGATTTGCCATTCTATGTACTCATCTCCCAAGAAAAGTGATCATCCATAGCAAAAACCATCCATCTTGATACTTCCTAATGAGAGTCACAAGTGGAACTCCGAATTTTAGAGTGATAATTTACATATCAGGCCAGGTATAAAGGCTCGACCTAAGTTCCTTTAAAGGATTAAAGAGACCTTATATGATTTAGTAATGGCGATTCACCTGTCGTTTGCTCTCCGGTAACTTTTGTTATTTAATAGAAATTGGAGTCCACATGAAGATAATTTAATTACAGCCAAGAAACCTAAGTGCGTATACTTCGGTGGAGCAGCTCTTAGTTCTGCAGCTCTTACTTTAAGTATATATAGTCGCTACCCACCGGTTGTCATTCACCATCGCCGATTAAAACTATTCTCTTTTTTAGCAATGCAAACAATTAGAGAGACGCTTGGAATGGGAATCCATTTGAAGATTTATTGTCATGGAACAAAACGAGAAAAAAAAATATGCTGAATAAAAAATGGCACTATCATGTCCATTTACCCTTGATCCATATACATTTGTTTGACGTGAATCATATGGTGAAGAACTGGTCTTTTCCACTGGAGAGTTACATAATTACCTAGCTATCTATGTTACTACTTTCATTCCCAATATATACCTGCATATATGGGTTGGCATATAGAGGGATGCCTGCTTGCATAAGATCACTAACACAGTTAAAAGGAGAAGTTACATGCTAAGTAACATTGACACCGACAAAGGACACGCGACATAACACGATACAACGCATCGACGCGTCGTTTTCCAAAAATAGAAAATTTCAATACGTTGGGACACATTATATATTAAATATATATTTTTATATATGCACTATAAATTATCATTATTATGATTATTTCAATCAAATTAATTTGAATCAAATTCATGAATAAATAAATAATTAAAAAGCCTAGAATAAATATACGCTAAAAAAATTAATTTGCCATTTATTAGTATCATTCATTGTTTCAATTTGATAAATTCAACTCTATTTCAATAATTCATAAAACTTGGAAAAAAAAAAACAAGTGATCGATATACTAGACTCACATGTTAGATATTTTGGAAGAGGAGAAAAAAAACTTAAGGGATAAATTGTGTATCATAGGAAGTGAGAATCAGAAGAGAAGATGAGACTAGATTTTTCTTCTTTTTCCTTTTATTATTTTTATTATTGTGTTTTATTTTCTCACACACACACACACACACACACACACACACACACACATATATTGACTTCTCATTTATTGAATTTTTAAAATTGACCTTTATATTGAAATCATGTGTCGAAAACTCGTATGCCAGAATTCCAATTCAAGTGTTGCAAAGTATTGAAAAAGTTGATCAGATGTCGGATAGACACCTGATCAACTTTGTGTCGGAGAGTATTCGAGAGTGTTGAAGAGTGGCTGATACGTGTTGAAGTGTCCGACACAATACAAAAGCTTTTTGAGGGTGTCGGTGCTTCATAGGATACATCACAAAACCCTATTAGAAAATTCTTGTTAATTATATGAAATAGAACGACAAACTTCAAGGCTTCAAGGCATATCTCCACGAATATTTGTTTTCCTCCCGAATCGGATAATTTAAAAACCTAGTTTGCATGGGGTTGTTTTATTTCATGGACCGGGTGTTGGTGAATTCCTAATTCACCTGGATCCTTGAGCACCTGGGGTTCCTGATGAGGTCCCCATCATTACTCTGGGTTTATTATTCCATTCGGTTGAATTTTTATATGTGGCCTGGCGGCTGCTTCAAGGTCGTCAGGAGTCACGATCTATGGATGGCCAGAATTGTTCTATCGGATTAACGACAAGTGGACAATAAAAAAATGATTGTTTCTCCCTCTGCGCGTCTAATTTCAAATCCTTATCCTCTGACATGAGTTGTTTCTTTACAAGTTGCCTTTGTTAATTTCTAATGTTGCAAAAAATATACAGTATCTCTTGTAGAATTATATCCTTCCAGATGTCTGATTAGATTCATTGATTGTTTATATTAACGGCCCTTTAAATTAAACTATCTATAAATTTCCAATAAAATGCTTCTAGGTTGAATTAGCCGTCCTTTTCAGTCCTTATCACGTGCACTGTCCTGGAGCTCTTGGGTTTGGATAAACTCACGTGCTTGATTGACAAAACACAGTGCACGCATCTCCAACTACCCATTTCCAGATGTATCGATCCCCTCCAAAGAAGCATTGTTTTGCGATCCACTGATACTTGGGACAGAATTACTTGCAGTCCTTATCCCATGCACTGTACTGCAAGTTTTCATCCTTGAAAGTCGAACAGAGATCAAATAATAAGTTGCATTTTTTACATCTCTTATCTTAAACTTTTGGATGGGTGGATATTTGTTCCACAATTTCTCGAAACAATTCAACGTGTGGAAGAAAATCTTTACCAACTCAAGATTTTCGTACTAGCTAATCTATCTTTTCTTTCAAAGGATGTTTAATCCAAGAGCGTCCATTCTGGCAGTCAATAAATTGGGAGGCCCGCAATGGACTCTCAAAAACGTTATTTGCCTTAAGTTTAGATTGACAAACCTAAATTATCTAAACTACTAAAATTAATTATCTGATTAGACTAAAACCTACTGGAGTTAATTACTATGAATTGAAACTTAACTTCATTTGACACTGAAGCTATTTTAACCCAATCAAAACTCGATTAAATGATCTGAGTTGAAAGAGCAGTTGAGTCAAGTTCTAGTAGCTTGACTTTTTTTCATTACCACCCTAGTGATTATATAGGAAGAGTAGATCTTTTTTATCCTGTATCTTTACTCCCGTTAATTTAATTCGAGTTAGACGTCTGCAATGTAAAAAGTTACGTAAAGTGGTTTTGGCCGGTGATGTGAACTGGCCTTGGTCAGCCATATGCTCTTAATAAACGATAGTTTAATTAAGTCCCTATATATCTGAATAAACATCTACTTTATTTTCTCCAAAGTTAACGCCAAGTTTGAAATTTGAAAAAGTTTGCTCTTCTTTCTACTGTGATAAGGAACTTTTCCACTTGGATAGAGAATCGATAACACATAAATTACTTCACATGATGAAATCATACGCTACCAATAGTCCATAGAATATCAGCGATAGATGCATTACATTGAAATGTGGGTTGCTATTGTGTGTTATCGCCTGAGAATCATTCGTCGAGGGACCGTTATAATGGGCAGTGAATTGACGAGACGTAGGTATCAAGAGTTTCTACAAAAATGCAATTTGTGAAACTTGTAGGGCCTTGAAGTTTGGCTATTCTCGTTATTCTCTCCCCCTTAGGACCAAATGGCAGATATGAACAAAACCTAGGTGTGAAGAGACATTTTATAAACCTGCAAATTCTGGTCTTATTCACGTTCGTTCGAAGAAAAACGTAAGGTTGTCATGTGACGCAGCTTTGTGTCTTCATACTACTTATGCTTCGACGTGGGGGATGTCTAAGGTTTGTGTTTAGGGCATATCTAACTGACTTTCCTTTTTTGAGCATGCAAATCTTAGAAGGGGAATTTCTAGTACTATTTCCATCGGGGGTAAACGATTAGTTGAACTACACCTTTCATGTCTTTATATGTATGTTCTTTTTGTTAGTTTGATATAGACTGGAGAAAGATTAAGATATTGGTAATAGAAATTTAGTGGGCGGCTGATTTTGGACCAAAGGACATTCAACGAACGCGCATTAATTTACGTTGGACAAATACGACAATAGTAGAATAATTGATCGTATTAGATTTCTCTGCCTCTCTAGATGAAAATGTGAACACACAGAGATTAGTCTTCAGTCCCATTTCCCGTTTCATTTCGGTCATCGAGATGCAATATAATATCATGTCGAGAACGGAACACAAGTATAATGGCCCGCCTAGTGCTATCTATGAGAGCTCGGTTGATGTACTTCCATCGGACTTGCGATGATCTCTTGACGAATGATTCCCCGGTTATAACTGTGTCCTGAGTTTTCATTTTGTAGTCATTTCAAATAACTTAGACCTATTTTTATAATTGAATGAGTACATCTCCCCGGAAAATAATTTCTCGAGTGACTGTAGAAGGATTATCTTTGCCTTTGTCGATGCTGAATGTTCGTTCGGTTTTGGAGAATTATCTTTGCTTTTGTCTTGAAAAAAAAAAAAAAAAAGCAAAGAAGAAGAAACACTGTCGATTTGCCCATTTTCAAGAGCTCAAGCAGTGCACCCTCCCTCGATAAGGCAAGACAGTTTTACCTACTATCACGACCATAGGGACAAATGCCACTCAGGAAAGTTCAAGATATCATTTGTTATTTCTATTTTTTACTTTTCCTCGAAATTTTTTTTAAAAAAAAATTAGAAATCCCGTTTAATTTAAAAAACAAAAATACTGTAAACCATTATAATATCAATATTTGTACGTTGGAATAGGGTTTGGAAAGTTTCACCCCTAAAAAAATCAAATCCGAGCGTTGCAAATTTACAAGTAAAAAAGAAAACAATGAGTCCGAATCAATTGTGCACGGATGTGTTTATCTTTCATCTGTCTTGGTTACGCATGAACTATCAACATGATGGGTTATTACCTTGCACGAGCTTAGCATCCGATGTTGTTAGGTTTTTCGTTTAGTGGAATTACTAAAACTAGAAATGCATATTCCTCTTTATATTCAATTTTTCTGGTATTTTACAATTAGTTGCTACGGACATATCCCAGCAATCAGCTCTCATGCAGTTTAGTATATCCATAATTTTCCAGTTAAATAACCATGCAACTTGTCGAGGCATACCACTTCAGACAGTTGATGTTCTTTATCCGATATCCACATATTCATAAACAATGGTTTTCCCTCTTTTGGCACGTGCAATGATGTTATGGTGCATTTAAGTATGCAAAAGCCAAGATACAAGTTGCTATTCTTTATATTTGATTTACAATCAGGATTTAATTTTGGGAAAATTGTCCAAAAAGTCCTAAACTTTTTGCACTTTTGTCAATTCAAAGAATAAACATTTCAATTTTACCAATTTAATCCTAAACATTTTTTACTTCTTGCTAATTGAGTTCATTTGGCCAATTTTCGTTGGAATTTATCGACATAGACAAAGCTAGTGTTGACGTGACACATTTTAAATAATATTTTAATGATATTTTCATAATTTTTTGAATTTTTATGTTTGTTTTTTTTTGGGGGGGGGGGGTTTGGGGTTTGATTGGTGAGGGTGGCCGACCAACTATCTCCGGCCACAAGTGAGGGCCGACCGACCCTTGTCAGCCCCAAGTAAGAGCTCGGCGGCCTTAGGCAAGGGCAGCAACCTCACTCGGAGCCCTTGCCTGGGGCTAGAGAGGGCAGGCAATCCCTCCCCTAGAGTTGGTGAGGGGCAAGGGGCCCAATGCCTTCACCTAGGGCTGGTGAGGGTCAGCTGGCCCTCGCTTATGGCTGACGAGGGTCGGCTGACCCTCGCCTATGGCCAACAAGGGTCGCCAGCCCTTTCTTATTGTGACATCCAGATTTTCGGGTTTTAATTTCGACTGGATAAATAGGGCCGTCTTCGTTCAATTGAAGCTAGAGATTGTGAAATTGTGATGCAAGTACGCCACAATGGTAAGGAAAAATACCAATTTGATTGATGATGTGTTGAATGAATTAATGGGGGTCAATTTGATTTAATTCAAGTGGGATTAAGATTTAATTGGAAGAGAATTAAGTAGAATCGAAGACATTGTTGCACAAGTTTTAGGCCCCGGCGGAAAAATAAATTGCACCTATTGGATATTGTTGTGGGAGGAATTGAGATAGTGGAATATGACATCACTTGGTGATGTCATGGTGTGGGGCAAGAATGGCTAGGATCTTGACACATGGAGGGTGAGCGTTTGCTCTTGGAAAGGTGACCTATCACCATCATCTTCTTCCTTGAATCAAGGAAACTTGTTGGATTTTGAAAAAGGAGGAGAGAGAGAGAACCGAATGGGAAGAAAACCAGCAGCTCGCCGGCCGCCCCTCCGCCCGCTCGGCCGTCCGCACGCCGTTCGCCACCGCCGCCCGTCTGCACGCGAGTTGCTCCGGCCCTCCCGTTCTTGCTTCGTCCGCCACCCAGCCGTCGTCCCTCCACCGTCCAGCTGCCCATTCGTCGTCCTCAAGGCCGCCGGAGGCCCGCCTAGCCGCCGTGAGCCACCACCGGTTGCCGTCCAAGCTCCGCCGGTCCTCCTCCGCCATCCCTCCGCCCATACCGGCGTCGGAACCGCCCCTTTCTCGGCCTTAAACCGCAGCGGACAGCAGCTGAAAAAATGGGTATGGCAGCCCATTCGTGGGCCGTTTTGGCCGGCTTCCCGACCCCGAATGCTTGGCCCGCTTCGGAGAAAGTCGATCCCCTCGTCGTCCTCGTCGATTTGGTCCGCTCGGATCGTTAATCGGGTGAGTTTATCTCACTAAACCTTGCTTAGAGGGTTAATTATGCTTTAGGTGTGATTAGCTTAAGTTAATTAAGCTTAGGTGGTTAGTTTAGTTTATTTAATTGTGACTTAGATTAAGAGGTTTGTTTAATTTAAAGCATGTTTAATTAAATGCTAAGAGAGTTCATTTAATAATAAACATTGATGTGACATAATAGGTTTTATTTTTGATTTATTTAATTGTTTCGAAATTCTGGAAATTATAATATTATAATATATTCCGAAATTATTAAAATATTATTATTTAAAAAAAACGGAAAAATTATTTTTGACCTCGGTTGCTCAGAATTTCGTACCAATCGCTGCTGTGTATTCAGATTTTGAAATTGATGATTGGATATTATAAATTGAGCGTGGATGATGAAAAATATGAATATTATTATTTAATTAATTTTCGGAATAAATTTAATTATTTATTAAAATTCAAAAAATTCGTCGGGACCCTAAACTCTCAGAATTTCGTGCCGATCGGCTGCGTGTGTATCTAAATTTGAATTTGATGGTTGATTGTGGCAAATTGAGTATTGATTGTGATAAATATGGATTTTATTCATAAAATCCCAAGTGTCGAGTTCGGCATTGAAATTGGATTGTTAATGGCTAATATCGTAATTGGATTATGTGAGTGAAATGTAAAGTATCCAAGGATTGGTATCGAATTGTCGTGTGCTAGTTGAAAGGCTCGGGTCGCAGTAGTGGCTAGGCCGACTGGATCCTTATTCTTTTAGAATGCCGTCAAGAAAACGACGTGGCTTGGTCGCAGTAGTGGCGAGATCGACTGGACCTCTATTCTTCTAGAAATGCTGTCGATAGAACGACGTGGCTTGGTCGCAGTAGTGGCGAGACCGACTGGACCTCTATTCTTCTAGAAATGCTGTCGATAGAACGACGTGGCTTGGTCGCAGTAGTGGCGAGACCGACTGGACCTCTATTCTTCTAGAAATGCTGTCGATAAAATGACGTGGCTTGGTTGCAATAGTGGCGAGACCGACTGGGCCTTTATTCTTCTAGAAATGCTGTCGATAGAACGACGTGGCTTGGTCGCAGTAGTGGCGAGACCGACTGGACCTTCATTCTTCTAAAAATGCCGTCGATAGAATGACGTGGCTTGGTCGCAGTAGTGGCGAGGCCGACTGGACCTTTATTCTTCAAAAAAAATGCCGTAATGCTAGTAGATAGCCGACCTGCGTGTAGGTTGTGCCCTTGTGTGGCAGTGGATAATGATGACATGGAACGCTTGCTGTGATTGTGAAGTTAAGTGAAATTGATTATGTTCTGATGGCTTACATTCTTATCATTATTGGTGCTTGAGGGATATGAATTGTACTAACCTGCAGGAAGGCAAGAATGCGAGGTAAGTATTTGTGTGATGTGGCTAGGTCACCCGGGGCGTATTTTCTTTCTAATAGGGGTTTAGGGGGTTGAACTTGCTGAGACATTGTCTCAGTGGTTATTGAATAACCATTTCAAGTCCCTGGAGAACGGAGCGGTCAGATAGCTTTGGTTGGCCTTGAGGAGTTGCAGAGGTGAAGTCATAAGGATTGGAGAGCGTGCCCGATTTGTAGGTCGTAGGATAGTTCATTTTTAAGAGCCAGTTCTTTGTAGACTTTTGGCTGTAGGCTTCTGCTTGTAATTATGTTGAATCATGAAAGTGTTATGTTGTGATTTTGCTTCCTGCTTTTCTATCCCGTATTTCATTGTCATGGGTTTCATAATACGTTCCGCTTACGCAATAATAAATGAATGGGGTCGGCGACACTACCTGTGAATGTCGCATTTGCACGACCATGGTGGGATGTTGGCGCGCTCGAGGTTCGGGGCGTGACACCTATGGCTGGTGAGGTTCGGTCAGCAACCCTGGCTGGCCCTTGCTAAAAAAAACTAGGAAAGAAAGCTATATAAAAAATAAATAAAAAAACGAGAGAAAAGGAGAAAAAACCATAAAATTTTCAAAATATTATAAAAAATTGCAACGTCAATGCCAGCTGTCTTTGTCAACAATTTCCAACCAAAATTGATTGGATGGACTCAATTGGTAAGAATTAAAAAAAGGTTTAGGACTGAATTAGCAAAAGTGCAATATGTATAAGACTTTTTAGATAATTTTCCCATTTAATTTTTCACGGATAACCTCGTCAATCTTGGGAGCTTTTACGGTGATCAACGTGGTTATAGTAAGCCTTCGCACCCTGGGAGAATTTTCAGGTTTAGGTCAGCTCTATTTCAGGCACGTTTGATTAAATATTTCTCTGGTCAACATCAATGGCAGGGTTTTGCAAAATTAATTGGCGTATAGTCTCTTTCACCAATATTCACGACTAAATTTATCACCTTATTATATATTGAGAACCCATTTTGCCTGTCTCTCTCTTAAAAAATATATATATTTATAGATCATCATTCTACAATGAGAAAATATCTTCAAATTTACATATTTCTAAAAAAATGTTTCTATAATCTCCAATAACGTTAATCGTCCACAAGTGTTTTTTTTTGAACAACAATCCCAAAAAAATCAGGTGATTTGAGGTATAGCTAACAAAAATCAAATACAGAGAATAAGAATAAAAGGTTAAGATAATAGCCACAAGCGCTAAGCTTGTAAATATTCCACAGAAATATTTATAAGTGAATCTATGCTACTGGCCAAACTGATAGGTTTCCAGTTACTATTTTGCCTAGAATAAATAAATAAATAAAGGATAAAGAAATACAGAAACAATACGAGTTAGTCTTAAAAGAGTTCATTTTAATTCCTAATTTTAAAAACCTTTAAGAAATAATGCCCCCAAAGATTTCACTCGGTTGTTTGCCATTTTCCTGAATTAGGCATTCTGTGAAAAGGATTTATCATTGTTTCATTTTCCTACGCGATAGATTTGCACGGTTTGTTATCCAAACCGAGGTCTTAGTGGTTGAATGTTTGCACCTCACTTTTCATAGTATGAAATGCATTTAGGTTTTTGACCATTCTCTGTTGTTACTACACTCTTTGGTCATGTAAGGTCACACTAAGCCTTACTCTCTTTGGCCTCCGCATAATATACTCAATCGTCTAAGATGAACAAAATTTTGGTGATATTAGAGACTAATGAGCAATCGACTAATGACAGTTATGGCGCCTCTTCCTTCCATGCCATCAGACGAACTAGACCATGAAAATCTTACAGAATGGTCTGTCAAGCATACTTTTATCACATTATGACTTTGTCTTGACATAGCATTGTTATAATTTCACTCTATCTTTCTTTTCGCTTTACTATGAAGAGTCTTAGATATTGTCGACACATGAACATTTGGGCTGTCTATGATGCTGGTTTAGTTTTGGAACCATTATGTTTATAATGAACAAGTTAGTCCGATTGGACGTTGACGGAATAGAATGCTCGTTGAAAGAAAAGATTCTTATTATGCTATGAGGCAAATCCAATGAAACTACATCTCCTCGTATTAAGAAATTAATATTTAATTAAAGCCTGTGGAGATTTGTGTCAATATTTATATATTGTGAAAGTTTTGAGTTCCCCAAATTGATCCAAACGCGCGTAAACGATGATGAATATGCACGTGCTAATATGGAAACATAATCTATTTGTCCCACTATAGCAAGTTGACAAGATTTATGGGGAGATGTGCGCACATTATCTATTTCTTTCCCACCAAAAAAGCAGAGCACCTTAGCTTATGATGAACAGCTGTAGTGTAGCTGTTGGAGCGATGTTATTGTCACCATTTGAATACGTAGGATCCACAGCTAAGAAACGATATGACTAAATCACCCATAACGAGAACTATGTCTCGAATATAAGACATTTGAATAAACTATTTAAATATTTTTTTCTATTTTTTTCTATCTTTAACTATTTAAAATATTATAATGTAGATGGTAGTAGCTGAAGGGTTTACAGTTATAATTTCACATAATTGTTTAGGTTATTTTGTCTCTTTGGATAATTAGATACATAAAACTTCATACTTAAAATTGATTTACTCAACTTAAATTGAAACACATAATCCTGCATAAGTTTTTTCTTTTACAAATCTCGTACATTGAAGATGGTATCTCAAGCCAACTTTCATGTATCTAACTAGATCTCCATCCGGTCATGATAAAAAAAGGTGCATTATTCAAGTTGAGATTAGAGATGTCATGTGTTGGAATCATAAAATATTGAGTCACATCTTGATTTAGTAGCTTAAGCTTTTAAAATAAATGGTTGTAACCACACCAAATTTTACATAAAATCAAATCAGGAAATTCTAAATTCAATTATTTTAAGGCCCTTCTTTCCATATTATGTATATCCATGCTTAAATCTTAGGCAAAAGTCTAAGGTTTGACAAGGAGTATTATAGCAACTTAAGTTAAACCACGAAATCATTTACCATTTAAAATTTTAGAAATGTCAACAATGGTCTTATGTGATCGATCTGTCCTTTCATGTGTCTAACAAAAGTTTTGTATAGCAATTCGGTATTTTTTTTTACATCTATATTTTATGGAATTACTGGTTGCTTATTTGCTAGAATTTGCCCCAAGATAATATAACTTGCTTCTAATTTCTTACAGTAAGACGGCTCGTCTCAACAACAAATTCTCCACCTTACCTTGGTTGGCCGTTCAAGTCCAACTCCATTATTTACGAAGATCTTCCACATAATCTAGTTTTCAAATTACTTGGGAATCGGATGATAATTGGATGAAGGAGTGTGATGTCCGAACTGCTTAAACCACGTTCGGTCCAAGTTCATTTAAATCAATTAAAGGCGATAGTAAATTTGAAAATGTTACGACAAATGAAAAATTATTACATTTGGGGAGTGATAAATTCCTTCTTCCATCAAATACATAGACTTAACTTCGAAGATACCAGCTTTAAGATGTACGATTGGTATAGAGATGGACTTGGGGGTGTGACTCCATATCGCAAGTTCAATTTCCTCCGTCCGCAGAGTGCTACCAATTCCATGTGGCTTACTTGTCCCGGCGAAGCTTACGACTTAATTGGGTCATGACCTAGGAGGGAGTTCATAGATCCCCGGTATTAGAAGTTCGAAAAAGTCGTTAGGGACTCGATATTCATCGTTTCTCGTTTTCTCCTACCTTGCGACAATATGTTTCAGATTAATTTTTTACATTCGAATTCATCTTTCATTTACATGCAACACACATGCACACACATTTCGAGTGTCGATATACCAAGAGCATTTAGTTCCATCCTCAACTTATTGTTTGACTATTTGAGAACCCATATATATATATATATATATAACTGTTTTTGTTAGAGATAATTAAAATGTTTCTCTCGATTCTTCGTATCTCTTAAAATCACGTATATATCTCTATTTTAATTGTGCATATCCTTAATTAATATGTTACCTTAGCTAATCATCTAATAAAAACTATAAATAGGCTCATGTATTGTTCATTGTTTTAATAGTGAAATATAAAGAACTTCACCTTTATATTTACCATATTATTCTTATCTGTATGTATGAATGAGCGAGGTGCGTGAACCCATCCATCCCCTCTCTTTTCATGGCTTAACATTTTGAAACCTTTACCTCGTGCAAGCACCTGTTTAATAGCTTGCGATTAGCATTTATTTTTCCTTTTTGGCATAATGATTGGGTGGCGTCGGGACCAGCTTTCGCGCACATCAAATAGTCCCCTTCTCCCATCCAACGTTTCCTGATTAATGAGGCCAAAATGCTTAATACAACTTAGCTAGATAGATTATACTCGCCCAGATGCCGTATATATCTGTGTATTAATTACTCTTTTTAGTAAGGATTAAACGACATGTGAACCACCATGGCTTTATCTAAATTAACAACATTACTTCTTGGTTTAAGTAGCCGCCCTTTTTAGTTTAGATATATTCGGTTGAACTTTCGAAAACGACGGTATAGGCACTCCACCATCCCATTTCCAGGTTGAATTTAATCTCTGTCGGTTCGTGCGTGTGGAGAGTCAGACTGATTAATAAAAAATAATTAAAAATATCATCTTAGATTTCGATCGTTCGCCGCGCCACCCCCTGCCGCCCCGGCGAGAGGACATCATTTCCTTACCCAAAATTTTGTAAATATTTTATTAATCAACGACTTCCTTCGCCAATCACCAGCCTCCTTGATGGTCGGCGGAGGTCATCAGCTGCCAACAAGGGCGAGGGCCGGGACGCACTCACTGGCCATAAGCAATGCCAGCCCTCACCCGCCTTTGGCGATGGCCGGTGAGCTTTAGGTAAAGCTGTCCCTTGCCATCGCCGGAGGCCAACGAGGCCCCCCACTAGATCTGGTGGGGGGACTCTCGTTGAACCCTCATTAGAGGCTGAAGAGGGACCTCACCCGGGTGAGGTCCCTTCGCTGAATCAAGGGAGGGTGGCCTCTTCTAGCCCTCACTAAAGGTTGGTGAAGCTGGTGAGGCCAAACTAGAGGATAAAAGGAAGTCAGTTCATGCAATCACTAGATCTTGTCTAGTAACTCAGCCAAACTAGAGGATAAGATATGTGTTCATTATGTTTGATGGGTTCGAGCCATCAGATAATTGACCTCAAGGGCAGGCATTTTTCAGGTGCCTTTCATTTTTCCTGTAACAGATGGGCGACGATAGCAGCTAGACCTCATGGAAGAACGGACAATGAAATCAAGAACTATTGGAACACCCGGTTGAAAAAACACTTCCTTAAGAGTCAATCATGATGACACCTGAGATCAAAGTTGATTCCCTTAAGGACTATACACCCACCATGATCTAGCCATTATTTGAAGTATTGATGCCAAAACGGCAACAAACCATCGACATTCTTATCAAACACATGATGCAGATAATTCTTAGGCTTCCTTTGCAGTTGATGATGACAAAACAATTTGACCAAAGTGAAGGGCAAGAACGTGTATCCAAGCAGTCTCTTCCTCTGAAAGATCTAGACATTGTAGAGAGATTTGAGGGTATGTTCATTGAGTCTGGGGTTCCTATCCATTTTTTTTTTGATTCAGCCAGAGCTTGTATTTTCTGTTGAATCCTATGATGTTTTTCATTATAGATTTATGGGTAAATTGATTATAGTTGAATGCAACGGACATGGATGAAGGGATGACAGCATTCATGAATGCGACTCTGTTGTAATTAAGATCGAGTGTTCCGTTGTGGTGCTAGTCTTTGATTACACGTTTGATCATTATTAGATAGTGACATCTATATGTATTTCTTTTACAATCGTTCACGTCAAAACAAAACAAAAACACCACACTCTAATTGATCAGACACTCATTACCGTCGCCATCAGTACTGGAGTTGCCATCATCACCATCTTTCCCAAACTCACCACCACTGCCATCTTACTCATACCAGGGATGTTTTCACCTTTCGCACCCCTTCATCTGCCTCTGTCACAGAGACAGAGACAGAGAGACAGAGAGAGAGAGTATACAGTATAGTGGAGTGAGATCATGAGCTATTAAGAAGCAGTCTGCAAGGCAAGATATTTGATTTGCCTTCTGTTAAGATTGTATTACAAGTCTATCATACATAAACCATCAGGTTAGCTCTAACAAATGCCTCAATTATAGCACAGATGCTTGTGATGGCCCAAAAAATTGTTTTGCACAGCTTTACACGCAGTAACTCTGAATCTTTAACATCCGATTATTCTTGGCAACGTTAATAAGAACCCAACATAATGCAACTTATTATCCCCGGCATAACATAAGTTGGGGTACAAAAACACACGAGGAGATATTTTTCTTGAAGATGTCGCAAAATCCATTCAATCTCTCCTTGCTAATCTGGAAAGGATTTTGCTTAAACTGCATTTGAGTGCAAGTCTTTTTTGATGATGATTATAGTTGATTAAATGCCATCACCATAAAGTAATAAGCAATATTAGAGTTTAAACAACCAACCAAGTGGCATTAGAGCTCCAACTATCGTACCTTGAAAAAATATACTGAGACAAAACCAATAGCGATATATATACGAACCCATCCATTGGCATTAGATTACATGCACTGCTGATTTTCTTAATGGAGCATGAAGTACCACTAGATGTTACAGATGTCAAATTTATAAATTTGACCGGAATACAATCAGCTGCAAAGAGATGAGTTGACATCTTAACACAAAACAAGGGATTTATCACCATAGAAATGATCCTCAATAATGCAAGAACATTTATTACATGTCTCCTTTGTCACTGGGATACATGCTATAATTCACAAACCTACATTTTTAGACGAACTTAACTCCATAGCAGGAACGAGCTAGTCTTACAAATCTGATAACTGACCTTACAGAGGAATACCGCAAGGATCATATATTGCGACAAAATTTTGAGCAAATTATCATTATCAATTTCCCCATAAATCTATGAGAAAGTCCTCGTAGGATTCGCCAAAATAAATTGGCTCAGAGTACATACACTCAGAAGCAGGAGATTTAGTTCCTGAGTTTGAGCATGTACCTTCAAAATCTTCTAATATGCAAAGATCCTTCAGTGCAACCAGTTGTTCCCAAATGTTTTCTTCTACTTTGTCAATTTTGTTGTCCAGTGAGATCAAGCCATTGACTAGGGTTTCATCAACCCGATCAATTCCACAAGCAGATCCAAGGTTTTGTGCTTCTGTAGCATCAATAAGCGCAATTGATGAATCTTGGCAAGATAAAGGATCATTGTGACTGGAGTTGACTTTCACATCCCATGCGGTTGGCATTTGCAAATTTTCCATGAGAAAACGTTTCTTCAAACGAGTATTCCAATAGTTCTTTATCTCATTGTCCGTCCTTCCCGAAAGTCTGCTCGCTATGCTGGCCCAACTACAAGAAGGAAATTGCGAATTAGATATCCAATTATTTACAGAGAGCAATGACAATGTATTCGTGCTTGTTAGTAGAATCATAGACTCAGTAGTTAACGTACGGTTTTAGGTTCTTGATTGTGGGGATTACCCCTCTTACCACTCCACTTATTGTCTTTCTCTGTATTACCGTTTTAATTTTATTCCCCCATCATGCGCGTTATCAATATCGATCAGGAATCATGCTATACGAGTACATTTACTCACCGGTTACCAAGAACTCGGTGCAAGTTAATAATGATTTCTTCCTCTTCTGGGGTGATGTTTCCATGCTTGATGTTGGGCCTCAGATAGTTCATCCATCGAAGCCGGCAACTCTTTCCTGTTCTCGCTAAACCTGAGCAAATGCACATCCAATACTAGGGTTAGTGATCTATGTGGTGAAATTTTCAATGTGAAAATCTTGATCCACCAAGACACGTTTTGATCTTTGTAGACAGTGCTCAATCCCTTTCCACGGGATGATTGGCCTTAATCAAGAAGACTCAAATCCACATAAAAACACCGTTTCTTGAAATGATAACAGAAAGGAAACAAAAGAGAGATAACAATGTAACACAAACACACACCGGCGGGTTCGGCCATGTGAGTCCAGTTCCAAATGCCATATCTCTTGATATAAGCCACCAGTTTCTGGTCTTCTTCCGCACTCCAAGCACCCTTCTTCACTATCTTCTTGCTGTTGCTCTTGTCAACCCTGGGAAACCTGGCCATCGATACTAGGGATTATGGGTCAGGGAGCTTATGCTTTTTCAGCTCTCTTGGCTTTGAATGGTGTTGCCCTCCTGCGGATGACTTCTGCATTTATACTTGTCCTGCACGTCGCACATGTATTCAAGGGCCTTTTCATGGAAAATCAAATCAGACAGGTCCAAGGAGGAAATGGGGTCTGCTCTTCCTGGAAGCAGCATAAAAGTCTAAAACGTTTGGTGGTGGGTCTTTGTGCATCCTTAGCATCAAATTTTAAAGTGTGGACTGACCCCCACGCTATTAGGATATTCAAATATAAAAAGTCTCTTCCCATTGTAAAAAATACTCTAGTCCCAACAAATACGGTAGACAGCTCTTATTCATGATAGATTGTCGTTGTCTATATTTTTAGCATGAACATTTTTTCCAATTCAATTTTTTTTTTCTAGAGTTACTTTCAAACTTAAATAAAACTCAGATATGTCCATTAAATGGAGCCAAGTTATAAATGCTGTAAAATATGAAAATAACAATAGTTTTAGTAAAAGTCTCTCTAAAGCCTAAATTATTAGTTTTTTTTTTTTTTTTTTATGACTCGGGAACCGCCGTACAACCGGCAGCTGGCGACGTAAACCCAGGGCAACGCTAGTGCAGGGACCCACCTCCCACAGTGCCACACTTAAGTCACACAAATGCGACCATGGTGACTCGAACTCCCCCCAACCGGAAGAAGGGGGAACGCCCGAACCAACGTGTCCACAGTGGGGTGGGTTAAATCATCAGTTCTTTTTTTATTACTAACACCATTTTTTTTTTATCAATGAATGGTTACTTTGTAAGTGACATAGTACAATAGAAATCGCAATTTACTTGCGATTACCTCGTGTCTCTATTATTGAAGAATATGCTAAAGGAAAATATTAACGATGACAAGAGTATCAATAACGCAACGAGTTCATTACTGTCTAGTTGTGACAGGATAATGCTATTAAAAAGTGATCAATCTGTGAAAATATAAAGCAACATTGAATGAACAAACAGATCCCACTTCGCCCGGCCCAAAATATAATTACATTAATTCCGTATTTAGGTGTATGTCATGAGAGCTTTTTTAACAAATGACTCTTGGGCCTGTGTCGTCTTTGATTTCTGGTTCGATGAGAGTGTCCCCCTCCACCATTTAATCGATAGGGTTCTTTAGGAAATTATGCGCAGATAAAATATGAATGAAGAATCATAGCTAAAGAAGCTATTTCCCTTGAATGTGTGCATTGTGAACTATGTTACTCGAGATATTGTTTACTTTAGTTCATCCCATACCAAATTTTATAGCTTTGTCCTTTGGCATACAAGAATACACTTTCCCATGAGGTCACCATCCCAAGTAGCACTTTCACTTGAGCATGCTTAAAATTGAAGTTCCAACCCTAAACATGGTCAAAAGTTCATTTTTAGAGTTACTTATATTTGACGTGGCATTCGGTCCTCCCTACCTCCACTTACCATCCTGGAAGCTTCCTCAAAACCGCTTGTTATTTGAAGCCTCTCACTTAGTCATCACTCCTAGCCCTCGTCAAACTAGGTTATTAGAAATTGACTCGGTGACAAGGTTGTTTCCATGCTTTCAACTCAATAACTAATTGATTTGAGTGATAAAACCTTATGTCTCGATTTCTCTTTCTCGCTTTTATTGTCTATTTCCTTGTTATTGTGCTCCTAATCCTAACACTATACTAGTTCCCCTCTGTATACCTAATTAGTTATGGTCATCCTTCTGGGTTGGGTTATCAAAAATAGAAAAAGCAAAAGAAGCTAATTGATAGTGTTGTATTTCATTGTCCATGGTCGCATTGTTATGAAGAAGGAAAAGAAAAAGTTCTATGCAGAAATATCCAAACTCATACAACTGCACAATCAAAAAACCAGTTATTAATTCTAGTTTGACATGTTTTTGATGTGAGCTGATTCAGTTTAATTTCTGTTGATTGCGAATCACTTTTGATTGTAAGCAATAATGAATTCCAAATTGACAAGTAATTAATTTGAGGTAATTCAATTGAAGCTTTTTAAGTGTGTTTTTGGCGGTATTGGAGACGTGTGTGCAATGGTGGTTTGCATCACACTAAAGTTCACACAACTTTTCTGTTATTACAAGCAGATCAATCGTGGGATGAGAGTCAATGGATGATCAAGTTGCGATTAGTAGTCTTTTTGGTGATGGGATTCCATGTCAAAGGCTTAACAATGTGGAAGCGATGAAAATATGTGACGTGGAGAAGGGAGAAGTCTTTCATTCATGCATAGAATGCATAAAGACAGTATTCGGAGGAATAGATAATAACAGTGTGAAATCAAGAGAAGAAAATGAAATTCTAGCAGTGGGTGAAGATAACCATAGTTTTCTCGATGTTCTTGGAAACATCGGGAGAAAGGCAACCCACCAATTCCTCACTGTGTTTGAAAATAGACAATGGGTTTGCCTTTTCTCTATATTATTGTGACCCAACTTTCTCGGTTCGTGGAGACCAATAATGGTCATAAACAAATGAAGTAAATGGAAAGTTAGCAGCGAAGTCAAAAGCGCAATAGTGCAAAGTAATACTTACACAAGACAGCTGTGAAACATTGCAGAATAGCTTTAGCTTTTCCTAGGGTGGAACAAGTCAGGATAGAAATAACCGGGTAAATGCGACACTTCTGGTTTCTTTATGTTGGAATATCTCCTACATTGAATGCAACAAAATTTCATTGCCTTGAATTCAATGCGTTTGGAGTCTCTGAATTTTAGCCCTAGTCTCTTAAAGTGTGCTGGGTTCTGAGGAAAGACTAGTTGACGTTGAGTCTTGGATGGTAATGGGACCACGGCAATCATATAGATATTACAGAGAATGTTTTATGGCACTTTTATCCGTTGTTGAGGAGACAGGCGATTTTAGTGATTTGGCGATTAACCGGCATCAAATTTAATGGAGTGCACCAGAAAAGCATTTATCTTTGCGATCGTGTTACCATTCTAGGGTTA
Source organism: Eucalyptus paniculata subsp. matutina (assembly GCA_017140255.1). NCBI lineage: Eukaryota > Viridiplantae > Streptophyta > Magnoliopsida > Myrtales > Myrtaceae > Eucalyptus > Eucalyptus paniculata. The sequence goes on along the minus strand of CM029438.1, from coordinate 1,186,159 downwards.
CTTTTATAGAATTTAGTTTTGTGAGTTTTTGCTTGTCAAAGAAGATTATGCCTAGTGTTTTTTCAGTTTAAAGACTATAGTGCTTATCGATTTGTGGCTTATGGTGATTAACCAACATGAAGGGCAAATACTTTCTAGGCCAATTTATCACAATAACAATTAAGGTTTGTTCTATTCTTTTGATGTTTGACTTACCACCGCTCCCATCTAGTAAATACATGTATGCAATACAAACGTTAAGCACAAAAACGAAGTTCTCTAAATAAATGAACTTGCAGCATTTTACTATAAAAGTCCATTCTGTTAATACGTTGGAAACCATGAACTTTTCACTGCATTTTGCAAGCTTGTTAACGAGAAGCGAAGTTGTTCTAAATATTTTTCTCAGCTTCATTGGTTCCCTAAGAAATGAACCGGGATAAGAGAGCTCGCAAAGGCTAATTTACTTATCTACTTGATAGAGAGCACGTCAGTCAAGACAAGCAAAAACCTAGATGCATCCACTCATTTATGTTTAATGAGAGCTAAAGAGGTCAAAAACACCGAAACAAAACAAAAGAAAGAAAGTTTATCTGATAATGGAAGGTCCAAATTGTGCAATATTGACTCTTACTGGCCTTCAACACGTTTAGACTATTGCCAATATAAACAAGCAAGCTTCCCCTTTGGAGGGAACCAAAAAGTCCACGGTATTCCCACACAACTTCCCAATAGATGTGGTCAATATGCCAAGGCACACAGAACACAACGCATGATTATAGTTGTCTTTTCCTTTAGAAAACGTGTGTTCAAAATTCCCGCGGATACTCAAGATTCGGAGCAGTAACAAACACCGCGATCCGCGGTCCCACGTACTAATTCTTGGAAACTCAGAAACTCTGAAAGAACAGTTCACAAGGAGACCACTACAGTTAACGAAGGGGTGTCGTTTCATACATGTTTACCCTTTCGTACTTCCCCAATTACTCAGAATCTGGAGCTTTAATTTTTTCTTCTTTTTTGGGTTTCTAGTACATTAAATTTAGAAGGTCGACTAGAGTTTGACTCATGGAGAGGGAGAGTACCCCAATTACTAATACTCTCGAAACTGTTCATGTTTTGATGGTTAAGGGAATTTTGAAATTTTTTTCCTTTTGTAATTTCTTTTATGTAAGTGCTCTTTTATGACGTAAACTAAAAAATACTGAAGAATAGAATGTAAAAGAAAAATAAAAGAAGAATTATCTTTTAAGATATAAAAAGGTGGGAGATTACAACAAAAAGAAAAGTTTGTCTACTTTGAGAAATTTAAAAAATGCTAATCTGAGAACTAAGTGTGCAAAGGAGAAGTGGATAGATGTGTTTTTGCCAAGGGGGAGGGTGAATGGGTTTAAATCAGATGCATCAAGGGAGTAAAACTGTAATGATAAAGTTAATGCGGTTGCTGCTTGTGGAAGCTGGATACTTGTGGTGTCTCCCAATGCCAGTTAGTCTGCTCAGGTGCATTGGAGGGCGACTTCTTCAAAGAATTTTTCTGTCAATAGTGCATGGAGTGGCATTAGAACTCATGCAAGAAAGGCTCCTCGGCACAAGCTAATATGGATTACACCTAACACACCCAAGCATAGCTTCATATGCTGGCTCGTTATCTTGAATAAGCTCCTAACTTATAGATAGATTGAACAAATGGTAAATATGAAAGCAATTAGTTATAAGTGGATGTGGATTCCCTTTAGGATGCAAAGATAATTACAAGGTTATTTGTTAACTTATTCTGTATAGAAAATTCCATCATTAAAGACCGCAAAGATGTGTCTTATTTTTAGATTTTACAATTGGTGACTTAGATAAGTTATTCTAAATCAATTACTTAGATATGCAAATTCGGAAGCATGAGCATGCAAGCAACGCGTCTTGAACCTATGCATACATCACAGATAAGGATGAAGAACCGGAGTCCGAAGATGTTTCGGAGGCGTTGAACGAGGCAAATCATTTTCAAAGACGAGTCAAACGACTTCTCGTATAATCAATTGAAATTCAATTATGAAACGTGCTTGTTTTTCTTGATGACGTTGGGCAAGAAATCCAAATTTTCGGACGTCATCGATGAGTTCAGCAAAGAGACTTAATCAATCACTAGTCGGACCATCAATTCATATATTAAAGGCAACTATCTCTGCCTTGCGTACGGCAAGTTTGAAAGCGAACTCAACCTGTTTGCCCTACCACAACCAAAAATATAAGAAAGAAAACCTTTAGTCCACACCCAATTTCGAGAGAGTACACGGTCAGAAGAGGAAGCAATACTTCTTTATGTTATATATTTTTTTAAAAAAGTATATTATTTAATCGATAAATTACGATCCTCTAACATTATGAGATAAAGTTACACCTTAGTATTTATTTTATTGAGAGGTTAACATTTTACTACTTGTGTTATTGGCTGCTCATATCTATGAAAGTATTATATATCATTTGCCTAAGATAATAGCTATAGCCGGCAATTGCTTTGCCGACAACTAAAGTAGAGTGTGTAGCATCGACTAAGGCAATCGAGGAATCTATTTGGATCACAGGTTTGTTCAACGGTTGAGGATTATTGTAGTAGGAGATTGTGATTTACTGCAACAATCAAAGTGCAACACATTTTGTCAAAACTTAATTGTATCATTACCAAACAACATACATTGATGTCAAGTATAATCTTATACCTGAGATTGTGTGAGAAAGATTTGCATTCATTGAAAAAGTGCAACACGGTAGTTAATTTGGCAGACATGCCAACGATCCTATCACATTGATCAAGTTCCAATTTTATTCGGACTTGGTCAGTGTTTGAAGTGGATGAGAAGCCTAGATGGGCTTGGGAGAGACAATGACTGATCAATCATCGATGAGGATGAAGTTGGACTTCTCTATCATGGTAGAGGTTTGTTGATTATGGGTCAAAGTTAATTTTGATTGCTTTGAAAACTAACCCAAAATTGAATCGCAAGGAACATGGGCCACATTAGTAAAGTCCACAACTGGACTCTTGCCAATGAGAAATTGGGTAATGGAAAAAGGAAAATTAATTTCTCACAAGACTTCTTTCTTTATTGAAGATGAAGTCCATGTTGGCGTTAGATAAGGGCTCATATTTGTTTTCTTTGGTGCGTACCCACCCACAAATATATATATATATAAGTTCGGTCTCCAGCGCTATATTGAGTACACTTAATGTGTGTTAAAACTATAAGGAAAATATTAAGAGAGTGAGAACACAAGAATACTCCTTTCTTTGTGATTAATTCTTGTGGGTTTATATTTAATTTAAGATTGTGAAATAGTTATTAGTAGGTGCGACTAAGTGATTTAAGTCTCATCTCTACAGATTATAGTGGAACCATCTCATCGATCTCTCCCTTAGTAGTATGCACACCTCTGAACCACGCAATCCTTTGTGTTTAAATTTTATTTATGCAATTTATATCTTGCTCAGATCATTTAATTTGTTCATGCTTCCATGTTATTTGTGATAAATCACATATAGAAATATAAAGACTTGATATAATTCCCCCGTACAAAGTACAAGTTTTCGTGCCCATGCATTTCTTAGCTTGTGATTGATTTTGACCACTTGACATTCATACAATGAGCTATTGTATCACACTTTCTTGATAACTTGCAATATATACTAATGGATTAAGGTTTATTTGGGATTCTCGAGTTCTATCTTTTTCATATCCAATCTTCTGTAACATGATAAGTCAACTCAAAGTTGGCTTTCAAAGACTGGATGTTGAAAGCGAAATCACTCATGTTTGGGAAGGACTTTTACCGTGTGTTGATTTGGCATTTTTTGTTTAGAGTATTTGACTTTCTTTCAGTTCTGCGACTGCACCAGTCTTTATACAATTCTTCAATCCATCCATGTGAAACATGGATCATCCAGCTGGAGAATTTCGTCCCATATTGTCAATTCGTAATTCAATGTTTGTAGTCAGTCTTGTGCAGAGAATTATGTTGAGAATTCGATGACTTCGTGGCTCCTGTGAACTAGAAAGAAGCTTCAAGGTAAGAGTTACTAGTGGGAAAAGACAGAAGATGTTTCAAAAGAATGTCAATTTAGTAAGTTTTTTTTTTTTTTTTTGGGGTAAGGATTGTCAATTTGGTAGTTTTTGCCACCTAAGTACAAATAACGACAACATAGATAGGACATGCACACGGGCGATGAATTTAGTTTGGAATCAAAGTGATTTTCTTTTTTTGCGCGTTGGGAATCAAAGTGATTGACCGAGCACCATTCACATCAATGAAGTTTCCGATGAAAGAGACAAATAGCAGAGAGAGAGAGAGAGAGAGAGAGAGCACCGTTTTTTTTTTTTTTTGATATAAGAGAGAGCACCGTTCAAAGTTCATGCATTTTGCTGAGAACTCAAAAGCACAGGTGGGAAATTAAGGTTTTAGGTACACGTCATTGCGGGTGCCATCATTTATGGATTATTGTAGCGACAGTGCTGCATGAACTCGTCAAACGAAATATTGTAATCGAGATTAATATGCTGCTAGTGGTTTTTTTTTTTCCTTCATTACTCTTCAAGGTGTATTGGTAGGGTTGGGGCTTTTTATTGAGAGTTAAGTCTTTCATTCAAGTAATATGTTTGTTCATATAAGAGTTGCATGAAAAGACTATTCATTCAAAAAATTATATTCTTGAATCTATTTTAGACCAATAATCATGTGCTAATGAAAATAAAAATCTTTATTATTTGTAACATGCGTGGCTACCTATTAGTAACATTGAATTGATATATATAAAGAACAATTGTCAGACTCACTGTGCCAGACAAGGCTAATCCATCAAATTAATCAGTCCGTACTTGTTATCTAAAAAATAATAATTAAACCATTTTTAATTTAAGAAAAAAAGAAAAAAAAACTCAAGCTAGTCGCAACTTGAGCAGCCTAGACTAGTTAAGTCAATTTGAGCCATTTCTTCTACAATTGAGGCTAGCATAGAAATTCCAGGCCCGGCCCATTGGGGCCGAGCAGAAAAAGTGCCTTGAGGCCCCGCTTGCCTGACCCATGCGCATGTACATGTCTTTTACAATTAATTCATGACACATCATATTGGAAAAAAAAAAAATTAACGAGTTTCACAATTTCTAGTGTGAATCTGATTTTATTTTCAAGGATTCTTGAAATGTAAAGCTTGATTGAGCAGAATGAATCTAGGCAATATTTACTCTTCAAAATATTTAGCTCGGGACGCTAACCTATTACTATAGCAACTGAAAATTTATTCAATGAAATTTTCTTGCATGAAATCCAGGACATACATACACTGATGGTTCATTTTAGTCATTAGATCATGCCATTGCCACAAGGACCCAAAGTTATTCAAGGAATGTGGTACAGTGAACTAGATCCACATATGCACTGAATTCATGCAGTAACGTCTCCATGCTAGCAGGGTGCTCAAAATTACTTGGTGGAGGATAAAAAAAAAAATACTAAAGTTGAGGATAAAAGCAAATATTTGGGAGATAGATACAAAGTTGGAGATTTGTTAGCATTAAAGGTGAACCTAAAAAGTAAATCATTGGATAAAACTCGTACATGAGCATACGACGTTGCTTAACCTCATGCAAGCTTTACCTAAGTACAAAAATGTACATTCAGAATGGATAGTGTGTCCATGTAAAAAGCAAGCTTTTGGATATTGTATTTGTAGTTTAGAGTAAGCACCGCAAAATGGTGAAGTTTAAAGCCTTGGGATATTAAGAAATAGAGTGTAAAGCAACACGTTTTATTTCAATACGATACCTGCATTGTATTTGTTGAGAGATAGGTATGATTTTATTAAGTACATATCTCTTCAAATTCAGCATTGTAAACATCAATGAGAGAACAATGTGTTGTACTGGCATAGCACGTATTTTGATTGGTTCGTTAAAGTGGTATTAGAGCTAAAATGTCCAATTAGTGGCATTAAAGCTCAAACGCGTTAGTTGCATGGAATGAAGTGTGCTCACTAAAAAAGGAGGGAGGACTAGTTTTGCTCGATCCGAAACTTTGGAATAAATTATTGATTGGTCGTGAGCTTTGGATGTCATGCCCCGAATCTTGAGCATGCGAACAACCCTCAACAATCAATTAGAAATGTGATGTCCTAGGATACGTCACCTACTTATTCTTTTTATCTTTCAAGTAAACATATGTGGAAACAATTTATAAAACCACCCAATCAACAAGCAAAGAAGAGGGATAGTATACACAACAAGCATTTCCAAAATGTCACTTTGTTTTACATATTTGTTAATTCCAAAAAGTTTCATATTTACAAATCATTACAAAAACCAGCAAGGGTCTAGGGTTAATTTATGACTAACTCATTGTCTCCACAGGGACCCCGAACCAAACACGATGGTTCTCCGTACTAAGAGCCTGAAAAATATAATCAATAACAAATGGATGAGATATGAATCTCAACGAGTTAACAACCTAAGCCCCAATTAAAACATAATTTTTTTTGTCTTGGAGGCAACCTAAACATGCAACAACATATAAGATTACCTCGCCTTGGCTCATTGCTACATATGAGTACATCATATATACCATTATCAATATAACAAGCATGGTTAATAACCAGATAACATAACTCCCATGCACCAAGCATACACACAGGTTCTGATTATAAGGTGAAACTTATTTTGGCTCGTTTCAGACTATGCCTCACAGTTTTACCCCATAATCAAGCGCAATACATCACAATCATTCACACATGCTTTAATTATTATGACCCATTGGGCCACGGCCAACACACGAGTTGGCAGTCTTCTAACATGACCAAACATCGTTCTGCCCCATTGGGCACGTTATCATTTAGAACCCCTGCCTAGATGGCATTTCATAAGGAGCATCAATTCGAGCTCAATCGCTACTCAACATCCGGACTTCCACCAAGCATCCGATAAACATCGGGCATTGTCCCAAAACTCTCATTGGGTAATGGGTTCAATTAATGACCATACAAGCACATCAACAATCAAGCCAATTTTTATTTGCCAATAATTAGCCCAGTACAAAATGGTTTGCATTCAAATAACCAATTAACAAATTTTCACACTTAAAATTCTAGTAAAATATTCGTACATGGTTTTGTATTTAAAATAAACCCATCAAACTTTAAAACCCCATTACCCTATTTAACACATAAAATTCGGCATCCAAACCCAACACCTCAAAATTCACTATTTTCTTGTCCAAAAAACCTTCTTTGGAAATAGTATACAAGGCCGTGTCAATAGCACGACATAACAAGTTCAATCAATCGAAATTATACATAAATTTATCCAATAAAACAAACATAAAATTCTACTTAACAGCCAATCCATTATTAATTCCACTAATTGCGATTAATTAGGCTAATCATGATCAATTAAACTAAACTAAATTATTTAATCTAACTATAATTAATTAAAAAACCAATTGTCTTTAATTAAAATAATTACTATTAATTAAAATAATAACGATTAATCAAACAAAGCATGTTTAATTAAGGCAAATCATGATTACTTAATCACACTTAACTTTAATCTAAACCATCCTTAATCGCAATTAAGGCTAAAAATTTTATTAATACTAATCGGCATTATCCTTAAACTAACCTACCTCCTAAAACATAATTAACTACCTAATCAATGATTAGGAATTAACTCATAGGTTTTCCAGGCGAGCTCGCGGCAATAGTGGTGTGACGGTGTTGAGAACGTGATGCTCGCAACTCGAATGATGCTCGCAAACTCATTGAAGCTTGGGTGTTCGACTCTCCTTAGGTGGACAACGGTGGCAAGGGCGTGGTGGTAACGTGGGCGGCTAGCGGCGGAAAAGTGCTGGTGATGAGGGTGGTGAGATGGGGATGCGGGTGGCAGGATGACGTAGATGTTAGTGAGGGTGGCGATGGTGGTGGAGATGGTGAGTGAGGGGCGGCAAGGAAGAAACCAAGCAAGGTAAAGAAGACGAAGAGGAAGGAGTTCCCCCCCGCGGAGGGGGGGTGTGGAAGGCGAGAAAGAAGGGATTTTCCCTAGATTTTTTTCCAAAACTCCCATCACCCTTCACCAACTCCTCCCTAAAAGCCACCATGCCAAGTCTTTTGTCCCTATAAATATCTTTTTATTTTCTCACTTTTCTTTAAACCAAAATCTTGGCCTATAAATTTCAACCTTGCCACTAGGTCCAATTTTTCCCTTTTTCAGTTCTAATTTTTCATCTGATAATCATTTTTCGAAAATTTCGAACTTGTCAATAATTCAACGAATAATGAGGTGACGTCCAATAGATTAGTCTTAAAATCCTCGAAAGTTTAATACCCGAAATCGAATAAAAATTTCATGATTAAAATCAATCGAATGTAATTTTAGTACAACCTAAACCATTATGTAGCTTTTAAGGGTTCTCTCACAGTTGACCAGTGATCGATAATTTTCGATCCAAGTTTGTGCATTTTCAAATTGTGAACGATCATTGGTTGTCATATAATCATGAAGGTTCAATTACATACCATGAGTACAAGATAAATAAAAAATGGATTTATTATCGTTCGACGCAAGTATTGTAATCATGCAAAATCACTCGCAAACCGACTACATACTTCCGTCGAAACGATTTATATCCATTCGCTAATTAACTTATAATAGTGTAGTATTGACCTTCTATCGATCATTATGGTCGAGCGATCGATCCCTGATGAAATTCTCAAGTCTTTCGCATTTTAACCCTTTACAATCTCACCTAATAGATTAGTTAACTCGCAAGTGATCAATTCAGTGTAAAATAAACATAAGTGCATCAATGAAATAACCATTTCATATATTTCGAAATAGGGGCCAAATTTTGAGATATCACATTGGAGCCTCATCAATCTTCCTTCCTCATCCCTATGGAGTACTTGGGTTCATCATATTAAAGACAGAGGTACTCCCATTACGCAACTCGACATGAAGGGTAGTATGGCTTGGAGTTGGTGATATATTCTCAAGCTAAGACTTGCTTTGATGCCTATTATCTCTAGCCGAACATACTATTACAAGGAGATATACAAGGAATTCGGACAAGAGGGACTAACCATGGATGTGTATCAATTAAATTGGACCAACGGTAGTAGCAAGCATAATTTTATCAATTGGCTCATTTGTAGAGATAGACTACCAACAACAATATTCATATCATGGTAGCTATCTTCAGTATATAGGGCCCGTTTGGTTCGGCTTTTGGCGAATGCATTTGTAAAAATGCAAATATCTTTGGGGTGAATGGGGTTTTCCGAAATACAAATATCGTTTGGTAAAATTTGCATCGAGATACAACTTTTGCCAAAATACCGTTTAGTAAAATTTGCATTTGTAAATGACTTTTACTAAATTAAAAAACCAAACAAATATTTGTATTTTTTTTTTTTAAGTGGACCACTGGATCTAGCGGCCGGAAGGCCAGATATGGCCCACAGACGACCGCCGGAGGTCAGGCGACCCTAGGTGATGGCCACCTGGGGTCGCGCAACCCAAGCAACGGTCGTCTGAGTTGGACGAATCAGACAACCGTCGCCTAGGTCGCGCGACCTCAGCGATAGCCTAAGGCCGCGCAACCTCAGGTAGCTCGTGACCCAAGCAACAGCCACCTGGGGTCGCCCGACCTCAGCGACCGTCGCCTGGGGTCGCCCGACCTCTGGAGGCCGCCTAGGTCACACGATTCAGGCCATCAGTCGCCTAGGTCGCGTGACCCAGGCGTTGCCTGAGGTTCGACGATGGTCACCAGGGTCGAGCAACCCTCAAGCGGCGGTCGTCGATGCGCGAGACCCCTCGATTTTTTCCAAAATTCCCATCACCCTTCACCAACTCCTCCCTAAAAGCCACCATGCCAAGTCTTTTGTCCCTATAAATATCTTTTTATTTTCCCACTTTTCTTTAAACCAAAATCTTGGCCTATAACTTACAACCTTGCCACTAGGTCCAGTTTTTCCCTTTTCGGTTCTAATTTTTCATTTGATAATTCATTTTTTGAAAATTTCAAACTCGTCGATAATTCGACGGATAATGAGGTGACATCCAATAGATTAGTCTTAAAATCCTCATAGTTTAATACCCAAAATCGAATAAAATTTCATGATTAAAATCAATCGAATGCAATTTTAGTACAACCTAAACCATTGGGTAGCTTTTAGTGGTTCTCTCATGGTTGACCCATGGTCGATAATTTTCAATCCAAGTTTGTGCATATTCAAATCGTGAACAATCATCGGTTGTCATGTAATCGTGAAGGTTCAATTACATATCATGAGTACAAGATAAATAGAAAATCGATTTTTTATTGTTCGACGCAAGTATTGTAATCATGCATAATCACTCGCAAATTGACTACATACTTCCGTCGAATCGATTTATATACATTCGCCAATTAACTTATAACAGTGTAGTATTGACCCTCTATCAATCCTTATGATTGAGCGATTGATCCCTAATGAAATTCTTGGGTATTTCGCGTTTTAACCCTTTACAACCTCACCTAGTAGATTAGTTAATTCGAGAGTGATTAGTTCAAAGTAAAATAACCATAAGTGCATCAATGAAATAACCATTTCATATATTTCGAAGTAGGGGCCAAATTTCGAGATATCACATTGGAGCATCATCAATCTTCCATCCTCATCCCTATGGAGTACTTGGGTTCATCATATTAAAGACAGAGGTACTCCCATTACGCAACTCGACATGAAGGGTAGTATGGCTTGGAGTTGGCAATGTATTCTCAAGCTAAGACTTGCTTTGATGCCTATTATCTCTAGCCAAACATACTATTACAAAGAGATATACAAGAAATTTAGACAAGAGGGACCAACCATGGATGGGTATCAATTAATTTGGACCAACAGTAGTAGCAAGCATAATTTTATTAGTTGGCTCATTTGTAGAGATAGACTACCGAAAACAATAGTCATATCATGGTAGTTATCTTAAGTATATAGGGCCCGTTTGGTTCGGCTTTTGGCGAATGCATTTGTAAAAATGCAAATATCTTTGGGTGAATGGGGTTTTCCGAAATACAAATATCGTTTGGTAAAATTTGCATCGAGATACAACTTTTGCCAAAATATCGTTTAGTAAAATTTGCATTTGTAAATGACTTTTACTAAATTAAAAAACCAAACAAATATTTGTATTTTTTTTTTTTTAAGTGGACCACTGGATCTAGCGGCCGGAAGGCCAGATATGGCCCTCAGATGACCGCCGGAGGTCAGGCGACCCTAGGTGATGGCCACCTGGGGTCGCGCAACCCAAGCGACAGTCGTTTGAGTTGCACGAATCAAACAACCGTCGCCTAGGTCGTGCGACCTTAGCGATAGCCTAAGGTCGCGCAACCTCAGGCAGCTGGTGACCCAAGCAACAACCACCTGGGGTCGCTCGACCTTAGCGACCGTCGCCTGGGGTCGCCCGACCTCTGGCGGCCGCCTAGGTCACACGATTCAGGCCATCAGTCGCCTGGGTCACGTGACCCAGGCGTCGCCTGAGGTTCGGCGATGGTCGCCAGGGTCGAGCAACCCTCAAGCGGCGGTCGCCGACGTGCGGGACCCCTCGGCCAGCGGTTGTTGGCCTCTGTGCGGTGGTTTTCCTCAAAGATGAACAATACGCTCGAAGATGAACAGTACCCAAACTTGCATTCTCAAAATACAACTTTCCAAAGCACCTCCATACCTCTATTTGGCTAAAGGCCCTTAGAGCCACTTGGAGATACAATTGCATATTGCCAAAGTCACCCAAAAAATCGAACCAAACGCATTTGCATTTGGCCAAGGGACTTTAGAGTCCAAAAGCCTTTCCAAATGCCCAACCAAACAAGGCCATACTAAAGTGTAACTTTTGTATGACTAGTATAGAAGATAGAAATCACTAATTTTTTGAGTGCACCTGGACAAGTAGTGTATGGCGTAGTATTTTGGCACAAAATGGAATTTGGCGTTATGTAGGAGGTTGGAACTTAGAACTTCAATGGATGATTGGAGCCTTCAAGAGCAAAAACTTGGAGGCAAGATTTCTCAAGCTATCTTTTTTAGCGACAATTTATTGCATTTAGATGGAACACAACCGTAGATGGTTTCGAAAGACATAGGTTGAGCCTAATCTTTTGTTGGCTAGGATTCAAAAGGTTGTAAGAGATAGGGCATCACTCTACTAAAAGTGTAGGCCTTCCTAGGCAAATGTTTTATTAGCTATTATATGGAGGCTTCCTTCCTCAATCTTCTCGCATATAGTTTCTGTGAAATGCTAGGGGATTCCCCTAAGCTTTGGTACCTCATCTGATTAAAAATATTCACATATTTACACCAAAAATTTAAAAAAAAAAAAAAAAAAAAGAGCTCAAACGCCATAGTAAAAGAAAAAATATGAATATTATACAAAGAACATGCTAGAAATTTGGATTATATATTCTTCACATCTTTCTGAAAAAGCATGAAGCTCCACTATTATAAAGATCATACATGATTAACAGAGGAGAGTTTATCTCTAAATAAAAGTAAGTATTATCACCATAGAACAGATTTTTCAAATAATACAACATTTATTTCATCTGTCCACGATCACCGATAGACATGCTACACTATAGCTCACAACAGTGTAGAAACCTTATTTAATGGATGCACAACAAAGTTTACTCCATAGGGGAAAAAGGCTAGCCTTATGAATAACAAAGGAAAATCGACGTTACAAATGAGGTCCACGATGATCACATATTGCAGAAATACCTGACCATGTTAGCAGAAATACCTGACCATGTTAGCACCAGTTTCCCCATAAATCTATGGTGAAGTCGTCTTGCGAATCACCGAAATACACACCATCTGAGTACATACACTCAGAAGAAGGCGATGAACTTCCCAAGTTTAGGCACATACCCTCCAAATCTTCTATTGCGCTAAAATTTTCGGAGAATGCAATTGTTCCCACAAGTTTGCATCTTTTCCAATTATATTGCCTTGTGAATGCCAGCGATTCACTAGGGTTTTGTCATCATGATGAACTTCATAAGATGGGCACAAGCTGCTTGCATCTAGTGTTGGAATATCCCGGGGAGATCCAAGATCTGTTGCTTCTGTAGGATGAGGAATGGCAATAGATGGATTTTGGTGGGTTAAATTATTATTTGGATTTGAGTTAACTTTTACATCACAAGCCATTGGCATTTCCAACTTTTCCTGGACGCAGCGTTTCTTCAAGCGAGTATTCCAGTAGTTCTTTATCCCATTGTCTGTTCTTCCTGGAAGTCGACTTGCAATTGTGGCCCAACTACAACAAGAAAAACTATAAATTAAAAATCTTGCTTGTTATGAAAAGCAATGACAATGTGTTCTTCCTTGTTAGTAGAATCAGATATATCCATACAATATGAAATGCCTCGAGTTGTGTTATGATGACAATACAAAGTTATTTTCCTGCCCTAGCAGAAACACAGGTACTTCCCTCATTTTATTTTCCGTATCTGCGGTATCTATAACTTAGGAAAAGCAGACGGTTTGAAGTTGCATGCCAATTAGGTTAATTGCAAATAAACTGGGGAAAATGATTTACTCATGAGAATCGAACATATTCTGAAGCACAAATTACCCAAAGTCCATGTATGTCGTGCAATATCAACTAAGAATCATGCTGCATACTCCAAATTCACCTACCGATTACCAAGAACTTGGTGCAATTTGATAATGATTTCTTCCTCTTCTTTGGTGATGTTGCCATGCTTGATGTTGGGCCTCAGATAGTTCATCCACCGAAGTCGGCAACTCTTTCCGGTTCTCGCTAGGCCTGATGATAATAACAAATTCAAAATTAGGGTTAGTGATTGGTGGTGCAATTTTTCAATAAAATCTCGATCCACCACTGCTCCGAGGTTTGGATCCTTATATAGCCCATTCAGTTACTCGACTCTTCAAGATGATATACTCTTGAATCGGGAAAATCCAAATCCATATAGAACTCGTTCAATGAAAAGAAATTAGATCTAGAAAATAAAAGATTTCAATACATCACGCACTCACCAGCAGGTTCGGCCATGTGAGTCCAGTTCCAAATGCCATATCGCATGATATAAGCCACCAGTTTCTGGTCTTCCTCAGCACTCCAAGCACCCTTTTTCACTGTCTTCTTGCTGTTGCTGATTTTGTCAACCCCGGGATACCTGGCCATCGACACCAGAGATTGCGCAGTTTCCAACCCTCGTCGGCTTTGAATGAAGCTATTCCTCTCCAAAGAGGGTTCACATGGATTTATACTCGTCCTGTACCTCGCGCGAGCCCTCAAAGCTTATTGGGCGAGGCGCTTTTTTATGAATAATTAAAAGCAGATAATTACAAGGGGAAATGGGTACTTGCTCTTCCAGGAAACAGCATGTATTTGCGCATATTTAGCATCATAGTTAGCATCATAGTAAATTGGGTGTTGACCCCACTATTGTTTGATATTCAAAATATAAATGGTCCCTGTTCCCATTGGAGGATTTCCACTATATGGTTACTCTTTATCTATTGGGGTTTTTGTTGCTCAATGTTTTAGCTAGCTCGAACCTTCTTGGCTTCTTCCAATCAATTGTCTTTCCAAGAAGTGAAAATCTGGCAAAGGTCGACTCGTTTTATGGCCGATACTAACTTTTTTTAGCGAAAGATGAGTCATGACTATCGTTTCAGTATTCATTTTCCCTAGATAATTACTATAGAGGACCCCAAAATTTTAATTATGATTGATCCAGAGGTCTCATGTTGATGATCATCCTAATCGGCTAGCTGGGATGGAGAATACTTTTAATTAAAAGAGTGATTTAGCAGGAAAATAAAATATCATAACACTGTTTTTTCTTGGATAATCAACGAGCGATAATTCCAATGGAAATTGGGAACTTGCTCTTCCTAGAAGCACCATAAGTTGCGCAAATTTAGCATCAATGGTAAAGTGTGGACTGAACCCACTATTGGACATACAAGTATAAAATGTCACTTTATATAAGAGACATACTCAAGCTACAACTATATGCGGGAAAGCCCTTTACATAATTAGGACAATTCATTGCTCTTAAAGTTTTATGGAAAATTACTAGAAAAGTAATAAACCCATTGCAATTATGTTAATTCAATCATAAACATTTTTTTTTTTTGCCAATTTAGTCCTAAATCTTCTGCAATTATGCAAACTCAATTCATTTGGTCAATTTTGGCCGACCAGTGTTGACATGGATCTTGGCTAATACTAGGCAATGCTAATGTGGATAATTGTTAACAATATTTTTTTTCTTATTTTATTTTTTCCTTTTATTTTTATTTTTCCTCTTCTTTCTCATTTTCCTTTTTTTTTTTTTTTTCCATAGTAGCCTGCAAGGGTGATGGTCCCCAGGCCTTGCACAAGGCTCGGCAAAGGCGACTATGGCCTTGCCAGCTGAGGGTGAGGCCACCTTTAGGCCATGGGGAGGCTAGGTGTGGGTCGCAACCCTCACCAACAGCCGGTGAGAGCTTCATGGCCGTCGCCCAACCTTGCCAACCATTGTGAGGGAAAAAAGGAAAAGGAGGAAGAAGAGGAATAACAATAAGAAAAGGAAAAATAATAAAATATAAAAAAATATTATTAAAGATTGTCCACGTTAGTGTCAGCCAAAAAGCCAGCATCTACATCAATGCCGACCAACTAAAATTAGCCGAATTGATTGAATTGGCAAAAAAAGAAAAAGATTTGAAACTAAATTGTCACAATTATAATAGATTTAGGATTTTTTTGGTAACTTTTCCAAAAGTTTTAGCATGTCATCTGTCCAATGAATTTTTTTTTCTTGAACTTAATGGAACATACTTTTTCTTATTTCATTTACTTTCCCTCAGAGAATTTAAAATGGAAGGTACTATTATAATTTCAGAAAAGTAAAAAATAAAACTAAAAATAAACATATACATTTTTGCGCATGCATTGAATGGGAGCATAGTTTATTCATCTCAATCCATGTATAAAGAGTATCCCTAGTCTGAAACAGATCTATGTTGATTTTGGCAAGTGAAGTAAAGTTGCCTATGTCATTGGTGAGATCAGCGGATGATAATAAATTCCACAAACGATTGAAAATTGATGAGAAAAGGCGACCAAACACCGACTCACCAAGTTTGAAATTATACGAAAGTTTGCCATTCTTATGTGGTGACAAAGAACTTTTTCGGTGGGGAGGCCAATAATGATTAAAAAAATAATAATTAAATGAACTAAATGGAAAGCTTGCTGCGAAGTCAATAGCACATCGTGCAAAGTAATACCTGCAGAGTGCTATATAACTTTGTAGAGGATCTTCAGCTTTCTAACGTTTCAACGAATCAGGGAAGAAAATATCCAGTTAACTAATGTCAACTATTGATCAATGAAGTTTGGAATGATTGATGTTCATGTCATTATCCTTAAATTTCATTCCCTAAATGCACTAAACTTTCATTTGTATTAATGTTCTACCCAAAACAATATGATTTTATACTGCATTGGTAGAGTCTTCCAAAGTAAAATGCTGCAAGTTATGGATCCGGGGGCGATATGTGATATATTATGGTGTTGGGGTGCAAGTATTAAACAAAGTGCATCTGGACGATGATTGGACTGTGGGAAGCATATAAAACGTATGAACATGTGTGCTTTGAGGTTAATTAAGTGTTGCATTACCTCACTCAGATAAGTACAACCTAGATGCAATTGCCAACGATGATTTATGATTGATCAGAGACCTAGGAAAAGACAAAATTTTGAAATAGACTATTGTTGTAATGCGTCTTACACCCAAGATACATTGCACCTTTGTCAGCACTGAGGTTAAATAATACATCTTCTCCACTAGTCATGAAACATACCACATACAATAGGAAACTTCCCATCTGATGATGGCTCCAAATTCTGAAAGATTGACTATCCCAATCCTTCAACACGCTTGTACTCCAGGATGTGGTCAACGTGCAAAGCTGGAACGACATTACTATATTATTCTCTTTGCTACTTTTCGAACACGTGCGTTTAATTTCCAGGACACAAACAAACGTTCATTGGACCTTCCTTTTCCTGAAAATATTCAAAAATCTTGAAACGACAGCTTAGGTTTGACCACTGACCACTAATGGAAATAATCAAGTACATAAACAGACACGTCTGTTCTAGGGCATGATGAAGACTTTCATGTTTACCACTTTCGTACTTCCCAATGACTTCCGTAACTTCAACAGACGATTTTTCAGAGTCCCAACAAATGTAAGTAGCCAGCCCATGCAAACCTTAGTTATGCAAAACATGTGACTTGTAATCAATGTGAAACTTTTGGAGTTTTTGCCATGCATCATCTTCACCGCACCTTTTGAAATTATGATCCATAAGTAAATATTCTATTTTGGAGTTTAGTGGAAGCGAGATTGGTTTGGTTGGTGTTGGGGAGAACCGTACAACAATTTAACAATGTCTAATTAAATAGTAGAGGCTAAATATCAACAATATGACAATATTTCATCACCACAATGATGGATTAACACATATAGAGCAAGAACCATAATCAAGATTGGAGAAAATGAGACACGGTTTGGAGAAGGTTTTTAACGCACAAAACTGATCTACTCATAGTCCTCAATTTTACGAATGATATACTGAAATTTGACTTAGCCTATTCAGACAACTTTTGGCCTTCGAATCAGGGTAGCCGGGCCGCACCCCCTTTTTCTTCTTTTCCCCATTCTATAACGGTAAGAACTCTTTTTTTTTTCACTCTCACATGAACGAGCAGCACCCTCCTTTTCTTCGTTTGCTTTTTGAATTTTTTTTTTTAAATTGACATGTTTGCTGGGCCCCACAGAAGCTAGCTACCCTCATCTCAAATCCGACTGGCAAGAATACTTCTGTACCAAAACCAATCCCAAATATGTATCGAGTCTGAAGAACCTTTAATCAGTCTCAAGAAACGATTGAATATATTAACAAGTGTGTAGGTTATTAACAAGTGTGTAGGTCAAAGAACCCGTATCATAACCTGTGTTTTTCTTTATTTTCGTCAGTCATACACATTACCCAAGGATCTCCTAAGCCCTGTAGAACGACTGGTGGGGAATCTGGGCGAAAGTTTTGCTCTGACCAGTCGCCATGTCACCGTCCACCACCTCTCTCTCTCTCTCTCTCTCTCTCTCTCTCTCTCTGCTTTATCATTTCCAAGCGAGACCTTGCCATCGTACCTCCGATTTTCATCTCTTTCAGATTTCTCTTCACTATCATCCTGTGGGAACAGTACCTTCATAAAGAATAAATGGCTATTGTTTTCAATTCCCCAAGATATAGGTATTCTTAAGGGAGAATTTTATTTTGTCCAGCTGATGGATGAAGTCCCCCGTTTTGCCCTGCGGGGATGGAAACTAGGGCCGCCGCTATGCCTCGCATTGGGCGCTAGGTGGGAATGGAAATTGCAGCACCTTATGGCGTGGGCAAAAGAATTGTGATCTACGGCCTATATCCATCTCTAATTCTAATCTAACATAATTTATTTGTACCAATTTGCCTTTAGGGTAAGCCAATTACTGAGCCACATAAATTAATGGTCTGCAACGTTGTCATGCCTAGCTAGTATTCTACTTACAACTAATTTTTCAATCTCGAGCTACTCATAAACCAACAATTAGGTCAGAAATACCACATTCTTTTCCCTATAAAAGGAGTTAGCTAAATTCACACATTTATCGGTGCATGACTGAAACTGCATTGCATGAAAATACATCATGAAATTAGGTTTAGATGGCAGCTCAATCTTGTAAGCGAAGTTCACACGAGGCAATTTCCTAAACAACAAAGACAGGCTCTCATACAATTTTATCAATTAGGAAACGCGAACGTACTGTGCTGCGGCCTCTCATTGTTGATTTGTTTTATGACGACGCACCCCGAAGGCAAGTAATACAAATCTGCTCACGTCATCCCTGTCTTCAGCAGAGGTTGAATTCTATCGGTAGAACCAAATGAAATAAAAGAAAGGCAACTAGCTGCCTTGGTTTTATCATGCTGTCGTGGAAAAAGACAACGAAGCGTACCGCAAGTATGAAAGCGATTCAAAAGTTGTTTACCTGCCCCAATTTGGAAAGTGTACGACAAAATAAATGTGTACTGGCAAAACTATAACATTACTGGACAAGTGTTTGAGATCTCTTGATGGGGGGGAAAATCATTGTACAAAATCAGACTAATTTTTTTTAGCCCTAATATCTTCAAAAACCTCTAATTTTAGGTCTAGTTTCTAGATTTTTTTATCCCATAAAAAACCTTCAACTTTTAGAAGTAATTTCAATTCTACCCTAAACTTTTTTTGTCTCATAAAAAATCAGTAACTTTTATTTTGAGTCCTAAAGCCGCCCTCGTTGACCCTTCATTCAAAATTTCTCATTATAATTGAGAGATAGAAAACTTCCAAGCAAGCTGTTTGAGTGTCTCAAGCCAAGTGTCTTGAGCACAAGCTCCCCGATCACAAGAGACAGAGGACTCCCAAGCATGAGAGGTTGAAGACTAAGTATAGAATCGAAGATCCCCAAACAAGGTGAATGGAAGATTCTCTTAAGAGTAAAAGTAATTAAAAAATATCCCTAGTTGCTTAGTTTTTACCTAAATTTCAAATACAATAAGACGTTTGAGCTGACATAGAAATTCATTTTCAAAAGACACAAAAATCTCATACCTAGTATAGATATTAGGGTTATTCTATAATAGATCCTATTCTATATTATTAGAATTGCATGTTGCTTGCATCATAGTATGCATGTCATCGAGGATTTCATGTTAGATCATCAATGCACGCTACATTAGCATTCGCATAATCACTGCATTTAAATAATTTAGATTAAAATTGCATCCTTCAAAAAAGAAAAATATGATGGGAATTAATAATCATTGCAATTAGAAATCATGTTTGGAGCATGCATGCATTGTTTTTTTTTTTTAAGTCAACATCTTGTAGAACACTTGGTGCATTGGATGATAATAAAGGTCCGCTTTTGCTTTGCTTAACATATTGAGGTTTTTGTCCTATTTTGAACAATCTAATTATTATTTTGATTTATTGAGTGCTACTTTCATTGTTTGTGCATCCGTATAATTACCAATCACATTTTAGTGGTTTAAAATTAAAATTGACGTAGACAGCATGCAAAAATGTTTTTTGAAATAAAGAAAAAAGGTAATGAAAGGATGTTAGATTTATTTATCGCAATCAATTTTCCATATCCACAATATCTCTAGTTCATAGAAGTAAAATGTACTACCACATTTTTCTTGAGTTTCTCATCAACCTATAATAAATTAGTGGCAACTATTGAATGAATCAAATTACATATTTAATTGATCGAATTAAAATCCTAAAGTTGCGATTGGTATGGCCTTAGGAGATTCCACGTTAAGTATAACCTTAGCAATTCATTAACCTCATTTCGGTAGTTTATCTTGGGGAAGGGCGCGACACCCCTATTATAGGAATAACATCATCGTTTTCAAATAATTATCTAAAGAACTTCCTCAATTTCTTAAGTGTATGTATAATCATTCTCTGTTTGAGAAGAAAGCACTTCTTTTGAGCATGGCCCAAACCGTGCGATGCTAGACTCTTTCAGAGTACTCGATGGTTTTACTTTATTCTGCCACTCTAACCTAAACATGAGAGAGAGACAGAGACAGAGACAGAGACAGAGAGACAGAGAGACGGAGACGGAGACAGAGACAGGAGAAATGCTAAAGTAGGATGTCTTGCAAAACCATGGAAAGAATTCACAAGAAAGAGGCCAAAATACGGGAAAATTTTTACAAAGCAAAATAAGCAAAGTCAATTATTAAATCATCTTGATTCGTCCAAGGACATTCATATGGCAGATAAACATGCTATTTCACAATTTGGGGTAATCATAGCTGCACCACATTTATCACCCTCAGAAACTTTGCATTAACATAAACCATACTTTTCCAGTCCATCTACGAAATTAAGATTAATTTAATTACAATCTCCATGATTCCCCCCACAAATCTAGGAAAAAATCATCATAGGAACTAGCGAAGTCCGTAAAAATAGGCATTATTAGTTCCTGATTTGGCGCACATATACTCGAATCTCCTTCTATGTAAAAATCTTCCACTGCAAGGACTTGCTTCCATAAGCTTTCTCCTTCACCATTTCCATATTCTTGTGATGAGCACCTGTCATAGCTCCATGGTTTCTCATCATAGACTCCAACGGAAGGACAAGGGTTATCTGCATTTGTTGTCGGGATTTGATAGTCAAGTCCCAGGTTTGTTGCATTCGGACTATCATTCAAGGGATGGAATGAGATGTCCTTTCCATCGGTATGGAGATTAACATCATTGCATGTGTTCTGCAAACAAAACTTCTCCTCGGAGAGCCGTTTCCTCATGCGGGTATTCCAATAGTTCTTTATTTCGTTGTCAGTTCTTCCGGGAAGCCTAGCTGCAATGGCAGCCCAACTGAAACAAAGAAATATAAGACATTTTCATCAGTAAAAGGCAATTAATTCGCTAGCGCTTTCAACTAAGATCGTAACTTTGCTTTCAATTAAAGTGTAATTAATTACCGATTTCCAAGAACTCGGTGCAGCGCAATGATGGTCTCCTCCTCTTCTTCGGTGATGTTTCCATGCTTGATGTTGGGCCTCAGATAGTTCATCCAACGGAGACGGCAACTTTTGCCAGTTCTTGCCAAACCTGGGAGTTTACGCATGTGATTCAAGACCAGGGTTAGTCGAACATTCGCCGACAAAAATCAGAAAGACCAGACATAAATGAAGAGAAGCAAACGAGAATATGAATTATTCGGCACAGACCAGCAGGTTTGGGCATGTGAGTCCAGTTCCAAATGCCATATCTCTTGATATAAGCCACTAGTTTTTGATCTTCTTCGGCACTCCAAGCACCCTTTTTAACCGTTGTCTCATTGTTGCTTTTGTCATTCCTTGGATACCTGGCCATTATGTTGCTTGACACTGATCAGTTCAGAGATCTGATGAAAATGCTGTTTTCAGAGTCTCTCTTTCGCCTGAATGATGAAGCTTACTCTTTGAGGTGCCTATAAATACACGGTGGTCCTCCAATGACTTTCCCGTATCTTGCACGTGTATGCAAAGTCCATAATATTCAATGTTCTGCCCCGAAATTTTCTAAGTCCGATGATTTCGAGGAAAGGGGCACTGGCTCTTCCTGGAAAGTGGATCTGTTCATGCATCTTTAGCACCAACACAAGTGGTCATGTGTGAACTGGCCCCGCGGCATAATTTATGTTTGGGGATATATTTTTCTATGGTCATTGGTTATCTAATTTGACTTTGTTGGGACCATGTATTTGAACACATGCCTGTAGATGGGAATCTTATAACCATGTAATCAATCATCAAGCCAGCATATATTCCAAGAATGTAAACAATTTGTTTTTATTCAATAAAATTTCCTGCAATTTCCTTACCTATTTCGAATCTACTGTCTATGCATAACTAGTAATTCAAATGTTGCAAAGTTCTTTAGTATTCAAGGCATATTAGAATCCATTTACTTTCATGCAAAGTCATATATAACAATTTAATTAGTATCGATCATCCTCATTAAATTTCAATTACTAATTGAAACCATTGAGTTTTGAGTGACAACTTTGCTACAATCCACGTAACATATCTTTTGGCCATCATAATGGCAAAATAGAATGTCTCGTCAAATTACTAGAAGCGTGTCTGGACATCAAGATTTCAATATCAATGACTCCTATAATTAGGAGTTCTACTAATAAAGAGTCTTTGAGGCTTGGGATAGTTTAGTGTTTGAAGTGCACAACAGAAACCCAATACCGTCTTCCATGGAAATTATCAAGAGAGAGCCTAAATCCAAGCTTGTCAATATATACAATTGGACCCACCTTCACTCAAAAGCTTAAGTCAATGAGTTATGTGCCAACTAGGATATATTAACTACTCTATACCACATCAATTCTCCGATGTGGGATTTTTTCAATACAACTTATTCACACATCTATCCTAATAATCTCTCCCCCACATATGAGCTCAGTGTTAGGCTCACCCCCCCTTAATTCAGTTATCCTTCTGCACCAACTTATGAGCCTGCATTGCTACACCACAACATCCACTGTCTTAAAAACCGCAATCATCAACTTTGATACCATTTGTTAGGGATGTGCAGTAGAAGCCCAATACCTTCCTCTAGAGACATCGTCAAGAGAGAGCCTAAATTCAAGCTCGTCAATATATTCAATTGGATCTATCTTTACTCAAAAGCTTAAATTAATGAGTTATGGGCTAACTAGAATATATTAACTACTTGACACCACATCAATTATCCGATATAAGACTTTTCTTGTGACGGCCTAGGTGGCGGTGTGTCGGGAGGAGGGATGGTGGTGCGTCTGCGCCTCGGTCCTCGGATGTGCCCAAGGAAAGGGTCCCTCTCTCGTCTCACATCACTTAGGGAGAGAGTCCTGGGCTACCTTATAAGGCAATTGGCCCTATAACTATACATACGCGTTTTCTTGGGGTAGTATGGGCTACTTCAAGAAGAACAAAACCATGAGAACTTAGTGTCCAAAGCGGACAATATGTGTACAGCGGAGACCGAGGATGTTACAAGTGGTATAAGAGCTGACTCTCGACTGTGTGTGCGGCCATAGTGAGGATGCTGTGCTCCTAAAGGGTGGAAAGTGTGACGGCCTGAGTGGCGAGGCGCGGGGAGGAGGGATGGCGGTGCGTCTACGTCTCGATCCTCGGACGTGCCCAAGGAAAGGGTCCCTCTCTTATCCCACATCGCCTAGGGAGAAAGTCCTGAGCTACCTTATAAGGCAATGGGCCCTCTAACTGTATATACGTATTTTTTTAGGGTAGTATGGGTTGCCCCAAGAAGAACAAAATCGTGAGACCTTAATGTCCAAAGCGGAAAATATGCGTACAGTGGAGACCCAAGGTGTTACATTTCTAACACAACTCATTCATATATGATCCTAACATTTAGAGGATGGAAGACCACCATCTAAGTTTGCCACTACCACTAAAGTGTGCCAAAAGATTCTTTTCATTGATTACTCAAGCCATTTAATCCCTAGTGAAACAATAGTCATCCTTTGAGTCTTAAAAAGTCAAGGTTTTGATTTCGATTAGATAAGTTGGGCTTTTCATCAATGTGCCAATAATTCTTTTTTTTTTAGTTGGCCACTCATGAAATAACTAGCTTATCAGGTGAAGCCGTTAAAATATTTTAACACAATAACTTTGAGAATTCGACCAGGAATTGACTGCTTGATCGTGCTAATCTGCAAGGGTCATTACAGCACCGTTAAAATCGATCGGAGACCAAAGATAGGTCGATTCGATAAAAGTATGTGATTAGTGTGTGGGTGATTCCACATAATGGCAAAATTCCTATTGAACGACACTAGACCGATTTTTCTATCATTTTCGTACTCTGTGTTTGTATTTGAAATCTCAAGATTTTCATGATAATCAAGAGTCGCCAATGTGTCAAAGATGTACAATGTGACTTGAAAATAATCAATCACGGGTCAAATGCGCTAAAAATTCATAAAAGCTACTTGATAGGTTAGGTCACGCTAAAATCGCGCCAGATTGAAATTAACTGCGAATTTGAACCCGATTTCAGAAATTGAAAATTCTATCGTGTAACAAGTCATTTTAGGAACGTCGACTCATCTTCCGAGGATTTTTCTGCAAACTGAGATTTTCGGTAAATTTTCAAAGTAAGAGTATTTTGGACCTGAAATGTCACGCCCCAAACCTCGAGCGCGCAAACATCCCACCATGGTCATGCAAATGCGATATTCTCAGGTAGTGTCGTCGACCCCATTTATTTATTATTGCGCAAGCGGAACGTATTATAAAACCCCTAACACTAAAATACGGGATAGAATAGCAAGAAGTAAAACCACAACATAATACTTTCATAATTCAACATAATTACAAACAGAGGTCTACGGCCAAAAGTCTACAAATGACCGGCTCTTAAAAATGAACTGTCCTACGACCTATAAGACGGACACGTTCTCCAATCCTTATGACTTCACCTCTGCAACTCCTTAAAGCTAACCAAAGTTATCAGCCCGCTCCGTCCACCAGGGACCTGAAATTGTAATCCCCAAACTGGGATGAGACAATGTCTCAGCAAGTTCAACTCCCTAAACCTCTATTAGAAAGAAAATATGCCCCCGGTGGCCTAGCCACATCACACAGAAGACTTACCTCGTCTTAATTCATTCCTGTAGATTAGCACAAATTATATCACACAATTTCAGGTAGTAATAATAATTCAAACAATTGGAACGCCATCACTTTCATATAAATCACAATTGTATTTAGCATGCATTTCAATTATTATTCACTGCCACACAAGGGTATAACATACTCGTTGTTCGGCTATCTTTGGCATATAGCAAGGCATCGCCTCCCCCCTTAGAGCGTGGCTTCATCACTACGTCGACGGCATTCCCGAAGGAGCATCGTCTCCCCCCCCCCCTTAGAGCACGGCTTCGTCACTACATTGACGGCATTCCTGAATGAGCATTGATCCAGTTAGCCCAACCTCTACTGCGACCGGCATCCACCGCGTGGGCATCTCATATAGGGGCAAGTCCAGCTCAACAATCCATGACAATTCCTCTTAGTTAGCACACAGCCAAAGCATACTCAGCCCCAGAACACTCTGCATTTCACTCAATGCTTCCACTTAAAATAGTGATCCCGGCCATTTTTCTTCATATTAAAAATATTCCATAAATTACTCACGTGTGTGGGGACACGCTAATTTCGAATCAAAAAGCCAATATCTCACTTTTGCAAACCCCACTATTTAATATAATCATTAAAATCCAATTTTTGCATCAAAACCCGACACTTGGGTTTTTATAAATAAAATCCCTATTTACCACAATCAACACTCAATTTGCCACATCCATTCATCAAACTCAAATTCTAAATGCACAGCGACGATCAGCACGAAATTATGAGAAAATAAGGTCTCGATGAAATTTTCGAATTTAATAAATAATTAAATTTATTTAGAAAATTAATTAAATAATAATATCCATATTTTTCACAATCCACCCTCAATTTATAATATCCAACCATCAATTTCAAAATCTAAATACACATCGATCAGCACGAAATCCCGAGAAAATTTTTGAAATTTATTAAATAATTAATTTTATTCCGAAATTTATTTAAATAATAATATTTTAATAATTTCGAATAAATATATATTCTTAAATTATTTAATAATTTCTGAATACTTAAATAAATCAAAAATAAATTCCTTTAAGTCACATCAAAGCTTATATTAATATAAACATACTTAACTTTAAACTAAACACACTTTAACTTAATTAAACACCCTAATCTAATCATCAACCAAATAAATAATCTAATCACCTAAACTTACTTAACTTAGACTAAGCACACTTAGGGCATCATTAACCGTTTAATCAAGATTTAGTGAGCTAAACTCACTGGATTAGCAAGCCGAGCAAACCAAAACGATGGGGACGCCAAGGGGAACAACTTTCCTCAAAGCGGGCCAAGCATCCGGGCTCGGGAAGTTGACAAAACGGGCCAAAATCGGGCTGCCATACCCATTTTTCTTGGCTACTGGTTGAGGCCGACGGAGGGCTGCTCAGGTGCTGGTTCGGGCGGAGGAACGGCGGAGAAGGTCCGGCGGGTGGCAGCAACGGCTTACACGAGCTCCTGGCGTGCTGGACAGTGGCTCACGGTTGTAGCTCAGCCAAGGGCAGTGACGGATGAATGATGAGGCTTCGGCTGGTGCGTGTGCATGCGAGCGAAGGGGGAGCAGAGCTGGCCGGATGCGCAAGCGAGTGGGTGCGGATGGGTGGCGTTGGCGACGGCGACAAGCGACGACGTTGAGCTACCGAGCGAGCAGCGAAGGGGTGTGCGGGCTGCTGGCCTGCTGCTAAGCGGCGGAGAGGCGAGCGGGCGAGGCGTGTGCGGACAAGCGACGACGGTGGCGGTGAGCAGCTCTGGCGACGTGCGGACGACCGAGCGGGCAGAGGGGGCGTTGAGCTCATTGGTTTTCCCGATCGATTTCTCCCTCCCCCAAGTCCAAGAAGTCCTAAGGTTAAAGATGAAGTGGTGGGACCCTTCACTTTTTAGGGAATAAATCCATCCCTCCACTTGTCAAGATCTCCATCAATTGACCACCCACCATGACATCACCCCATGATGTCATCATCCACTAACTTATTTCCTCTACAACCTATTTCAATAGGTCCATTTTATTTTTCCGCTGGGGCATGAAACTTTGTATATTAACTTCTTCAATTCCAATCAATTCTCTTCCAATTGAGTCCATAAAATTAATCAAATGTCTCCACACTTCAATTCACATCTTCACTTGTCCATAGAATCAACTTAAGTCCCAAAAGTTCGACCAAAAGCGAGCCTACTAATTTCTCGAGCCAAATTAGCCATTCTTTGATTATTTTGTTGAAAAACTCGGCTTGCATGAAAACTTATCTGAAGATGAGTCAATGATCCTAAAATGATTTGTGACACACCATGACTTCCAATTTCTGAATTCGATCTCAATTCCACGGTTAATTTCACTTTGGCACGATACTAGCGCGACCCAACCGGGTAGCCTTTACAAATTTTCATGCATTTGACTTGTGGTTGATCATCTCAAGCCACAATTACATCTTTGAAACATTGGCGACTTTCGGTTGTCGGGATAATCTCAATGTTTCAAATACGAGCATAGGGTACTCAATCGGTAGAAAAGTCGGTCCAGTGTCGATCGACAAGAATTGTGCGATCTGGTGGAATCACCCACACTAATCACATGCCTCTGTCAAATCGACCTATCTCCGATCTCTAATCGATTTTTAATTGTGCCGTAATGACCCTTGCAGATTAACTCGGTCAAAAGGTCGTTTCCTTATCAAATTCTCGAGTCCGAT
Organism: Eucalyptus paniculata subsp. matutina; assembly: GCA_017140255.1. Classification (NCBI taxonomy): domain Eukaryota; kingdom Viridiplantae; phylum Streptophyta; class Magnoliopsida; order Myrtales; family Myrtaceae; genus Eucalyptus; species Eucalyptus paniculata. The sequence continues at coordinate 1,158,148 of CM029438.1, read as the reverse complement.
GCATTAGAATTTATTAACGGTTTCACATGATAGACTAGTTTTCACATGAGTGGCCGACTCAAGGAAAAGAACTATACGTGTGCCAACGAAATGCCCATCTCAATTTATTGAAAATAGAATTGGAAAATTGGGATGTCACATGAAAAATCCAATGGTCGTTTTTTATCGTGTTTTTGGGATTCGAGTTGGACGGATTGATGAGGAAAAATGTGAATTGGAGTGTGAACATCTTGGATGGAATTATGGACTCCAATTTAGGTCTAATTGGAGAGGAATTGAATTAAAATTAGAGGGGAGTGGTGCAAAATTCGTAGGTCTTGGGCTGTGCAAAATTTGGACAATCTAGAGACTTGTTAAGGAAGCTTTGGTAACTACAAAATGGTTAAGGAAGACAGCCAAGGTGGTGGGCCGAGTGCTTGAGTATATAAGGATATAGAGGAAGACTTTTATGGCCTTTGGGCCCCCTCTATCTTCAGCAGCCCCTTCTTCCTCCTTGAGACTTGTTTTCCCCATTGTTGAAGTCATTTGAAGCTTAGAAAATTGCAAAGAAATCGACAGCCCTCCCCTTAGCCGCCGCACGCCTGCCAAGCCCGCCGAAGCCCCTTGTCGCGCCCGTTGCTTGCCGTCACATTGTGCGCAAGCCTAGCCACTCATCCTGCCTCCCTGCTCGATGTCCGCCTCCTACTCACTGTCCTGAGCCACTGTCCAACTTCGCCAACCACTGTCCATCGCCGTCCAAGCTGCCGGAAGTCCCGCCGTCGCCTACAACAGTAGCTCGTCACCCCGTCTTGCCATTCTAACTGTCCAACCAGCACGGTTCCGCCCCTGCAGGCCAAGAGCAAAAACCAATTCAGCCTAGCTAAGAGCTTCGAGAGGCTTTTCTAGGCCTTTCTCGGCCTTGTTTGGTGTCGCTGTTAGGAAGTTTGTTGCTCGCCTTTGCATCGCCGTGGACTCACCGGCTCATTAATCCGGTAAGTTTACTCGCTCAACTCTACTTAGGGAGTTAATTATGCTTAAGGGGTGCTTAGTTTAGGTTAATGAGGGATTATGTGGTTAGTTAGATTATATTAGTGATTTAATTATTCAACTATGCATGTTAGGTGGTTAGATTAGATTAATTAAGGACTAAAGAGGATGTATTATTTATCTAGATAGGTTCGGGAATTTTCCCGGCCCTTTTAGGCATTTAATTAAGCATTTCCAGCCTAAGTTAGTATTTTTGGTATTTAAATTGCATTATTCAATTAATTTTGGTAACTATTTAATTAATTAATATTTTCCGAAAATTAGACCAGGATAGTCGGTGACCGGAATTTCACATTGATTGCAATGATGTCTTTAGTTTATGCAATTGGATGTTAATTGGTGCAAATTGAGTGTTGATTGGAATTTTGGTCACTTATTCCAAAATTTGTAAAATTTCATATTTATTCAAAAAATCTCGGGTGTCGGGTTTTAACACCGAAATTGGTTTTATATATTATAAAATAGTGAGATTTCAAAAATAAGGATATGAATCTTTCGAGTTCGATTTGACCGTGTACCAACACACGATTATTTTTATCGTATGTTTTTAATACAAAGAAAATGGGCCAAGTACATTAATTTAATTGGGACATTTGGAGTGTAAAGCACGATGTCTTGGCCGAGAATTGAATGGATGCATGAATAGTTAAGACAAACCGTCCCAGGCTATTAAGCTGGACGTTACCCCTATATAGGACGCCCCTAAACAACTGAAGTGGGTTGCAGTAGATTTTGGACCTATACTCCTTCGGGAAAGCCATTTAGGAAAGACATAGCCGTGCTCAATAGAGTGAGATGACGCATGGCTATGCCAAAAGACCACCGAACAACGAGTAGGCCATGCCTTCGGGGTCGAGATCAAAACTGTTAATGCTTGTTTAATTGAGTTGAATGCGTCGAATTATGGGACAAAATTGTGTAACACGGTATGGGAGTGTCATAACTGTCATAACAATTTAGCCCTATAATCAGGACCTCTATATTTGGTTGGAATTGAGTGTGGCGTTCCATTTGATTGAGCTTGGTTGTTGCTCATGCTTTCGTGCTGTCTATGATATGAATTATGATGACATGCTAAGAGGATCTAAGACGAGGTAAGTATCTGTGGTTGTATGATCGTGTGGTTAGGATGCCTCAAGGCATATTATCCTTCTAATTGAAGTTTAGAGCATGAACTCGCTAATATTTATATCTCATCCCGTCGTAGGCTTTAACTTTTTAGGATCGTAGGGTGGAGGACCTAAAGCTGAGTTGAAGGCATCTAAGGTGTGAGTTAGATAAGACAGTTTCTTTTGAGAGCTGGTCTTTTGAAGTCTTTTGGTTGTAAACTTTTGTACTTGACTCAGTGTGTATATAGAAGAGTGTTTTGGTTGTGAATCTGTTTCTTGCTTTTCTATCTCAAGCTGTTACTGTCTGGGGATCTATTTATTCACTTCCACATTTGCATTAAAATAAATGGGTCGGCAACGCGTCTTGGGACATCGTAATATTATTGACCACCGAGGAATGGGCACGCACTCAAGGATCGGGGCGTGACTTGAACTTTCAAAGCTAACACAAAATCTACGAAGACAATTTCCAATGGTGAATAAGAAGACTAGTGACAATACTAAGATGATTATCAACTCTTTCGTGCTTTCTATACACATTTTTGAAGAAGAAGACGGGTGAAAAAAAATTAATTTTTTTAAAAATATATATAGAATTAAAAAAAATTAAAAACTTGAAAATTTTTCAAATAAATTTATTATTTCAAAAATTAGGAAAAAATTAGAATTTATATTTTGAGTAGTTTTTTCAATGTGCGAAAATCTCTAATAAAAAAAATTCTTTATTCAATTGAACAAGCCTTTAGGAATTTACAATAGGATGCCGTATACTCTTAGAAACTAATGTTTAAGTTGTTGTTTGTGTATTTCTATTTTTGTTACATATTTGAGTGTGCACTTTTTAATACATTGGTTGTGGTTTCCCTTTCGCCTAGTTAAGAGTAGAACCTTAGGACTCATGATTAGCAAGAAAGTTGCTTGAATATTTTTAGTTAGCGAGTGAAAAAGGTTAGGTACCAAAAGGGTACTAGTTGATTATGTAGTGTAATCAAGTCTTAGACCCTAAATTCTTTGGTTGAGTAGGAATATAAATTAATAGAAAATAATTGAGGTATAATCTCATACCTCACCTTAGTCTTTAGCCGACCTCAATTGGCTAGTGACAACTCCTCTTTAGAAAACAGTCAAAGTGTTAATTTGACTTAACATTGAATACTCCAATGTTGCACAAGGTAAGGTTTTGGGAGAGCCTACGTCTAATTGAGTGCCTTAGGCACACCTTTTAAGCAATACTCCTAAATCTATGTCTTTTCTCTTCGGACGGGAAAAGGTAGGTTGCAACATGAACATACCAAAAAGGATAGTTGATGTTATGGCCCGAACTCCCAAGCACGTGAACATCCCACAACAATTGATAAAATGTAACATCCCAGAACATGTCGCTAACCCATCCTTTTTATCTTTCGATTAAATGCAAGCGAAAGTATTTAATATAAACACCTAGTCAATCAACAAAGAGGGATAGTAAAAACACAACACAACAAACATTCCCAAAAGCATTACTTTTATTTATAAAATTATTAACCCTAAGAAGTTTAATAATTACAAGCCTTACATCGGCAACTTCCAACCACCCAACAAAAGCCAATAGTGGGTCGGAGTTAACTTAAACTTCACTAACGCCAGGACAATCTCTTGTCTCCAAGGGACCCTGAATGGAACATGATGGCTCTATATACTATAGGCCTGAAAATAATAAACAACAATGAAGTGAGATATAAATCTCAGCGAGTTAACGAATTAAATCTCGACTAGGACACTAATCGTCTTAGAGGCAGCCTAAACATGCAGCATTATATCGACAACACATCACTAACAAAGCAACACATGCTTTGCCTTAAATATAAATATGGTTAGGCAATCGACCCCAAAGACAAATATTAAAGCCGTCAAATAACCCATAACATCCTTATCTCGCCTTGGTACATCCCTGCATATAACAATTCACATATGCCAATAATATACAACAAATATAATAAATAATCAGAATGCATTCTATAATACTCATGCACAAAGTCATCACATGTGTTCCAATTATTACAACCCCTTGAGCTATGGCTACCATAAGGGTTTGTGGTCTTCCAGCATGATTGGTATCATTCCACCCCATTGGACACGGCTTCTTCTAGAACCCCTCCCTATACAACATTCCATAAAGAGTATCGGTTCAACCTCAACCGTAACTTGGCAGCCAAATCCTCGTCAGGCATCCAATAAATATCGGGCATTGTCCCTAAACTCCCGTTGGGTGACAAGTTCGATTAAGTGACCACTCAAGCACGTCAACACTTAAGCCAATTTTATTTGCAATTAATTAGCCCAATGCACAAGAGTTCGTGCTCAAATAACAAATTTTTGCAAATTTTCACACTTAAAATTCAGGTAAAATAATCGCACATGGTATGTACTTAAAATCAACCCTCCAAATTTTACATACATTCATTTTAAAACACGTTTGTCCCATTGAACACATAAAACACGATGCCCAAACCCGACACCTATCATTTTCTTGCCAAATAAACCTTCTTAAAAAAAAATAATTAAGGACTATAATTGGGCAATCAATAACATGGCATAAACAGCTCAAATAGTAAGAATTATGCATAAATTCATTCGGAAAATCAAGTATAAAATTCTACCTAATGACTAATTCTACCTAATGACTAATTCGTCATTAATGTACACTAATTGCAATTAATTAAGCTAATTATAATTAATTAATCTACACAACGATTAAATTAAACTAACCACGGCTATTTTAAACAAACTACTGTTAATTAAACTAACCATGGTTACTTTACACCAACTACAGTTAATTAACTTAACCACGGTTACTTTGAACCAACTATGGTTAATTAACCTGCCCACTAATACTTTAAACTAATTACAAATAATTAACATAACCATAATTACTTTAAACTAATTTCTCTTAATTAAAACTAATTTCTATTAGCCTTAATCTAATCCATCATTAACCAAAATTAACTAACACTAACCATCATTATCCCTAAACTAAACCTATCCCTAAACTTAGTTAACTACCAAATCAAGGATTAAGAGATAACTCACAGTATGGTTATAGCAGCATGATGGTGTCACGCCTTGAACCCCGAGTGCGCGACCAACCCGCCATGGTCATGCAATTGCAACATTCACAGGTAGTGTCGCCGACCCCATTCATTTTATATGTGCATGCGAAACATATTATAATACCCCTAACAATACTTACGAGATAGAAAAGCAGGAAACCAACTCATTCAAAACCAAACATACTTTCATAGATAATCACATCAGAGTTTACATACACCAAAAATGGGTTAGAGTTTATATGCACCAAAAATGGTCAGCCTGCAAAAAGGGATCAGTCCACCAAAAAGAACGAACAGTCCTATGACTACTAGTTGGACTCATTCGTCGATCCCACTTCTAACTGCACAACCTCCGGAGATGACGGGTCATCCATCCCACCATTGGGAGCATCAGCTACGCCCTCACCTAGAATGGCTTCCATCACAGTAGGTGGAATATCAAAGCTATCAAGAGGACCAATCCTCAAACCATTATGCCCAGAGCGGAACCACGACCTATATCTATGAGGCACCCTGACAAGCTCGGCCTCTTGGATCCAGACCATGGTCCTAATCAACTCATAGATCCAATGACTATCAGGATCATGAAAACTATGCACCTACTTCATAATCTGCACTAGGATACCATATTGCTCCAGGGGTTCCGCCATCTACGATCTTATAATTTTGGCCCACAACAGGGTGAGACATTATCCCAAACCCCTATTAGAAAGAAAATACACCCAAGAGTAGCCTAGCCACACAACACATGAGACTTACCTCGCCTTATTTCCTTCTTGTAGGTTAATACAATTCATATCACTCAATCACAGGTAGTAATAAGAACTTAAACAACTGGAGTGCAATCAATTCCACATAATCCACAATCACAGCATACGATCTCAATTTATTCATGTCCACACATGCACATAGCTTACTCGCAATTTGGCTATCTACTAGCATATAGCCAAGCATTGTCTCCCCACCTTGGAGCATGGCTTCATCATTACGTCGACGGCGTTCCCAAAGGAGCATGGGCCTAGAATCAACTACGACCCGCATCCGTTGTAAGGGGCATCTCATATAGGGGCAAGTTCGGCTCAACAGCTCAGGGCAATTTCCTCTTAATTATCACACAATAAAATCATGCTCGGCCCGAGTTACTTTGCATTTCACTCAATGCTTCAATTTAAAATAGTGATCCTGGCCTCTTTTCTTCATATTAAAAATATTCCAGAATGTAATCACGCACGTGGGAGCACGTTAATTTCGAACCAGAAAAAATCATTTCTTACCCTCTCAAACCCCAATATTTAATATAATCCTTAAAATTCAATTTTGGTATCAAAACCCGACACCTAGGATTTTATGAATAAAATCCATATTTTTCACAATCCACTCTCAATTTATAATATCCAACCATCAATTTCGGAATCTGAATGCACAACAGCCATCAACGCGAAATTATGATAATTTAGGGTCCCGAAATAATTTTTAGAATTTATTAAATAGTTAAATGTATTATGAAAATTAATTAAATAATAATATTATAATAATTTCTAATAATAATATATTATTAAATTATTAAATAATTTCAAAATATTTATTTAATCCAAAAATACTTCATTAAAGTCAAATCAAGGCTTATTCTAATATAAACCTACTTAGCCTTATTAAACATACTTTAAACAAAACACTACATTAATCTAATCTACTCTTAAATAAATTAAATTAACCACCTAATAACACTTAACATAACTAATGTCGCGACCTTCCCGAATTTTTTTTGAATGGTGAATTACCTAAAGAAGGCTAATGGATTACTAAGTCCGAAGACTTGGCACGGACCCTCCCAAGTCCTACCAATCGCGACTTGATGTTAAGAAATTAATTTATTCAAACATGCAATTATACTCAATTTGGAGCCGCCACTAACCAATTAGGGCTGGTTAGAAACCCAAGTAAAGTATGGGAGAATACTTTACTATTGCGAACTAGAGATTCAATAAGTCCAGGGACATGGTTACGCTAGATTAGTCTAACGCCCTTTCGGTACCTTTTTATTTTAATTTTAAAAATATTTTGCAGGCAGTGTTGATTAATTTAAACTTAAGCTACTAACATGCAAATTGTGGTCATGCGGGTGCACAATCAATAAAATAACATTCAAATAAAAAAATGCTAATAAAAATGCATGTTCTAAACATGATTTCTAAATGACATGACACCTAATTTTTCTTTTTCTTTTAAAAATGTTAATTATATGCAATCTTAATTTAACTTAATATGCATGAATTTATTTTAATGACATGCAAGATGCAATTCATATGGTATGACTTAAACTTATCACTATATATATGCAATCTAATTTATATAATCCTATATATGCATGTGCTATGTGATATGGGATGAATGACATGGTATTTCTACATGCATGCTCTTTTATGATTTTTTATGATGATTCATTTTTAATGCATATATGCAACCTATGCTAAATAATGATGATATGAGATTAATTATGAATTAACCTATTAACTAACCAAGGAAATGATCTTTTTTTTTTTTTTTAATGACATAATGTTTTTTTACTGAAAAGAAAGTAACTTAATGGTGCAATGATCATCTTTTAGCATTTTCTTTTTTATTAAAAAAAAATTAAACTATAACTCATATGGCATGCATAACATTTTTTGTTCCTCTTTTTGTTTTACTAAATGAAAATTGACTTAACCTAAAACTAATTAGACTAACTAAAGTGACTGATGTTCTAATTTATTTTAGGAATCAATTTAACTTAAACTATATTTTATCCTAAAAGCTATATATAAAAAATCAAGACATGCCAACATTATTTAAAATTAGCCCTAACAAAAATCACCCATCTAAAAGGATAATCTAAAAATTATAATCCTATAAATGCAATTCTAATTTACTATCCCTAAAAATACAGTCCTAATTTGCTAAACCTAAATGCTCTAATGCAATATTTAGATTTTTATGTATTTTCTATTTTTTTTAATTTTTAGTCTTTCCAAACAAGTAATTATTTTAAAAGAATGAAGATAACAATTAAAATAACCGAAAAAAATAATCCGTTGTCTCACGATTAAATGAACAATTATTTTAACTCTATAATGATTTAACAATTGAAATGCTATCAAAATTCCTAAAAATTAAAATAATTAAAAAAAGACCCGACGTCTTACGGGTTAAATTAATAATTACCATAATTTGGGATAAAATACCTGCAGTTAATGCCTACAAGATTTATAAAAGAAAAGCACATCTCAATATTCTAAATTGAACAATAATAAAAAAAAAAAAGAAAAACAAACTACCTAATTTGCTTTTCTCTTTTTCTTTTGTTTTTTTTTTTTTTCCCTTTGCTTCCAAAAGAGAAGCTTGGCGCTCGTGCGGTGGTCACCGAGGGACCGATCGTTGGTCCGCAAAGGAACTCCGGCGAAGGCGGACCAACAAGAATGGGGCGACAGTGTCGCTCGCTTCGGGCGGCGAGGAGGACGCGGCGTCGAGTCGTCGCGTGGCGCTGCAAGTGGAAACGAGCAGGTCGTTGCTCGCAGCGTCAAGTGGAGCAGAGGCGGTGCAGTATTTGGCAGCAGGCAATCATGAACGGAACGACGGCTCGGCGTCCGACGAGTAAGGGAATCGAGTCGCAGCGCGGGCTCCTGTGGGTCGTCGGTCGAGCGGCGCAAATCGTGGTTTGATCAGGGGCGGCAACGGCGTCGCGGCAGTGGCTGGCAACCGGACACGGCTGTGCGGGCTACAAGCGAGGCGCGGCGAGGCGAGGCGGCGGAGGCGCGGTGGTGCTCAGAGGCTGACTGAGGGTGGTTCAGAGAGGATCTGCTGCAGTTCAAGTGGTCACTCGGGTGAGGCTTGGATCGGCACAGCAACGGCTTCGTCGGGCGAATGTGGAGGTGATGGCGCTGCGCTCCGGCAGAGGTGCGATCGCTGGACACTAAGGGTGGCAATGCTTACGGGGACGCGCAGTGACGGAGGTCCGAATGACCGGTGGAACAGCGACGGTGCAGGGCGCAGGAGTGGGCAACAGGGACTTCGGATGGGTACTCACGAAGAAGATGAACAGTTGTTCATCTTTCCTTTTTTCTTTCTTTTCTTTTCGTTTCTTTCTCTGCTCACTCTCTGCCGAACATCCCCTCTCTCTCTCCACTGTACTTTTTCTCTTTTCCTTGCTCACGTCAACTCCTTCTCTCTCTCACTTTTTCACTTTTTCACTTTTTCCACATTTGTACTCTTTTTCTTCCTTCGACAAAGACAAAGAGAGAACCCCTACTGACTTTTTTCTTTTGCTTTCATTTTCCACAACAAAGAGAAGTCGCCCCCCCCCGAACTCGATTATGAAGCCTCGCATTTTATAGTGAAAGCGCTCGAAGTTGTTTTCGCAAGCGAGATATTCACTCAACGACTCCAACAATAAAAAGGCTCCAAAATCAAATAAAAACTGAATTTTTGAATTTTGAAATGAAGATATATTTCCAAAACCGAAATGACGACCTGGTTTCTGCTCAATCTTCTCTCTCCTCTCCAATCGGTTCCCAAGGAAGAGACCAATGAAGAAGTTGATGTTGGTAAGTGCTTTTTGGGGGCAATTATGCATCTCACACTTGTCCAAATCTCCTCAACTTAGGCCCCACCATGGCCTCATGTGACATCGCTTCCCACTCAATCAAATCTTCCACAACAATCCTCCAATGGGTCCATTTTGTTTAGTCCACCATGGCATACGAATTTCCTATATTTGTACACCAAATTTCTTTCAATTTCTTTCAATTCTCTTCTAACTGAACCAAATTAAAGTTCATAAAATATGTCACCACACTTTAATTCACATCTTTACTTGACCATAGAATCATCTTGAGTCCCAAAAGTATGACAAAAAACGGACCTCTTAATTTTCTGAATCAAATTAACCATACATTGATTATTTGCCAAAAAACTTAGTTTGCATGAAAAATCTTCCAAAGATGAGTCAATATTCCTAAAATGATTTGTGACACAATAGGACTTCCAATTTCAAAAGTCGATTTCAATTTCATGGTTAATTTCACTCTAGCATGATACTAGCGTGTCCTGATCTATCGAGAAACTTTTAGAAATTTTCATGCCTTTGACCTGTGGTTAATCATTTTCAAGCTACAATGTACATCTTTGACACATTGGTGACTCTCGATTGTCATGATAATCTCAAGGTTTCAAATACGGACACATGGTACCCAAACGATAGAAAAGCCGGCCTAGTGCCGATCGACAAGAATTGTGCGATCTGGTGGAATCACCAACACTTGATCACATGCCTCTGTTGAGTCGGCCTATCTCCGGTCTCTAATTGATTTTTAATTGTGTCGTAATGACTCTTACAGATTAGCTCGGTCGAAAGGTTACTTCCTGGTCAAATTCTCGAGTCTGATACATTAGAATCTCTTAACGACTTCACATGATAGACTAGTTTTTACATGAGTGATCGACTCAGAGAAAAGAACTATATGCGTGCCAACAAAATGCCCGTCTCAATTTATTGAAAATAGAATTGGAAAAATTGGGATGTCACAACTCTTCCACTTTTATAAAAATTTCTTCATCGAAATTTAAACCTTTATAAATCTTAAGCAAAAAGGTGGGGTACAATTGTCTCATTGATTCTTCAGTTTCCCAAGTTGCTCTTTTAGTGACGTGGTGTTGCTAGACCACTTTGACCAATGGGATGGTCTTAGTACACAAAACCTGCTCCTTGTAATCCACGATCTGAAAAGGGCTTTCAACGTACAACACCCTGTTGTCCACGTCTAATTCCTCAAAATTTAGAACGTGTGTCAAGTCATGTTCATACTTCATTAACATCGACACATGAAAGACATCATGTACTTATGCCAACCTCAGCGGCAGTGCAAGACAATACTTTAGAGTCCCTATTCTTTCCAAAATCTCGAAGGGACCTACATACCTCAGATTCAGTTTCCCCTTCTTGCCAAAGCGTGAAGTATCCCTCATCGGTGACACCTTCAGAAAGACGTGCTCACCAACTTGGAACTCCAATGGCCTTCAACACTTATCGATATAACTTTTCTGACGACTCTAAGCAGTCTTTAATCTGTTTATGATAATGGCAACTACCTCCACCGATTGTTGAACCAACTCTGAACCTCTGATCTTTCTTTCCCCAACACACTAGCGTTCTGTATACTCTGCCATACACGCTTTAAAAGGGGGCATCTGAATACTCTGCTGATAACTATTATTGTAGGCAAACTCGACTAGATGAAGTTGTTCGTCCCAGCTTCCTTTAAAGTCTAACACGCAAGCTCGCAGCATGCCTTCAAGAGTCTGAATTGTCCTCTCAGATTGGCCATTAGTTTGCGGATGATAGGTCGTACTATATTGCAGCTTCGTTCCTGAAACGGATTATAAGTTCTTCCAAAAAGCGGTGGTGAACCTCGGGTCTCTGTTTGAAGTAATCGTGACCAGAACCCCATGGATATGAACCACCTGACGCACATATAGATCTATGAGTCCATCTAAACTCAAGTCCCTTCGAACTGCGATGAAGTGAGCCGACTTTGTCAGTCTGTCGACTATTACCCAAATCGAATAATTTTCTCTCTGGCTCCTCAGTAGTCCAATCACGAAGTCTATCATGATATGCTCCCATTTCCATTCTAGGATCTCGAGAGGTTGTAGAAGTTCTCCCGGTTTGCAATGCTAAGCCTTCACCTACTAACACATCAAACACCTGGCAACATGCTTGGCGATGTCTGCCTTCATACTAGACCACCAATAGTGTTGACGCAAATTCTAATACATCTTAGTACTACCAGGATGAATTCTGTAACTGCTACGATGCGCTTCTGACAAAATCTCCTCTCTAAGCTCCACATTATTAGGTACAACCAATTGTCCTCGGAACCTCAATGTTCCATCTTCAGAAATCTGAAAGTCAGCTTTCCTTTTCTTGGTATCCTCTTGCAGAATTTTCTGAACATCCGAATCTGTCGGCTAAAGTGTTCTGATTCTAACTTGCACTTCCAATTTAATTATGAGGGTGGCCATAAGATTCGAAAGGTGGCCTACCTCAAATTTAAAACCCGGATCTCGTGCTCTCTCGAGTAGACTCCATTTCTTGAGTACCATCTACGCAACTGAAGACTTCCTACTTAGTGCATTGGCGACCTTGTTCACCTTTCCAGGGTGATACAAAATCTTACAGTCATAATCCTTCAAGAGTTCCATCCATCGACGCTGTCTCATATTCAGCTCATTCTGAGAGAATAAGTATTTGAGACTCTGATGGTCAGTGAAGATCTAGAATCTTTCTCCGGACAAATAATGCCTCCAAATCTTCATGGCAAAAATGATCGTTATGAGTTCTAAGTCATGCGTCAAATAATTCAACTCGTGAGTTCTCAACTAACAAGACATATATGCAACAACCCTACCATGCCACATTAACACGCAACCCAGTCCTTTAAATGACACATCATTGTAGATCTCAAACCCTCTTGGACCAGATGGAATAGTAAGCACGGGAGCAGTAGTTAGCTTCTGCTTAAACTCTTTGAAACTACTCTCGCACTTATTTGACCACACAAACTTTTCTTCCTTCTTCAAAAGTTTTGTCAACAACAATGCTAACACTGAAAACTTTTCTACAAACCATCTGTAATACCCTACTAAACCCAAAAAACTTCTGATCTCTGTCATTGTAGTCAGTTTTAGCCAGTTGATCACTACTTCAATCTTGGCTGGGTCCACTGAGATTCCTTCTTCGGAGATGATGTGACCTAGGAAAGCTACACAAGTTAGCCAAAACTCACACTTACTGTACTTGGCGTACAGCTTGTGATCTCTCAAAGTTTGAAGCACTATCCTTAAGTGCCTTTCATGATCCTCAGTACTCCTCGAGTATACCAGGATGTTGTCGATGAAAACGATTACGAACTGATCCAAGTACTCCCTGAACACATGGTTCATCAGATCCATGAAAGCAGTTAGGGCGTTTGTCAACCCAAACGGTATTACTATAAACTCATAATGGCCGTATCGAGTGCGAAATGCTGACTTTGGTATGTCTTCCTTCCTGATCCTTAGCTGATGATACCTTGTCCTTAAGTTGATCTTAGAAAATATCGACGCTCCTTAAAGTTGATCAAACAAGTCATTAATCCTCGGTAATTGATACTTGTTATTGATCATCACCTGATTGAGTTGATGATAGTCAATGCATAAGCACAAAGAACCATCATTCTTCTTCACGAACAGAACTGGTGTTCCCCAAGGTAATGCACTAGGACAGATGAATCCTTTATCTAATAAATCTTGCATCTGCACATTCAGTTCCTTAAATTCTAACAAGGCCATTCGGTATGAAGCCTTAGAGATTAGCTCAGTCTCAGGGGCTAACTTAATCATGAACTTTATCTCTCTCTCTCTCTGGCGACAAACCTAGTAATTCTTTCAGGAACACGTCTGGGAACTCTTGCACCACTGCGATGTCTTCTATCTTCAACTCCTCCATTATCATATCCACGACAGTTGTCAGGTAACCTTGGCAACCCTCACCTAGCAAACGAGTTGTCTCGAGCGACGAGATTAAAAAAATCAAGGGTCCTCCTCGACTCCTAATAAACTCGGAGCTCTCACCCGCTAACGGGTTAAACTGAATCGCCTTGCGATAACAGTCCATCTTAGCTCGTTGCTTAGTGAATCAGTCCATGTCAATTATCACATCAAAATCATGCACGGCTAGCACTATCAAGTCTATCCTCCCCTCTTGCTGACCAATCACTAACTTGCAACCAAGACAACCCACTATAGCTAACACCTTATTCTTCAATGGCGTAGATATGCTAATCACAGACTCCAACAACTCAGAAATTAATTCTACCAACTTAACATATCTTTCAACTATAAATGAATGAGTAGCTCCAGGATCAAATAAAGTATAAGCAGGTTGATTGTTCAATAAGACCATACTTGTGATCACATTAGGCGCATCCTCCACCTGTCCTCTGGTGATCGCGTACATCCTTCCCTGAGATTAAGGTCGGTTCAATCCACCCTATGGTATGATCTGCAACGCAATTCCTCTGTTCTGACCCAATGGTGGTAGCGGCGGCGGCGGCAACTGATGCTGTCCCATCTATTTCCTAGGACAGTTCCTAGCTATGTGACCCTGCTGGCCACACTCATAACAGGCACCTGTCCTAGAGGGGCATAGGGCTGAACCATGTCGTCTTCCACATAAACAACACACTCCTTTATGGTTTTGCGATGGCTTCCTTATCCCACCCTTCCTGTTGGGTGGAACAAGATACCTTCCTCCAGACATCGGTCTTTTCCCAAACCGATTACCTTCTTTGATCAAATTAAATCACAACCCAGATGTGGCAACTCTCTCATTCTGGTCTTTCTCAATCAATTGGGCCCATTTATAAAGTTCCTTGTACTCCTTCAAATCTAAAGGCACCAACGAGCTCTTCACATTCGTTCGAAGCCTGTCTCTAAACCTTTGAGCTCGGTCTGACGGTCTTTGGACTAGATCAGGGGCATACTGTGACAGTTTAGCGAACTTCGCTTCGTACTAATCGACTGACATCGTACCTTGGCGAAGGCGCTGGAACTCTGCCATCTTCACCTCTCTAGCGCAATCAGAAAAGTACTTCTTGTTAAAGACCTCAAGAAAGGCATTCCACTCTAGAACTACGCCTTTAGGGAACACTATCCCTTTATTAGTCTTCCACCATGTACCTGCAATCCCTTTCAACTGATAGGCTGCCAGAACAACCTTCTCTGCCTCGATGCATGTCACGCCCCGAACCTCGAGCGCACCAACATCCCACCATGGTCATGCAAATGCGACATTCCCAGGTAGTGTCGCCGACCCCATTCATTTATTATTGCGCAAGCGAAACGTATTATAAAACCCCTAACAATGAAATACGGGATAGAAAAGCAGGAAGCAAAGCCAAAACATAACACTTTCATAATTCAATAGAATTACAAACAGAAGCCTACAGCCAAAAGTCTACAAAAGACCGGCTCTTAAGAGGAACTATCCTACGACCTACAAGTCGGACACGTCCTCCAATCCTCATGACTTCACCTCTACAACTCATCAAGGCCAACCAAAGCTATCTAGCCACTCCGTCCACCAGGGACCTGAAATTTTAATCCCCAAACCAGGATGAGACAATGTCTCAACAAGTTCAACCCCTTAAACCCCTATTAGAAAGAAAATACGCCCCGGGTGGCCTAGTCACATCACACAAAGAACTTACCTCGCCTCAATTCCTTCCTGCAGGTTAGCACAATTCAAATAACTCAATCACAGATAGTAATAGAAACTTAAACAACCGGAACGCATTCACTTTCATATAACCAACAATTGCGGGGGTCCTGATTATAAGACTAAATTGTTATAACACGTCCCATTCCATGCCACACAATTCCATCTCATAATCCGACACATCAACAACACTCAACATGCATTCCAACTGTTATTCACTGCCACACAAGGGCATAGCCTACTCACTGTTCGGCTATCTACTGGCATATAGCCAGGCATCGCCTCCCCACCTTGGAGCGCGGCTTCGTCAGTACGTCGACAATATTTCCGAAGGAGCATGGGCCCAGAATCTACTGCGACCTGCAACCACCGCGTTGGCATCCCATATAGGGGCTAGTCCGACTCAACAGCCCAAGACGATTCCTCTTAATTATCACACAGCCAAATCATACTCGGCCCCAAGACACTTTGCATTTCACTCAATGCTTCCACTTAAGATAGTGATCCCGGCTATTTTTCTTCATATTAAAAATATTCCAGAAATTACTTATGTGTGTGGGGGCACGTTAATTTCGATCCAGAAAACCAATATCTCACTTTTTCAAACCCCACTATTTAATATAATATTGAAAATCCAATTTTTGCATTAAAACCTGACACTTGACTTTTTGTGAATAAAATCCCTATTTATCACAATCAACACTCAATTTGCCACATCCATTCATCAAATTCAAATTCTAAATGCATAGCAGTGATCAGCACGAAATTTTGAGAATTTAGGGTCCCAAAATAATTTTTCGGAATTTATTATATAATTAAATTTATTCCGAAAATTAATTAAATAATAATATCCATATTTTTCACAATCCACACTCAATTTATAATACCCAATCATCAATTTCAAAATCTAACTATACAAATAGCGACCGACACAAAATTCTGAGAATTTAGGGTCTTGACAAAATTTTCGGAATTTAATAAATAATTAAATTTATTTTGAAAATAATTAAATAATATTTTAATAATTTCGAATAATAAAATATTATTAAATTATTAAAAAATTTCGAAATATTTATTTAATCCCAAAAGTAATTCATTTATGTCAAATCACCATTATACTAATATAAACATCAATTTAACATTAACTAAACATACTTTAAGTTAAACCAATCTCTTAATCTAATTCATAATTAAATAAATTAAATTAACCACCTAAGCTTAATTAACTTAAGCTAAGCACACCTAAAGCATAATTAACCTTCTAATCGAGGTTTAGTGAGCTAAGCTCACCCGATTAACGAACCGAGCGAACCAAAACGACGAGGACGACGCGAGGATCGACTTTCCTCAAGGCGGGCCGAGCATCCGAGCTCGGGAAGGTGGCCAAAACGGGCCAAACACGAGCTGCCATACCCATTTTCTTGGTTGCTATCCGCTGCGATTTGAGGGCGGATCCAGCGCGAGTTGAGGCGCACAAGGGCTGAGATGGGCTGAGGGACTTCCGGCGGCTGAGGCGGGGGTGCACGGCGGTCCACGGCGGCTCCGGCAGTGGTTCACGGTGCTAGACAGCTTCGATCGAGCTTCCCAAAATCTGGAATGTTTGCTAGAATAGAGGGCCAGCGAGATGGAGGCGGAGGCGGGCAGAGCTACGACGAGCAGCGACGGCAACTTCGACTACGGTGCGCGGCGGTGAGGCCTCAACGGCGAGCTGGCTTCGTCGGTCTTCAACTTGCAGGGGTGTCGAATCGTAAGGGAATGGAGGAGGGAGATGGAGGTGCGAGCGGGTAGGGCAAGCGACGAGGCAAGGGGTTGCGACGGCGATGACGGCGTGCGAACGGGTGGGTGGTTGGGCGTGTGAGCAAGCCGGCGAGCTGCTGGTTTCCGTCGGTCTCTCCCTCCTCTCCATTCAAGAAACAAACTCAAGGTTGAAGATGATGGAGATGGGTTGGAGGTGACATCCCACCTTTTGAAGAACAAATCCCTACCCTCCACTTGTCACGATCTTATGCACTCTTGCCCCCGCACCATGACATCACCAAGCGATGCCATACTCCACTAACTTAATTCTCCACAACCTCTTCCAATGGGTGCATTTTATTTTTCCACCGGGGCATGAAACTTTGTACATGAATTTCTTTAATTCCATTCAATTCTCTTCCAATTGAGTCCCACTAAAGTCCATAAAATTAATCTAATGTCACCACACTTCAATTCACATTTTCACTTGTCCATAGAATCCACTTAAGTCCCAAAAGCGCGACTAAAGACGAGCCTACTAATTTCTCGAGCCAAATTAGCCATTCTCTGATTATATTGCTAAAAAAACTTGGCTTGCACGAAAAATCTTCCAAAGATGAGTCAATACTCCTAAAATGATTTGTGACACACCCAGACTTCCAATTTCTAAATTCGATCTCAATTCCACGGTTAATTTCACTTTGGCATGATACTAGCGCGGCCCAACCTACCGGGTAGCCTTTAGAAATTTTCATGCATTTGACCTGTGGTTAATCAATTCAAGCCACAATGTACATCTTTGCCACATTGGCGACTTTCGGTTGTCAAGGTAATCTCAAGGTTTCAAATACGGACACGGGGTACCTAATTGATAGAGACGTCGGTCCAGTGCCGATCGACCAGAATTGTGCGATCTGGTGTGATTCTTGATCACATGCCTTTGTCGAGTCGACCTATCTCCAGTCTTTAATCGATTCTTAATTATGCTGTAATGACCCTTGCAGATTAACTCGGTCGAAAGGTCGCTTCTTGTTCAAATTCTCGAGTCTGGTGCATTAGAAACTCTTAACGGCTTCACCCGATAGACTAGTTTTCACATGAGTAGCCGACTTAAGGAAAAAAACTATATGCGTGCCAACGAAATGCCCGTCTCAATTTATTGAAAATAGAATTGGAAAATCGGGATGTCACAATGCACATAAGCAAATCAAATGTATTCTCTAACTCCTGAATCCATAATGCTGCAACTTTAGGATCACCCGCTCCTGTGAACGTCGACAGATTCAACCTTAGAAATTGCTCTACCAACTTATGCATAGGCTTTCCAGCGGCCATGTTCCCAGGTGGAACTTCAATAAGTAGTACCTTAGGTTCAACGACTGGTGCAGCAGCAGGTGCAGCGACAGGACCGGTGGCAACTGCGGTAGCAGCAGCATTGGTGCATTAGCGGCATTGGTGGCAGTGGCGATAGCGGCGGCTGAAGTGGCAGCTTGCTGATCCATTCTATCACCCATCAACTCAAGAATCCTCATGATTCCAGCAAACCTTGGATCCTCAGGGGCTACTACCCAACATCGACTGGAGGCGATGATACACCACTCGCACTGACCTCAACCTCCGCTCTACTTAGGGCACCACGAGCACCAACCCTCGTCGGCGGCCCACCCCGAAACATGGGGCCTATTGCTCTCTTCCTAGCAGCTCTTGGCACTCGGTTACTCATGCTATAGGCTTAGTATACATACTTGTTTGCAAATTCCAATACCATATTAGAATTTGAGTGACGTTATCAACAAGTTAACAAACAACTATCAACAACTTGCATTAGTATATTAAAAGCCTTTCCTACCAACTATTCCATGACTCCCACGCACCTTATCACTCCATACACAGACCATGCTCTGATACCACTTAAACAAGGATGTCACGCCCCGAACCCCGAGCGAACGAACAACCCGCCATGGTCGTGCAATTGCGACATTCCTAGGTAGTGTCGCCGACCCCATTCATTTAATATGCACATGCATAATGTATTATAATACCCCTGACATGACTTACGGGATAGAAAAGTAGAAAACAACTCATTCAAAACCAAACATACTTTCATAGATAATCACGTCAAAGTTTACATACACAAAAAATGGGTTTGAGTTTATATGCACCAAAAATGGTCAGCTTGCAAAAAGGGATCAGTCTACCAAAAAGAAGGAACAGTCATATGACTACTAGTCGAACTCGTTCGTCAATCCCACTTCTGACTACACAATCTCCGAAGATGACGGGTCATCCACCCCACCATCGGGAGCGTCAGCTACGCCCTCACCTAGAATGGCTTCCATCACAGTAGGTGGAATACCAAAGCTATCAAGAGAACCAATCCTAAAACCATTGGGCCCAAAGCGAAACCACACCCTATATTTATGAGGCACCCTGACAAGCTCAGCCTCTTGGATCTAGACCGTGGTCCTAATAAGCTCATAGATCCAATGACTATCAAGATCGGGAAAACTATGCTCCTGCTCCATAATCTGCACTAGGATACCACATCGCTTCGGGGGTTCCGCCATCTACGATCCTGTAATGTCGGCCCACAATGGGGTGAGACATTGTCTCAGCAAGTTCACCCCCCCTAAAATCCCTATTAGAAAGAAAATACACCCAAAGGTAGCCTAGCTCAATAGCACAGAAGACTTACCTCGCCTTATTTCCTTCTTGTAGGTTAGTACAGTTCATATCACTCAATCATAGGTAGTCATAAGAACTTAAACAATTGGAGGGCAATCAATTCCACATAATCCACAATCACAGTATATGATCTCACTTTATTCACTTCCACACATGCACATAACCTACTCGCAGTTTAGCTATCTACTAGCATATAGCCAGGCATCGTCTCCCCACCTTGGAGCACGATTTCGTTATTACATCGACGGCATTCCTGAAGGAACATGGACCCAGAATCAACTGCGACCCGCATCCATTGTAAGGGGCATCCCATATAGGGGCAAGTCCGGCTCAACAGCCAAGGACAATTTCCTCTTACTTATCACACAATAAAATCATGCTCGGCCCGAGACACTTTGCATTTCACGCAATGCTTCCATTTAAAATAGTGATTCTAGCCTCTTTTCTTCATATTAAGAATATTCCAGAATGTAATCACGCATGTGGGAGCACGTTAATTTCGAACCAGAAAAACTAATTTCTTACTCTCTCAAACCCCAATATTTAATATAATCCTTAAAATTCAAGTTTGGTATCAAAACCCGACACCTAGGATTTTATGAATAAAATCCATATTTTTCACAATCCACTCTCAATTTATAATATCCAACCATCAATTTCGAATCTGAATGCATAACAACAATCAACGCGAAATTATGAGAATTTAGGGTCCCGAAATAATTTTTGGAATTTATATAGTTAAATGTATTATGAAAATTAATTAAATAATAATATTATACTAATTTATAATAATATATTATTAAATAATTAAATAATTTCAAAATATTTATTTAATCCAAAAATACTTCATTAAAGTCAAATCAAGGCTTATTCTAATATAAACCTACTTAGCCTTAATTAAACATACTTTAAACTAAACACCACCTTAATCTAATCTACTCTTAAATAAATGAAATTAGCCACCTAATAACACTTAACATAAACTAAGCACATATAAAGCATCATTAACCTTCTAATCAAGGTTTAGGAGGCTAAACTCACCAGAATCACTTTCCGATGAGTCTCTGACGAAGACAACGGTGAGGCAATCAGAAAACCTCCTCAGGGCGGCACCAAAAGAGGACCGAAAGGCACCCAAAACGGGCATTGAAGATTCGGATCTAACTGGAACTCCGATTGTTGCTCTTGGTCAGAACTAGCTGGAATCGGCGGCTACTTGGATGGAAACAAGCAAGGATGGACGACAACAGCTCGGGCAGGTCGAGGTAGCAACTCACAGCGGCGTTGGCAATGGCGAGTAGCTGCTGGACGACGGACGGCGAATGGTTGGCGCACGGAAGAAGGTGGAGCGGAGCAGCGATCTAGCAAGTAGCGAGCTAGTGCGCAAGCGCGCGCGGACGAGCGGTGAGAGCAGTGGCGAGTGGCTCCGGTGACGAGCGAGTAGGCAACCGAGCAGGCAGCCGAGCAGGCAATTAGGCGTCGCGTGAAGGGGGCTGGATGAGCTGGTTTCTGCTCAATCTTCTCTCTCCTCTTTAATTGGTTCCCAAGGAAGAGACCAATGAAGAAGTTGATGTTGATAAGTGCTTTTTGGGGGCAATTGTGCATCTCACACTTGTCCAAATCTCCTCAACTTAGGCCCCACCATGACCTCATGTGACATCACTTCCAACTCACTCAAATCTTCCACAACAATCCTCCAATGGGTCCATTTTGCTTAGTCCACCGTGGCATACGAATTTCCAATATTTGTACACCAAATTTCTTTCAATTTCATTCAATTCTCTTATAATTGAACCAAATTAAAGTCCATAAAATTAATCCAATGTCACCACACTTTAATTCACATCTTTAATTGACCATAGAACCATCTTGAGTCCCAAAAGTACGACCAAAAGTGGGCCTGCTAATTTTTCGAACCAAATTAATAATACTTTGATTATTTGCCCAAAAACTCGGTTTGCATGAAAAATCTTCCGAAGATGAGTCAATGTTCCTAAAATGATTTGTGACACAACAAGATTTCCAATTTTAGAATTCGATTTCAATTTCATAATTAATTTCACTCTGGCACGATACTAGCGCGTCCTGATCTACCAGGTAGATTTTAGAAATTTGCATACATTTGACCTATGGTTGATCATTTTCAGGTCACAATGTACATTTTTGACACATTGGTGACTCTCAATTGTCGTGGTAATCTCAAGGTTTCAAATATGGACACAGGGTACCCAAACGATAGAAAAGCCGGCCTAGTGCCGATCGACAAGAATTGTGCAATTTGGTGGAATCACCCATACTTGATCACATGCCTCTATCGAGTCGGCCTATCTCCAATCTCTAATCAATTTTTAATTGTGCCGTAATGATCCTTGCAGATTAGCTCGGTCGAAATGTCGCTTCCTAGTCAAATTCTCGAGTCTAATACATTAAAATCTCTTAACGACTTCATCTGATAAACCAGTTTTCATATGAGTGGCCGACTCAGGGAAAAGAACTATATGCGTGCCGACGAAATGCCTGTCTCAATTTATTGAAAATAGAATTGGAAAAATCGGGATGTCATAGATGGTGTCAAGAACACGAAGTTCCCAACATGAACGGCGACACGAATAGCACAAGGATGGCTCCTCAAAACCCATAGCCAAGCTTGGGCTTGGCTTAGGCAATGGTGCACCGGCAATGGTGGTGCTTCGATGATAGGAATGGCAAAACAAAGGCAGCACAGTGGCTTGACAAACGGCTAGTGGACAGTGGCTAAAGGGGTAGTGAATGTGGGGCTTTGGTGGTGATCATGATGAAGAAGAAGAAGAGGAAAATGAAGAAAAAAAGAGAGAGAAAGGAGAGAGGGGATGTTTGGCCACTTTGGGGGGAAATGAGGGGAAGGGGGGGAGAGAGAGATATATATATAATATTTTTCCCTAAAAAATATCTTCCCTAAAAATCCTCTCCTACACTTATTTTTCTTTTTGTTTTTGTTTTCTTTAATGCCAAAAGCCCTTGGGCCCGATATTGAGCCTGAATTGGGAATTGGGCTTGAAATGGGCTCGGCTTGGCCTAGCTTTTCCTCTCGGCTTCCGATTCTTATCCGATTATTCATTTTCCGAAAAATTTTAAGCTTACCGACAATTCGTAAATGAATAAGGTGACATCTAATAGATTAGTCTCGAAACTCTTGAAAGTTCAATACCCAAAATCAAATTAAATTTCATGATTAAAATCAATCAAATGCGATTTTAGTATGACCTAAACTATCAGATAGCTTTTAGGGGTTTTCGTGCGATTGACCCGTGGTTGATGATTTTTATTCACATTTGTGCATTTTCAAATCATGAATGACCATCGGTTGTCATGTAATCACAAGAGTTCAATTACATACCCTAACTACAATATCAATAGGAAATCGGTTTATTGTCGCTTGATGTGAGTATCATAGTCGTGCGGAAACACCCGCGAACCGACTACATACTTCTGTCAAATCGATTTATATATTTCACTAATTGGCCTATAACAGCATAGTATTGATTCTTGTTGATCCTTATGGTCAAGCGGTCTATCCCTAATTGAATTCTTTGATTTTTTGTGTTTATAACCATTTTTCGGCATCGCCCAATATATTAGTTAACTCATAAGTGATTAATTCGGAGTAAATTAACTATTAATATATTGATAAAATAACTATTTCATATATTTTAAAATGGGTCAAATTTTAGGATATCACAGTTGATACAAGAACTAACTAACCACTGAATTAAGAACTAATTATGGTCTAAAGTGTTATAAAGAAGTTTTTGAGAACTACGCATACCAACAACTTTTACTATTAAGCTACATCAAGTAATGCAATCATATGTCTTATTAGTAGCTTCAATATGACTATGTAAGAAATCATATCGAGTTATCAATTCTGTGAGCACGAAATTGTGTGCTCCGGTAGTTATATTCGACTTGCATTTATTAGGGTACACAATCAACCGGACAGAGATTAACTACAATCTAGTACTTGAAGAAACTCCACATATGCTTAAAAAATAACAAAGAAATACTAGGTAAGCTACAATTACTAAATAAAATCGACATACTAAGTGGTGTAGTAGGCTGCAAATGAAATTTTCAAAATACGAGGGTGTTATTCTAGACTTACCCGACATCATTCAAAACTTACTAAGATGGTACAATAACGTAAATGGTCTAGGCTAGAGCTTCATCCAAAATGTCCTACGCTGAAATGTTCGGGCTGGGTCGAAATTTGGTCAAAAGCCCGCCTGGACCGGCCCATGCATAGCCCTAAAATATAATACTAGGATAAAATCTTGTGATATCAATTAAAGAACCTTCTAATGAAACGTGTGCATATTGGGGCTTTGACCTCATAAGAAAATTGTCCTACTGTGCAAATATGCTGAAACGACGATGTTGTCCACATGCAAGCGATGCAAATGTTGCCTTCGTGAAACATGGATCAGCCGGCTGGACTTTTTATACTTTGCCCGTAGAATGCATGTAGACAGTAATCGGAGAAATATAAAATACTCGTGTCTGCGAATGTCATCCATGCAATCAGCAGAAGAAGAATGAAATTCCATAAGCAAATTAAAATAACGATAGTTTTTACGATGTTCTCGAAATTTGGTGAGAAAGACAACCCACCAATTCTTCGCCAAATTTGAAATTGGATGAAGGTTTTGCCTTCTTTCTCTAATGTGACAGACAACTTCTTTTGGCTTGTGGAGGCCAAAATGATCATGAGCAAATTAATCCAGTGGAGTAAATGGAAAGCTAGCATCGAAGTCAGAAGCACAATAGTGCAAAGTACTACCTGCACAAGAGAGCTGCAAAACAGTGTGGGCTTTTTCTAAGGCGCAACAAGTCAGGATAGAACTAGCCAGTTAAATATAACTCTTCTCCGTCACTTTAGTTTGGAATATCTCGTGCTTGCAATAAAGTTTAATTGTCTTGAATTTAGTGCATACGGTCATCCTCCGAACAACCCTTTTAGGAAACCCTAAAATGCTCGTGCTAAATACGACTAATTAACAGGATGCATAAAGACCAAATAATAATCAAGGAGGGTTTTAATCGTTAAGCCGAGTCTGTTGAAGTGTGTAATATGGCTACAGATACGAAGAATCAAATATGATATGTGCTAGGCTCTAAGGAAAGTCTAATTGGCGTTTAGTTTTATATGGTAATCAGACCATGGCAATAATAGAGATATCACTGAGAATATCCATATATTGCTTACAATTCGCTGTCAAATTATTTGCTTTCTAGCATTCATGTTATATGATGATGTGCTTGATTGACATCGAATTTAATGAATTGCACCAAAAAACAATGCTTATTCTTCCGATCGTGTTACTATTCTAGAGGTAATTTTGTTAAAAAAAAAAATTGTGAGTTCTTGCTTTTGTAAGAAAAATCTTCCGATCGTGTTATTTTAGGTTAAAGACTATAGTGGTCATCAATTTGTGGCCGGTGGTGAGTAATTGTGTGATGTTTGACTCACCACCACTCCCATCTCCCATCTAGTAAACACATGCATATAATCCAACTTTAAACCCGCAAACAAAATTCTTCTTCTTCTTCAGAAAAAAAAAAAAAAAAAAAAAAATGCGTTGTTCCACTAGAAAGTCCAATAAGTTAATACGTTGGAGAATATAAATTTGTTTATTCCATTGCGCAAACTTACTCATTAGATTTTGCTCAACTTCATTGGTTCCCTAAGATATGAACCAGGATAAGAGAGCGCACAAAAGCTCACTTATTTACTTCATGGAGAACACCTCACTCGGATAAGGGAACCCCATATGCATTCGCTTATTTATGCTTTATTAGAGAAAAGGGCAGGAGACGCCAAGACAGAACAAAACAGAGAGAAATTGTCTGATGATGAAAGGTCCAAATCGTGGAATATTGATTCTAACTGCCTTCAACACGCTCAAACTACTGCCAACATCAACAAACATGCTTCCTCTTCACACACATGTAAGAGTTTTCCTAATGTGGACTAAATTAATTGATATTGTAATTTACTGTTTTTACGGTCAAAATAGGGTTGGTTTAAAGTGAGATAGAAGGTTTCTTAATTAGTCAATGTGGGCGAACGACCGCCCGATCCTGGAAACTATAAATAGTCCTCATATTTCCTTAACCCTAATTTTCACATGTATCCTCACCTAAGGGGCGTGAAAACGACAGTTCGTGAGGAGACCACATTGAGCCAGTGATATAGAGGGCAATAGAGGAGAAGGACTTGATACGTGGATCCCCTTTATATGTGGGTAATCTCTTTTTCTGCTTCCGCTTTATGTTCGATGGATCCAGGTACGTTAATATTTCTACTCAATTATGCATGTTCTTGTTCTGGTTATGGAGATCCTGGGGTTGCGCAATTTGCGTCCAACATGTGGTATCAGAGCAACCATAACCCTAAAACTCGAACGCAATTGGTTTTGCCCTAATTTGTACGGATTTGCCATAATTTGTACGGATCTACCCTAATTTGTATGGATTAGCCCTAATTGGTACTAATCTTGCCCTAATTTGTGATTTTCGAGACTTTTTGTTCAATAAAAATTAAATTAAATCACAAATTTAGATTGGGGGAGACAGATCTAGCAAGAGGTATGGTGCACCCGCCCCCATGCGCGGCCACGCGCCGCGCACTCAGGTGGCGCATGCGGGCGCATGGGGATTATTTTGGCGCGTGGTTGGTGGTGTTGGACTCGTATGGTGATTTCCTATCTTGTGGTATATTTATTTTATATGTTTGGTAGTTTTATTGATATGAAATTGCATATGGAATCCTAAATACGTGTATTTTTAGTATATTTTTGCGTTTTTTTTCTTGTATTTTCTGTGATTTTGGAAATACAGGTGATGGGTTACTAGTATGTTATCACATAATAAAAAGGTATGATTCATCAATAAAAATCAAACTTTATTGTGAACTAAAACTGGCTTAATGAGATACAATTCGTATGAGATTGTATTTGAGCTATGTATTGAGCTGATGAGAAACAATAAAGATTATGAAACTTTTGTTACTCAAGTATACTCCTTTACACACTGGTAATCTTTGAATGATAAACGACTTAAGGACTCGTGACCAAACTGATGTACTGATTAACACATCTGCTGAATATGGGTAATGCATGTCAATTAAGTTACTACATATTGTACATGAACTCATATGGTCACTTGTTAATGTCTATCAAGTTGAATATTTTTTATGGTTAAGGAGTATGACAACATTTATGCAGAGCAATAGTATCTATTGTTAAATTTTAGATATTTAGTTCTCTGGTTTGACTCAATTAATAGGCCACTGGTTGAAGTAATGATATTTGTTACCTAAAATTGATTAATAAATCAGTTGTTGGCCTTTGAGTCATTTTTTCCTTATGAACTCGTGAGTGATAATGGATCAGCTGTCAAGCTTGTTGATTTGGTGTACCCTATATTACTATCGATGTTAATTTGTGAGAGATATTATAGATTAGCATTCTTTTTATGTTGTTCTGGTAATATGTTATTGTGGTGCATAAGAGATGTTTTATTCTCTGTTATGAGAAGTTTCTTGTGTTACTGTGATTAATGATCTCATTGGAATCTGTCTTTCAGGTTCGCTATATGTGTGTGTGTGTGTGTGTGTGTGTGTGTGTGTGTGTGTGTGTGTGTGATTAATTTTTTATTAATGAATAAAGCAATGTAATTAGCATGATATGTGATTTTGGTGATATGCCGCTCCTATCACTAAAGTTAAAATCACATATATATGGTGTATGTGAGAAGTAAAGTTTATATCCCTGGTATGAGAGAATTTCAATGATTCAATTGAGTAGTGACCGCCAAAGTGGCACACTTGATTGGGTTTGAGAAATTTCGGTCTCGTATGATGATTGGGATGTCTCTTAGTCTAATGCGTAATCATACTCCCAAAGGAGGTGATTGTATATTAGTTCATGGAGGGATACATGATAGTGTGGTGGAGGAGTGACTGATCCTAATGGTTCATATGCCCAAATGTGATGAATTCACAAAGATTGGAAAATATTCTCATAAACCTTATCATGTGGGGAGTGTACAATTGCATGTCATGTATTCTGCCCAAAGGTGATTATGTAATTTTGCATGTAACTCTCTGGATGTGTACTTGTACGTCAAGTTACACAATGCTCACATGATACTATATACTGCTTGTTTTTCAGTCACCTTTTATGTAAATGGTAATTCCGTCACCATTGAGGTTTTTACTGCTTCAAATTTTAAGTTGTAGACATATGATTTGTTGCTTGAGAAAAGAGCAATTGAATTTGCTTACTGTCCATGAAACATTCCATTCTGGAACACTTGAAAAGAGGTTTGCCTGCGGACTACACTGCTATAAGATGATTGAAGCCTTAGTTGCTTGAAATTATGTCTCGTCTGATATTGAAATTAGGACACATCTGCAAAGATTGTGTTTAAGTCTTAATGACATATACATCTCGTATATGATTAAAAGGTTGTCAAGTTTAACAGTGGTTATGAGTATTTTGACAAGTATGACAATGCGAAATAACTTAAAGGGTCATTTGTCAAATACTTGGTAGATTCCGGGGTGGTAACTTTATTACTATGCCTGAAAATCTTGACAAAAGATTCACTCGAAATTATTTTGTATCTTATCTAGATTGTTCAAAAGGGTATTGATTTTATGACCCTAAAGAATGTACAAGAATTATGGAATCACATACTCTAAAGTTTCTAAATATTGACGTAATTGTAGAGGATAGCTACTCTCAGATTATTAAAGATAATAGTATGACGGAGGTTACTATGTTTTTGTCTTTACCTATACAGATAATTATGGAATCTCCTGTACCATAAACTAAACTTGTTGAGGTTCAAGGTACTATTCTTGATATAGTTTATAATGAAATTTTTTAAACCTCTCAAGTGCATAATGAAGTGATTGCAGTTTTATTAAGGAGATTTGTTAAGGAAAGATAATCAGTTATACCATCAAAATATATATAGTCTATTTGTGAGAGCATGATTACAATATCCACTGTATGGTTGATGTAATGACATATTTATAAATGTCGTTTCTTATTCTCAATCAAGTATGTGATTAGATGCCATAAAAGGCGATATACAATCTATGAAACATCATAGTGTTTGGAAACTAACTTACTTGCCTAAAGATTACAAGTTCATTAGTTGCAAATTGGCGTACAAAATTAAAAGAATTTCAAAGAAAAAGATTGTGGAATTTAAAGCCAAATTGGTAACTAAAGTTTTCACTCTGAAAGAGGGGTGGATTGTTTATAGTGAAGAAATAAATATTTCTTTCTAGTATTTTGAAAGATTCTTTCAGAGTGAATGTGGCATTAATAATTTATTTTGATATGGAGTTACACCAAATAGATACAAAATCTATATAGTGCAACTGGATGATTTTGCAGCAGATTCAAGTAAACTTTTGTGTAGATTGAAAAGTTCTAATTTACAGTCTTAAGAAAGTTTCCAGACAATATTATTAAAGTTTCATAGTGTTGTTATTTTGTTCAATTGGGAATAAAGTAATTCAATATGCTGCAAGGTTAGTGGGAGGAAATTTTTTTTTTCTCATACTTTATGTACATAATATTTTGTTTACAAGTTGTGACCTTGAGATATCTTATATCATTTGTACGAAGGTCTGTAAGGATTGTTTTTACCATATTATATTAGATTTTCTCGGAGGACATTTGCTGATTATATATTGGAAATATTGAATATACATCATTGCAAGCCAGGAATTGCTCCTGTTGTTAAGGGTGATAGACTAAATCTATCACATTGTCCTTATTTAGATATTGGAAAAATCTAATTAAATGGTGTACCTTGTGTCAGTGCACTTAAAAGTATAATGTATGCTCGAATTTGCACTAGACCAAATGTTGTCTTTGTGATGGGACTTCTAGGCAGATATCGGTCAAATCCAGGACATGATCACTGGGTTGCTGTCAAGAAGGTTTTAAGGTACTTAAAGAAGACAAGAGATTATATGCTAATTTATATCCATGTTCAATTCTTGCAATTAGTAGGGTATTTAGATGTAAACTTTGTTGGCTGTTCTGATGATATGCAATCAATAACAGAATACATATTTATGTTAATAGTAAGTGCAGTAAATAAAGTTTTATGTCATCTTCTACTATGTAAACAATGTTAGTAACATTCTTTTAGGCTGTTACTTGGGCTTTTAGGCTCCAGAACCTCATGAAAGGAGTTGATTGTTTTAACTTTATGGATAGACCCATACGGTTGTATTGAGATAACAAATTTGTAGTATTATTTATTTACTACAGAGGTCTCAAGGGGTCTAAATATATGGTGGTCAAATATTTTTTACCATAAAGAAACGGTACGGAAAGGTGACTTATAATATAATATATTTTCACAGATGATGTGGTTACAGATCCACTAACTAAAGGCTTACGCCCATGTGTATTTGAGTAACATGTCATTAGCATGGGCTTTGGAGTATCTTCGGATATTGTTGTTTAGTGGGAGCTATTTTGGCTTTACTCTGATAAATGTTTCATCTGTGTTTGTTACACTTTGTAACGGTTTGATATGTATCAACTTTTGCATTCGATAAAATATTTTTGAATATATTGTTATTATGTTGAATACATATTGATAAAGTCTCAAGTGATTGTATAAACTTTGAGTGAAGGCTAGGGGCATCCAGGTATCCAGTTATTAGCCTTGTGCATATGTCTTATGATATATAAAGAAAGGTTAACCATAAGGACAAGACATATGTGGGTTCATTGGAACCATAAAGCATTCTCTTGTGGCACAAGTTTTTGTGACACCTAAGGTAAGAGAACGGTGACTAACAAATGAAATCTCTCTATGAGAGACGTTATCAATTTGACACACTACCATATTGAATCCATATTAATAAAGTTGAGAACATTCGTGACCATAGAAGGCTCTGTGTGTATACACGCAGTTACCGCCATGATTCGGTGTTTAAAACTTTATAGGATAGGATTGACTATTAAGAATTATCTCTGGACCAAATGTGCGCACATACGGTACGATTTCAATTAATATAATCCAAGTGGGAGAATGTAAGAGTTTTCCTAATGTGGACTAAATTAACTGATATTGTAATTTACTGTTTTTACGGTTACCGTAAAACAGGGTTGGTCTAAAGTGAGATAGAATGTTTCTTAATTAGTCTAATATGGGCTGGCTAGTGTGGGCCGAGTTAAGCCTGGCTCGTAATGAGGGGGAATGGCTGGAAACTCTATAAATAGTGCTTAAGTCTATCCTCTAACCCTAATTCTCACATGTATCCTCACCTAAGGGGCGTTTACCTAACGCTACACGTGAGGGGGCCGCCTCACTGAGCCAGTGATATGGAGGGTAATAGAGGAGAAGGACTTGATGCGTGGATTCCCTTTATATGTGAGTAATCCCTTTTTCTGCTTCTGTTTTATGTTTGATGGATCTAAATACGTTAATATTTCTACTCAATTATGCATGTTCTTGTTCTGGTTATGGAGATCCTAGGGTTGCGCAATTTGCGTCCAACAACACAGTCTCCAATCGAACGTGATCAATATGCCAAAGCACACAGAACACGAACGACCACGATCCGTGGTCCTACATATTTCTTCTTGGAAACTCAAAAGCTTTGAAAGGATAGTTCGCGAGGAGACCACGAAGTTAGTGAAGAGGTTGTTTTTCTTGCATAGTTACCACTTTCATACTTCCCCCCAATAACTTCCACAATTGAGCTTCGCAATCTGCGGCCTTAATTTCGGAGTCTAGTACGGCAGATCTAGAAGGGTAACTAAAGCATTGACTCATGGAGAGGGAGGGTATCTTTCTGTACTTTATGATTTAAAAAGTAAAAAAAAAAAACTACTGAAGAATATAATATAAAAGAAACATAAAGAAGAATATCTTTTAAGATCTAATAGGAAGCTTCTTTTTGGCCCTGTCTAATATTGTCCATTCTGAGAAATTTTAAGAATGCCATCTGAGAACTAAGTGTGCAAAGGTGAAGTGGATAGATGTGTGTTTGCCAAAGGAGGAGGGTGAATTGAGTTTAAAGTAAAACTATCAGTTTAATATAATTGTTAATATGAAGTTAATACGATTGCTGCTTGTAGAAGCTGAATCTTTGTGGCTTACTTGAATTAAAACCTTTGTCTCCAGGCAAAACTTAAATATGTAATTACTCATGCAAGCAAAGCACGGATGCGCATCGTGAACCTATGCATACATCCCAGGTAACAAAATATGATAGGAATTAATTAGGGCAAATTTATTTTAGGACGCAAAGATAATTAAGATGTTATGAATTGTCTTATCGAATGTTTAGGACTCCATTATTAAGGAGTGTGAAAACAAGCAGGGTGGATATGAAGGAGCTGAAGGTGGAGGCAAAGAGTACGGATGCTAATCGTTTGCTTGAAAATAAAGTACGTGAGACTTTTCTTTTCGAGAACACCGAGGTTTGTGTTGACTAGAATGGGAGCCGGATTGTTTTGGCAGGACTTGGCCCGGTTCATTGCAGATATACCTTGCGACATGAGTCAAACGACCTCTGATGTAATCAATTGAAATTCAATTGGGAAACGTGCATGTTTAGGAATTAATTAGGGCAAATTTTTTTAGGACACAAAGATAATTAAGAGGTTATGAATTGTCCTTTAGAATGTTCAAGACCCCATTATTAATGAGTGTGAAAACAAACAGGGTGGGTATGAAGGAGCTGAAGGTGGGGGTAAAGAGCATGGAGGCTAATTGTTTGCTCTGAAATCAAGTACGCAAGTACGTGAGACTTTTCTTTTCGAAAACACCGAGGTTAGACGTTTCTTTTCGAGAACACCGAGGTTTGTGTTGACTAGAATGGGAGCCAGATTGTTTTGGCAGGACTTGGCCTGGTTCTTTGCCGATATACCTAATGCCATGAGTCAAACGACTTCTGATGTAATCAATTAAAATTTAATTGGGAAACGTGCATGTATTGAGGCTGCGGCCTCATTAAAAGATTAGATGAAAATCAGGGAGTGTTGAATTGCGTTGTCTTTCATGATGAAATTGCCACCGGGCAAGTAATTCAAATCCGCTCAAGTAATCCGTGTGCTCAGCAGACACTAAAAATTAGTCCCTAGTTGGACCTTTAATTCATACATTTAAAGGCAACCAAGAGTACGGCTAAGTTAGCAAGCGACTCAACTTAGAGAATATACGGTCAAAAGAGGATGCGATTCTTCTTTAATGTGAACTGCTTATATAACCAATGAATTAAGATCCTCTAAAATTAAGAGATACAGTTACGTTACATAAAAATTAATCCCCCCCCCCCCCCTTCCCCTTTTCGCATTCCATTTATGCTCCTCCTCACCTCACTCACGTCAAACAGCCCCCACAGTACAACCCACACCACTCGCAAGTCTCTTTCTGCCCTCAGTTTGAGCCACCACCACCTGTCGGCTATGGCAACCCCATGTGTTGTGTTTATATGCAATATACTTACTAATAAGTTTAAGTATGACTGGTTTTTATATTTACCTTGTATTTGTTTATACATTTTGGCTTGGAGGAGAAATAGAAAGAATGAGAACAAATAGGTTTGTCAAACGTTGACCATTGAAGTGAAATGGTGTTCGGAGAATAGTTTTGTTCCGATAGGTGCAATCTTTAGAGCAACTTTGTTTT
This sequence comes from Eucalyptus paniculata subsp. matutina, assembly GCA_017140255.1. Classification (NCBI taxonomy): domain Eukaryota; kingdom Viridiplantae; phylum Streptophyta; class Magnoliopsida; order Myrtales; family Myrtaceae; genus Eucalyptus; species Eucalyptus paniculata. The sequence goes on along the minus strand of CM029438.1, from coordinate 1,124,492 downwards.
TTTCGGTTCAATGCATCAAAGAGTTTCTTGTTAAACTATTGAGAGGATGCCGCATTTGAAATTAAATTTGAATTTAACGTGTTGGATTCAGAGTTTGCTGGTCACTTGGATGGAGGGAGGTCCTTGACAGGTTAAGTATTCAGTTTTGTGGGTTGTCAGGTGGAAAAAGCAATTATAATATGTAGTTGCTTTGCTGACATTAAAGCAGAGTACATGGTGTCAATCGACGTAATCAAAGAAGAAATTGGCACAGGAGTTAAATTCCATAATATGGGATTTTTGTAGGAGAAGATAATTATTTACTGCAATAATTAGAGTGCAATACATTTGACTAAAAACCATGTGAATTACAAGCGGATGAAACGCAATGATGTCACCTACAATTTTGTAATTGATATGATGTCATGAGAAACCGTATTCAATGGAACAAGTGCACACACAAATAATCAGACAGACATTTTGACGAAGCCCATCCCATTGACCAAGTTCCGGTACTGTTCAAATTGGTTGGAGTCAGCAGTAGGTGATGAGCATAGAGGCTAGGGTAGGACAACAGTGGCGAGGATGAAGTTGGACTTCTCGCAAAATGGAGATTTATTGATTAAGGCTTGAAATGAATCCTAATTGTTTTCAAATCCGATCTATAATTGAATCGCACAGAAATCTAGGTCGAATTGGACTCTGGCCAACAGGATTGTGGTTGATGCAAAACGGAAAATTAATTTCCACAGGATATTTTATTCTTTATTGAAGATGAAGTACATTTTCACATCGGAGAAGGACTTATACTTTATTTGCAAAAAAATATATGTTGTTGAGTTTAGTCTTGGGTGCATATTGAGTATGCTTAAGATGTGTGTAAACTTACGGGAAATGCAGAAGGCATTAATAGCAATTATCCAATAGAGTGAGAGTTTAAGAAAACTCCTATCTTGTGATTGATTTTTTGGGATTCAGGTTTAACCTAGGATTAAGAAACAATTATAAGTGAGTGTGATTGAGCAGTTTTAATTTTATATTTGCCAATTATAATGGAACCATCTCAAAGATATCTCCCCATATAGTGGGCACACCGCTGGATCAAGTAAACCCATTGTATTACAATTTATTTTTGTAGTTTATTTCTTACTCAAATCGTCACGCTTCCACTTAGTCATAATATATCACATTTTAGAAACAGAAAAATTCATTATGGATCACATAGAAAGAATACAAGCTTGCATGCATTTCTTAAATTATGACTGATTTTGACCACATATCATTTATGAGTGTAGCGTACCTTAGTTTCTTCATAAATCGTAATATATAGTAATAGAATAAGGTTTATTTGATATTCTGGAGTTCTATCATTTTTACATTTAACCTTCCGTTTTGCTGAAAGCAAAATTAATCAAGTATTGAGATGGTTTTTACTTGTCATTAATTTGGCAATTGCTGTTTACAATCTTCAGCAGGTTTTCGTGTTGGGCAACATAAATAAGACCAGACAACATTTACACGTGGGAATTTAAGTTTCGCGACTGCACGAGTTTATATTCAATCGGTGAAACCATCCACGGGAAACATTGCTCAGCCACCTAGAAAACGTCGTCCCATACTATCAATAAGTAATTCAATGGTCGTGGTCAGTCTCAGACAATCGTAGGGAATTCAAGGTGTTTGTGGTTTTAGGGAACTAGAGAGAAGTTGCAAGGTAAGACTAACAAGTGAGAAAAGACAGAGGATGCTTCGAAATTATGTTAACTGAATAGTCGTAGGCACGCGATCACAGATAACGAAAGTAGATGGTGCATGCACACGGACGGTTACATTCGTTGGATAATCAGAGCGACTGACCGAGTACGAGTCACATCAATGAAGTTTCCGATGAATGAGACGGCACAGCAGAGAGAAAGAACGAAAGAGACGTCAAAGTCCATGGAGTTTACAAAGAACTAGAAAGCACGTGTGAATCTTAGACCTCTTAGGTCGATGTCATTGTTGGTGCCATCATTTGTTGAAGATTGTGGCAATCGTGCTGCATGAACCCGTCAAACAAAATGTTGTAATTGAGTTTAATATGCTCTTAGTGTACTTTTTCCTCATTGGAGATTATTATGCTTCAAAATGTTTTTGTTAGGGTTGTGCCTTTTTATTTAGAGTTACATCTATTATTCAAATAATAAGTCTATCCATATAAGAGTTACATCTTTTTATGATCCAAGACTATCCATACAAAAAGCTATATTCTTGAATCTGTTTTTTTGAACCAATGATCATGTCCTAAAGAAAGATGAAAATCTTAATTACGTACAATGCATGTGGCTGCCTATTAGTAACCTTGAATTATAATAAACAAATAAAAGAATAATTTTCAAAGTCACCATATACTGGATAAAGCTAATCAATCAAATGAGTCGGTCCATACTAGTCAAAAAGTGAATTTTGACATCGAAAATATAATAATTAATCCATTTTTAATTTCAAAACAAAGGAAAATTCGAGTTAGGCGTGACTCAGCTTGATCTGGAACCATTTAGTTTGTTAAATTATCGTTTCAAGTTTGAATTCGTATAACGATTTGTTAAACTGAATTTTGTTAAGGAAGGTTTTTCAAGCGAATTACAAATTGGATGAAGAAGTCCTTTTTCTTATTAGACTTTTTTTTGGACGTGCAAAATAAACAAGGAAACAAAAGAATGAAGTTAACCTATCACTGCAAGATAAAAGATGAAATAAAATAAAAGATAGAATAAGGATTTCTTTATGCTGCAACAACCCTTGTTCACATTGAAGACTAAAGTAGGTGGGCCCCGGTCAAATTGTTGACCTTGGGCGCACACACATATAAAAAGCGGAAAAGAAGAGGAGGAGCCGTAGAAGCCCTACGAGAGAAAAAAAAAAAAAAAAAAAAAAAGGAGCCGCACGTCCACACATCCAGACGCCGCACAAGCCGTGAAGAGGTAAAGAACGCGAAGGTATACGTACGTAGAAAAGAGACCGATGTCTAGTTCTTGTTTTGGCGTATATAGAGCATTTTACCTTGAGATTGAATGCACGGTAATTTTGTATCATGAATTTAAGTCCAAATGAATTATTTATTTTTAAATACTTTAGGTTTGAACTTAAATCTAGATATGAGAAATACTTAAGCATGTGAGAAATTGTAAATCTTGATTCTCTGATTATAGTGAATTATTCACTGTTAGCTCTTCCCGTAAATGTAGGTATAGATACTCGGACTGAATCATGTAAATTTCCGGTGTCCTTATTATTTTTTATTTACTTCTCTAGTGATTTTACGTTGACATAAATTGCAAAATCTATCGTTTTCACGTATTATATTCAAACATAGTTTAGTCTGAACCTTTTTTCTTGTACAATAGACCCTAGCCTGGAAATTTCAAGTGCATCCTGTTAGGGTTGAGCCAAAAAGACATACTTGAAGCGGCCCCTGCTCACCCGTAGTAGCCAAGTACTCATGTATGCCTTTCACAATCAATTCACGATCAATTATATTGAAAAAAAAAAAAATACCAACTTTTACACTATTGGAGAACTCGTGATAATTTATTCTGGTGGAATCCAACTTGATTTCAAGGATTCTTTAGATGTCATATAACTCGAGTGAGTAGAATGAGTTTAACCAATACTTACACTTGAAATTAGTTAGCTCGGAAAGCTAGGCCATAAGTATATCAACTGAATATCTAAGAAACGAATTTTTATTGCATAAATCCAGAATATACATACTTTAGTGGTTCATTTTAGTCGTTGGATCATGCCGTTGCCATAGAGAGCCAAAGTTATCTAAGGAAGGAGATACAATGAAGTCGATGTGTACCAACACTCAATCGATGAGATAACGCCTCTTCAAGCTAGTAGGGTGCTCCGAAATTACTAAGAGGAATACAAAAAGTTACTAAAGTTGAGGATAAAAGCAAATTTTCTAGGATATATATACAAAGTTAGAGATTTGTTATGATTAAAAGCTTGCTAAAGTGATCATGGAAAGCCAAATACTGTATAAAACTCATATATGAGCATGCGATGTGGCTCAACCTCTCAAGAGTTTTGCCTATGTATACAAATGTACAGTGAGAGATGATTTTGTATAAATGTAAAAGCAAGTTTTGGGTAATTTGTTTGTAGGATAGAGTACACAGCATAATAGTCAAGTGAGGGCCTTGCATATCAAGAAGTAGGCTGTAAGGCAAAACATTTTAGTTCAATGCTATACCATCATTGTATTGGTTGAGAGATAGATAGGATCTTATTAAGTACATATCCATTCAAATTTTTTATCGGCAGCACTTGGGAGAGATTTTAATTTACTTGCAAAGAACGTACTTTAGCATAATAAACTTCATCTTGATTTGTCCATTACAATCATACTTATGCAATCACCATTACTTTGAACAAGTGCTATTTTAGCTAAAATGCGCAAGCCGCAGCATAAAAGCTCAAACGCCAACTGAAAGAAATTGTATCAGAAGGAATAAAAGTATGACAACACTGCTTAAAGAACAAAGAAATTTAGAATACATATTCTCACATCGTCCCGATAAAAGCATGAAGCTCCACTATAAAGATCATATATGATTCATAAAGGAGAATTGATCTCTAAACCAGATAAAATACTATCCCCATAGATGGATTTTGGATAGTACAACATTTATTTCATATATCCACTCTTACTGATAGACATGCTAGGCTATTATACTCAACCCGGTGGAAACTTTACTAGATAGACTCACAACGAAGTTTACTGCATAGGGGCAAAAACTAGCCTTATGAAAAACAAAGGAAAATTGACATTACTGAGGAGATCCACGATTGCAACAATCATCAACCATATTACCATCACTTTGCCCATAAATCTATGGTGAAGTCGTCGTAGGAATCACCAAAATACACACAATCGGAGTACATACCCTCATAAGAAGGCGATATACTTCCCAAATTCTGGCTCATACCCTCCAAATCTTCTATTGCGCTAAAATCTTTCACAGAAAGCAATTGTTCCCAAAAGTTTGCATCTTCTCCAATTATATTTCCCGCAGAGTGCCAGCGATTCACTAGGGTTTTGTCACCATGATGAACTTCATAAGATGGGCACAAGCTGCTTGCATCTAGTGTTGAAATCCTGGGGAGATCCAAAATTTTATTGCTTCTGTAGGATGAAGAATGGAAGTAGATGGATTTTGGTGGATTAAAATATTATTTGGATTGGAGTTAACTATTACATCACATGCAATTGGCATTTCCAATTTTTCCTGGATGAAGCGTTTTTTCAAGCGAGTGTGCCAGTAGTTCTTTATCTCATTGTCCGTCCTTCCTGGAAGCCTACTTGCGATTGTGGCCCAACTACAAGAAGAAAAACTATAAATTAGAAACCTAGCTCATCATGAATAGCAATGACGATGTGTTCTTGCTTGTTGATTGAATCAGAAAAAAATATATATTTATATATAGACACACACACACAATATGAAGTGCTTGATTCTAATTTAAGGTTCTAGATTATTTACTGTGGTGATTACCCCACTCATTCCTCGAGTTGTGGTATAATGATAATATAAAGTTATTTCCGTGCCCTAGCAGAAACATAGGTATTTTCCTCAGTTAATTTGCTGGATCTGTGGTATCTATAAGCTAGGAAAAGCAGATGGATTGAAGTAGCATGCCAATTAGGTCAATTCCAAATCAACTGGGGAGAATGATTTAATCATGAGAATAGAACATATTTTGAGGCACAAATTTCCCAAAGTCCGTGTATGTCGTACAATGCCAACCAAGAATCATCCTGCATACTCCGAATTTACCTACCGATTACCAAGAACTTGGTGCGAGTTGATAATGATTTCCTCCTCTTCTTTGGTGATGTTGCCATGCTTGATGTTGGGCCTCAGATAGTTCATCCACCGAAGTCGGCAACTCTTTCCGGTTCTTGCCAAGCCTGATGATAATAACAAATTCAAAACTAGGGCTAGTGATTATGAGTTGAAATTTTTTTTTATAAAATCTTGATCTAGCAATGCTCTGGGGTTTGGATCCATGTATAAGCCACTCAGTTACTTGACTCTTCAGGGTGCTATACTCTTGAATCCGGAAGATGCAAACCCACATCGAACTCGTTCAATGAAGAGAAATTGGATCTAGGAAATAAAAGTTTCAATACATCACGTACTCACCAGCAGGTTCGGCCATGTGAGTCCAGCTCCAAATGCCATATCGCATGATATAAGCCACCAGTTTCCGGTCTTCCTCAGCACTCCAAGCACCCTTCTTCACTGTGTTATTGCTGTTGCTGATTTTGTCAACCCTGGGATACCTGGCCATCGACACCAGAGATTGCGCAGTTTCCAACCCTCGTCGGCTTTGAATGAAGTTATTCCTCTCCAAAGAGGGTCACTTGGATTTATAGTCGTTCGGTACCTTGCACGTGTCATCAAAGCTTGACCCGCAAGGCTTTTTTCATGAATAATTAAAAGCAGATAATTACTAGTGTAATGGGTACTTGTTCTTCCAGGAAATTGCCCGAACCTTCTTGGCATCTTCCAATCAATTCTCTTTCCAAGAAATGAAAATCTGGCAAAGTTTGACTCGTTTTACGGCCGATACTAAACTTTTTTAGGAAAAGATGAGTCATAAATATCGTTTTATTATTCATTTTCCCTAGATAATTACCATAGAGGACCCCAAAATTTTACTTATGACTAATCCAAATGTCACATGTTGATGATCAATAACACAAGACCATCATCCAAATCGGCTAGTTGGGATGTAGAATACTTTTTAATTAAAAGAGTGATTTGGTAGGAAAATAAAATATCATAAAACTTTGTTTTTTCATGGATAATCAACAAGTAGATAATTCCAATGGAAATTGGGTACTCGCTCTTCCTGGAAGCACCATAAGTTGTGCATGTTTGGCATCAATGGTAAAGTGTGGACGGAGCCCACTATTGGACATCCAAGTATAAAATGTCGCCATGGGAGACATACTCTAATTACAACTATATACGGGAAAGCCCTTTACTTAACTAGGACAATTCATTGCTCTGAAAGTTTTAACATGAACATCTGTCCAATTCTTTTTTTTTTTCTCTGGCAACGAATGGGGTTGTTTCCTTGAAATGAAAGGTAATATTATAATATCATAAAAATTTAAAAAAGAAATATTAAATACGTTTTGCGCATGCAATGAATATAGAGCATGGTTTACTCGCGATAGCCTTGTGAAACAGATGTCTATTGACTTTGGCAACTAACGTAAATCAGCCTATGTCATCCGTGTGTTCGGCGGCTGACAATAAATTCCACAAAAAATTAAAAGTTAACAAATTATTTCTCTATGGTCTTGAAAATTGGTGCAAAAACGCTACCCAGACCAATTCATTAAGTTTGAGATAAGACGAAAGTTTGTCATTCTTTATATGTGGTGAAAAAGAACTTTTCCGATGATGGAGACCAATAACGATAAAATAACAGATTAATTAAATGAACTAAATGGAGAGCCGGCTGCGAAGTCAAGAGCACATCGTGCAAAGTAGTACCTGCTCGAGAGTGCTATACAGCCTTCTAGAGCACCTTTAGCCTTTCTAACGTTGACTGAGTCGAGCAAGAAAATATGCAGGTAATATTCATGTCTTTATCCTTAATTTTCATTCCCTAAATGCACAGAACTTTCATTTATATCAGTATTCTACCCAAAAAATATGATGTGCTTGTATTTGATACATCTATTGAGATAAAAATTGTTGTGTATTTCCATTAAACTTGAGTGGGTATCTATATACCCAAGGGTACATTCTAGAAGATCTATATGCAAGAAAAGAATACATTCTAAAAAGAAGATTCTAAACCTTCCAAATCAAATAGCACTATATTTGATTGATAACTTCTGAAGATAAGATTCTAAATCTTCCAAATCTTATAGCGCTATATTTAGTCGATACACACCCTCAAGTGGAAGAGTCAAGACTACAAATCTTCAACTTGTCTCGTAAAAATGCAAAACATGCTTTGGGAAGACCTTTGGTGAGAGCATGAGCTAATTGGTCAGCGGTAAATATAAATTGCACACTGAGCTGTCGTTGGGCCACACGATCATGGACAAAGTGGAAGTCAATTTTAATATGTTTACTACGAGCACGGAAAACCGAATTTGCAGATAGATAATTGGCACCAATATCATCGCACCAAAGGATGGGAGGACCTCGAAGAGGGAACCCAAGCTCTTGAAATAGTGACTTGAGCCAAATGAGTTCAGCTGCAATATCGACAAGAGCTTTATACTCAAACTCTATGGAAAAGTGCACTACTATTCGTTGTTTTCTGGAACTCCAAGAGATCAAGTTAGGATCAAGAAAAATAGCATACCCTCCAGTTGACTCCCTGTCATCAAAGCTACCAGCCCAATCTGCAACGGAAAAGGCTTGCAAGCGAGTATCATTGGATCAAGAAAGAAGCAAACCAAATGACATTGTATGTTTGAGATAGCACAAGATGCTTTTCACCATTTGCCAGTGGTCTTTAGTCGGTGCATGCATGATTTGACAAGCTTTATTAACAGCAAAGGAGAGATCTAGTCTTGTCAATGTCACATATTGCAAGGCACCAACTATAGACCAATACATAGTAGGATTAGACGTTAGAGCATCCCCTTCTCAAATGGTTTTGCAGTCGTGGCCATAGGAGTTTGGACATGCTTGCACTTAAACATCCCGGCCGATAAGAAGATCATCAATTTAACGTCCTTGAGAGAGAAGTAGCCTGTTTGAGTGAGAGACGGCCTTTATCCCATGGAAAAAGTGGAGGGAGCCAAGATCCTTAATTAAAAACTATGTAGATAATTTCTATAAAATTACATTTATGATAGAAGATGCATTACTTGTAACCAGAATGGCATCAACATAAATATAAATAAATAAATAAATGACATCAATGCCTCTTCAATAAAGAAACAATGAGGGATATGTTTGTGATGTCGAAAATCTCAAATGAAGCAAAAAATATGAGAGTGGTGAAACCAAGCTCTCAAAGCTTGCTTGAGACCATATAAAGAATGATGCAACTTGCAAACATAGTCACGACGAGTGGGGTCCTCATATCAAGGGGGTTGCTCCATGTACACCTTTTCAAAAAGAACCCCATGCAGGAAAGTTTGTGCACATCTAATAGTCTCACTTGCCACCCTTGAGGGGCAACAAGAGATAATATGGAGCGAACGGTGGTAATTTTTATAACTAGATTGAAGGTTTTCGTATAATCTAAGCCTTGTTGTTGATGAAAACCCTTAGCAACCAAGTGAGTTTTATATCATTCAAGACTACCATTCGCTTTGCACTTAACTTTGTAAACCCACTTACACCCAACAAGGTTCATAGAGGAAATGCGAGGGACCAAAGACCATGTGTCATTTTTTAACGAGGCATTAAATTCATCGGCCATAGCTGCACACCATTTGTTGGCTTGGGTGAATGAGGTTGCTTCAGTGGGGGGGCTAGTGGCTATATTAATTTGAGGAGGACGAGAGCAAAGTTGCATGGTGTAAGCGCATGTTGACCTAGGTGGGGGCGGCAGTGATAGTGGTGGAGAGGATGAGGGGCAGGGATGATAAAGGTCATGGAGGGGCGTAGTTCTTAAGTCGGGGGAGATGGATGAATCGATATTAGACAATGCCTGGGGAGCCAGTGGAGGAGTCTGTGATCTCACTATGTTGGTAGGCAGAGGAATACTAATAGAAGCCGAATAGAAGCCGAAGCCCACAATACTAGGATAGGCGCAAGAAGTGATAAATGAGGTGATGGATAGAGAATGGACGGAGTTGCAAAGGGAAAACACATTTCATCGAAATGAGCATGTCAAGCAATATATAAATGATTGGTAATAGGATCAAGGAAGCATTACCATGTGTGAGATGGACTATATCCTAAGAAAATACAAGGAATAGAGCGAAAATCCATCTTATGAGCATTATAAGGACATGGATATGGAAAACAATGACGCCCAAAGATTTTTAAAAAGAAATAATGCGGAGGACGATTGTAAACTATTTGAAAAAGGGGAGACACAATTATTGACTTTAGCCATGTCGCGACCTAAATTTTGGATGCACTACTTACGATTATGCTAATGAATTACTAAGTTTAAACTTAGCTCAGGCTCTTCAAGCCCATACCAATTCTCGATTTAGGTTCAAATATTTAACATGCAAGAGATTATTAGCCAAGAGTCGCCACTAATCAATTTACGGTAGGTCGATTAAATACCTAAGTAAAATAATGGGAGCTACAAGTTAGAGACTACGGGGATTTGGTTACACTAGACTTTTCTAATGCTCTTTCGGTACCTTTCTCTTTTTATTTCAAAAAAATGTTTTGCAGGCAGGTTGAATTAATTTTAATTCACTCCCCTAACATGTGAAGTGATTATGCGGGTGCAGAAATTACCAATTTAACACCCAGATAAAGCAATGAATAAGTTGCAAGACTTACCTCATAACAACGAAATCATCTGTAATGTTAGATTATAAGTCACATCAACAGTCCTAGATATGATTTAAATTAACACGTAATCACTCAATCCTTTTTCAAAGAATTTTCTCTTGTTTAATAAAATCTAATATATATGCAATACAATCTAAGTAAATGACCTAATTCTAATGATGGACAATCTCTAACTAAATGGACCTAACAACAATTAATAAATGACATGTATTTTATGAACCTAATTCTATAAAACGTGCACATGGCATTTTTATTTTTCTTAAAAAACATGCAATCTATCTAAAAGATTTATTTAAACTTAAGATTAAACAGGCAATTATATCCTAATATGCAATGACATACAAAGAATGTCATAATTCTAATTTTTTTCTTTTTATTTTCTATGAAATTTGAAATTAAAATTGCCACATAAGAAACGTGCAACTTAATTTTAAAAAAAAAAAAAACCAACATCCTAAATGAATGCATTTTTTTAAAAAAAAAAATTCGAAATAAAATATATATTCTAAATATGTAAGATAACCTTAAAACAATAAATATTTTAAAACAAACATAATCCTAACTCAAATAATTTTTAAATATTTTCTTTTACGAAAATAAAATTGATTCAAATAACACGACAAAGAAATCGAGATAAAATAAGATTGATATCCATAAATTGGCAAACCATATCTTGTGCATGAAATTGTGTTGGCCAATTTTTAGATAAAATCGTAAATCGAATCTCGGCGTTAAATCGGATCGGCGATTTTCTAAAGCAATTACAAATCAGATTTCGAACACAAAAATCGGACTATCAATCCCTAAATTAAGAGGTTAAATCATGTCGGGAATTTCGATTGTACATTGGTGACTATTTCAAACAAAGGATCAAATTATTAAAATAAAGAATAAAATAAAGTAAATAAATAAATAAAAACTACCTAATTTGATTTTTCAAATGAGATTTAACGACGGCGGATTGTGGATCGCGATGGGGCTCAGTATGGCTCAAGGATGGGTCGCTGTGATGGTGGGTCGCCGGAGCTCCGGCGAGGGGGCAGTAGTCGCGGAGGAGGGCACAGCAGCAAAGGGGCGGCGCTTGGGTAGCAGGCACAGCCGGCAGAGCAGCGGCGTCGCGGCGGAGGCGCTGCAGGGGCGTCAGGTCGCCGCGGGTCAGCGCGGGCTGCAGGCGAGGCGGCACGCGACGGTGACTGGCGGAGCGATGAGCTGGTGTCGCGAGGCTGGCTGAGGCTCTGCAGGGGACTCGCGGGTTGCTGGCGTCGCGAGGCTAGCGAAACGTCGGTGGTCGGTGACGCGGCTTCCAGCGGGCAGAGGGCGGAGCGCAGTGGCGTCGGGCAACAGGGGCTTCACGGGGGCAAGGGCGACAGCGACAGAGCTTCGGGCGGTCGGAGGTGTAGGGTCGTCGCGGGTCAGCGCGGCTACAGGCGAGACGGAGCAGAGGTGTGAGGACACCGGCAGCAAGCGAAGGCGGGTTACGGCAGGCGGGTTGCCGGTTTCGCGCGGTGCTCGCGGATGAGCGGCAGGGGTGGCGACGGCCGGCACAGCGAAGGAAGCGCAGGCCGGTGCAGTGGACGGCGCGAGCTCGCGGGTGAGGCGGAGCTCCGGTGGCTGGCAGAACGGCGTGCCGGTGCGGCTGAGCGGGCAGTGGCAGAGGCGGTCTGGCGTCGCGGGGGGAACGAGCGGCGACGTCCGGCGCGGAGAGTCCACGAAGAAGAGGAACAGTCCTTTTTTTCCTTTTTTTTTTTCCCTTTTCTCTGTCTCACTCACGTCCTCTCTGCAGCACTTTCTTTTCCGACCTGTTCTCTCTTCCCCTGCCGTGCGTATCCTCTTACGAGTCTTACCTTTCTTTACTTTTTGGCTTTCGTGTTGCTCTTTTGAAGAGAACCTCCCTCCCTCCCTCCCTCCCTCCGTACACGGCTCCTTTTATAAGTTAAAAAAAAAAAATGATCTTCGTGAAATATTTCATCTCTTTTTAACATCCACCGATTTTATCACCTATTATTAAAGATAATATTTCAATGTGATTTTCTCAAATTCCAAATTTTATGAAGATGAGCTCCTAATCTACCCTCGAGGATATTTAAGAAAATCACTAGTGCCCTTGACCAATGGCTGGCAGCTTGACTGGCCTTGTGAAGAAAAAATAAAGAAAAGAAAAAGGATAATAAGGAAATCAATAAAAAATTAGAAAAAACAAAAAAATAAAAAATTATTCATATCAATATTGGCCGCACCATGTAGGATGGTAAATTAGCTAAAATGATTTTATTGGTAACTTGTTAAAGGTTTATAACTAAATTGATAATTTTTTTTAAATGCTTAGAATTAAATTGACATGATTAAAATATTTAAGACTGAATTGGTAAATTACAAAAAAATTTATGATTGAATTGGTATAATTAAAATATTTAGGATTGAATTAACTATTTTACAATAGGTTTGATATTTTTTTAAATAAATTTTCGGTGCCCTTGGTTATCTTCATTGCATAAAAAAATTAGACTGATTTTGTACAATGATTCTTTTCCCTCCATCAAGAGATCCCAGAGATTTGCCCAGTAATGTCATGCTTTGGCCAGTACACATTTTGATTTTGTCGTGCACTTTCCAGATTGCGGTGAATAAACAACTTTTGAATCGCTTTCATGCTTGCGGTAGGCTTTATTGTATTTTTCCACTACAGCAAGATAAAACCAAGGCATCAATTGCCTTTTCTTTTATTTCATTTGGTCCTACTGATTGAATTCAACCTCTCTGAAGACATCGATGACGGAAGCAGATTTGTCTTGCTTGCAGCGGGTGGGCGGCATCATAGAACTAATCAGCACTCCAAGATTTTATCTTTAAATTATTGAATGAGAGGCCGCAGCCCCATACATAACGTGTCGTGATTGATATATAGGTGATTATATAATGAGAAGTCATTTGACTCACTTCTTGATGTCGCAAGTTAAAAATGCATGAGAGCCTGTTTTGTTGTTCAGGAAATTGCCTCGTGTGAACTTTGCCTACAAGACTGCCATCTAAACCTAGTTTCATGATGTTGTCATGCGCCGATACATGTATGAATATAGCTTATCTCCTTTTAGAGGGAAAAAAGGTTGCCTCTCTGACCTAATTAGTATTTATGAGCAACTCAAAAAGGAAAAATTTGTGGCTGGTAGAATCTAAACTAGGCACAAGATTCTGGCAAATTAATATATATATATATATATATGAGTGAATCTGGCACAAGCATAACACAATGATCAATGGCTTGGTAATTGACTTATTTATAGATGAATTGGTACAAAATCGTTATGTTGTATTAGAATTAGAGATGGACACAGGCCATGAATCACATTTTGTGCCCATGCCATAAGGTGCTGCAATTTCCACTCCCGCCTTGTGCCCAATGCAAGGCATAGCAAGGGCCCTAGTTTCCATCCCTGCAAGTTAAAATGGTACCTTCCGTGGCTTCATCCATCAACTGGACAAAATAAAATTATCACTCAAGGATACATCTATCTAGGCGAAACTAAAGACAATATCCATGGATTCCTTATGAAGGTACTGTTCCAACATGGACGATAGTGAGAAGAAATCTAAAAGAGAGATGCAGATCGGACTCAGATCGGTGGTTCGATGGCAAGGTCTCACTTCGAAATGAAGGGGAGGGAGAGAGAGAGAGAGAGAGAGAGAGGGAGGGAGAGAGGACGGCGAGATGGCGACATGCCAAGACAGAGAATCGATAAGGACGTCAGAGGGATTGGAGAAGGAGGGGGTTAATCAGAATGAGGAGCGGGAAGAAAAAAGTCAAGTGAAACTTCGGCCGATCTTTCCTGAACCCCGACTATCGTGCCTACCCCAATCTTAATATGTTGAATCGCTTTAAAGGTTCGATGTACCGATGGATTTAGGATTTGGGTACAAAAATTTCTTGCCAGACGGATTTGAGATGAGTTCAGCCAACCAAACCCCATCTCTCTTCCACTAAGCTCCAAAAATACTAGATTTTCGCAGGGATCAGAATTTCAAAGGTACGGTAAAGATGATACATGACAAAAACTCCATGTTGATTGCGAGGCAGCTGTCTTGCACCATTGTCTTAGGTTTGTATGGGCTAGCTACATACATCTGTTGTGGCTCTGATAAAAGAAAAGAAAACAGAATCTCCACGGTAATGGTAAATGGTTGAATTTACGGAAGTCATTAGGAATATAAAAGTGGTAAACATGAAAGTCTTCGTCGTGCCCTAGAATAGACGTCTCTCTCTGTGCTCTTGATTAATTCCATCAGTGGTCATACGTGAGCTGTCGTCCCATGATTTCTGAATATTTTCAAGCATGGGATGGTCTACTGAACGTTTGTTAGGGTTCTTGAAATCAAACGCACGTGTTCAGAAAGTTAGGGGGGGGGGGGGAGTAATACAGTAATGTTATTCCAGCTTTAACCGTTAACCACATCCATTAGGGGTGTAAATGCGAATATTATGCACTTGCTTTCCAAGAATAAAAGTGTGTTGAAGGGAATGGTATGGTCAATATTTCAGAATTTTGGACCCTTCATCAGATCGGAAGTTTCCTATGGTATCTGGTGTGTTTAATGACTGGTGAAGAAGATGTATTATTTAACTTCACTGCTGACAAAGGATCAATGTATCTTGGGTATAAGACACTCTACATTAACAGTTTATTGCAAACCCTTGCTTGTTTCCAACAACATAAATTAACTTTTGCAATTGCATCTTAGGTTTTACTTATCTGAGTGAGGTGTTCTCTCTCTGTCTATCTGTCTGTCCGTCTCTCTCAAATACACATAACATGTAATCAGTCTTCCAGATTTATGAAATTAACAATTAATGCTGCGTTCTGATGTATATCGAAAAGCTTAATTATCTGAAAAGTAGTTGCCGTTAAAGATTGGGCTAGAACTAAGCACATTTTGTTAATCAATACAAGCCACGATACGTGCGATGTCCTTTAACCCTTCAAGAAAGTCACTCCTTTCACAAATTCCACTAAAATAACGATAAAAAAAAGGTAATGCAACACTTAAATAATGTCAAAGCACACATGTTCATACGTTTTATATGCTTCCCACAGTCCAATCAACATATAGATGTGCTTCGTGTAATACTGGCACCACGACGCCGTAACAATCTTTCTTAGAGCATATCAACCAATTATAGCACTATCAGATTTAGAAGATTTATAATCTTATCTTTAAAAGTTATCAATCAAATATAGTGCTATCAGATTTGGAAGATTTAGAATCTTATCTTTGGAATATATTTCTTTTCTTGCATATAGATCTTCTAGAATGTATTCTTGGATATATGAATATCCATCTAAGCTTAATGGAAATACACAACAATTCCCATCTCAACATGGTATTAGAGCCATATGAAGCTAACGCCCTCTTTCAAACCTAGCTTTTTTCTTCTCCTTTTTTTCCTACAAGGGTGGTCTATATGGCCATGGAAAATCCCTCCACCTCCACCATCATAAGTTCCATTACAAATTCCTCTTCTATACTTCCTCCATTCAGATCTACTCACCACTTCCTTTCTCTACATCTCACAGTATCCAATTGCTTGCCATGAAAAGCATAGGTTATCCCATTTCTTAAGGGACAAAATCTTTATGGCCATGTTGATGGAACCACAACTTGTCCTTCTGATGCAGCCCAAGCAACTCTCCTGCAACAACATGATGCTTCCATCATGAGTCTTCTAACTACATCCCTCTCAGAACCAATTTCCTTTGATTATTGGTAAGCTAACTAGTAAAGCCATCCGGGATGCTCTCGATGCCTCTTTTGGCTTAGCTTTTGCTACGCGCATGCCCTCTCTATATCTCAGTCTTCAATGTCTGCAACAAAAACGGGATGGATTTGTTTCCTCCAACGTGCTAAATCTATTGTTGATGGAATGGGTGTTGAGGGCAAGCCTCTTGAACCATTCATGGTCTTTGATTTGATCTCCAAGACATCGTTCCTATATTACTTTGTTGTTCTAAACCAATCTTGTTTAAGGATCTTCAAGGTCTTCTCCTTAGTCACGACAGTATTAAGGCCTTTCAAAAATTGCAGATCTCTAAGCCTTCCTCTCAGGCTAATCCTATTATAGCCAACTTTACTCAATGAAACGCGTCCACCCCTCCTAATTCCCCTTTCTCTAGACGTGGTTAGTCTAGAGGTTGTGGGGGTCACGGTGGTCGCTTTGTCCATGGTTATGGTGCCCATGGTTTTCAACAAGGTCAGTTATAGTGTTCCATCTATCAACATACAAATCATACTACTGCTACATGCTACTATCATCCTCCAAGTATGCATTATTATCTGCCACCTACACATACCCCTTCTTCTACTTTATCTTATCAACCATCTTACTCTCTTAATGCTAACCTAAGTCATGCACTTTCCGCTCTTTTACCTACACCTACCAACACCCTACCTTGGTATTCTGACACAGTGCCTCCCATCAAGTCACACTTGATATACAATCCCTTTCTACCTACGAAACTTATAATAGATCGAATCAACAACATGTTGGAAATGGTCAGGGTCTCAAAATTACTCATATTGGTACCTCTTCTATTCTTTCTTTACATTTAAATGATGTACTCTATGTCCCTGATATTTCTAAGCATTTACTTTCACTTCAAAAATTTGCATTTGACAATAATGTCTTCTTTGAATCCTATCCTACCCACTTTCTTGTTAAGGATCTAGTGACTAAGGCGGGTCTTCTTTCCGGCCCAAGTAATGGTAGTCTTTGCACCATACCACAACAACCTTCAATACCTATTGCTAGCATTGCGGAACGGAATTCCATGGATGGCTGGCATCAATGTCTTGGTCCCCATGAGTGTCTTTTAAGAGAAAAATTTTCCATGTCAGTAAACATAGTTGAGCCAGCTATGTATAGTCTGTCAATTGCGTAAGGCTAGTTGTTAGTCCTTAGGATTGTCTCAAACTCGTAGTTTGTTTTCATTGGATTTAATTTATTGTGATGTTTGGGATCCTTCTGATTTTGTTCTCATTTTGTTTCAACTGACGGTCATCATTATTTTGTCATATTTGTTGATGATTGTATCAAATTTATTTGGTTATTTCCTCTCAAAGCAAAGTCAGATGTTTACTATGTTTTTCTTACTTTCCAAGTCCTTGTCGAACGTCGCTTTTCACGGGAAATAAAAAGTCGTTCAAACGAACCGGGGTTGGGAATTTTGTGCTCTCTCCCCCCCCCCCTTTTTTTTCTCAAAAATTGGTATTACTCACCGCATTTTCGGCCCTCATACCCACAAATAACAAGGGGCGGTTGAGCATCATCATAGATACAGTTGAAACTAGGCACTACGCATTCGAAACAACAGTCTACCTTATTAATCGAATGCTGGCTTGTTAACACTTAAATTTTAGTGATTCAGTTATTTATTTATTGCATAAAAATTAAAGATTAATTTTATCCCTAAAAAAAATTAAAATGCATAGTATATAATTTTAGGTGCATTTATTTGTTATTATTGTATTTGCATTGGACTGGTGATAGATGAGTTTGAATTGGTAGTTCTGAACTTTAATTTGACGAGTTGAACGAAATCCACGAATTGTAGACCCTCTCAAGCTAATATTTTGTTGACAACTATGCGAAGGCTTCCTACCTCCATATTCTTGCATAATTAGCTATGTTTGTAATGCCGGGAGGTGCTCCTAACTTTCCATACTTCATCTCATTATTGACATTTTACATATTTACCAAAAAATATCACCATAAGTTGTTGACTCCAGTCGTCCATTTAGTTTCGAACAGGAACAATTGAATATTTTCTTTAATATTGTGAGACTTATCGAGTAAATTTCCTCAACCGCATGTAATATTTCTTTCCTACCCCATTAACTTTGACAAGAAACAAATCGAGAATTGCGTGAACAGACTTAATCAAGCAATTTAGATAAGTACTTCTTGTATTATTAGTCTCACGTCAGGTTCAATTAACCAGTTTAGAGGATAACTTTGACTTCTCATATTTTACGAAAATTGCGCAAAAATTTCTAAATCTATCGCACTTTTGTAAATTCAATTATAAACTTTTTAATTTTACTAATTGAGTCTTAAACAATTTCTTCAAGTTTCTCCAATTGAGTCTATCCTGCCAAAATTGGCTTAAAATTACTAATGTGGTAGTCCAGTCAGTGTCGGCTATTTTATGTGACTCGATCAAGACTAACATTGACAAATTTTAATAACTTATGGATATCTTTTCGAATTTTTTAATAATTTTTTATTTTTCCTTTTCCTTTTCCTTTTCCTTTTTTTCTTTTTTTTTTTTTTTTTTTCAAAGGGCCCAGGAGGTCACCGACCATTGGTTAAGGGGTGGCAACCTCTACCAGCCACTATTTGAGGGCCACGAAGCCCTCACCAATCACAACGATGGTGGGCAAGGGCTATGACGTCGTCATTGTGGCCAACAAGGCCCTAGGTGAGGGCTCACGACACCCTCACTAGATTTGGCAAGGTGAGGGCATCACGACCCTCACCTAGGCCCTCGCCAACCACAATGAGGGTTGCGACTACAAGGGTTTGGGACACCCCTTCCGACCATAGAGAGGGGCTGCAATCCTTTTCTCGTAGTCGACGAGGGCTTTGCGGCCTTCACTTGGGGACCGACGAGGGTTGCCAATCCTCGGTTAGTGGTTGGGGAGGTTGTTGCCCCTCAGTCAAGTCACTAACCGTTTGAAACAAATAAGGGGAAAAAAGAAAGAAAAGAAAAAAGTTAAAGAATTAATAAAAAAATTAACAAAATATTATTAAAAATTATATATATCTATGTCAACTATAGAATGTAGGACAACGGGTATACATGTCAGTGCTTTCAAATCAAAATTGGTCGAATGGGCTCGATTAACAAATTATGAAAAACTTTATGACTAATGTTGACTCCTAAATTTTGACTAAATATTTAGATTTAAATTAAATAAAATTAGGGACCAATTAGGCCCTAGAAAAAAATTATTTTCGCATCACATAAGCATTAAATATTATTTGTATGTATTAAGTTTTATTTTTAGTTTATTTTTCCTTATTTTAACTTATTTCAGATAAATAGAAAATGGGATAAGTGTATTGGAAGTTCTAAAATTTGTCATAATAATGCAATTAAGTCATAAAACTTTTAAAAAGTACAATTAGATCCTAAAACTTCTAAAAAGTGCAATTAAGTCCTAAAACTTGTCACAAAATGCAATTAAGTCATAAAACTTTCAAAAAGTGCAATCAAATCCTAAAATTTATCAAAGTGGTTCAATCTAAGTCCTTCAATTGATTACATTTTTGAAAGTTTTAGGACTCGGTTGCACTTTTGAGACAAGTTTTAGGACTTTATTGAATCTTTTGAAAGTTTTAGAACTTGATTGAACTTTCGTGACAAGTTTTAAGACTTAATTGCAATTTTTGAATATTTTAGGACTTAATTGCATTTTCATGATAAGTTTTAGAACTTCTAATGCACTTATCCCATAGAAAATTAAAAAAAGAATTAATTCTTGTGAGTGATGGTTTTCTGAATTGGTCTAGAATATTTCTTGTATGTTGTATGTTAACGTTGGCCCGAACATGATCCCTAAATGAGTCTGGACTCCTCCTTTAGCTGGCGCACACCACATGTTCGACGAAATGCCTCATTGAAGGGCCTAAAACGAATCCTTGAACCAAAGCTTAACTCTTTGTTTTCTGCGTACCTGTGATAATATCGTTGTCTCGATGTCCCCTTTAGCATTTTCATCGTCTTTCGGTGGTTTGTCTCGCACCGTTCGAGTTGGTCGAGTTGTGTTTGCCTCTTGCTAGAAAGAGGCTCGGTAGCATTAGAAACCTCTAGCTAGCTAATGGCCAGCGGTGGCTCCGACCAAAACAATTAAAAAGAATTAAAAAAAAAAAAAAAAAAAAAGCGAGCTGGGTTTTTGTTCATAGTGGGATGGGGCGTGCTTAGGCTCTGGTGGATGTGGGCTTAAAGTCAGATTGA
The DNA here is from genome assembly GCA_017140255.1 of Eucalyptus paniculata subsp. matutina. NCBI lineage: Eukaryota > Viridiplantae > Streptophyta > Magnoliopsida > Myrtales > Myrtaceae > Eucalyptus > Eucalyptus paniculata. The sequence goes on along the minus strand of CM029438.1, from coordinate 1,103,992 downwards.
TAGGCTTGGGCTTACCTTGAGATTTTTCAGGTGTAGGCTCAGGTTGGTTAAGGTCGGATTGGGCTCCAATAGATAAGCCCATTTTTGTTCTGGCTTCTCATGTTTTAAGTTCTTGGTCCAAGCCCGAGAGTCTAAATTAAGCGCATATTCGGATTGGGCTTAATAGCCTAGCCTGGGTCCCATTTTCGGATTAAAAAATATTAAAATATTAAAATAATAATAATAATAAATTCCTAAAATTTTTTAAAAATTTTGGAAAAAGCTTAGAAATCAAATTTGAACTAGCTTTATTAGATTATTAGTGTTAATTCTATTTTAGAACTAGTTTATCTATTTAGAAACAAAAAAACAAAAAACAAAATCTGAAAATGTTTAGGTAGTGAAAGGCCTCTAGTTAAATAGCTAGGGTAATCAAGTCTCCGATCATGAGATCTTTGGTTGTAGATGCATCAAGACCACCTCTTGATTAAGGTTTCCAGCTGACCTTCAACAATGGCTAGTGGAGGCTCTTTTTTAATAGGTAGATTAGGAAAACCAATGTCATGCGAGGTATGAACTGAGGGAGAGTCCACGCTTTATAAGCAAGTACCTCTAAACCTATTTCTCTCCACCGTGAGGGGTGGGTCGCAACAAGTGGGAAGGGAGGTACAGTCTCATGTCTCACTTGGTTTTTAGCCAATTCCAATAGGCTAATGACTACTCTTTAGAAAACTGTCAAAGTGTTAATTTGACTTAATACCGAATACCTCAACGTTGCACAAGATAAGGGCTTGAGAGAGCCGGCATCTAATCAAGTACCTTAGGCATACCCTTTAGGCAATACTCCTGAACCTATGTCTTTTCCTCTCTAGACGAAAAAGGTAGGTTGCAACATCAACATACCAAAAAGAACAGTTGAAACGAGAACCAACCAACCACTTAATTAAGAACTAATTGCGGTTTAAAGTGTTATAAATAAGTTTTTGAGAACTACGTACTGGCAACTTTTACTACTAAGCTACATCAAGTAATGCAGTCATATGTCTTATTGGCAGCTTTAGTATGACTATGTAATAAATCATATCAAGTTATCAATTCCGTGAGCACGGACATATGTGCTTCAGTAGTTATATTTGACTTGCATTTATCAAGTTACACAATTACTCGGACAGAGATTAACTATAATCTAGTACATTTGGAACTACATATGCTTAAAAAATATTAAAGAAATACTAGGTAAGCTATGATTACTAAATAAAATCGACATACTAAGTGGCAGCAGGCTGCCATTGAAAGTTTGAAAATACATGGTGTTACTCTAGACTTACCCAATATCATTCAAAACTCACTAAGTACAAGAGTTAAAATGGTCTAGACTAAAGCTTCATCCAAAATGTCCTAGGGCGAAATGTTCAGGCCGGGCCAAAATTTGGTGAAAAGCCTGTGTGGACCGGCCCATGCACAACCCAAAAATATAATACTAGGATAAAATCTAGTGATATCAATTAAAGAACCTCCTAATGAGACGTGTGTATATTGGGGCTTTGACCTCATAGGAAAATTGTCCAAGTGTGCAAATATGCTGAAACGATGATGTTGTCCACATGCAAGTACTCCAAATACTGCCTACGTGAAACATGGATCGGCCGGCTGGACTTTTTATATTTTGCCCGTAGAATGCATGTAGACAGTAATCAAAGAAATATATAATACTCGTGTCTTCAGGTGTATGTTTGATTTCAGCACGTGAAGTAAACCTGCTTGTGTCATCTATGCAATCAGCCGAAGAAGAATGAAATTCCATAAGCAAATTGAAATAACAATAGGTTTTACTATGTTCTTGAAATTTGGTGAGAAAAGCAACCCACCAATTCTTCGCCGAGTTCGAAATTGGATGAAGGTTTTGCCTTCTCTCTAATGTGACAGACTACTTTTTTTGGCCTGTGGAGGCCAATAATGATTATGAACAAATTAATCCAGTGAAGTAAATGTTGAAATAGTTTATTATCGTAAAAGAGGTGTCTCTTGGTTAAGATAAGACATGACTCTTGATCAAAGAAAACATGACTTTTAGTTGTGAAAAGATGTGACGTTTGTCCTAAAAAATGGTATTAATTATGAAAGGAAGTGACTCTTGACATGAAGAGTGATATGGTTGGAGATAAGTTACATATTCCCAAGAGATGTGTTGATTGGTTTTCTTTGAGTAGACACCAATTTACATATTATTTATAATAATCACAATCATTCATAAATGTGCTTCTTCAAAATTCTCGTTTCTTCTCTTTTCATACATGCAATCTTAACACAAATTCCAGAAGAAATTCCAAGAGAGATTCAAGTAATTCCTGAACTCTTTTCTATGCGGTTTTGGTGTATATCTTGAAGGCATATTTGTTCTAAACCCGACAGCAACAATTTTGGAGGCAAATAATACCTTAAAGACAATGTTCGCCATCATGCATCAAAGTATCAAGGATTTACTGCTACTTTTCCATCTTCTTCAACAATCAAATTTCCCGAACAGTGAATGGAAAGCTAGCATCGAAGTCAAAAGCACAATAGTGCAAAGTAATAGCTGCACAAGAGGGTCGCAAAACATTGTGGAATAGCTTTAGCTTTTTCTAATGCGAAACCAGTCAGGATAGAACTAGCCAGGTGAATATGACTCTTCTGCGTTACTTTATTTTGGAATATCTCGTGCTTGCAATAAAGTTTAATTGTCTTGAATTTAGTGCATCCGGTCATCCTCCGATCAACCCTTTTATGAAAACCTAATATGCTCGTGCTAAATTTGGCTAATCAACAGGATGCGTAAAAACCAAATAATAATCAAGGAAGGTTTTAATTGTTAAGCCTAGTCTATTGAAGTGTGTAATATGGCTACAGATACGAAGAATCAAATATGATATGTGCTAGGCTTTAAGGAAAGTCTAATTGGCGTGAGTTTTATATGGTAATTGGACCATGGCAATCATAGAAGTATCACTGAGAGTATCCATATATTGCTTACAATTCGCAGTCAAATTATTTGCTTTCTAGAGTCCACGTTATATGATGATGTGCTTGATCGGCATCAAATTTAATGGGTTGCACCAAAAAACAGTTCTTGTTCTTTTGATCGTGTTACTATTCTAGTGTAATGACCCTGGCCCCACTGTATAATATTGTTCGCTTTGAATACTGAATCCTTACGGCTTTAAAATGTGTTATACAGATTAAAGGGATCTAAGCCTTTATAAACTAGCCGAGGACTCCCCCCCTAAGCGATATGGGACTAGAGAGGACTCCTCCCCTTCCTTGGGCTCTCACACTCTCCATCCCTTAAGAGCACATCGTCCGTGTTCTGGCCCCTCTATACAGTTGGGAGTCGGCTCCGATACCATTTGTAATGACCCGGGCCCCACTGTATAATATTGTCCGCTTTGGACATTGAGTCCTCACGGCTTTAAAACACGTTATGTAGGGGCAGAGGCACGGCCCACCAGCCTGCCCTCCTTCACGGCTTTGTTTTCAGCGCAACAGAAGCATACGTGAAACACGTTATACAGATTAAAGGGACCAAAGTCTTTATAAACTAGCCCAGGACTCCCCCCTAAGCGATGTGGGACTAGAGAGGACCCCTCCCATTCCTTGGCCCGTCGCACTCTCCACCCCTTAAAGCACAACGTCCTCGTCGTGGCCCCCACACGCGGTTAGGAGTCAGCTATGATACCATTTGTAATGACCTAGGCTCTACTGTATAATATTGTCCGCTTTGGACACTGAGTCCTCACGGCTTTAAAATGCATTATACAAATTAAAGGAACCCAAGCCTTTGTAAACTAGTCAAGGACTCCCCCCCTAAGCGATGTGGGACTAAAGAGGATCCCTCCCCTTCCTTGGGCTGTCACACTTTTGTAATGACCCGGGCCCTACTGTATAATATTGTCCACTTTGGGCACTAAGTCCTCATGACTTTAAAATGCGTTATGCAGGGGCAGAGGCGCAGCCCACTGGCCCGCCCTCCCTCACGGCTATGTTTTCAGCATAGCGGAAGCGTACATGAAACGCGTTATACAGATTAAAGGAACCTTAGCTTTTATAAACTAACCTAGGACTCCCTCCCTAAGTGATGTGGGACTAGAGAGGACCCCTCTCATTCCTTGGGCTGTCACACTCTCCACTCCTTAAGAGCACAATGTCCTCGCTGTGGCCCCCAGATGCGGTCGGGAGTTGGCTCTGATACCATTTGTAATGACCCTGGCCCCACTGTATAATATTGTCCACTTTGGACACTGAGTCCTCACGGCTTTAAAACGTGTTATACAGATTAAAATGACCAAAACCTATATAAACTAGCTCAGGATTCCCCCATAAGCGATGTGGGACTAGAGAGGATCCCTCCCCTTCCTTGGGTTGTCATACTGTATAACGCGTTTCATGTACGCTTCCACTGCGCTGAAAACAAAGCCGTGAGGGAGGGCGGGCCGGTGGGCCACGCCTCTGCCCCTGCATAACGCGTTTTAAAGCTGTGAGGACTCAGTGTTCAAAGCGGACAATATTATATAGTGGGGCCCGAGTCATTACATCTAGAGGTAATTTTGTTAAAAAAATTTGTGAGTTCTTGTTTGTGTAAGAAGATTCTTCCGATCGTGTTATTTTAGGTTAAATATTATAGTGGTCATTAATTTGTGGCCGGTGGTGTGTGATGTTTGACTCACCACCACTCCCATCTCCCATCTAGTAGACACATGCATATAATCCAACTTTAAACCCGAAAACGAAATTCTTCAAGAAGAAAAAAAAAATCCGGTGATCCACTAGAAAGTCCAATAAGTTAATTCATTGGAAAATATAAGTTTGTTCATTCCATTTCGCAAAGTTGTTCATTAGAATTTGCCCAGCTTCATTGGTTCCCTAAGATATGAACCGGGATAAGATAGCATGCAAAATCTCACTTATTACTTATTTACTTCATGGAGAGCACCTCACACTTATAAGGGAACCCCAGATGCATTCGCTTATTTTATGTTTTCTAAGATAAGAGGGCAAGAAACGCAAAGACAAAACAGAAAAGTGAAAAATTCGTCTGATGATAAAAGGTCCAAATTGTGGAATATTGACCCTTGCTTGCCTTCAACACGCTCAAAGTAGTGCCAACATCAACAAACAGGCTTTCACACAGAGTCTCCCATCGAATATGGTCAATATGCCAAGGCACAAAGTACACGAACGACCGCGATCCGTGGTCCTACATATTACTTCTTGGAAAATCAGAAGCTTTGAAAGGACAGTCCACAAGGAGACCACGACGGCTAGTGAAAAGCTAGTTTTTCTTGCGTATGTACCACTTTCAGACTTCCCCCAATAACTTCCGCAATTCAACTTCGCAATCGGCGGCCTTAATTTTGGTGTCTAGTACGGCAGATCTAGAAGGGTAACCAAAGCATTGACTCATGGAGAGGGAGGGTCCCTTTACTAATACTATCAAAATTATTCCTCATTTCCTAAATAGGTGAGTTCTGAAATTTCTTCTCTTTTTGTACTTATGATTTAAAAAGAATAAAAAAAAACTACTGAAGAGTAGAACATAAAAGAAACATAAAGAAGAATATCTTTTAAGATCTAACGGGAAGCTCCTTTTTGGCCCTGTCTAATTTTGTCCATTCTGAGAAATTTTGCGAATGCCAATCTGAGAACTAAGTGTGCCAAGGTGAAGTGGATAGATGCGTGTTTGCCAAAGGAGGAGGTGAACTATGTTTAAAGTAAATATATCAGTGTAATATAACTGTTAATATGAATTTAATACGATTGCTGCTTGTAGAAGCTGAATCTGTGTGGCTTACTTGAATTAAAAATTGTATCTCCAAGCAAAAGTACTTATGTAATTATGCACGCAAGCAAGCACCGATGTGTGTGTAGCGCGTCGTGAACCCATGCATACATCCCAGGTAACAAAATATGATAGGAATTTTTTGGGGCAAATTTTCTTTTTGGGTGGAAAAGGGAAAAGTGTCAAAAAAGTCCTAAACCTATTGATTGGTACCAATTTAATATTAAATATTTTATTGGTGTCAATTTAGTCCAAAAAAATTTGACCTAGGTTAATTCAGTTATTCCGACTAATTTCAGCTAGATATTGCTAACATGAACACCGACCGACCTACATGGCATTGCTAACACTGACATATATTTCCTTTCTTTGTTTTTTTTTTTTTTGGCCTTTCTTCGTCCCTTTGCTGAAGACCGGCCACAATAGGGTGAGTTGGCCTAGGTGAGAGTCATCGTTGCCCGCCCCCCCTAGGCAAGGCTCACTCTCGCCTAAGTCAGTGGCAAGGCTGATCCTCACCCTACCATCGCTTGTGGCTGATGACTAGTCACCAACAAAAAGAAGAAGAAAGGGAAAAAAAATAAAAAAATAAAAAATTTAAATTATTATTAAAATTGTTTATGTTAACGCCGGTGGTACCACGTAGGCTACCTGATGTTCATGTCAACAATATCCTGCCAAAATTAGCTGGAATGATTGAATTGGTATTAGGTCAGAACGTTTAGGATTAGATTGACACCAATAAAAGATTAAGGACTAAATTGACACTAATACAATAGACTTAGGACCTTTTCGACACTTTTCCAAGACGAAAAGATAATTAAGAGGTTATGTATTGTCTTGTCGAATGTTCAAAACTCCATTATTATTAAGGAGTGCAAAAACATGCAGAGCGGATATGAAGGAGCTGAAGGTGGAGGTAAAGAGCATAGAGGCTAAAAGTTTGCTTTGATGTCATGTAGGTGAGACTTTTCTTTTTGAAAACACCGATATTGTATTGACTTGATTGGGAGATGGATTGTTTAGGCAGGACTTGGCCCGGTTCATTGCAGATATACCTTCCGACATGAGTCAAACGACTTCTGATATAATCAATTGAAATTCAATTCGGGAACGTGCATGTATTGAGGCCGCGGCCTCATTAAAAGATTAGGAGAATACCGGGGAGCGTTGCATTGCGTTGTCTTTCCTGATGAGGTTGCCACAAGGCAAGTAACTCCAAATCTGCTCATGTCATCGTTGCGTTCAGCAGATACTAAATTATTCACTAGTTGGACCTTCATTTCATACATTAAAGGCGACCAAGCGTATGACTAATCTTGAAAGCGACTCGACCTAGAGAGTACATGGTCAAAATAGAGGTACGCATAAGAATTGCTTATTTAATCGATGAATTAAGCTCCTCTACAATTATGAGATAGAAATTTATATACATACACATGTGTAAATATATATATGGATGTATATATGTGTGTGTGTGTGTGTGTGTATATTCTAGAGTGGTTAACACTTTACATGTGTCGGTGGTTGCTCACTTTGTCTGTCCCTGTTTTTCTACTTTGTTTCCTTTCAATCCGAGCCTTTTCCCCGCTTTTTCCTCCTCAACTCTCTCATCAAGCAGCCCCTACAGTACAGCCTACACCACTCGCAACTCTCTCTCTCTCTCTGCCCTCAGTTCAAGCCACCACCACCTGTCGCCTATGGCAACCCCGTGTGTTGTGTATGCATGTAATGTACTTACTAATAAGTTTTAGTATGGCTGATTTTTATATTTACATTGTATTTGTTTATACATTATGGCTTGGATGAGAAAACATAGGTTTGTCAAACGTTGACATTTGGTCCGGTCGACCATTGAAGTGAAATGGTAGTTGGAGAACAGTTTTGCTCCGACAGGTGCAACCTTTAGAACAACTTTGTTCTGATAGGTTCGATGCATCAAAGAGTTTCTAGTTAAACTATTGAGAAGATGCCATATTCGAAATTAAATTTGAATATAATGTGTTAGATTTTACCGGTCACTTGGATGGACGGAGGTCCTTAATTGGTTAACTGTTCACTTTTCTGGGTTGTCAGTTAAAAAAAGGCAATTATTATATGTAGCTGGTTTGCTGACGTTAAAGCAGAGTATATAATAACGTCAATCGAGGCAATCAAAGAAGCAATTGGCTCAGGGGTTAGTTCCGTGGTCAGGGACTGAGGTAGGAGAATATAGTTTTTTTTTTTTTTGGTAAGTGATGTAGGAGAATATAGTTATTTATTGCAACAATCAAAGTGAAATACATTTGACCGAAAATCATGTGTATCACAAGCAAATGAAACACAATCAATTTTGTAATGATATTATGTCACAAGAAACTGCATTAATTCGAGAAAGTGCACACGACAAATAATCCGACACGCAAGGCTCTCCCATTCACCAAGTTCCGGTACTGTTCAACTTGGTTAAAGTCTGCAGTGGGTGACGAGGCTATAGAGGCTTGGGCAAATACGACAATCACAAGGATGAAGTTGGACTTCTCCCAAAGTGGAAATTTGTTGATTAAAGCTTGAAGTTAATCCTAATTATTTTTAAATCTAATCCGTAATTGAATTGCAAAGAAAGCCAAGCCATATTAGGAAAGGCTAAATTGGACTCGGGCCAACAGGATCATCGGTGATGCCAAACGGAAAATTAACTTCCACCAGACTTTTTTCTTTATTGAAGATGAAGTTCATGTTCACGTCGGAGAAGGACTTATACTTTATTTGCAAAAAAATATATATGTTGTTGAGTTTGGTCTTGGGTGCAGACCGAGTATACTCAACATGTGTGTAAACTCACGGGAGACGCATAAAGCATTGATAGCAATTAGCCAAGAGAATGAGAGTGTAAGAAAACTCCTATCTTGCAATTGATTTTTAGGGTTTGGGTTTAATCTAGGATTAAGAAACAATTATGAGTGAGTGTGATTGAACGATTCTAATTTTATCTTTACCAATTATAATGGAACTATCTCGGTGATCTCTCCGCATATAGTGGGTATACCACCAAATCATGTAAACCCGTTGTATTACAGTTTATTTTTGCAATTTATTTCTTACTCAAATCGTCACTTCCACTTAGTCATAATATATCACATTTTGAAAATAGCAAAATTCATTATGGGTCCCATAGCAAACAAGCTTGCATGCATTTCTTAACTTATGATTGATTTTGATCACATATCAGGATGAGTCTATCATACCTTATTACTTTGTCCATAAAATGTGTTATATAATAATATACCAAGGTTTATTTGATATTCTTGAGTTATATCCATGTTTACGTCCAACCTTTTGTTTCGTGGTAATTACTTAAAAGGTGGCTTAAAAGGCAAGATGTTGAGAGCAAAATCAATCAAGTAATGGGATGGTTTTTACTTGTTATTAATTTGGCAATTGCTGTTTACAATCTTCGGTCATTGACTTCTCACAAGTTTTTGAGAATTGAAACAGGGTTTCGTGTTGGGCAACATAAATAAGTAAGACCAGACAACATCTACGCGTGGGGATTTAGGTTTCGCAACTGCACCAGTTTATATTCAATCGTTGAACCCATCCACGTGAAACATGGATCAGCCAACTGGAGAACGTCGTCCCATGCTATCAATACGGAATTCAGTGGTCGTGAGTCAGTCTCAGACCGAGAGAATCTAAGGGAATTCAAGGTGTTTGTGGTTTTAGGGAAAGACTAACTAGTGGGAAAAGACAGGATTCTTCGAAAGTATGTTAAATAAAGTTGTAGGCACTTGATCCCACGTAACGACAAGTAGATAATACATGCACATTAAGTTGGAGAATCAGAGCGATTGACGGAGTGCTAGTCACATCAATGAAGTTTCCGATGAAGGAGACGGCACAGCGGAGAGAAAGAACGGAAGAGACGTCAAAGTCCATGGAATTTGCAAAGAACTAGAAAAACACGTGTGAATATTAGGGCTTTTAGGTCGACGTCATTTGCGGTTGTCATCATTTGTGGAAGATTGTGGCGATCGTGGTGCATGAACCCGTCAAACAAAATGTTGTAATTGAGATTAATATGCTCCTCCTGTACTTTTTCCTCAGTGGAGATTATTACCCTTCAACATGTAGTGTTAGCGTTGTGCCTTTTTGTTAAAATTACGTCTATTATTATATAAGAGTCACATCTTCTTTTCATGATCCAAGACTATCCATTCAAAAAGCTATATTCTTGAATCTGTTTTTTGAACCAATAAATCATGTCCCAAGTGCAATTCACCTACTAGTAACTTTGAATTATAATAGACACAGAATAATTTTCAAACTCACCATATACTAGATAAAGCTAATCAAGCAAACGAGTCGGTCCACACTAGTCAAAAAGTGATTTTAGAGATTTAAAAACATAGGAAAATTCGCACTAGGCCCAACTTGGCTTGACCCAGACCAATTGAGTTCAATCGGAGCCTTTTCTTGTACAATAGAACCTAGCCTGGAAATTCCAAGTCCAGCCTGTTATGGCTGAGCCGAAAAACATATTTAAAGCGGGGCGCCTGCTCACCCGTAGTAGCCATGTCCTCATGTAAGTCTTTTACAATCAATTCACAATAGGAGAACTGATGAGGACTTATTCTGGTGGAACCCAACTTGATTTCCAGGATTCTTGAGATGTCATATAGCTTGATTGAATAGAATAAGTTTACCCGCTACTTACTCTTGAAATTAGTTAGCTCCGAAAGCTAAGCTAAAAATATAACAACCGAATATCTAAGCAACGAATCTTAATTGCGTAAATCCAGAACATACATACTCTAGTAATTCATTTTAGTCGTTGGATCATGCGGTTGCCACAAGGAACCAAAGTTATCTAAGGAATGAGGTATAATGAAGTAAATGCATACCAACACTCAATCAATACGATAATGCCTCTTCATGCAAGTAGGGTGCTCCGAAATTAGTTAGTGGAGAAAACAATTACTAGAGTTGAGGATAGAAGCAAGTTTTCTAGGAGATATATACAAAGTTAGAGATTTGTTGTGATTAAAGACTTGCTAAAGTGATCATAGAAAGCAAATACTGGATAAAACTGAAACATGAGCATGCGATTTGGCTCAACCTCGCAAGAGTTTTGCCTGTATATACAAATGTATACTGAGAGTTGATTGTGTATAAATGTAAAAGCAAGTAAAGCCCTGGCATATCAAGAAGTAGTGTGCAAGGCAAAACATTTTAGTTCAATGCTATACCATCATTGAATTGGTTGAGAGATAGATAAGATCTTATTAAGTACATATCCATTCAAATTTATTATTGTCAGCAATTGGGAGAGATTGTAATTTACTTGCAAGGAACATAATTTAGCATAACTAACTTCATCTCGATTTGTTCCAATCATACTTATGCAATCAAATTACTTTGAACAAGTGCTATTAAAGCTCAAATGCACAACAGAAGCAAAAACCTCAAACACCATTCTGGAAGAAATTATATCAGAAAGAATAAAAGTAAGACAACACTACTTAAAGAACAAACAAGAAATTTAGAATACATATTCTCACATTGTTCTGATAAAGCATGAAGCTCCACAATAAAGATCATATATGATTAGTAAAGGAGAGTTGACCTCTAAACCAGACAAATTATCACCATAGATTGATTTTGGATAGTACAACATTATTTCATTGGTCCACTCTTACTGATAGACAGGATAAGGCTACTATACACAACCCTGTGGAAACTTTATTAGATAGACGCACAACAAAGTTTACTACATAGGGGAAAAAAGCAAGCCTCATGAAAAACAAAGTAAAACTGGCATTACTGAGGAGATCCACGATTGCGACAATTATCAACCATATTACCATCGGTTTCCCCATAAATCTATGGTGAAGTCGTCATAGGAATCACCAAAATACATACGATTGGAGTAGGTACCCTCAGAAGAAGGCGATATACTTCCAGAGTTCTGGCACATGCACTCCAAATCTTCTGTTGTGCTAAAATATTTCAGAGAAATCAATTGTTCCCACAAGTTTGCATCTTCTCCAATTATATTGCCCTGTGAGTGCCAGTGATCCACTTGGGTTTTGTCACCATGATGGACTTCATAAGATGGGCACAAGCTGCTTGCATCTAGTATTGGAATATCCTGGGGGGATCCAAGATTTGTTGCTTCTGTAGGATGAAGAATGGAAATAGATGGAATTTGGTGGGTTAAGTTATTATTTGGATTGAAGTTAACTATTACATCACATGTAATTGGCACTTCCAACTTTTCCTGGATGAAGCGTTTCTTCAAGCAAGTATTCCAGTAGTTCTTTATCTCATTGTCTGTCCTTCCTGGAAGCCTACTTGCGATTGTGGCCCAACTGCAAGGGGAAAAACTATAAATTAGAAACCTAGCTCATCATGAATAGCAATGACAATGTGTTCTTGCTTGTTGATAGAATCAGAAATATATATATACCATATGAAATGCTTGATTCTAATTTACGGTTCTAGATACTTTACAGTAGTGATTACCTCACTCCTGCCTCGGGTTGGGGTATAAAGATAATACGAAGTTATTTACATGCCCAAGCAGAAACATAGGTCAATTGCAAGTTAACTGGGGAAAATGATTTAATCATGAGAATAGAACATATTCTTAAGAACAAATTGCCCAAAGTTCATGTATGTCGTACAATACCAACCAACCTACCGATTACCAAGAACTTTGTGCAATTTGATAATGATTTCTTCCTCTTCTTTGGTGATGTTGCCATGCTTGATGTTGGGCCTCAGATAGTTCATCCACCGAAGTCGGCAACTCTTTCCGGTTCTTGCCAAGCCTGATGATAATAACCAATTCAAAACTAGGGCTAGTGATTATGATAAGAATTTTTTTATAAAATCTTGATCCACCACTGCTCCGGGGTTTGGATCCATATATACGCCACTCAGTTACTTGACTCTTGAGGATGCTATACTCTTGAATCCGGAAGATCCAAACCCACATAGAACTCGTTCGATGAAGAGAAATTGGATCCAGAAAATAAAAGTTTCAATATATCACGTACTCACCAGCAGGTTCGGCCATGTGCGTCCAGTTCCAAATGCCATATCGCATGATATAAGCCACCAGTTTCCGGTCTTCCTCAGCACTCCAAGCACCCTTTTTCACTGTCTTGCTGCTGCTGATTTTGTCAACCCTGGGATACCTGGCCATCGGCACCAGAGATTGCGCAGTTTCCAACCCTCGCCGGCTTTGAATGGAGTTATTCCTCTCCAAAGAGGGTCACTTGGATTTATAGTCGTTCGGTACCTTGCACCTGTCTTCAAAGCTTGACCCGCAAGGCTTTTTTCATGAATAATTAAAAGCAGAAAATTACAAGGGAAAATGGGTACTTGTTCTTCCAGGAAACAGCATGTCTTTGTGCATGTTTAGCGTCATAGTAAAGTGGATGTTGACCCCTCTCTTATTTGATATCCAAAATATAAATAGTCTCTGTTCCCACTGGAGGATTTTAACTATATGGTAACCCTCTATCTATTAAGGTTTTTGTTGCTCAATGTTTTAGCTAGCTCGAACCTACATGGCGTCTTCCGATCAATCCTTTTTCCGAGCAAAGAAAATCTGGCCAAGGTCGACTCGTCTTAGCAATCTGATCCTTGCTTGCGTGAACTCTAACTTTTGACCGTGTGAATTCACGATGAACAATTTGCCACAAGCAATGGGAATTTTCATTTTTTAAAATATAATTCAATCGGTTAAGTACATCTAATTTTATATTAGAAAAAAGAAAAAGAAAAAAAGAGAGATGTTCAATTGGTTATTTTATCTTGTTTCTCAGGGGATTGATAATGGAGTAAAAAGTATTTATATTACCAACGTAAATTAACATAATCTACTAATTAACTTTTAAGTACCTCAAAGATTTCATAAAATTTTCAGACATATTAACTATAAAAATTGACTTTTGTATATATCTAATATTGTTCCCGTTGAAGGCCGTCGAAAGGGTGACCATGGTACTACAATTCAGAAGTTATCCTCAACTAGTCCTAATAGTGCTTCTTTCATTCTTTCTAGTTTCTACATTCCAACGTGTTTAGGCCACCAAATGCCAGCTCTATTTTTAGTGAAAGATGAGCCATAGGAATCGTTTTAGTGTTCATTTTCCCTAGATAATTGCTATGGACGACCCCAAAAAAGGGAAACGATAATTTTACTTATGATTAAATCAAAGGTCTCATGTTGATGATCAACAACACAGGAGGATCATCCTAATCAGCTAGTTGGGATTGAGAATACTTTTAATTAAAAGAGTGATTAAGCAGGAAAATAAAATATCGCAAAACTTGTTTTATCATGGATAATTAATGAGCAGATAATTCCAAGGGAATTGGGTAGTTGCTCTTCCAGGAAGCACCATAAGTTGCGCATGTTTAGCATCCATGGTAAAGTGTGGACTGACCCCAGTATTGGACATCCAAATATAAAAGGTCACTTGCCATAGGAGATATACTCTAGTTACAACTATATACAGGAAAGCCCTTTACTTAACTAGGACAATTCATTGATCTAAAAGTTTTAGCGTGAACATCTGCCCAATTCATCTTTTATTTTTTTTATCTCTCCGGCAACGAACGGGTTTGTTTCCTTGAAATTAATTAGAGCATACCTTTTTCCGGTTTCATTTACTCTCCCTCGAAGAATTTAAAACGAGAGGTACTATTATAATATCATAAAAATTAAAATATATATTTTATATATTTTGCGCATACAATGAATGTAGAGCATGGTATCTTCGTGATGTCTGTGTGAAACAGATGTATATTGATTTTGGCAAGTGATGAAAACCAGCCTATCCCATCCGCGCATTCGGCTGCTGACAATAAATTCCACAAACAATTAAAAACTAACACATCATTTCTCTATGGTCTTAAATATTGGTGCGAAAGCACGACCCAGACCAATTCACCAAGTTTGAAATTAGACGAAAGTTTGCCATTCTTTATGTGGTGAAAAGAACTTTTCCGGTGATGGAGGCCAATAATGATTAAAAGAATAGATTAATTAAATGAACTAAATGGAAAGCTAGCTGCGAAGTCAATTACACATCGTGCGAATATACCTGCTCGAGAGTGCTATACAACTTTGTAGGGCGCCTTTATCTTTTCTAACGTTGAACGAGTCAGGCAAGAAAATATCCAGGTAACTAATGTCAGTTATTGATCAACGTAGTTTGGAACGACTTATGTTCTTGTCATTATCCTTTAATTTCATTCCCTAAATGCACCAAAGTTTCATTTATATCAGTATTCTACCCAAAAAAATATGACGTGCTTGTATTTGATTTACGATTGGCTGTGAGAAAGATTGTTATGGCGTTGTGGTGCAAATATTACACGAAGCACGTCTGCACGTTGATTGGAATGTGGTTGGCATATAAAAAGTATATCAATATGTGCTTTGAGATTACTTAAGTGTTGTATTACCTATTTTTTTATTATTGTTTTAGTGGAATTTGTGAAAGGAGCGACTCTCTTGAAGGGTTTAAGGACATCGTACGTATTGAAATCGTGGCTTCTATTGATTAACAAGACATGCTTAGTTCCAGCCCAATCTTTAACAGCAAGTACTCTTCAAATAATTAAACGTTGGGATATACATCAGAACGCAGCATTAATTGTTAACTTCATAGATCTGGAAGACCGGTTACTCGTTATGTGTGTTTGCACATGCCAGAGAGAGAGAGAGAGAGAGAGAGAGAGAGCACCTCACTCAGATAAGTAAAACCTAGGATGCAATTGCAAAAGCTAATTTTGTTCTTGTAAAAAAAAAAAAAAACAAGAATTTGCAATTATTGTAGAGCGTCTTATAACCAAGATATATTGATCCTTTGTCAGCAGTGAAGTTAAATAATACATCTTCTTCACCAGTCATAAAACGCGCCAAATACCATTGGAAACTTCCGATCTGATGAAGGGTCCCAAATTCTGAAATATTGACCATACCATTCCCTTCAACACGCTTTTATTCTTGGACGGAACGAAAGAAGGAAAGAAAGAAAGTGCATAATATTCACACTCACACCCCTAATGGATGTGGTCAACGGGCAAAGTTGAAAAACATTGCTGTGTTACTCTCTTTCTTCTCTAATTTTTGAACACGTGCATTTGATTTCAAAACCCAATCAAACGTTCAGTAGACCATCCTTTTCTTGAAAATATTGAGAAATCAGGAGACGACAGCTCATGTACGACCAGTAAGGGAATTAATCAAGAACATCAAGAGAAACGTCTATTCTAAGGCGCGACCAAGACTTTCATGTTTACCACTTTCATACTTTCCAATGACTTCCGTAATTCAACAGACTATTTTTTCAGAGTCACAGCATATGTAAAAGCCCCATGCAAACCTTAAGACAACGGTGCTATACAGCTGCCTCGCAATCAATGTGAAACGGTGGGAGTTTTTGTCATGTATCATGTTTGAAATTATGATCAGTGAGGAAATCTAGTATTTTTGGAATTTAGTGGAAGAGAGACAGGGTTTGGTTGGCTGAACCCATCTCAAATCCGTCTGGCAAGAAACTTTTGTACCCAAGCCAGTCCCAAATCCTAAATCCATTGGTTGTACGACATGAAACTTTTAACCCGATTCAACATATTAAGATTGGGGTAGGCCGAGAATCCTTATCCTACCTATGTTTTTTTTTTATCAGTTATATACACTAACCAGGGATTTCCTGAACCCTATAGAGCGACTGGTGGGGCATGATAGTTGAGGTTCAGGAAAGATTGGCAAAAGTTTTACTCTAGTTTCTTCCCACTCTTCTCGTTATGATTAACCTCCTCCTCCTCCAATCTCTTTGAAATAACGATTCTCTACCTTCGCCTGTCGCCATCTCACCGTCCACTACCCCGCTCTCTCTCTCCCTCTCCCTCTCTCTCTCTCTCTCTCTCTTCATCTTCATTTCGAAGTGGGACCTTGCCATCGTACCACATATCTGCATCTCTCTTTCTGATTTCTCCTCACTATGGTCATGTTGGAACAATACCTTCATAAGGAATCCGTGGATATTGTCTTTAGTTTCCCCCCAAATAGAGGTACTCTTAAGGGAGAATTTTATTTTGTCCAGTTAATGTAAACTAGGGCCGCTGCTGTGCCTTGCAATGGGCACGAGGCGGGAGTGGAAATTGCAGCACCTTATGGCATGGGCACAATAAATGTGATCCACGGCCTGTGTCCATCTCTAATTCTAATATGACATAACGATTGTGTATCACTTGGCCTATAAATAAGTCAATCACCAAGCCACATAAATCATTGTGGTTTGCTTGTGTCAAATTCACTTACATTTTTTTGGTTTCCAAAGTTCTTGTGCCTGGCTAGTATTCTACCTGCCACTAATTTTTCAATCTTGAGCTGCTCATAAACCACTAATTAGGTCAGAAAGACAACCTTTTTTTCCCTCTAAAAGGAGATAAGCTATATTAATACATGTATCGGTCATGACTGAAACTGCATTACATGGAAAAACATCATGAAACTAGGTTTAGATGGCAATTCAATGTTGTTGGCAAAGTTCACATGAGGCAATTTCCTAAAAAACAAAAACAGGCTTTCATAAATTATTAACTTATGACATCATGAAGTGAGTCGAATGACTTCTCATTATTTAATGACCTAAATATCAATTATGACACGTGAATGTATGGGGCTGCGGCCTCTCATTCAATAATTTAAAGATACAATCTTGGAGTGCTGATTTGTTTTATGATGACGCAACCCGTAGGCAGGTAAGACAAATCTGCTCCCGTCATCCATGTCTTCAGCAGAGATTGAATTCAATCAGTAGGACCAAATGAAATAAAAGATAAGGCCACTTGCTGTCTAGATTTTATCATGCTGTCATGGAAAAAGACAACGAAGCGTACCGCAAGTATGAAAGCGATTCAAAAGTTGTTTATTTACCACACTTTGGAAAGTGCGCGACAAAATTAAAATATATCCTGGCAAAAGCATCATATTACTGGACAAATGTCTAGGATCTCTTGAAGGAGGGAAAAGTTTCACTGTACAAGATCAGTCTATTTTTTATTTTTTTTTTTATGCAATGAAGATAACCAAGGGCACCAAAAAATTATCTAAAAATGTCAAACCTATTGTACGGTATTTAATTCGGTCCCAAATTTTCTAGTTGTACCAATTCAATCATAAAATTTTCGACAATTTGCTAATTTAGTTCTAAACATTTCAATTACGTAGACTTAGTCTAAACATTGTAAATATTTTATGAATTTAGTTAGAAACATTTTTAATGAGTTACCAATGTAATCCTTCTAACTAATTTTGATTGAAAATCACTGACATTGTGGTCCTATTAGCATCGATTATTCTATGTGGCACGGTTAACATTGACAAGGAAAATTGTTAATTTTCTAATATTTCTATTTCTTATTATCCTTTTTCTTTTCTTTTTTTCATCTTTTTTCACAAGGCTAGGGAGGCTACCAGCCACTGGTCAAGAACACTAGTGACCAACTACTGGCAGTGGGTGAGGGCGTCATGAGCCCTCGCTCGTAGGCTTCGCAGCCATGGACAACAGCTTCGTTGGCAATGTGAAGAAAAATAAAATAAAATAAAAAATAAAATGAAAAAAATAAGAAATTTTAAAGAAAGTTAAAAATTTGTACACATTAGCACCATTCACTCCACATAGCCATGTCATGTAGGATAGGTGGCACTAACTGGACCACTACGTCAATGACTTTTTGTTAAAATTAACCAAAATGACTATATTGATAATTTGTTCAAAGGTTTAGGCCCATTGGTAAAGAGATGAAGAAAAAGAATCGTGAGTGATTGCCTTGCTCGAGTTCAGGATGCCACCTAAAACAAGTCCGTAGAAAATTTTGAGGTTTTTGTCAGTTTATGTAAAACGTTAACTTCATAGATAAATTTCTATGATAATATGATCAAATGTCTTAATGGGTCTGATTATAAGTATTGGGGATCCACTAATTGATGAGTATATACGCAGCCACACCCAAATCGAACATAGATGAGTACATGCCCGCCGAGGGTGAACGGGAAATAGTGGGGAATCAAAGTGATTGACGGACTACTATTCCCGTCAAGAGTTTAGAAGGGAGGAGACAGGAAAGAGGAAGTGCCTAAGAGAGGTCAAAGTCCATGGATAGAAAGCACATGTGGAAATTTGGGGTTGTATATAAAAGACCTCAACTAATCAAGCAAACTTTTGTAACTGCGATATACATGTCTTTATATAAATATTAAAGAATACATTTTGAAAAGTCTATGGTCTTCTACCTAAAGAAATCCACCAGTTTCTAGCATCAAGTTTGTGCTCCGCGAATCATGTGACTTGATTCACTCATCAGACAAATGCAGATAGTCTGGGATTACGGTTTGTTTATTGAGAAGCATGGCAAATTTGCTTCCCCACATATGGCATAACTTCATCACTACCTAGGTTTTCGCATGTTAATCATATGTACATGCGTTGTCTTGTACCACTAGCCTCGCTCAAATTGGAATACAAAGAAAGCCTGTTCGTCTGCCACTGGTTTGAATGCTTTTGTCTGGGAAAGAAGGAAGAGTGCGAAAAATGAAGGGCATGGATCTGCGAAATTTTTCTATGAGGAGAAGATGAGGTCAATTAGAATTTTTTTCAAGATAGATTGTTGATAGCAGTGACCATATCACTATGAAACCCTTCAGTTGATATTTAATGTAACTTATGTATGTCCAGTATAGAAGACAGAACTCACTTATTTTCTAGGTATAACTGGACTGGAAATATATGGCAAAGTATCCTCACACAAAATGGTATCTGACGTTCTTCGGGAGGATGGGATTTTGAACTTTATTGGATGATGAGAGCTACAAAGGGCAAGAATTTGGAAGTGCAGCTGCTTGAGATATCCTTCTTTGCAACCATGTATTGCGTTTGAATGGAACACAATCATAGATGTCTCCAAATTAAGTCGATTGAGATCAATCTTCTTCTGGGAGAATATGTAATATTGGGAGGGTAGGGAATCACTTTTCCAGAATTGTAGAATCTCCCAAGCTATTATTTTGTTGCCATCTATGTGGAGGCTTCCTACTTCCATATTCTCGCATAATTAGTTGTGTTTGTAATGCTGGGAAATACTCCTAAGCTTCTGTACTTCACTTGATTAATGACATTTATATGTTTACCAAAAAATTCACTGGACTTTGTCGACTTTAGCTGTCCATTTTGTTCTTGAAAGGGACGATAGAATATTTTCTTTACTCTTGCGAGACTTATCGAGTATATTTCCTCGATGGTATATAATATCTCTTTCCTAGCCCATCAACTTTGACGAGAAACAAATCGAGAATTGTATGAACAGGCTTTAATCAAGTAGTTTAGATAAGCACTTCTTGTATCGATTAATCTCCCGTCAGGTGTAAATAACCAGTTTAGATAGTAACTTTGACTTCTCATATTTTGTTCACTTGACAAAATTGTCCAAAAAATCCTAAATCTAATGCACTTTTGTCAATTTTGTCTTAAACATTTTAATTTTACCAATTAAGTCCTAAACTTGTTCAAGTTTTGCCAATTAAGTCCATTTGGCCAAAATTGGTGGAAAATCACTAATGTAGCAGTCCATTCAATATTGGTCATCTTACTTGGCATGCTTGGTGCTAACATAAATAATTTTAGAAATTTATGGGTATTTTTTTGAATTTTTTTTCTTTTTATTTTTATTTTTTTCCTTTTTTTTTTATTTCAAGTCGGTCATTGTCTGAGGGCTAGGAACATCTACCAACCACAACGTGGGTTCCTGACACCCTCATTAGTTTTGGTGGCCCTTAGTAGCCACAACGAGGTCCATGACATCACCCTTGCCAACCTCAACAGGGGGCCACAACCCTAGCTCATAGTTGCCAAGGGCTTCGTGGCCTTTGCCAAAGGGCCGACAGGGGTTGCCAATCCTCGATTAGTGGTTTGCAAAGGTGGCTGGCCCTCAACCAAGGTGCCAACCCTTTGAACCAAAAAAGGAAATAAAAAAAGAAAAGACAAATATTAAAGAATTAATAAGATATCAAAATATTATTGAAAATTATCCATGTTAGTGTCGGTCATATCACGTATGATAGCTAGTGTTTAAATCAACGATTTCGGACTAAAATTGGCCACATTGACTCAATTGGTAAATTGTGAAAAGCTTTGGGATTTAATTGGTAAAATTAAAAAGGTTTAAGACTAAATTGACAAAAGTGCAATAGATTTTGGGCTTTTTGGGCTTTTTGGGCTTTTTTCCTATTTTGCTCATATGACATGATATTGCCTAATAAAATGACAACCTGAAGCATGTTGCTGTTTTCTTATACGAACTAGGTTCCAGCCACAAAATAGCGAAGTTCTTTTTAAGATTATAATAATAATGAATTCAGTATTTTGATTATTTTCTGTGTTTATAATACAGCAAAAAAATCCCCTCCATTACTATGATGTAAGCAATTTATTTGCAACCATCAATCAATTTATCAGCACGGAGCAATGGAATTATGCCCTCCTATTAAAAAGTGTGGAAGAGTCCATAGTTTGTGTTGTCCAATCAAATGTGATACATGTTTAAATGCACATGTGAGTAGTTTAAGAAAAAGTTTAGTTGGAGAATAATGTGATTTGGAGTAGTTATCACATCTTAGTTGGTGCATGACTCATTGGTTCTAATTTTTTAGTATAATAAATCTAATTGGATATGTTTACAAGCTTAGGCTTAGGCTCCTTTTTGGTGATCTTCCTAGATAATGATATCAGGCTTTTGATGAGTGCTCCAAACAAATGGTATTTAAGTCGATGTGTTTGGTGAATTGGGAACCTCCTCGATTCATCTTTGGAGAAAGAGATCGGAGATATTAATATATTTTAGTTGATCTGAGCATGGAAGATGGTATCAGACTTCTAATTCACCCTCCCAATAATACAAACATTTTGAGAGGGGTATTGTCCTTGAAACATGACACGGTTTTCTTGGCTTGGCAAGGCAGATTGAGGAGGGGACAGATTATAAGGTTAGGGTTTAATGAACACGTGGCACACATTCAAGGGTTTCATAAGACGATGGGAAAAGGTGGAAGCAGGACACGGAAGTAGGGCCTTCTGCCTCTTCCGAGAAGAAGACTTAGGCAAATAAATCTTATTAGCATAAATACAGTGGCGCCTCTTATGTTCATTATTGAAATTACATTGGCACTCCCACTAGACCCGTTTACTTGTTCCAGATTTTCTCGAATGTGTGATGATGTGATCCATTTATGGGAATAGCATCAGGTTATTTTATAAACCTTTCACTAACTTCCTCAATCTCTCAAGTTTGTGAAGAATCATTCTCTTTTCGAGAAGACAGCACTGCTTTTGAACATGACCCAAACTCGTGATGCTATACTATTTCAGAGTACTCGATGGCTTTACTTTATTCTGCCACTCTAGCCTAGAGAGAGAGAGAGAGAGAGAGAGAGAGAAAGGAGGAATGCTGAAGATAATGTACCATTGAAATAATTCACAAGATAAAGATCAATACAGGAAAGGGACAGCAAAGCAAAATGAGTAATAGAGAAGAAGATCTACGAGCATAATTACATCACCAAATCTTTTGTTAAATCATGTCATTCGTCCAAAAACATTCATATGGCAGATGAACATGCTATTTCACGATTTGGGGATTTCATAGCTGCATAACATTTATCACCTTCAGAAACTTTGCATTAAACCATACTTTTGCAGTCCATCCCCGTGATCAAGATTAATTTAACTACAATCATCATAATTCCCCCCACAAATCTAGGGCAAAATCATCATAGCAACTAGCAAAGTATGTAGGCTCAGGTTGCGTGCAACCGTAAGAAGGGGCATTATTAGTTCCTGAGTTGGCGCACATACGCTTGAAATCTTCTTCTATGTAAAAATCTTCCACTGCAAGAACTTGCTTCCATAAGCTTTCTCCTTCACCATTTTCATATTCTTCTAATGCGCACCTATCATAGCTCCATGGTTTCTTATCATGGACTCCAACGGAAGGACAAGAGTTATCTGCATTTGTGGTAGGGATTTGATAGTCAAGTCCAAGGTTTGTTGCATTCGGACTATCATTCAAGGGATGGAATGAGATGTCCTTTCCATCAGTATGAAGATCAACATCATTGTATGTGTTCTGCAAACAAAACTTCTCCTCGGAGACCCGTTTCCTCAGACGAGTATTCCAGTAGTTCTTTATTTCGTTGTCCGTTCTTCCTGGAAGCCTTGCTGCAATCGCGGCCCAACTGAAACAAAGAAATATAAGACATTTTCATCAGTAAAAGGCAATTAATTAGCTAGCGCTTTTAATTAAGATCGTAACTTTGCTTTCAATTAAAGTGTAATTAATTACCGATTTCCAAGAACTTGGTGCAGCACAATGATGGTCTCCTCCTCTTCTTTGGTGATGTTTCCATGCTTGATGTTGGGCCTCAGATAGTTCATCCAACGGAGACGGCAACTTTTGCCAGTTCTTGCCAAACCTGGGAATTAACGCATATGATGATTCAAGAGTAGGGTTAGTCGAACATATTCCCACAAAAATCAGAAAGACTAGACACATATGAAGGGAAGCAAACGAGAACTTGATTTATGCATCACAGACCAGCAGGTTTGGCCATGTGAGCCCAGTTCCAAATGCCATATCTCTTGATATAAGCCACTAGTTTTTGATCTTCTTCGGCACTCCAAGCACCCTTTTTAAACGTTGTCTTATTGTTGCTTTTGTCGTTCCTCGGATACCTGGCCATTGTGTTGATCGATGCTGATCAGTTCAGAGACCTGATAAAAATGTTGTTTTCAGAGTCTCTTCTTGGCCTGAATAATGCAGCTCGCACTTCGAGGTGCTTATAAGTACATGGTGGTCCTCCTCTGACTTTTCCATATCTGGCACGTGTATGCAGAGACCATAATATTCAATGTCCTGGCCTGAAATTTTCTAAGTCCGATAATTTCGAGGAAAGGGGTATGGACTCTTCCTGGAAAGTGGATCCGTTCATGCATCTTGAGCACCATCACAAAGGGTCATGTGCGAACTGGCCCCACAGCATAATGTATGTCCCTGCTTGTCTTTTCTATGGTCATAGGTTCTCTAGTTTGAATTTGTAGGGGCCATGTCTTTGTACATATTCCAGTAGATAGGAATCTTATAACCATATAGTTAAGCAATGAATACTCCATCTCAAAGGTATAGTCCACATATGCCACAATTGAATTTATGACTAAATAAAGACGTCTATGATATAAAGTGATGCTTGGACTCTAATATCACTAGATGGATTTAGGGATAAGAATCGAATTTGTATGTATAATTTGAGTGCATTGAAAGGGGGCTAACTTACCACAATTTATGAAACATTACTAACTTTTTATGATAGGTTTTAAATTCTTTTATTTACCTAACAAATGATTCAAATTTACTATTTCTTATATGAAAGAACAAACCTAGAGTAGAATGAATTACTAACTTTTATCAAATATTAAATTACTAAGAAGTTTTAGGTTGCAAACTCTCATTTGAGTACCTACCAATGTAGAATTATAAACAAAACTTGCTTGAAACATTATCAGAAAAAATTGATAAATAACTCAAATGAGAGTTTGTTACACAATACCCATTAATAATTTAATCAGAGAGAAGTTGGTAAGTCTCACAAAAAATTATGTTGATAATTCTATAGTTGGCAAAAGATTAGAGATTTGCTTTTGTCAAAGATAAAATGAAGACAATAATTTAAAAAAAAAAAAAAAGATGTTGGTATAACAGTTGCTAATGTCAAATTATTGGTAAATTAGTTGAAGAAAAGCTGGCGATTAATCACTCTGGTAATTTCTACAAGGAGTTGGTAAATTTAAAAAGTAGATTGGCAAGGCAAATAAAAATGGAAACTTAACAAGAAAGTTCTAAATTTTAGACGAAACAAACAAATGTTGTTGCCCACCTCAAATGATAGTTGATACCCAAAACTAGTTGGTAATTTAATCTGGGAAAACTTGTTATAGAGGTTGATAATTTGATATAACAATTGTTATATCTAAGCTATCGTGAGAAAGTTAAATAGAAGTACGTAAACAATAAAAGAAATTTTTTTGTTAGAGATGACAAAAGTTGATAATTAGAAAAAAAAATAAATAAATATCAGTAGCTAATTCAAACAAGGATCGGTAACACAAAATTAGTAAATAAATGTTTGACTCCAAGCCAAGAATTTGTACCGAAAATCAGGCAGTCATAATACACTAAACTTATAAGGGCAATCGAATAAAAGCTTGACAAGCTCATCAAACATAAAGGCAATGACAATGTAGTTGACCCATAAAGTCCATTGATAAAATGTTTAGTGAGCTCATTGATCATGAGTTTCTAGTAGGCAAAGTTTAAGCGAAGTCCATGATACGCAACATTGAGCAACTGATTCAAAGCATGCACAATAGTTAAAAATTGAGACAAGATGTATCCATGGACTGAACGATAACCATAGCTTGGGAGTCTAGAGGGGTTGCAAATCATTCATAAAGTAGTGCACAAGTCATAACAATTTGAGATTCTTGCGGAGAAAGATCAAAAAGAAAATTAGAATGATCCATTTTCAATACACAGTCAATTTGGGCATCAATCAATGACGAGCAATTGAGACACAAAGAATCACAAAGTGCAAATTAGATTTTGACTTTATTGATATGTAGATGGAAAAAAATTAACCTCACGATCGATTTCTATTAGATTTTACCTAAGTTTGTATATGAATTTTGAATAAGATTAGGTGCCCTAAATCCAGCACTCATATTTGTTTATAAAAGATTTCTAGCCATAAGCTGCAAGCTTTTTACCTTCTTTACGCACTCCAATCACCTCCATTAAGCAATTTATGTACAGTTCAATTACCAAGCGAGCAAATATTCCAAGAATGTGACCTCTTTTTTTATTTTTTTTATTCTATAAAGTTTCATGCAATTTCCTTACTTATTTCTGATCTACTGTTGCCGTATTATTTAGTAATTCAAAACTTGCAAAGTCCTTGAGTCTTCAAGGTTTATTAGAATCCATTCATTTTTATGTAAAGTCATATTTAACAGTTTTATTGGTATTTATCATCCTCAATCAAACTTCAATCACTAAATAAAACCATTGAGTTTCCAACGACAACAACTTTGCCAAAATCCACGTAAATCACAGTGGGAAAATGGAATGTCTTGCCAAATTACTTGAAGCGTGTCTGGACTTCACGATCCAATACCAACGACTCCAGTAATCAGAGGCTCGGGATGGTTTAGAGGATGGGAGACCGCCATCTTAATCTGCCACCAAAGTGTGCCAAAAAGTCCTTTTTCATCGATTCACTCGAGTTATTTGGACGATTTGATGACTTGAATGTTATTGTTAGGACTAAAAGTGCTAACCATGTCGAGCACACTACCCCAATGAATCTGCAATCACGCAATGTGGTAAAAGAAAAAAACAAATCAAATAATTACCCATGTTGGTCAGCGATGTTGGAATTGATGTTAGGAGAAACATCGAGACCCTCCTTTCATCTATTTTTATAGATGATGAGGAGATCAACAAGTTGGAACACGAGTAAGCTCATTAACGTATTCACTTAAATCCACGTTCTTTCAAAAGGTTAAACTTTTGTTTAGTTATAATTCAATTGCTTCATGCGCGTCACTTAATCCATCGCAAATACATCCTCACACGTGCAGCTATAAGCATTATTGAACCAGTAAAATTTGACTAGTCATCTTCTTAGGCATATGGATCATATAAAGATATGCGAAACCCCATGTGCCTGATCAATGATTATCCGCTATTGTTCTACATCGATATTCTATATGGAGAGAACCAACCTGTAGTTTAATTAGCGAATCGTCCCATGCCCCCGACTATACCTATCCTAATCAGAAGGAGCTGTGACGGAGAAAAACGAAATTTCCGGTTTGTTCAGATGCAATCATGACAAAGAACGTCCTGCCATTAACCTTATTATTGTAGAGATCATTGAAAAACTGTGGATATAAGAAACGTGCGTAATTCGCCTATAAATACGCAAGAAGAATTGGTATTTGGACTTCTGCATCAAAAAGTAATGCCTTGAAAGGCTCCAAATTTTCATCAAGTGGGGCATTTTATATCCAAGCCATGATACGACAATAACTATTATTCCTATGAAGGGTAAGGGGTTTAAATATTCCACTAAAAAATAAATAAATGATTCTTTGTGTCAACACACCAAAAAGCATAGTTGAAACGAGAGCCAACTAACCACTCAATTAAGAACTAATTGTGGTGTAAAGTGTTGTAAAGAAGTTTTTGAAAACTACGCACCGGCCACTTTTACTACTAGGCTTCATCAAGTAATGCAACCATATCTCTTATTAGCAGCTTCAGTATGACTGTAATAAATCATATCAAGTTATAAATTCCATGAGCATGGATATGTGTGCTCCGGTAGTTATATCCAATTTGCATTTATCGGGGTACATAATCACTTCGACAGAGATAACTACAGCCTAATATATCAAGAACCTCTATGCATGCTTAAGAAATAATAAAGAAATACTAGGTAAGCTACTATTACTAAATAAAATCGACATACTAAGGATGTAGTAGGCTGCAAATGAAAATTTGAAAATACACGGTGTTATTCTAGATCCACCCAGCATCATTTACTGAGATAAAGATGTTCATTACAAAAGTAAATAATCCAGGCTAAAGCTTCATTCAAAAGCTCGCCTAGACCGGCCCATGCATGGCCCTAAGATATTATACTAGGATAAAATCTAGTGATATCATTAAAAGAATCCCTAACAAAACATGCGAATATTAGGGCTTTCACCTCATAAGAAAATTATCCAAGTGCTGACATGATGGTGCTGTCCACAGGCAAGTAATCCAAAGGCTGCCTATGTCATCCATGAGGTCAGCAGCAATAGATTAATCACTAGGACCATATAATAAAAGCAACCAGCAATCTTGGGTTTGACAGACCTCTATTCGCGGAAGAAAGTCCTTGCCTTTGTTAAAAAAAAAACAAAGAAATTGCGCAACAAGGCAACCCCACCGTACCTCAAGTTTGAAATCCATTTGACTAATATTTTACTTATAAACAAAAAGGAAAATTCTTGTGTCCCAACGGCAAAGACTTGACATTCCCACGTTCATCACGAACCACAAACAGTCCCATTTGCATATAAATACTTAAGATGTGGAATAATCTCTATGAACATAATTAGACATAAGATTTGGTTTGAAAAACAAATTTAGCTGAATTTATTAGCAAGACTACTAAAGTTTTCTTCAACAATTTTTCCCGGGCTTCACATTGGTCCGCATTGACGGGTCTTTGGGCGGAGAGATTATATTAACAAATTCCAGGGCCCTACAGTATCTAGGAACTGGTACTGTCGTCTAGTATGTGAAATTCTAGAGGACTAAGCACATTTCATGCACATAACGACAAAGAAAACGATGAACACGTAGAACTAGCTGGAAATATCATAAAAATCGATTGACTTGTGGTTAGACCCGTTAAACGGGTGGGTTGGGTCGAGTTTGGGTCGGGTTATAAATGATTCGACCCAAATTGACTCATTTAATCCGTTTATGATCTATTTATTGCAATGCAAATTTTTTTACCCATACCCGACCCAACCTATATTCGACCCATATCCGATCCATTTAACTAAACTTAAGAAAATTTATATTTCTTTTATATATAAATGGTATTGCTAAAATAGTTGTGGTCAATTACGATCCCATCCCTAATGAAGTTTCCAAATGAAAGAGACCTGCAAATTAAGAAAGAACGAAAGAGAGGCCAAAGTCATGGGAATTTATTCCAAACAAAGAACTTTTAGAAAGGTGGAAAATTAGGGTTTTCATTAGACACGTCATTGCTGGTGCCATCAATTACGTCCGTTGTGCGATCTTGATGGGGATTCATTGCTTTGATCCAGTTGAAGAGGACACTTAAATTTAGACTACGTTCGTTTCGCGAAAAATAATTTTCGATAAACTGTTTTTTGGATTTTCCAACGTTTGTTTTACAGAAAATGAATTTCTTGGGGAAAACGTTTTCCATGGAAAGAAAAAAATCTTCTAAATTAGGAGAAAATATTTTCCACTTTTAAAAAGTGTAAAATATTTTCTTCATTTAATCTCTCTTATCTCACACCTCTACAAATCCTCACTTCCTCCTCCCCTTTCTTCTTCTTATTTTCTTTTTTTTATTTGAATTATTATTTGAATTTCCTTTTTCTTTTCTTTTTTTCTTTTTCTTTTATTTTTTTCCCATCTTCTTTTTTCTTGGCTAGTCGCCGGCCGTTGCCAAGCGAACCTCAAGCTCATTGATCTCAAGCTCGCGTTCGTTGATCTAGTGAGCCTCGAGCTCGACACTCGTGCTCGCCAATTTGGTGAGCGGTGAGCGCCGATCTCGTCAACAAGCTTGAGGCTCGCCAGTGGTCAGTCGAGGGCGGTTGCCGTGATCGACAACCGGCCATGAAAGAAGGAGATGGAAAACAAAGAAAAAAGAAAAAAATAATAATAGATTTAAAAATTAAAATAACTAAAAATCGGTTTTAAAAAATATGAAAAATCCATTTTAAAACATAAA
This sequence comes from Eucalyptus paniculata subsp. matutina, assembly GCA_017140255.1. Lineage (NCBI taxonomy): Eukaryota > Viridiplantae > Streptophyta > Magnoliopsida > Myrtales > Myrtaceae > Eucalyptus > Eucalyptus paniculata. Next base: position 1,074,539 of record CM029438.1, on the reverse strand, counting down.
ATAACTAAAGAAAAGTATATGAAGGAAAAGATTTTCTTTACCAAGCAACGAAAAATATTTTCCACTTCATTTTCATATTTCATCCAAACATCGGGAAATAATTACATTTTCTTGTAAAATGATTTCCTGAAAAATATTTTCCAGAAACACCATATTTTCTATGAAATGAACGGAGCCTTAAATTGATCCTAGTGAATAAACACTTAAATTCCGACGACCTTGGTCGAAAATCTTAGGTGACAATTTTTTTATTAATATATTTGCCTTGACTTGTCGGAGAGCTAAGTCAACCTTAAATTTTAATTTTAATATAAATATTAATTAAAATGAAATTTAAAACTAATTATTAAAATAAATAAATAAATAAAAAGGAAGTTGGCAGAATGATGATGGTTGTGCAAGCACTCGTCGCTGCCTTGCCACCATTAGCGGGAAGGACCAACGACGGTGGGGGTAAAGTTTGCCAGGGTTGTCAAGCCCTAGCCAATCGACGGCGAGGGTCGCCGGCCCTCACTTGGTTAAGTCAAGAGACGCCACCAACCATTGAAATAAGAACTATTTTGTGGTCTAAAGTGTTATACAGAAGTTTCTGAGAACTATGCAATGGCAACCTTTGCTAATATGCTACATTAAGTAATGCAATCAGATGTCTTATTAGCAGCTTTAGTATGATCATGTAATGAATCACATTAAGTTATAATTTCCAAGACATGAACATGTGCGTTTTGATAGTTATATCCTATTTGCATGCGTCGGGAGACAATTACCCCAGTAGAGATTAATTGCAATTTAGTATATGAAGAACCTTTCCCGTGGTTAAGAAAAAATATATATTTACAGGGCACACTAAGATTACTAAATATAATCTATATATTAAGTAATGCAACAGACTGCAAATTAATATTTGCAATTACGTCATTCTTATTCTAAATATTTACCCAATATCATTCAAAAGCTACAGATATAGAGATCATTAGTATAAAAGTAAATGATCGGGGCTAAAGCTTCATCCAAAATGTCTTAGGCCGGGCCAAAATTTGTTCAAGAGCTCGCACAGACCGGCCCATGCACAATCCTAATCAATATAATACTGGGATAAAACCTAGCGATATCGATTAAAATAACCCCTAACGAAAAGTGCGTGTATTACGACTTTGACCTGATAAAAAAAAAAGGTCGAAGTATGCAAAGTTTTTGGAGAGATGACGTTGTCCACGGGCAAGTAATCCAAAACACTGCCTACATCATCCACGTGCTCAGCAGAAATAGATTAATCACTAGGAAGGACCATATAACAAAAAGCAACTTGCAATCATGTTTCATATTCTCCTGTTTTCTGAAGAAAGTTGCCTTTGTTCAAAAGAAAGAGACGAAGAAATTGGGAAGCAAAGCGACCCCACGCCGTACATCAATTTGAAAGCTCTTTGACTATTGGGTCCCTTTATCGAAAGATAGGAAATTTCCACGTGCCAACGACGAAAACTCTACCTTCCCACGTTCATCACGAAACCTAAATTATACCCTTTTCCATATCAATATCAAGGACATGGAATGATTTCTATGAACATAATGAGATAATAAGATGGAAAAATTAACCAAAAAAAAAATCTTAAACCTATTACGATTATGACAATTCAATCATAAACTTATTATTTTAATCAATCAAGTCATAAATCTTTTGAAAATTGAGTCAATTTAGTCATTTTGACCAAATTTGGCCAGTCAGTGCTAATGTTTTGACCGTCCAACGTCTACAATAATATTTCAATATTATTTTATTTTTTTCGAATTTTTATTAAATTTTTAATCTTTTCTCTTCTTATTTTCTCTTCTCCCTCCTCCTTCCGGCGACTGGCCAAAGAGGAGGGCCAATAGCTGGACTAAGGTGGCTGGCTAGGTCTGACTAGGGCAAGCTTGCCTCGTCGTTGCCAGGCGAGAGCGAGCCCCCTTGCCGGATCCATTGGCGAGGGATTGACAAGCTCGCCCTCCTGACAAACTAAACACCCCGAAGCTCCGATCCCGCAGCACCACAAAGCAACCAAGAGACCTCTGACTGTCGCCTTCACTGTCTCGTCGATCGTTCTGCTGACCATGACCATGGGCCTCCTCGTCGAAGCCCTCATCCGAGAGTCGCACACCGAGGAATCGAAGTGGCGGTCTCTCAAATCCAGCTCGGCCCAGTCAATCCAGGCAGTCTGCAGCGTGACCCAGCATTTGGACTCGTGCTTAGCGAGCATATTCTCCCTCAACAGCTCCGTCGAGCCCGATCCATAAGCCATCTTTCCACGAGATGTCCAGCCCTTCCGTGTTCGTGCGGGACCTGGTCAAGAGCTCGAATGACGCACACTCCAAGGACACTCTCGGGCCTGCAGGAGGTAGCTGGAGGACGCGAAGAGCCAGCTCGCCGACTCAGTGGCGGCCATGGACGTAGGGCCGAGAGAGAAGGCCTTGACGAATACTCAAGATCAGCAACATCCAGACGTAGGTGAGCGCGGCCATGACGGATCAAGAAACGTGCGTGGATGGGTTGTAGGTGAGGGTGAGCTCGCCAATCCCTCGTTAGTGGATTTGACAAGGGGGCTCACCCTTGCCCGATTTGGCAAGGGCTTGCCTTGCTAGTGGTTAGGTGACCCTCGCCAAGCGACAGCGAGCAAGCTCGCCCCAATCGGGCCTGAACCGGCCCTCCCTTCTGACTTGGTCGCTAAAAGAAGGGAGGAGAGCAAAAAAACAAAAAAAAAAAAAAAAAAAGAATAAATTAATAAAAATTCGAAAAAAGATAAAATAATATTAAAATATTGTCATAGCATCAACGTCACCACCAACCTACCAAATTTGAGCAGAATGAACTGAATTGACACAATTACAATAAGTTTACGATTTTTTTGGTAAAATGAGATAGGTTTGAAAAACGAGTTCAGCTGAATTTATTGGCAAGAATACTAAAATTTTGTTCGACAATTCTTCCTAGGCTTCACATGGGTCTGCATTGACCGGCCTTGGTCGGAAAGAATGACATGTATGAACATGTATGGTTGAGTGTGATGAAATTTCTAGAGGAACGAGGACATTTCATCCACATGATGTCAAAGAAAACGAGGAATCGATTCTACAGACCCCACACATATTCAGAATTAGCTGGCACCATTATAATAATGATTTAGTATGATTACTCATGATCCCATCTGTAATGAAGTTTCTAATGAAAGAGACTGCAAATTTCAGAAAGGTTAGAATGAGAACGAAAGAGACAAAAAGTCCTTGGATTTCATTATGCATTAGACACGCCATTGCCGGTGCCATCACTTGCGTCAAATGTGAGAATTTTTAGCTTGAATAAAAACTGAAAACATGTTTGCTAAATTCGCATTCGACCATAATATTAACATTAAGATAAACACTTCATCTAAACTTAAGAAAGATTGTCCTCAGTAATACACCGTCTAATATGAATTTTAATCAAAGAGTTAATTTCACATCGAACCGTGAAGCTTTGTCTTAGTTAAGCATCACCAGCCTGGACGAAGTTTTATACAGAAAGGTCTTTTTCGATGTCTTGTCTTCAATTAAATTAGTGATAGAGATTGCCCTAATCTTATCATCTCTTCCCTGTTTTGACTTCGTGAACTACGTGTATCACATGGTAATATATTTACTTATTTTTTTGTATATTTCTGGAGTGCTACTAAAATGTCGACATCATTAACAATAGCTTAAATGCAAATTGAGGATGTCTCATGTCATGCAAACTTGGCAGAACTGCAACATAACATAGGTTGTCAAAAGTCGCCAGTTGGCTGATTAGGACTTTAAACGAGATTAGTCACAATTACATAAGTTAAGTTAACATTTATCAGAAGCAGATTTGAAACGGGTTTGGAATTTATTTAAATTGAAATTGTGAATGGAGAGCCCGAACTAACTCGATAAGTTCAAGTACAAGGGATCCAAGTCTACTCATTATAATTAGGATGTCCATTGCTTGTGGAAAAACATATTGGAGAGTAAAGTCTTTGGAAAACGGGACGCGGTGTTGGGTTCAAGTCATCATCAAGCCCAGGGTTCACGCCATCGTGGCTCTTGAAGACTTGAATCCGTTCTTGAGATAATAATTAAAAAAAAAAAAAGAATCGGAGTAATTTCATTGTCTCATTTGTAATAAGAGATCGTACCCCAGTACTAAAATTTAGTAATCGATACACCATTTTTCGGATATAATTACATAATTCTTTGTTGTTAAACTCCCAGCGTATTAATGATCTTCCTTGCTCACTGAAAAAAATAATGTTGCTGGGTTATGCTCAATGATAGATTAAATAAATGGTCCTTGTTTCTTCAATACATCTTCGAATACATCAAATTTTTGAACTTATATTTCTGTTTTTGAGAAAAATCTTCAATCCCAGCGTATTTCGTTTCCGCGTCGACCGGAGACAATACATATCGAGAATCGAGTCAACGCCCGGCAAGATCAATAATAATCCGAGGACAGAATGCACGTGAGAAACCCTAGAGCAAAGTCCCATGCACATCACGACATAGAAACTGTTTGCTTCGGGGTCTAGGGAGCTCTACAGTCAAGTTTCCGGGCGGGTCCAATACTCACCATCGCTGATGCCCTCTCTTACGTCCTATATGTGATGGCGACCGCCCGACGAAGACTTGTTGCTCTGCGATTTATCGGTTGAAGTTGAACAAGACTTTCTCTTAGTCCTCCTGGTCAACACCCGCCTGAGTTCAGATCTGCGAAACCCCAAAGTCCCGTTTAGGATCTAATTAACTTGATCTTGCTTAATTAAGCTCCGGTTTGGGTTCTGTTTTGTTCACTAATCGGCTGGCCAATCCGAATTAAATAGGCCACTGTTTCAAGGCCAGGTTGCGACATTTGTTCTCGAGTACTGCCCATCATGTGACCTGAACTGACAAATTCATTTGTAGGTTGCAAACTTTTTCAAAATCCTTTTCAGTAAGGCCCTAATGTGTCGTCTCTATGTATGAAGTTTTGATTGCGCGGGCTACACATGTCGAAAGTTAGTTTATCTAATGCTATGTGATAAAAGTTAAAGGAAGGATTGTTGCGAATAAATGTTCATTTCACTGTCAAAATCAATATCGAGTAAATTTCCACCCACTATTTTGGAAGTTTACCTTGTTAAGTTGGCTGTAATTCTTTAAGCCAATAGATATATGAACATGGGATGGTTTCCTTCCATTTTCCTTTGAATCTCTCGTACATACTAATTTTATATGGTGGAAATAATGTCTACATTCTAAACCTTCCAAATCTAAGATCATGAAGCTCTCAGAAGACCATCCTTTGTTATACAATAATGACTGCCTCGATCCTCAATTACATAAACTTGCATAGCTAGCTCCACAACCTTGCAGAGATCCGTAATTCCTCCACTTTATTAGGGGATGAACTACCATTCTATACGTTCAGACAAATACTAGAATTCAAAACATAATGACAAATATACTAGGCATCTTGTAAGCATGAATGGATGGTCATCAATTTTCCCAGAGACTAAAGGTGAAATCTTCTGGGGAAGCAGAAGAAGATGCTGTCTCCAATGGCCACCCAGAATACAATATAGTAGTCGTCGAGTCAATGAACAAAGCATTTAAATCTTGTACCCTGTGTGCATCTTCCACAGAAAAGTGTTGTGCCCACAAATAGCTTTGGAATTTATCATCCACATATGATGAACACAGATTGTTCTCAAAGGACTTTTCCTTGTCCCCATGGACTCCAATGGCTTGATTAGAGCTCGATGCACAGAAGTTATCTGGGGTTGATGTCGGATTTCCAGTAAAATCTCCAAGATTCGATAATTGTACTGGAGTCGAAGTCGGAGTTGACCTACCCTCTTCCTCGTGAGATGAACTCTCATGATTGGCGTCAACGCTGTTACACACCCTTGCAGCGTTGGATTTTCGAGGCTTTTGCATCGGTTTTCCCTTGAACCGCTTCTTCAAGCGTGTGTGCCAGTAATTCTTCACTTCGTTGTCTGTCCTTCCGACAAGTTTTGATGCGATTGCCGACCATCTGTCACAGAAGAGACTTGTCAAGAGATGGAATTCATTGAAAATCGAGATGCTGTATAAACTTAATCCACTGCATTTGTTATAGTGAATCTGCTTACTTGTTTCCCAGAACTTCATGAAGCTTAATGATGGTTTCCACCTCTTCTTTGGTGAAATTTCCATGCCTAAGGTTGGGCCTCAGATAGTTCATCCACCGAAGTCGGCAACTTTTCCCGCTTCTCCTCAGTCCTGAATCAATCACAAATACACCAGTTTAGTCCAAAAGAGAAATTAGAATCACAGAGACACAGATGGTGAGTGATACATATGTATATCATGTCTAGGTGGAGTTACCTGCTGGTTCAGCCATTCGGCTCCAATTCCAAATGCCATGCCTCTTGATATAAGCAGTGAGCTTTTCATCTTCCTCTGCACTCCAAGCACCCTTCCTCAAACTCCTTTTTTCATTCAACACAACCCCAAGCTCGGCCATTTGATGATTCTCTCTGAGTGCTCGTGACTGCTTAATTAGACCCACATCCAAAAACAGAACCCTCAGAACTCCAATTTATAGTGAGCCGAGATCTGGCACGTGTTTCCTTTCTTCAGTAAAAGCTGTCCAGGTTTACTTGAACCAGTCAAAAGGCATATAATACCAAGAGAAGATCCGGTTCAGTGTCGGTGAAAAAGAGGACAAGAGAAATTTCTCCGCAAAACCTCTTTTTCCATGTTCACACACGTCGCTGGAATTTCTCATTGGAAATGCAAGAGTATTCTGGACTGCCCATATACCAATTAATCTACAGGTGTTGAGTGTTGACATTATTAAATTATGACGTCATCACATACTGGGCCATTTTATTATAAGAGTTGGACTTCGCAAATATGAATGTCTTCTCTGGGGTATGATTTAATGCAGTAGAAGATTTATCTTATGGTTTATCTTTATATGGCGTGATGAATACAGTAGAGATCAAACAAGCGTGCATGCGTATGTGCTTCATAAGTACAGCGAATTGAGCTGTCAGATGACAACTTGTCACTCTTCATGGTATGACCTCTTCCATTGATGGAAGTTTTTTAAGTATCTCCATTCGAGGACCCATGAAAAACAAGGACTTGCTTATTAAACGTCATGCTCAGTATGAATGGACCTATTTCTTAAGATTTTATCTGATAAAAAACCTAGATAATGTTCCCATATGAGAGAGAGAGCGGATGAATAATTTTTCTTTCTTTAATGAAGGCATATTGATTAACTTTTTGTTTTTTTGGTCAGTCACATTGATTGAGTTAAACTCACGAGAGAAGACAAGACAATATTCAATGGATCAGCGAGAATCTTAATAGTAGACTTGCACACCACATTGCAGCAAGCAATGGGCCTATAATCCATCATCCTTGAAGCATTGATGATCTTGGAACCAGAGTATTTCTAGTAGAATTCACTGGCTTGAACTGTTGAGAATCCTGAAATAAAAATAGAGGACTACACTTGCATAGTCGCTGCAAATGATGTGCCAAGAATCCATTAGGATTATGAGAATCCAAAGGTTACTGGAGGATGAAGCATTATCTTCATCTCATCAGAATCATGAGAATCCAAAGGTTGTTTGTTAAGTAATTTTCTGTTCTACAATTCGAAAGGAAAATTAGTATGGATTTTAAAAGATGAATTCACTACCATCTGGTTATTACAATTGATGCATCTTGATAGACATTTATCGAGCACCTATTACTTTCATCCTGAATGTGTTGATATTTTTCCCCTATGTATTTCATGTGGGCAACTTGCTGGAGGTCCTCGAAATGACCAATCGTGCATCTTACTTCTCCTCATTTTAGTTAAACGAAGTAAGGTAGCCTAGGCCCTAAGGTCTATCACCCCTCTTTTCAATTAGCATCTCGCCACTTTGTCGTCTAAAAGAACATGATCTCTCTTCCAATTATTTATGACTGGGAAAGTCAATTATGGATCCCCTCTATAACATCATTTCTATGTCCTCGAGCATTCCAGCTTTCAAAGCACCACTTAACTGTCAATCTTCTGCAGAAAAAGCCCATTAGCAACTTTTCGTTTTTACATTGACGTGGTATGTATGCAATGCGTTGGTACAAGTAATAGGCAGGGACAAAAAAAAAAAAAAAAACGCTTGTTTTCAACCATTGAACCATAATTCAAACCGAAAGAAACTTAAAGCTGGAGAAACATCATCCAATGCTTGTTCAAAGCCCAGTCTATTTACCTTAGCAAATTATATCTATAGATTTTTACTTTATATCTATATTGTAGATGAGTAAGCCATCATCAAGCATTCTAAGAACAATTTCTCCCTCCAACTTGTGAACTCATTCTAAATTTTAAAAGTTGTCATTACTCTTTTGGGTTTCAACATTTGGTATCAAAGCTAGAAATGACATCCACTAGTTCCGTTCAATAGCAACTTCCAAAGTTGAACGGAAAGAATTTCAACAATTGGTCCATCCAGATGAAGATTCTCTTCAAATTGCAAGATTTGTGGAATCTAGTTGAAAACGGCTACAACGAAGTGGCCGATGTGGAAGCATTCAAGGCTTTAAGAAAGGAGGAAAAAGATTTGTTGGCAGAGTCCCAGAAGAAAGATAAGAAAGCATTGTATGCAATCTTTCAAGCGGTAAAGGAAATGATATTTGAAAAAATATCAAATGTAGAAACCACAAAAGTAACTTGGGATATGGTAAAAAACTCCAAGATGTACAAATTGTAGAAAAATTCTTGACGTCTTTGACTGGAAGATTTGACTATGTCTTCATAGGGATTGAGGAAGGAAAAGATGTGTCAATCCTAACATTGAAGCAATTGATGGGTTCATTGAGCTCACATGAGCAAAGAATGAATCAAAAGTCCATTAATTTAAATCCTAAGCAAGCATTATAGAGTTGAGTTGCTCCATCAAGTCAAGGAGGCTATCAATGCGATCGAGGTTGAGGAGGATGCTGAGGTAGAGGTAGAAATTTAAATTTTACTGAAAAATATGAAATACATGACAAATCAAAAGTCAAGTGTTTTAAGTGCGAAAATTCAAACATCACAAATCCAAATGCCAAGAAAAAGCAACAGAACAAATGAAACAAAGTGCTTAGTAGGTGAAAGAAAGTGCTGTCAGAAGAGTGCATTTGGCTCAAAATGTCATGTTAGGGAGAGCATAAGTGACTGGAGATTCTCAACTTGTTCAATTGGGCAAGCGTTTGCCATTCGTGTAAGTCCAATGGAAGTGATGGTGATGGTGATGGTTGAAGAACGCAATGAAGCGATAGAATAGCTCAAGATAAGGTTGTTGCTAGAATAGGGTAGGAGAGGATGCCCAAGTTCCAACATTTTATATCATAGCAAGTAAAAAAATGTTGAGATTGAGCTTAATTTCTATAGATCAAAAGATCAAATTGCAAATATTTTTGACAAAACCATTAAAGGTGGATGTGTTCAAAAAATTAAAGATGATGCTCAATGTTATTGAATTCAAAAATCAATTTTAAGTGAGGTTGTTTTTCGAAGATTTGAGCACGTTAGCTATTAAGCTTTAGATTTGGTTGTTAGTATTCTTCAAATAATACCTTGATTTACGGTGGGTGTCACTGTGTCAGAAGAATAATGAAAACAAATCGGGGAAGCATGATTCATGGTAGGCACTTGAAGAAGACTGAAGAAAGCTTCAATCATTTAATGAAGGAAACCTTTAGCAGCATGAAGACAGAGAAGGCTAGAAAAGCCCACCATTATAGAATTCTCCACACGCTTGTCTTCATTTATTTATTGTAGGTCTTTTCATTTGACTTTGTTTGTGTGTTTTTATTAACTTTGTGGACTTTTTTGTTGCTTCATTTGATGTTGCTGGAAGGAGTGACGGGGGACTCCACGGCTCATCTAATGTGTGTGTGGAGTTCTCCTATTAGAGTCCACTCATTTCGTAAAAAATCACTTTTTCAAAAATATTTTTTAGAAAATTATTTTTTTTAAATGACTATATTTTTTAATATTTAGCGAAAATCTAAAATTTGAGTGGAAAATATTTTTCATTATTCATTATCTAATTTGATTTTTTGGGAAAATTTACATTAAAAAATGAAGTTTAATATTTTTGATTGACCAAAAAAATTTAATTTTAATTTTTATATATTTTATAAAAATTTTAATTATTTTTATTTTATAATATTCAATTTTTATTATTTTTCTTTTTTTATTATTTTTTTTCCTTCCTCCTTCCTCCTCCTTCCTTTGCTGCCATATGAAAACATTAAAATAAAAGGAAAATATGTTTCAAAGAAATAATAAGAGGTTGAAGAAATTATGGAAAATATTTTCCATTTTTCAGAAATGGAAAATATTTTCTCCACTTTTGAAGGTATTTTTTTCATTAGCAAAAAACGTTTTCCTTTAATAAATCATTTTTTGTTAAACAAGCACCGAAAAATTCGAAAACCATTTTCCCAAAAGTTATTTTCCATTAAACGAACGAAACCTTATATAAAGATAGGAGGTGAGTATCATATACAGGTAAGCCATAATAACGCATTTTGAGAACAATTTCTCCCTCCAATTATGAACTCATTTCAAATTTCAAAAGTTACCATTATTCTTTTTGTTCCAATAGAAAGTTTAGTCTATTTACCTTAGAATATATTATAGTCCCGACGAGAGCGCATCGAGGTCTTGTCAAAAAATGCCCATTCCAATGATTTCTATGCCATTGCTCTCTGAGCACATAATCTCACTAGAGAGAACTCGTAGAAATTACTCGGCATACTCTTAGTTGGTTTCCTTGGTGTTCTAATGGCAAGTACATTTGAGTCGCCAACATAAGTTAAGGGCATCAATAAAACAAAAATGAAACTTTTTTTTAAAAAAAAAAAAATTTGATGAAATATTAACATCGTCTACAGAATAATTTTTAGGAAGGCACCGTTAAAATCATCCGATTTTTGGTGGAATTGGCGAGTTTGAGGATGACCACCTTAATGCATTTTCTTTGGTTCGCAAATTTACAAAACTGCCATTCGAGGCTCGATGGTGATGATGCCTTAAGCTCGAGCTTGGGGTTTCTGCTTCTGCTTCTTCTTCTTCTTCTTCTTCGCATTTTCTCTGTAGTTCAGGCTTCGCTCGAGATCTCTTCGCGGGCCAAGATCACCAGCGAGCGGAAGGGCCTCAGCTCCTCCCATTTGCTGGTGGGCAACTGTTAATCACGTCCTCGAGGTGAGATCCGAATGATCCGTCTCCGTTTCCCCCTTCGATTGAGAAGATGTCGTTTTCTTGTTTGGGCAAAATCCGATCGAGTTCGATGTTATTTCGCCGATGCCCAGTTCATGTACGGCGATAATCTAGGATCTCTTGCTTAGCTTTGATTATATGAGCACCTCCGTGAAGCTGCGCACCACGTGTTCGACGAAATGCGCAAACCAAGTCTATGCCAGTTTCAGTGTTCATGTCTCGGAATCCCGCTCATTTGGTCTCTCAGTGTCGCTTGTTGCTCAAATTCAACCCCCCCACCCTTCCATTTTCTCGCTCTCTCTCTGTAGTCGGTCCTCAATGGTCGGCATGGATGCCAATTAGCAGTGCTGGTCATTTATTTGCCAATCTTTAATCTGTTACACTTATGTTTAGTAAGTATTTTTTGGGAGGTAAAGAAAATTGTGAAGAAAATGATTTTCCTTGTAGTTGTCTGGAAGAATGGATGTAGGGTGAAGCAAATCTGGAGAAACAGACTGCTCATATGCTAAAGAGGAAAAGTAAGATGACGTTTTACCCTTTCATTTCAATTGTGAATGTGAGTGAACATGATCATAAAATACCACTTAACATGAGAATTCTGGAAATTATCATGTCAGTTGCATGCCATCAAGACTTTGATCCTAGATTAATTTGAACATAGTGGATTAACAGAGCAGGTTCTGTCCTTGTGAACCTAACTATTTTGAAGGAGAAAGATGGGTAAGTTTTATGTAAATAAAAGCAAAAAAGGAAAAGGCAAACGTGATTCCAGGTGCTAAAGTGGGCAGTTACTGTGGGTTTGAGTCCAAAAACTGGGAACCGGTTTCAATGGGTAGGTTCCAAGTTTCAGGTGGAAGTTGGACTGAAGCTGAACTGCTTGCCCCTATAAATTAGTGGGCAATTTTTTTTCTTCTCCATTGATTAAGTTACATTGTCAATCTTCCTGTTTCAGGTAGAGGAAGCACCAGTGGAGGATTAGGAGGATGAGCGGAGGAGGAGAGAAAGGCTCGACCACCACGAAAACCCCCGCGGATTTCCTGAAATCTATCCGCGGGAGACCAGTCGTCGTCAAATTGAATTCTGGCGTCGATTATCGAGGTACTTCTCTCAACACGATCTCTGTGTGTTTGGAGAATCCTTAAACAAAGATTTTCTCGATGTAGCTGGATAATGCTGAGTTTGAGATTATTTCCGTCCTCATATTTACTGATTGTACTAAATCCTATGTAACTTTAACTACTTGTCTCAAACTTTAATTGGTCGGGAATGATCTATGGGTTGAGTTCTCGGCAACTCGTATGAGCGAAGTGGCAACTTGCTCGCCTCAAACTTCAGGCAGAATTATAAACCAAATGAACCTTACCTGTCAAACTGAAAGTAAATGAAGAAGTTCGACCAAAAAAAAAAAAAAACAAGAAGTAAATGAAGAAGAAAATTGCTATTGTCATAAACTGTCGAAGGCATTTGCGACCCCACATCATGCTGCAAGGAATGAGCAGTTAAGTTGGTCTTGCCATGTACATTGTGGTCTCGATGTAAGTCACTAAGCATTTTCTTTTCCGTCATCTGGAGGGAAACTACATTCAGTCTTTTAAATATAATAACCATTTCTTTTTCTAACAATGTTCATGGTATTCACTGTTGAAAAGAGATCAGTGGTAAAATTGGGGCTCTAATGTTCAACTCATCTTCTCATCTATCAACAATGACTTGATGGGAAAGCTAACATAAGAAAAATGTTTTGTTCATGAAATCAACTATTGTTATGGATAAATGGCAGATCAAATGGTGACCACACATGATATTCATGTTTGTTTTGGAAAACCGTAAAAACATGAATCTTGCACATACATGCTGCTATTCGATAACAAGATACCCGAAACCTGTCTTTGATAGAATGAGAATATACAAAAAAATCTGGCTTTCAAACTTCATGGTTTTCCTTTTGATTGTTGAGAGAGAGGGAAGAAGAACAAGCGCAGAGAAAGAGAAGGGGAGAAGCAGGGTGTTTGATGATAAATTAGCAAACTTACATGGAATTAAGATTTGGTTGCTTGAAAGACATTTGATCCATCCCAATCGCCTTCTCATGAAAATGGGAGGATTATGGGTAATACCCTGACAAGCATGTTCTTCACCCCATGCTATATGCAGGCTGTGCTGATGATTAGTTTAGAAACACTATCTTTTGTTGTCTGAAGTTGTGTGGTATTCTCAAATGTTCTTATGGGTTGGAGTTTTGTGCAGGTATTCTGGCTTGCCTGGATGGATATATGAACATAGCAATGGAACAGACGGAAGAGTACGTCAATGGGCAGCTGAAAAACAATTATGGAGATGCTTTTATTCGAGGAAATAATGGTAATGATGAATTCAGAATTTCTGCTTGTTAAATCATTACTTTGCTGACTTGGACCATGCCTAATTAGGATGACTTATTGCAGTTCTGTACATCAGCACTTCCAAGCGGACTCTGGCAGATGGAGTTTAGCATTGATTGTGCTACTTAATGTGGCGTGATGGAGTTATGTGGTCATAACTTTTGATGGGTGCATTCTTGGTTGCGGCTCATTGTGGCTCTAGAATTGGGGAAAGTGAACATATTCTGAATTTGGGAGCTGATTTGTAATTCTTACTGATAATCCTGCATCTCGTGAAATTGTTTTGTGAATTGCTTGATGAGCATTGGTAATGCCTATGCCCATCAAACGGGCAGGTTGGATTGGGTTCAAAAATGGTCCGGCCTTAATGATGTTTTGTTCATTTTTGACTCATTTTTATGTGATCTACGATGGTTGGGTGCTTGTAAAAACTCTTCCATATTTTAACTCAATCTAGAAAATTTCATATTAAAATTGAAGTGTGAGCATTGAGTGAGCGAGTACTAGATCAAGTGAGGGAGATAGAAAGTGAAATAAAGTTTTAAAGGTGAGTTGGATTTAAAAAAGTTACAAATTCATTTAAGATTCATATTATTTAAGGTTTTATTATGCTAAAATCATTTGTAATCCATTTACTGAATATAACTAATTCATATAACAACTTAATCCATCAAATAAAAATTAAAAAATAGGTCACAAATCCATTTTGACAGGTCTAGTAACACCCCAACACTTCCTAATTTAGCACATCCTCATATTTATCTGGCTCTCTGTGTATTGTTGATTAGCTTAATGCCGTCCCGTTTGTGAATAAGGCAAGTTGCATCTGGGCATCAACCTTGGATGCCATCTATCTACGTCTTTATAATTGATCCATTGCAAAATAATTGATATAATGCCTGTCAGAATATGCAAAGTCATATTTTATGCTCGCATCAGGAAGAGTCGGATTAGGCTATTTATAATCGAGTGAAATTACCCCACCAAAAAATATTTGTCATTGCATGAAAGTTGAACGTTCGGTTTGTAAGAAATAGCTATTTCGTTTCAAATCTATTTCCCACAAAGTGATTATTCGTTGTTTTGTAAAAAATATAGGAGGAATAGCTAATTAATCGACATTTGCAAGAATAACTTGGTGTTTTAGTTGGCAATAGTCCAATTAGAAAAAACGAGCATGAAAAGAGTTACCACATCAAAAGCAATCCTTTAGATAAAAAGGAAATGAGCACTTTCCATGTCGAGTTCCTTCAGTTGATGCTTCTCCAAGAGATTGAATAGGACAAAAGCAATTACCGCGTCGGTGAAGGCTGTGAAGCGCAAAATGTAGCTCCTCTTGGAATGTCTGGCCAATGCTTTTCTATGGAGCACCACAGAAACTTTATGGAAATATTCATGACTCATTTTGCGTTGTTCTCTGGTGGAGTGGAGATTTGCAAGGAAGACCTTAAAGATTTGAAGGAAGTAGTCAGCATGTTCCCCCACAATACTCTTGGCAAGCTTTCGTTCTTCTTCATTAGAATTTTCATCTCGTTGAGCACTGAGCTCTTGAACCATCTTTTATACACATCCTTAGAAAGAGTTCATCTGTGCGAATGGCCATTCCCTAAGCCTCGGGAGGCTCGATAGATTAAGGTTTGCAAGTGACTTCTTGTTGGAAAAAAAAAAAAAGGAGGTTTGGGAAAAAAAGATTATATATATGAACACATACACCAAGTCTCTTTATTTACTATATTAATGAATTTACTGTATCCAGCCAAAATTGACAGGATGAACTAATTTGACAAAATGCAAAAATGTTTAAACTCAATTGGCACAATTAAAAGATTTAGACTTAAATTGACAAATGTGAAATAGATTTAAGACTTTTTAGTGATTTTCTCCTAGAGCATATATGTCATTAGAGGAATATCTAAGAATAAACTAACAACATTATATACAATAAGGCATTTTGATATTTTTTTCATAAAGAGTTCATGGATGATATTAATTTTTGTCAATATAAATAATGATATTTCAATGTCATTTTAAAAAAAAAATTATTATTCGATGCAATGTTTTGATTTAATTAATTTTATCTTCTAAAGTTTCACATTGGAGAATGTTATGTGATTTTATTATGGAAAATCTTCAAAGACGTTTTTTCTTCTTCATGTGATCGTCCCCTTATTTGTATTTGTGTGGAAAAGAAAATCAATAAGAAGTGGTTTAATGGTGATATACATAACAAAAGTGAAAATTTATAAACAAGTCAATGTGTAAAAAAGTTGTCTATTTTAAATTTGTTTTATGCTCGACTTAATAGTTTATCCATATATTTGCTCAATGACATAGAAAATAACTAGATTTTCTTGAAAATTTGTCTTTTAAACAAAACGAACATTTTTTTGGTAGTAGTATCTAACAATATAAAATAAAATAAAATGAAATAAACATAGTACCTTTAATATACATGAAAAATATAAATAAATAAAAAACTAAACATGTGAAATTCTTAATCATGGTAAGTAGATTCTATATAGATATAAAAAGAAAAAACTAAAAAAAATAAGGATAGTAACTAAATTTGGGACCACCAATTTGCATTGCAATTGAATGATTGAGGACAATTTTTCTTTTTTTGGTGAAATTGGATGGATTTAATTATATAGGAGGCGGAAATAGTGCCCACCTGAAAAAGCGACTTTGACCTAATAAACAAAAATTGTCCAAGCATGCATATAATTTGGAGTGATAACGTTGTCCAAAGGCAAGTAATGCAAGAACACTGCCTACATCAGCCATGTGCTCAGCAGAAATTGACTAATCACTAGGTAGGACCATATAACAAAAGCGACTTGCAATCTTGGATTTTATAAACTCCTATTTTCTGAAAAAAAAAATGTCCTTGCCTTTGTTCAAAAGAAAGAAATTGGGAAACAAAAAGCAATCCCACCCCGTACATCAACTTTGAAAGCCATTTGACTATCGATTTTCATTTACCGAAAAAATGAGAAATTTTCTGGTCCCAACGACAGAAATTCGACGTTCTCCATTCATCACGAATTAAATAATGAGATGAGATTGAAAATGAATTTCACCCAAATTTTGTTCATGATTTCCAAATTGACCGGTCTTGGATCATTATGTATGAACTCGCGTCGTTGAGTGTGGTGAAATTTCTAGTGAACAAGGACATTTCATGCAAATAACAACAAAGAAGACGAGCTCGCATCATTGACTGTGGTGAAATTTCTAGAGAACAAGGACATTTCATGCACATGACAACAAGGAAGACGAGGAACCGATTCTACAGACCACACACGTATTCAGAATTAGCTGGCAACTTTATAAGAATATTTAAGTACAATTACTTATGATCCCATCTTGCAATAAAGTTTCCTAATGACTAAGTACAATTACGTCGAAGTCCACAGGAATTCATTCCGAGCAAATGGCTTTTAGAAAGGTAGCTAACTAGGGTTTTCAATTGACACGTCATTGCTGGTGCTATCGCTTACGTCCAAAGTGATAATTTTCAGCTTGAATAAAATCTAAAAACGCCTTTGCGAAGTTCGTATTCGATTATGATATTTATATTAAAGATAAACATATCATCTAAACTTCAGGAAGATCGTGTCCGCTTATATACCGCCTCATATGAATTTTAATCAAAGAGTTGATGTGACATGAAACTTTGACTTTTAAGATGAAGCTTTGTCTTAGTTAAGCATTCGTAGCCTAGATGGAATTTCGTAAGGAGAGGTCTTTTTTGGGGGTCTTTTCTTCAATTAATTCACCAATAGAAATTGCCCTAATCTTATCATCTCTTTATCATTTTGACTTTGCAAACTACGTGTATTACGTGGTTATAAATTTTCATTTTTCTGTATATTATTGGAGCTCTACTAAAATATCGTCATCATTGACAACAGCTTAAATGTAAAATGAGGATGTCTCCTATCATGCAAACTTGTCAAAACTGACCAATGAAACATAACTTTGGTTGTCATAAGTTGCCAACTAGATAATTAGGGTTCTAAAAAGATTTGCCACAATTACATAAGATAAATTAACATCTATCGAGAGCAAATTTGAAATGGATTTGAAATTTATTTAATTTTTAATTGTGGGATGGACAACCCAAACTAACTCGATAAGTTCAAATACAAGGGATCCAAGTCTACTCATTATAAACAGGACTAATTTCATAATTTCATCTCCCATTATTAAAATATACTAATTGATCTCGTGTCGCCTACTGAAACAATAATGCTGCTGGGTTATGCTGATCAATAATTTAAATAGATGGTCCTTTTTTATCACTTAATTTCCTGACAAGCAAAAATAATGATTTTCTGTTTTGGAGAAGAAAAAGAATTCCTAGAGTGTTCATCTGGGTCTGCATTGACCGGGGACAATACACATGAAGAGTCAAGTCAACGCCCTCCAAGACCAATAATCTGTGGACAGAACAGAACGCAAGTTTGGACGGTGAAACCTCAGAGCAAGTTTAAAGCACGTGGCGACATGGAAACAGTTATGAATTTAAACTCCACAGCCCCCACCAATTCAGAATCAGCTGGGGAATCAATGATGACCCGGTACGGTTTACTTAGGACCTGACGAGGTCTAAAGGGTAGTCTCCGAACGGGCGCGTCAGGCAAACATCATTGCTGATGCCCCCTCTTACGTCCATATGGAATGGCTACGGCCAGACGACGACTTGTCGCTTTGCGATTAATCGATTGAAGTTGAACGGAACGTTTCACTTAGTCCTTCTGGTCTACGCCCCAAAACCCCAAAGTCCCGTTTAGGATCTAGTTAACTTGATTTTGCTTGATTCCGCTCCAGTTTAGGTTCTGTTTTGTTCACTAATCGGCTGGCCCATCCGAGTTAAATAGGCCACAGTTTCAAGGCCAGGTTGTGAGATTTGTTCTTGAGGATAGCCGTACATGTCATCTAAATCAACAAGTCTATTTTTAGGATCTAAACTTTTTCAAGGTCTTTTTCAGTATTAAAGATTGCCTTACTTTGTCATATGTACGTATGAAGTTTCAACTGCATCGATAGTGAGTTTATCCAATTGGGATGCTTTTAATAACCAACGAATGGCAAATGCTTTTGCCACGATATATCCAATCCATGCATAATATCATGAAAAGGTTTTGCCTTTTGATCATATTATCATATTGGATCTAACATGCATGGATACAAGTTATACCTTAGAATGAAAGATAATTCAAATACCGCTATTTTTGGTTTTGGATCTTCCAAATCATTCTCGGAGGGGAGAGGGACAAAATTGAAGTAAGCTGTTGTGATTCAACCAAAGGGCATATAATTTATAGATGCCATAATAAGGATTTGCTCTGTGGTAAAAGTTAAGGAAGAAAGTGTTGCGAATGAACGTACATTTCACCGTGCAATTCAATATTTGGTTAACTCACTCAATATCTTGGGAGTTTACCTTGTTAAGTAGTTGGCTCTAATTCTTTAAGCCAATAGATATATGAACATGAGATAATTTCCTATCTTTTTCCTTTGAATCTCTCGTACATACTGATCTTACATGAAGGAAATGACGTTTACATTCTCAATCTTCAAAATCTAATAGCGTGAAACTCTCAGAAGACCATCATTTGGTATACAATATGACAGCTTCAGTCCTCAGTTTACATAACTTGCGTAGCTAGAGCTTCACGACCTTGTAGAGAATCATACTTCCTCCACTTTATTAGGGCATGAACTACCATTCTGTACGTTCAAACAAATACTAGTATTCAAAACATAACAACAAATAAATACTAGGCATCCTGTGAGCATGAATGGATGGTCTTCAATTTTCCCACAAATTAACGGCGAAATCTTCTAAGGAAGCAGAAGAGGCCGTCTCCAGAGGCCACCCAGGATACAATACAGTAGCCGTCGAGTCCATGAACAAAGCATCTAAATCTTGCAACATGTGTGCATCTTCCACTGAAAAGTTTTGTGCCCACAAATAGCTTTGGACTTCATCATCCACATATGATGAACACAGATTGTTGTCAAAGGAGTTTCCCTTGTCCCCAAGGACTCCGATGGCTTGATTAGAGCTCGATGAGCCGAAGTTCTCTGGGCTTGATGTCTGATTTCCAGGAAAATCTCCGAGATTCGACAATTGCACTGGAATTGAGGTGGGAGTTGAGCTTCCCGCTTCCTCTTGAGATGAACTCTCATGATTGGCGTCAACACTGTTACACACCCTTGCAGCTTCGGATTTTCTAGGCTTTTGCATCGATTTTCCCTTGAACTGCTTCTTCAAGCGTGTGTTCCAGTAATTCTTCACTTCATTGTCCGTCCTTCCGTCGAGTTTTGATGCGATTGCAGACCATCTGTAACGGAAGAGACGAGTTAAGAGATGGAATCCATCGAAAATCGAGATGCTGTATAAACTTAATCCGCTGCATTTGTTATAGTGAATCTGCTTACTTGTTTCCCAGAAATTCATGAAGCTTGATGATGGTTTCCACCTCTTCTTTGGTGAAATTTCCATGTCTAAGGTTGGGCCTCAGATAATTCATCCACCGAAGTCGGCAACTTTTCCCACTTCTTCTCAGTCCTGAATCAATCACAAATGCACCAGTTTAGTCCCAAAAATTGATTGATTCAGCTTCTGGGAACCATTCCCATCTCAAAACAGACATTAAAATCACAGTGACACAAAGATGGTGGGTCAAACATATGTATACCATGTGTTATTGGGGTTACCTGCTGGTTCAGCCATTCGGCTCCAATTCCAAATGCCATGCCTCTTGATGTAAGCAGTGAGCTTTTGATCTTCCTCCGTACTCCAAGCGCCCTTCTTCAACCTCCTTTTTTCATCCAACACAACCCCAAGCTCGGCCATGATGACTCTCTCTGAGTTTTCGTGACTGCTTGGTTAGACCCACATCCAAAAACAGCCTCAGAACACCGATTTATAGTGAGCCGAGATCTGGCACGTGTTTCCTTTCTTCAGTAAAAGCTGTCCAGGTTTACTTGAGCCCGTCAAAAGGCATATAATAGCAAGAGAAGGTCCGGTTCCGTGACGGTGAAAAAGTGGGATTTTGTTGCATAGCAAACCATATCTCCAAAGAGAGGACAAAAGAAATTTCTCCGCAAGACCTCCTTTTTCTATGTTCACACACATCACTGTAATTTTCCACTCGAAATTTAGGGGTCTTCTGGACTGCCCCTATACCGATTGCTCTAGAGGTGTTGACATCATCATCAAATAATGACGTCATCACTTAATGGGCCATTTTATTATAAGAATTGGACTTTGCAAATATAAATGCTTTCTCTTAGACATGATTTAATGCAAGTAGATGATCCATCTTTTCGGGCACAATGAGTATACCAAGCGTGTATACTACAAATTGAGGTGTCAAATGACTACTGATCACTCTTAAATGATGTAACCTATCACATTGCTAATAAATTGATTAAGGAAACATCCCCATTAGGGAACCCACCAAAAACAAGGACATCCTTATAAAATACCATACCTGGTATAATTAATTTGTTTCTTAAGAAATTATCTGATAGAAAAAAAATCTGGGGAAAATATATAATTTTCCCATAGAGATAAATAATGTTGCTTCCTTCGATAAAGGCACAATGACTTAAACTCACAAAAAAAGGGAAGAGAGTCTTTTCAATGGATTAGCAAGAATCGTAGGCGTGGACGTACTGACCACGTTGCAGCAAGAAATGGGCCTGGAATCCGTCATCTTTGAAGCATTGGCGATCTTTGGAACCAGAGCAATAGCCGTGGAATCGAGCATGATCTCCATCTCATCAAAATTACGAGAATCCAACGATTTATTTGCTAAGTAATTTTCCTCTTCTATTCTTCACTATCCCATCTAGTCATTACAAGCGTTAACTTTTGGACATACATCTATCAAGCACGTGCTGTTTTCATCATGAATTTTGCCTATTGGCGGTTAAATAAGCTAACATAGAAATCCCTACCTTACTATATGTATTTCATGTAGCCAACTTGCTGCGAGGTTCTTGAAGACATGGCTAATCGTGCATCTTACTTCCCCTTTATTTTAATCAAACGAGAAATAAGCTCGCTTAAGGTGTATTTACCCCTTATTTCAATCGGCTTCTTCCCACTTGTTTGTCCAAAAGAATATCTCTTTCCCACTTGCTAATGTTTGAGAAAGTCAAACATAAACTTCCCCTATAACATCACGCCCGATGTCTAAGCATCCGAACTTTCAAACTAAAAAATTTGGCAAAATGCAAGGCTGTCGCATCTGTCCAAAATCGTTTAATTTCAACCCTTCACATTGGAATAGTAGAAACTGGTTCTAGAAAACGAACTTACGTGGTGGGCGTACCTGATCTCCTCCGAGTCAAGAGCTGACTTAACGCGTGGAAGTGTGAAGTGAAGCACCAATGGAATCTTCCAAATGTGTTTCACGCTCCTAACTTAAACACGATGAATTGACGGACCAACCGGATATGGTCCCCTTCGTAATGTTCCAAAACTCGAACCGGGACGAGGAGGAGACTTGGCAAGAAATTTCTTAAGTCAATTCCCATTTTGAATTTTTCAGTTGGATAGCTACCCAAAAAAAAAAAACCCTTTTTTCACAAATGAGGCAACTGCGAAATAGTACCATGCAGAACTTTTGGTCTGATTTTGAGATTTTGGGTTTTCTTTTGGCTAAGATCCCATCGTATGTATCTTAAACTGATTTCGATGCACCGCGCTAGCCCATCGTCTCTAGTTCATTCAAAAGGATGTCGTTTTGGTCAAAAGCAAGGTGAATCCCTTACACAATTAATTTAATGTGCAATATGTCTACTTGTCCGACATTTGGGTTGATCCTTGTTTTTCCTACTCTGATTCAGCGGTATGAATCTTAGACTGATTTCCATGTATCGGATTCACCCTGTCTATTCCACAAAAGCTCCGCATTTATGTTGAAATTAAGAGGATCACATGATTCACAATCTCTTGGTGTAAACACTCAGCATTTTATAGACTTAAGACTCTTTCCAAGACAAAGGCTACCAACGTTCTACACAACGATGAAATCATGTGGAGTGCTGGAATAGGCCGACGACTACACGAGGTGGAAGCTGTATAGATGGAGGGTCACAATGTGAAATAGTCTACGCTTTCTCCACATAGAGAACTGTTCTGGCAAAGGGTTTGTGACTAGGAGACTCCCTATATATGAAGACTTGAAATTATGCAGTCATAATATAGAGAAACCGTGACAAATCATGCCCTGTAATATAATCCAAAAGTTTTTAGAAAAAAAAATTACTAGAAAAAAAAAAGCTTTTAAACATTTAAATGACTGCTCAATTCAACCTTTCTTATGCTACTATAACACTTCTCTATCCATATGCGCTTAAATTTGGTATAAGACTTGAATAAGTGTACAAATAAATTATAAATGGAAAACTAATGAAAATTTTGGAGAGACTAGAGCATATGGGAATAATGTCAAGTAATTTAGGGTATATTTGGTAATATTTCTATTCCAGAGAACAATTTCATTTTAGAAATAGCATTTTTCTATTTCTACTCCTTGGAGCAATATCTAAGTAAAAGCACGCATTTGGTATCTATACAAATTTCTATTCTCAGAATAGAAAAAGAATAGAAATGCTTTTTATAAGATTCACAATTTTTTTGTAACATAGAATTTCTTTTAATTTTTTAAGATGTTTTTCTTTTTTTGTTTTGTTCCTCTTCCTTGTTGCCAATCAGTGGTTGGCAACGGCCAATGGACGGTAGCAAGGAAGAAGAAGAAAGAAAAAAAAAAAAAAATGACTTATTTTAAGAAATTGTTCCTAGGAGCTAATAATTACTTTTTTCTAATTTTTATTTCTATTCCAAATATATTCCTTGGCCATTTTTCTATTTTGGATAATATAAAATTAATTGACATTATCAAACAAATTTCTATCATTTTTCTATTCCGAGGAGTAAAAGAACAAAAAAACAAAAGAATAGGAGAATTGCCATGCGTGTCCTTAGTGTGTGTTTGTTTCATAGAAAATGAATGATTTAAGAAATATTTTCTTTAAAAATGATCATTTATATTATCTACAAAAATTAATGAAAAAAATATATTTCCATCATACACAAAAGTATTTTGATATAAACTACTATCAATAACAAAAGTATTTTCATTGATTAATTATTTCACGTGATATAAGTAACAATTTTTAGGAAAATATCTTCCAAAACATTTATTTTATGCAAATCAAATGAAGCCTTTAATTTTCTTTTCTTTTGTTTGCTAGGCAAGCAAGAGTTTTATTTCTCATGAATTGAGCTACACATCATAGTCCATCAAGGCATCAGACAAAATCAAACTAATCTCCAATCCCCATAAAATTTATGTCAAAGCCCTGCAATTTACCTATCACATCCGTCTTCAATTTAATTAGCTACTATCTTTGCCCTTATCAGGTTCCGCACCTATTTACCGTCATTTTATAATCCCCTTCTACTGATTATGTGCCATGTTTTCACAACCAATTGGTCATAACAATTCATTATTTGACTTTCGCTGTCATTAAGGAGTGGAAGAAAACTCTCTTATTATATATAAATATTACAGTCAATACGTGGAAGAAATCACTGATACATACCCAAAAAGTAAAGAACAAGTTACTTCGTTTAATTTCAAACTCGGTGTACAATAATTTTGCATGTGTCTTTTCCGCTCATTTCCAAGAACCTCTCAGCAAGTTGACTATACAAAACGCGTGGGAAGAACATACATTATCGTCCGATGAACACCATGATGACCTGAGGCCGCTTACATCACTTCACTTGCCACCGACAACCATTTACTTTGCAAAGGAAGGCACTTGTCCTTTTATTTTCCTTGTTCTTGTTCTCTTTTCGTCATAAGAGTGAAACTAGGGTTTTCTCTTTTACTTATCGTAAGATACGCACATTTATGACTAAAAATAACGTTCTTCATAAAAGAATTTGCAGAATAATTGATCAGTTGGAACTGGATTTGGTATCGTGCATCCATCCTAGAAATATGTACTTTTTTTTCTGATAAAGAAAAGGAAAAAAAACAATTTGCACGCTTCTACCTTTCTCACTTTTTTCGACAAAATATTTACTTTAAAGCTCACAACGTTATTGTGGAGATGACAAATATAATATAAATTTGGGATATAGCTTAAAAGTTTAATTAATGATTTTGAGCTGCTCTTTCAACATAAATGTTTCTGAAAGAATGACTTTGGAGGGACCATGTAGATGTATTGAATTACTCTCTCGTACGTTCAAACACTATCTCTAGCATAAATTTTCCATACGAGAAGTTTTAATAAATCGATCCATTCCCACCGATTCTTTCTATCTAAAAGCATGTCTCACACACAGTCTCTCTCATGCACAATGTCCAAATCAAGATTAATATCTGTGTGGACAACAGCTCCTAAAAATGTGGCAAGATGTTTTTTTATTGATGGAACTTTTGCATACGGATATGCGAACATTTATTATTACCATTTTCAAGTTTATCTTATCGATCTCATCATTTTCCTCAGACCAAACAACACATTACGAGGATGGACAAACAAAAAAACGTAAACTTCAAGATATTCATAAGTCAACGCTTTTTACGGATATTTCGGCCATTATGTGGGACTCATTAAAATAATAAATTTGTCATGAGCCGATGCATGAGTTGGGCATCAAAATAAGCTTACCCGTGCATTCTTTTGTCTTTTAAAGTTACACACTGCCTTATGTAGCACAATTCTAAATTTCTGCTTTCTGGCGCTGGATATGAAGTAGTACAGTAATAAATATATAAACTATTTGATCACTTTATATGCATCGCAATTCAAGAATATGTTGGATGCTTCCTCATACGCAGCCACGTTATCGTAAGGTGGGCCTTTTGAAGGTCCATCAGCATTATTGGAAGCTGTCTTTCACCAAATCCAGCGAAGTTGCTCCTGAACTCAACCTGTGACTTTGTTATTTCGATTTCATGATATAAAATGCTATGACAATGTATGAAAACACACAAGATATCATACTTGTATATAAAGTCCATTTTAGTGCATTCTTGACGTAGATGTTTTACAAGCCCAACTATGTTTTACGGTTAAAAAAGTCATCTTACAACTGCGAAACATAAAGTGATGCCCATTTTTTTTAAAAAGGGATTCTTGTGATCTCTTCCCTATACTTATGGTCATTCATGTTTTGATTTATTTTGGGAAGACTAAGAATGGAATCATTATCTCTATATTCCACCCAAGATGCATTTTATTTCCAATAAGTAGCTAATCTTTGTCAATGATCTTCCTTTATTTTCCTTTGCCTTGGCCAAGCTTGTAAATCCAAACCAAGTATCCTCCAATCCCATTAGAATAACCCCTTTATCTCCATCGAGATTTCTATATCATTAACATGCTACGGACATTTTCACATTTAAGAAAATATATATCTATCAATTCTGTCAAGTTAGCTACATCCCTCAAAGTGTTTATGGAAGGAAGAAAAAAAATCACTCATCTCTTACATTTAATGAATTCGAAGCTTAAGGGCTACGTTCGTCCTTTTAGAAACTTTTCAACGCTCGTTCCGGTGAGTTTTAATTCCCAAAGTTTTTTTCCAGGCATTTATTCACCATAGGCTCTAGACAGGGGTAACGCCACCGTTGTCGTCACATCACATTCGTTGTGGTCATCATTGAGCGGGTTACGAGAGAGAATCCAATGGTGAAAACTTGCTGGAGACTCACATCTTTCGTCAGATTCGAGGTAAATTTTGGACTCTTGTGTTCAATGATACTGCTCAGCCGTGGCCAGGTAGGCCTGCCATTCCTACTTTCGAACTGTATCCCATTAAACAATAAATAGAGAACAACACGGTTGTCTGGTGACTTGGTTCAACGTTCTTTAAGGAGAAGCAATTAGCCTCTGACTATAAAAAGAACATTAGTATCGAGTGCTTCTGACTATAAAAAGAACATTAGTATCGAGTGCTTCGAGAAAACTTATTAAACCTAATTAATAAGGGAGGATCTTATCATAGTAACACAAAAAAGAAATCTTGCCGACGAAATTGCGACTTTGATTTGTTGTAAGAGCATATTGTTTTTAACAAGAGCCTTAGAAACGGTGGAAATCATTGCAGTGTAAGCTAACCACCCATTTAATTTAAGGATAAAAAAGGACATGACTTTTCGAGCGCTTTGTGGACTTTTTGGTTCTTGCCTTCTGCTAAAATGTGAAATTATATTTTAAGATCAATTCAAGGTAGATAGATAATTAAACATTGTAGCATCCACGTTTACTATTTTTACATCTTCACATTTATAGTCATCTTTTGTTGCCATATATTTATATCATACATTCATATTAGTTTGGTTTTATATGTTATGTGAGAAATGTTTTTTTTTTTTTTGGTAAAATGCGAGAAAGGTTTTAATCTGCACATATCTACATAAATAAATTATAACAGAGCCTTCTTTAAGTGGTCTTTGACTCTCACATTAAGAGTGGTAAATTGTTAGAATTGGACTTTTCTCATTGCAAGAAATTTTATGGTGTTTTCTTAAGAAAGGCAACAAAATATTTAGACCCTAATTTACTTCCCTAATCCTTCTTTTCTCTCTTCATTATTTTACAATTCAATTGTAACTCATCTATATTTTAGAAATACTTTTAGCTCAGCATAAAAATAATTTAAATATTTTCAATATTAGTTCATAAACGAAAAATTATATTGTTTATATCCATTTCGGAGTTAGCATTTATGGTATGTAATAATTTATTACGTCTTTGAATTCTTATTATTATACTAAAAATAAATTGAACCTCTCCCTCTCCTTCCACACCATTAAATTGACTTAAAACACATCCAGAGGCCAAGCATGTTGGCTATTAATTAACGAGAGTCCCATCCCTTGTTCTCTTGTCTAGTCTCTAGGATCTTCCTTTTACCATTCACCTATTTATACTTAATTGGTGTCCTCGCTTGCTGAAGCATTCACACGGGAGCTAGCTGTCTACTCTCTTATCCTCTAATTGAGCATATGCTTGTTAATTATATGTATCCAATCTAATATGAGATGTATTCTCTACATCCAAAATTAGAACTTAATAGAGTATTTAAATATTAGACTATTCATTTGTCTGATAGTTTATGCTTATAAAACGGTCAATAATAGTCTTATTAAATCTCACATATATCAAAGTAAAAAGTTCAAAGTTCAAATCTTTTCAACCTCCAAAAATTTAAAAATAAAAAGTACCAATATCACACCGAGATAGCAATGGCTAATTTTCATTGATACATGCGTACCATCATGAAAATTAATATGCATGGTTCTTGCTCGATGTGAAGCTAGAGTAGGTAGCACATGGCTACTTTCATACCATAACGATTTCATATATTCATTTCAAGCTTGCCTCTAGTTCTCATTTACATTTTTTTTCTTTTTTCTTTTTCTTTTTTTGTGTTAGTTTGACTTTATGACGGTAAATTACTGTCTAGTACAAGTTATGTAGCGTCAGTATGCATAGGAGCCAAAGTATCTCTCCATACAAAGTTTTTGGGTGATTGGACCCTAAAAGACTTTAAAATTTGTCGTAAATGATTCAAGGTACGGCCTACTGAATTGAATAAGAGAGATCAAATTTTTTTGGTTAATTATATATTTGTTAATGTAGGCTTCGTACGTCGAGTCGACGACTTTTGAAAACCCAAGGCAACAAGTTATCTTAATTATGTAAGATTGATAATGTTAAGTTGGGGGTTGATTCATTTGCTGGCCCAGTTGACTGCAGTTCTTTAAAGTTGCCATGCGGAACACGTTTCGCTCCAAAGGCTAGTTTATCCGTACATCTGTGTACTTTATTTCTTGAGCAAGCTTTGCATAACTCTTCAGTGAGAAACCAAGATGGCGATTGACCGAATGGCTCAGTGCTTGGTTTGCAAGTCAAAAGCTTACGAGTTCTGACTCCGCAATTTACGATCGATCTCGAGGAATCTAGACTGGTCTGCAATGAATTGGAAAAGCTTACGAGTTCAGACTCCGCAATTTATGATCGATCTCAGAGGAACTTTGACTAGTTTGCAATGAATAGGCATGTGATTAAGTGTGTAGCATTGGTCTTGGGGTTCCTCATTGGCACCATGACATAGTAAGAGTCGCAACTTCACTAAGACTTCGTTCGTTTCACAAAAATAATTTTCGGAAAATGTTTTCTAGATTTTCCGACGTTTTCCATCAACAGAAAAAAGTTCTCCAAAATAGGAAAAATCTTTTTTCAGTTTTCAAGATGAGGAAAACATTTTTCTTACTCAACTTCTCTTATCTCACACCTATGTTTATATTTCCATCTTTTTTTTTCTTTTTTTTTTCCATTTAAAGAAATTGAATATTTATTTCTTTTTTATTTTTTTTCTCTCTTTTTTTTAACCCTTCTATCTTGGCCAATTGCCAACCACGACAACAACTAGCAACCAACAACAAGCAAGCCTTGAGCTCATCCACCTCTCGCAATCTCGTCACTCGCCTGATTCGCCAATCTAGCTAAGCCTAAGGCCTTAATCTCACCACTCGCCAATATTAACGAGCTTGAGCTCACCTTTCGCCAATCACCAGCCATTTCCTTGGTCGTCAACCAACCAAAGAAGAAGAAGAAGATAAAAAGAAAGAAAATAAAAATAATTTAAAATTAGATTTAAAAAAATAAAAATATTTGGATTTTTCAAAACTCCATGGACATGTAGAAGAGACATGCTACCCCCACTTGGAGCAAGACATAACTTTTACTTGTTAAAATAACAATTAAGGTAAAGCAGGTTCAGGAATAACAAATCTCTTTATGATAAATACATCCAATTTGCAAGTTCATTATTGCTGGTGGTTCCTACCAAAGATTGAACTAATGACATATACAATACTTGAGTTCTCGATATAGGTGCTACATAGTTGGTTCTCATCCTTTAGAGACTACAACTGTAATAGGAGTGTCCATCGACAATTTGGAAGAATTCCTTACGGAGGAAGGTGTTCTTTCTTTGATCTTCCCAATCATTTATTTTGGCTTTTTGACTCCATATTGTAGGGTGGATCTCAAAAGATATGAAAGAAAGACCTCTCCATCACCGTCTTCAAATAAAGTATTTTCTATGATAGTGCCATGAATAGTGCATAGGAGAGCAACGCCCAGGTGTGGTTCTAGCTTTATTGACCACATCCTTTGGTTTAACTAGTTATTCCTTACCTTGGGACCAAATTGGTTAAAAAAATAAAATAAGAAAAAAGTTATTGAAAAATAGTGCATAAAGGAAAAGATTTTTCTTACCAAACTGCAAAAAATATTTGCTGCTTCATTTTTAGGTTTCAGCCGAATACAAATACCTTACATTTTTCTGGAAAATATTTTCAGAAATGCAACATTTTTCACAAAACGAATGGAGCATGACTTAGCAGCAGTTGTGTCCGGACTAAATAGATGGTCTGAAATTGAACGTTCTCCAGCGAGAAACGGATAGTTTGCCAACGCTGAACACCCTTTTGTACAAGCCAAAAATGCCGTTCAGGGAAAAGCAAGTTTTCTATCTCTCTCTCAAAGGATGACATGGAAAGGAATAGGATATAGTGAACCTGTTAAACGAAGGACGAACTCAAATAATTCACTCTAATAAGGAAGTTGGCAAAGATGATAAAACGGAATGCATTTGGCTTCTACAGAATTAGGGACCCGATAGGGCAGCTCATATAATTTTTATCTTGAATTTAATGTTTTTTTTCTTGGTATTGTGGTCGAGTTATCCCGAGAAATGGAAAACGAAAAATTATATACAATAAGCGTCTTTTTGGTTCAAATATGGTCTAAGTATTTAGTAGTAGTTGACCACCGCTACCTCAATAGGTCAAGCAAGCTATTTGAATAGGGATTATGAACAGGCCCTTACCTTGGCCTTAGCCGTTCGATTGATTGTTCTAAAGTCGAAGTCGTTTCGTTAAGTCGAATTGAAAGGTAAGTTTTGTCAGTGATTAAATGGAAAGGGGGAGCGGTTCGGTCCTACTCTTGAACTTTTAGGCTAATTAAATGAAAAGCCGAAACAAAGGCCAAATATCGGAATATAACCGAGGCATATGGAATCCAATGAATAAACAATAGAATTTAGAGGATTCCATTCTTTCTATCAATATGATAAGAATCAGAAAGTCAAGCCTTTCACATAATTGCTCAAGCTCTTGGACATACTACCAATTCCTTTGAAGCTACTACCACTACCGAAGGTGGCTTAGATCGAGTCAACCTATAACAAGTAAAGAGAATTCCTTAAGTTGCTACACTGAAGTAACTTTTTCACCTGTGCATATTCAAGATTGACCTCTCAAATCGCAAAAATGATAGGAGTTACATTGTGTATGAGAGAGAGTGTGTGCATGTGGGAGATATGCTTTTAATAAGGTAAAGGTAGTAATTTCATACAATTACATTGTCACTCTAAATCCCTATTTAAGAAAGTAATTTATTAAGTTTTTAAGCTATATCCCGTATTTATATGGATTTTGGGCTCCACCCCTAATTTACAATTATATCTCCAACACTTAACCAACAAATTTGCTCTCCTTTCCATTCCATAATAGTGATTACTTTGTATCATTTCCAGGAATTTTATAGTCCTTTCGGACCTAACTAGCCCAAAAACATTGTATAGAAAGATACTTGGTTTTTCTCCCATAATATGTTAATTGACCGTCATAAAGCCAAAATTACGCATATACAAATACTACATTTATAAATGAGGATTCCAGACAAACTTTAAAGTGAATCATATGAAGATGTTGCGATATACAAGTAGGCATGTGCTACCTACTCTAGCTTCATATCGAGCTAGAGCCAAATATAATTTTTTTCAGATATTCATGACAAGTCACATGACAATAGTCATGTACCAATGAAAACTAGCCGTTGCTAACACGGCATTAGAATCACTACTTTGTTTTATATTCTATAGTCAAGGAATTCTAATTCTCTATAAAGAGAATACATCCCATGTTGGATTGGATATAGATAATTAACAAGCATTATGCCAAATTAGAGGACAAAAGAGGAGATAGCTAGCTTCCGTGTGAATGCCCCTAACAGAGCGAGGCCACCAATTAGATACATAATTCAATTGTAAAAAGTAGATCCTAGAGATTGACAAAAGAACTAGGGATGGACTATCATTAATTTATAGTCAACATGCTTGGCCGGTGGATTATTTTTTTAGCTTCAATTTGATGGTGTCAATGCTAGAAAAGATGATTATAAATGTGAAGACCTATAAATATTGTATATTTGGATGCTACAATATTTACTTATGAATCCACTAACCTCATATTCTAGCAGATGCGAAAAACCAAAAGGTGAATGAAGCACTTGAAAAGTCATTCCTTTTTCTCTTAATAAATGGTTGAGTCCGGCAATTAATATTAATTATTAACGGGTGGTATATAACCAAAGAAACGATTAGACTTGTCACTTTTTTACAATTCACACAATAAACTAATCAGGCCTCGTACCGTCTAGAGGTACAGTAGGTTTGCATCCTTTCTATGGCTCAACTACGCAGATTTCATCTTAATTACAGTGCAATAAGTCCCACCTTTTCTCAGGTTTTTGTCAAAAAAAATTCTTCTACATTAATTTTTAAGACATCAAAAGAAACGAAAGTTGCAATTTTCTAGGCACGATTCTTCTTTGTCATAATATGATGAAACCCTTCCTTACTAACTACGTTTAATAAGTATTCTTGAAGCACTCGATTCTGATATCATTTTATAATCATTGGCAATTACCTAATCACTGACGACAGAGAAAGTAACTGTAGCAAGGTGACGTCACCCATGTGTCCACCATATTATGGATAAATTGCTTGAAAAGAAAAAACCCTAGAAAATTAAAACTATCTGGAATGAATCTTGAAAATTTTCAAAAAAGACAAACACAGCCCTTAACCTCAATCTTGAAATTCATTAAACGAAAGATATGAGTGAATTTCTTTCTCTATAACGTAAAACATTTTAAGGGACATAGCTAACTTAATGGGACAAATTGATATAAATTTTATTGAATGTTAAGACGTCGGTATCATATTAAAAATAGAGAAAATTCAACGAATAAGAGGGTCTTATTTTAATAGGAGTGGAGGCCACTCAATTTTGATTTACAAGTTTGGTCAAAGCAAGGGAAAAAAAAACAAAGAGAAAATACTTCACGAACGTTTGCCACTTCTTGGAAATACAATTTTGAAAGAAAAAAGGGAGCTATAGCTCTTTATAACTTGAAACCGAAATAAAAAAGTCATGGGTTGAATTTAGCAGCAGCGTCGATTGATTTGGTGAAAGACAGCTTCCAATGATACGGATTTCTCTTCATAAGATCATCCTCTGGAGAACATGGCTACACTACATATAAGGAAACTTCCAATAAATTCTTGAATTGCATTGAGGAATTAGAAATTAGAGATGTGCTTCATAAGATGAAGGGCTAGTATGTACTTAAAAAAATTATTGATTAAGCTTCTTTTAAGGCGCAACTTACGCATTGGCTCCTGACAAATATATATTATTATAATGGATCTCACATAACAACTGAGATATCATTAATAAACGCTGACATATAAATATCTTAAAGTTTGCATCTTTTTGTTTGACCATTCTCCCAACATGTAGTTTGGTCCGATCGAAATAATATGATGCAAAAAGTAATATTGAGAATGGCCATAATATATTTGCATATTTAGATGCAAAAAATCGGTTTATCTTGATCATTTGGACATTTTTCATCTCGACATTACTATTATTATCATCATCGTCATTATCATATTTATTCCCCCAAAACCCATGCCGTTTCTCTTTAATTACTGTCAAGAGAAAGAAGAATAACATGAAAAAATGGGTAAGGACTTTCCCCTGTGTTGCTTTGACATTCCTTTATTTGAACATTCACAGGACAAACAAAATTTAACATGGACAAAATCAGATGAGACTTAGATGCTAAATAACCGGTCTAATTATCTGCTCAAGTGGCACTACAATTCAAGATTATCTTCACGAAATCATCATGTTTCTCTTTTCTTAATGAAATATGTGATTTTTACAATCAATATTAAGAAATGGCATATAGCAAGAGAAACGATCAAACATAATGATTCCATAGGTTGATAAACTAATCCACCCTTGCCTAGAGATATGCAAGGTTCGCATCGTTTATACGATTTAAGTATGAAGATTTTATCTTGATTACAATGCAATAAATTCCATGTTTTGTTAAAGAAAATAAATTATCTTTCAACAATCTTAAAGAGATATATATATAAAAGTTGCAAATATTCTGGAAAAAAAAAAGTCATTATATTATGATGAGCTTCCTTATTAATTTTGCTTAATGTCTTTTTATAATCACAGGCAATTGCTTTTGTGTAATACCTCGCCACGTGATACAAAATTTGCCTCGAATCTCACAAGCATGCGAATCTACTGCGAATCTTCACCTTGTAATTGTAACCAGCTCAGTGGTGACGACAGGGGGAGTGACGATAGCGGGGTGACCTCACCCATGTGTCCACCATTTTATGGATGAATACCTGGAAAAGCAAACCCTAGAAAATCAAACCTTGCTGGAATGAGTCTTGAAAACTTTCAAGAAGGACAGACGCACAGCACTAGCCTCAAAGCTTCAGATTCATTAAATGAAAGCGACAAGTGGTTTTCTCTTTTATGAAAAAGCTTCAGGGGATGTAGCTAGTTTAAAGCAATGAATTTAAAAAATGAAAGTTGAATGTGAAAAAGTTGGTAGCACGTTAAAGATAGAGAAAACTCGATGAAAGCAAGGGTTTTATTTTTAATACGAGTGGAGGATACTTAATGTAGATTTGCAAGTTTGGCCAAAGCAAAGTAGAAAATGAAAACGGTTGACAAAAAATAGCCGCTTGTTAGAAATATAATGAGTTCTATTCCTTCTTTTTCTTGGTTGGAATACATATGTAATGATTCCATTCTTAGTCTGCCAAAAATGAATTACCACAAGTTTAAGCAAAAAAAAATCCCTTTTTTGAAGAATGAGCATCACTTCATCTTCTGCAGCAGTAAGATGGTAATACGTATGATAACTCGTCCGTTTTTATTTCATAACTTCAATTAAGGAGCAACTTGGATTAATTTGGCGAAAGACAGCTTCCAATGATGCTGATCGATCTTCCATCTTATGAGAACATGGCTGCATATAAGGAAGATTTTCCGCATATTCTTGAAATGAATTCATATAACGTGAACAATGCAATAGTTTATATCTATTACTATATTACTTCTTCGTATCCAATGCCATAAAGAAGGAAATTGAAAGTTGTGCTGTATAGATGGAGGGTCACAATGTAATCTACTTAAAAAATAGGTATGATTAAACGCGTTCTGAAGCGCAATTCACGGATTAGCTCGTGACGGCTCTATGTTATTATAATGGGTCCGACATAATAATTAAAATATCATTAATAAGCACAACTAATGAATTTTTAGAGATTTACATTTTTTATTCTGACCATCCTTGTAATGTGTTGATTTGTCTACGGAAATCTCAAGAACAACGTCTCAATATACTCTTTTTTAGATTTATTGCCCACTTAAATATTAATCTCGATCATTCAAACAATAACGATACTTAGAGAGAGACTTGTGAAAATGTTAGAACCTAAATAATTGATACAATTTACTATGAAGGTATGAAACAGAGTAATTAAATATACTCATTAACTATCTTTGCATCATGACATTAATGGTGATGATGATGTGCACAGACATCACATTCATTCCCCGAAAAAACCTGGCCGTTTTTGTCGAATTTCCATGTAGAGAGAGAAAAATAAAATAAGAAGGAAGCACGAAAAGCAATGACCTTGGTGACGGTGCATATGACGTGTCCCGTCAAAACTATCGTGCCACTATCTAGAATGCAAAAAATTATTCATGAAATTAAGTTACACAGATATGTACGCGTGAGTATGACAACAATGTCGGAAACTCTTTTAATAAACTAGGATATGATTGTTTTCGTTCTGGAAAGGCGCGTAATATTAGATAAAGTAGCATGCATAATTTTCAAATTTTAGTCAACCGGGTGAAGATTAAATTCGAGTTCGGTCTTCTGTTTAATTTAATGGATCAGGACACGCACGAAAGAGAGGAGTTACATTCGAGAGTTTCATAGAACAGGATTTGTCTGTCTTGACAAAAGACATGGACATAGCACTTTGTACATTAAAAGAGTTTCAACATTATTGATGTCATAAATCGTCAACCAGAAAGGTGGGTAGAGAAGCGGTTCCTTTTGCTAGAAATTGACATCAACCGCGAAGTGAGCTGTGGGGCAATGCAGCTCAAGGTTTTCTTCACCACAAAAAAAATATTATTATTATTATTATTATTATTATTATTAAAAATTTTAAAAATTAAAGAAACTGAGGGCCAAATCGGAGATATAATGAACCCGGAAGTGGTCCCGTGATGGTCATTATCTGCACTTAATCAACGAAGTGTGCATGTGATGGTCTCAATAATTGAGCTTGGATACCTAACCTATGGCTAAGTCCACAAAGGCCATGCTCAAGTCTATTGAGGTTGGGCCCAAGACCTTCATGCCTACAGTTCAAGATTATTTTCACTACAAAAAAAAAAATTAGTAGATTGGGGGCCAGATCGAAGATATAATAAACTTGAAAGTGGTTCCTTGACGATCATTATCTACACTTAATCAACGAAGTGATCATGTCCACAGTCTCTATAATCGAGCCTGGATCCCCAATACCTATGCCCAGGTCCACAAAGGCTGTGCCCCGATCCATAAAGGCCGAGCTTAGGTCCATTGAGATTGAGTCCAAGACCTTCGTGACCACTGTTCAAGATTATCTTCCCACAAAAAAAAAATTAAGGAGACTGAGGGTCAAATCGAAGATATAATGAAGTGAAAGTTGTCTTGTGACAATCATTATGTGCACTTAATCAATGAAGTGAGCATTTGATGGTCTCAATAACTGAGCTCAGACCCCTGACACCTATGCTCGATCCATAAAGGCTATGCCCACATCCACAAAGGTCATGCTTCAATCCATTGAGGTTAGGCCCAATACCTTCGCGCCCGCACTTGAGCCTATCAAGGTTGGGCACCAGACCTAGGTTCACATGCCGTTATCAAGGTCGAGGTCCATCAAGACCAAACCTAAGACTCTAATGCACATATCCTCCTCCATTATTGCCCATGCGCAAATTACCAATACTAGAATAGTGTATAATTATTTGAGAATATTGAATCAGATTTCCCATATTAAGTGACGGAAAATACTTTTTAGTCCATTTTTAGGTTTCAGTCTAATACTTAAAGAAATTATTATCTTTTTAGAAAATGATTTCGTGATTTTTTTTTTTTGTGAAAACAGATGGAATCTTAAAGTCAAGATCGTACGTGTCTTCCATTAGGAATACAAATTTTTCTATTATTTTCATTTTCATTTTTTACTAGCGACGTGTGAGTGTGAGTATTGGACACTGCTAAAGACGTAACGGCCCTCCATCTTCAGAAAATTTACCCCAAAATAATAATAATAATAAGCCTCCAGAAAGAGGACTGTGTAGAGTAGAGTCCTTTTGAGAACTGCCCAATCTGACACCCCTCCAGTAAAGACTGTTTCTTTTGGATTTGGGGCTCTCGCTGCTCGATAAAAAGGCATATTCCATATACCTTTCGAGGTGAACGACAACGTTGGATGATGACGAAAGGATAGTTTAATTCATCTTATGGTATACTGAAAAAGTATCTTAGCCTAGATAAATAAGTTTGGGAAGCTTTAAAAAAGGGCAAAGGACAGACCCTGTTGCTCCAGTCTCGGAACTCATAGTGGACGAGCCGGATTATATAGAATATACAATGAATTTATAATGACATAGCCAACTCATAATCATCGTGATATAAGAAATACCGGATCAAACATCAAGATGTCAGTTGCAGGTATTAAAAATAGTGTATATTTGGATGCTACAGTGTTTACTTATTAATCCACTACTAATTGATCTTGAAATTTAACCTCATATTCTAGCATAAGCAAAAAATCAAAAAGTGAACAAAGTACTCGAAAAGACATATCTTTTTCTCTTACTAAAAAGGTGAGTTTGGCAATTAATATCAAATATTAATGAATGGTGTATAACAAGAGAAATGATTAGATATATTACTTCGATAACTCACGCATTTAATAAACTAATCAAGCCTCGTCTAGAGATACGGTAGGTTTGCATCGTTTCTATGGCTTAAGCATGCAGATATCATATCGACTACAATGCAATAAGTCCCACCTTTTCTAAGTTTTTTGTCTAAAAAAGAAATGATCTTACATTAATTTTTCAGAAATCAAAAGAAACGAAAGTTGCAATTTTCTTCTTTGTTATAATACGATGAAATCCTTCCTTATTAAATACGTTTAATAAGTTTCTCAAAGCATTCGATTCAAATATCATTTTATAATCATTGGCAATTGCTTCTCCATATTATGACGACAATTGCTCAATGATTAACGACAGCGAAAGTGACAGTAGCAAGGTGGACATTACCCGTGTCCACCATATTATGGATAAATTACTTAAAAAGAAAAAAACCCTCGAAAATTAAAACTTGCTGGAATAAATCTTGAAAATTTTAAAAAAGACAAGCACGGCCCTTTACCTCAACCGTGAAATTCATTACACGAAAGATATGAGTGACTTTCTTTCTTTATAACGTGAAATATTTTAAGGGATATGGCTAACTTATTGAGATGAATTGGTATAAATTTTATTGAACGTTAAAATATTGGTATATTATTAAAAATAGGAAAAACTCGACAAATAAGATGGTCTTATTTTAATAGGGGCGGAGGACACTTAATTTGGATTTACAAGTTTGGTCAAAGCAAAGGAAAAAAAAAAAAGAAAAAGAGTGGCCACTTCTTGGAAATATAATTTTGAAAAACAAAATAGAAAAAGAGAAAAGGTAGCTATAGCTCTTTGTAACTTGAAACCGAAATAACGAAGTCATGGCTTAAATTCAGCAGCAGCGTCGATTGATTTGGTGAAGGACAACTTCCAATGATACAAATTTCTCTTCATAAGATCCATCTTAGAAGAACATGGCTGCACTACATATAAGGAAGTTTCCAATAAATTCTTAAATTGCAATTCATAGTTCGACGACAGAAATTAGAAATTTAGAGTTGTACTAAACAAGATGGAGGGCCAATATATATTTTTTAAAAATTATATATATTGATTAAGTTTCTTTTGAGGCGTAACTTACACATTGGCTCATGAAGAATTTATATTATTATAATGGATCTCACATAATGACTGAAATATCATTAATAAATGCTTATAGATAGATACATAGAGATCTACATTTTTTTTGTTTGACCATTCACATGACATGTTATGTGGTCACATTGAAATGATGGGGTACGAAAAGTAATATTGAGAACGGCAATAGTATATCTTTACATATTTATATGCAAAAGTTTTGTCAATAAAGAACGACTCATCACACTTAAGAGTCATTGTCCACATGGGTGTTGATCTTGATCATTTGGGCCGTTTTCATCTTGACATTTCTATTATCATCATAATCATCATCATTATCACAGTTTATTCCCCAAAACCCATGCCGTTTCTCTTTAATTACCCCGTAGACAAAGAAGAATGGCATGAAAAAATGGGTAAAGACTTTCCCCTAAGTTGCTTTGACATTCCTTTATTTGAACATTCGTAGGACAAACAAAATTTAACATGGACAAAATCAAATGAGACTTAGATGCTAAATATCCAGTCTAATTATCTGCTTGAGCAGCACTGTAATTCAAGATCTTTTCACAAAATTATCATGTTTCTCTCTTCTAAATGAAATATGTGATTTTCACAATCAATATTAAAACATATAGCAAGAGATATGATTGAACGTATTGATTCTATAGTTCACATGGTTGATAAACTAATCCAGCCCTGTCTAGGGATATGCAAGGTTTACATCATTCCTACAACTTAGGTATGAAGATTTTATCTTAATTACAACGCAATAAATTCCATCTTTTTGTTAAAGGAAGTAAATTCTCTTACAACAATCTTAAAGGGAAAAAAAAAAGGAAGTTGCGACTATTCTTGGCAAGATTTTTTTTTTCATTTGTATTCTGATGAATTTCCTTATTAATTACGCTTAATATCTTTTTATAATCATAGACAATTGCTTTTATTGAATACCTGGCCAGGTGATACAAAATCTACCTCGAATGTCACAAGCATGCGAATCTACTGCGGCTCTTCACCTCGTAATTGGAACCTGCTCAATGATGACGACAGCGGGAATGACGATAGCAAGGCGACGTCACCCATGTGTCCACCATATTATAAATAAATACTTGGAAAAACAAACCCTAGAAAATCAAACCTTTCCGGAATGAATCTTGAAAATATTCAAAAAGGACAGACGCACGGCCCTAGCCTCAAAGCTTCAAATTCATTAAATGAAAGCAACAAGTGATTTTGTTTCCAATGGAAAGGCTTTGAGGAATGCAGCTAGCTTAAAGCGATAGATTTAAAGAAAGATTGTTAAACGTGAAGATGTCGGTAACACGTTAAAGATAGAGAAAACTTGACGAATTAGAGGGTCTTAATCATATAGAAGTGAGGGATACTTAATGCAGATTTGCAAGTTTGGCTGAAGCAAAGGGGCCGAAGCAAATGAAAAAAGGAAAATAGTTCACAAAAAGTAGCCACTTGTTGGAAATATGTGGATTATATAGATAACGATTCCTATTCTTAGTCTGCCAAAGATGAATTAGAAAATGAATGACCACATTAAGCAAAAAAATTATTTTAAAAAAAAATCCCTTTTTTGAAGAATGAGCATCACTTTATATTCTGCAATCATAAGATGGTAATACATATGATATCTTGTACGTTTTTATTTCATAACTCGAATTAAGGAGCAATTTGGATTGATTTGGTGAAAGATAGCTTCCAATGATGCTAATCGATCTTCAAAAGACCCATCTTATGAGAACATGGCTGCATATAAGGAAGCTTCCTACATATTCTTGAATTGCAATTCGTATAAAGTGGCCATGCAATAGTTTATATGTATTACTATATTACTTCGTATCCGGTGGCACAAAGTCAAAATCGAAAGCTATGCTATATAAGTGAAGGGCCACAATGTCATCTACTTTATAGCAAAAAAAAAAAAAAAAGGCATGATGAAGCATCTATTGAGACGCAATTCACGGGTCAGCTCGTGACGATTTTAGATTATTATGATGAGTCTGACACGATGACTAAAAATATTATTAGTAAGCGCGAACTGATGAATCTCTAAAGATCTTCAGACTTTTTTTAAAGTAACTGCCCACAAAAATATTGATTGTGATTATCTGGACAATGACAACGCTCTCCTAGAGAGGCTTGTGAAAATGTTAGAACCTAAATAGTTTATACAACTTAATCTGAAAGTACGAAAAAGAGTAATTGAATAATTTCATGAATTACTTGTGCATCATGACATTAATTATTACTATTATTATTATTATGACAACATTGAATGTGCACAGACATCACTTTCATTCCTTAAAAAAGCCATGCCCTTTTTTGTTTAACTTCCATGTAGGGAAAGAAAAATAAAATGAGAAAGAAGCACAAAAAGCAAGGACCTTGGTGATGGTGCACATGACACATCCCATCAAAATAGCCGTTCCACTATCTAGAATGCAAAAAAAAAAATCATGAAATTAAATGTGGACAAGGTAAGTTTGCAGAAAATCCACGAATGAGTAACGTGGGTATGACAACAATGTCGGAAACATTTAATAGACTAGAATACGATTGTTTTTGTTCCGGGGAGATGAGTAATGTCATGTAAAGTAACGTGTATAATTTTCAAACTTTAGTCAACCAGGCGAAAATTAAATTCGAGTTCGGTCTTGTGTACGAAATTTAATGGATCCGAACACGCACGAAACAGGAGTTACATTCGAGAGTCTCGTAGAACATGATCTGTCTGTCTTGACAAAGGATATGGACATTGGACATAACTCTTTGTACACCAAGTGCGTAGAGATTAGTCATCATTGAAAGAGCTTCGACATTAGTGATGTTATAAATCGTCAACCAGAAAAGTGGGCAGAGAAGCAATCACTTTACTAGAAATCGAGACCAACCCCGAAGTGAGATGATCTATTTCATTTGCTCGAGTGGTTTTGAAAGCGGTGGGGCATTGCGGTTCAAGATTATCTTCACCAAATTAAGCCTTCACCACAAATTTTTTTAGGAGACTGAGGGCCGGATCATAGATTTAATGTATCCAAAAGTGGTTCCTTGATGGTCATTATGTGCAACCTAATCAATGAAGTGGACATGCAACAGTCCCGGTACCCAAGCTCGGATCTCCCAGTACCTTGCCTCAAGTCCACAAAGGTTGTGCCAGGGTCCACAAAGGCTGTGTTTGGATTCATCGAGGTTAGGCCGAGGACCTTCATGCTCACACTTGGGCCTATCGAGGCTGGGCCCAGGCTCAAACCCCGGTGTCGATGCCTGATTCCTAGTGCCCAGGTTGAGGTCCATCAAAGCAAGACCTGAGACTCTAATGCTTGAACTCGGTTCCGACTACTCATGTGCAAGTTATCAGTATCCAAGCAGTGAAGAGGACTCTGTAGTGAAGAGTCCTTTGAGAAAATGACTTAAGTAGCATGCCCGATCTGACGCCTCTCCAGTAAAGACTGTTTCTCTTGGATTTGGGACGTTGGCTCTCCGATAAAAAAGCATATTCCACGTTCCTTCCGAGGTGAACAACAACGTTGGATGATGGCAGAAAGATGGATGACGTAAGCTAGCCTGCGTGGTCCGCGTGTTATGGAAAAATTTGCTTAATTCATCTTCTGGCATACCTGAGAAGGTATCTTATCTTTGCTAATATAAATAAGTTTTGAAAGCTTTTCAAAGGGGCAAAGGACAGACCCCGGTTGCTCCAGTCTCGAAATTCACTGGGAGTCGGATCATATGGAAAATGCAATGGATGCATA
Organism: Eucalyptus paniculata subsp. matutina; assembly: GCA_017140255.1. Taxonomy (NCBI): domain Eukaryota; kingdom Viridiplantae; phylum Streptophyta; class Magnoliopsida; order Myrtales; family Myrtaceae; genus Eucalyptus; species Eucalyptus paniculata. The sequence goes on along the minus strand of CM029438.1, from coordinate 1,031,773 downwards.
ATGATATGGTCAACTCACCGTCGTACAAATTAAATTAAATCAGACATGAAGATATCAGTTATGCATATTAAAAGAAAATCGGTGTATGCTGTCGAAACAAGAGGCACATATTCTAATCGATGTCAACTGTACCTGATATGGAAAAGTCTGCACAGTTTGGTCAAAATCGCAAAACATTTCCTAGGTAATACTCATGGCCGGTGCCTCCTTCTTACTTAGCCAACAAGCGATAAAGGAATCGAATGATGATGAGGAGGCTCTTTCTAGGGTCAAGCTTGAGCTCAGAATCAGGCTTAACTCGAGCTTAGATCTGGATATGTGCTATGACCATTGAATCGAATTGAAACAGATCCAGCTAAAGCACGCGAAACATTTTTAAAGAATCGACCTTTGAATAGCCGATATGACTTGACCTCCAGTAGTAAGCTGTGTGCACTCAACTATGGTCATTCATACCGTCCTAGACTGCAAGTCTGCAACGGCTCAGTTTGTAACATGATCAGAAATGGCACATCACGAAGTGAAAATACATGTCTAAATCTCGAGGATGAGATGAGATAAGAGTTTAATCCATCAGCAAAAAGAAGATGCTATCATTTCAGTGGTGAAATGGCCCGAACCCAGTGGCCACTTGGGCCTTGGCATCAAGAACCTGACCAATGTTAAGGCCCATACAATTAATGAATAGGAAATGGAATTGGGAAGCTCTGTTTTGCTCCCCTGAATGCTAGGATTCAATTTTTGACAGTTCGGTAGGCATTAGTCCTGCCTAGTAATGTTATTCACTTCTATTACAATCGCCAACAGATCAAAGGAACGAGGCATCCCCATGCCAAGGAAGTGTTTGCGATCTACAGCTTGCTCTTAGGAACTGCGACATCTCTGGACCTCCTCTCCACCGCTCTGGAAAGTCGCCTCACCTCGTCTTTGGGAAGATGGCGTGGTGCACTCAGCCATGATCCTCCATCTACTACCAATGTCGTTCCGTTGATGAACTTTCCTGTCATTACCAGAAAATGCATGATCAACACCAGCTCGTTCCTTTTTTGGCACTCTCTAACGCAAGGATCAGTGCCCTTTGACACAAAATATCTCATCATCTCATTACATAGAAGCAGTAATTTCAATTCATACATCGTCCCTTGAGCAAACAACTCGAGTTTTTTCGCTGTTCAATTATTAGACTATGAATCAGTCCGATTTGAGACAAGGAGTCGATACTTGCAATCCTAAGTCTCATTTTCATGAAGCATGAAGATTCATGAATGCATCAAGGAGTAGCAACAGAGAAATACAAAAGCACTTGGATGGAACTGAACAGCACGAAGACGGAGAGAATGGTTTAGGAAGCAGCTGACAGAGTTCCATCACAGCACTGAAATGCCAACCAATGTGTCCCTTATAAAAAGATGGCAGACAGAAGCAGCTCAAAGACCAATTTTATTTTGTGAGGCCCAGATTAATATTCAGCTTTCTTTCCTGATTTGGCAGTTCGATCTGTAGTTTATATTCATGGACATCAATTTGTTCCTTCTATTTAATTTATGTCGGTATAGCAGGAACACAATAAGAACATCGTAAGCATCTCGATCTCGAATGAGATTTCAGATGCAACAAGATTTTCAGGAATGAAATTTTAACAATCGCTGAAAACAAAGAGTTCCAGCAAAACAAAGCTGAAAGAAGGCACTATAGCAGTGAATTTAACAAGGGAAACCAAGCCAAAAGGGTGAACCTGAGACATGTTCAAGCAGTTTGAAAAGATTACAAACCTGCATCACATGCCAGATAGACAGCAGCCATGGCAATGTCCCATTTCTCCCCGAGCTTAAAGAGCGGCATTTGCTCTCTGCTGCTCAGAGCATCACCGGGTGCAAGTTTGCTTACTCCTGCCGTGTCACCAATAGGTCCGGGTGCAATCCCATTGACTCTTATATCATAATCCGTCCCCCATTCCAGTGCCAAGCTTCTCGTAATGCTATCGACAGCCGCCTGTGAAAAGCTCAATTAGTAAGCAACGCCAATACAATTTGAGCCAGAACTTTGTGAATAACAAGAAAATACTGAACAGAACACAGACAGACCTTTGCAGCAGATACATGGATCTGGTACCAAGTCGCCGTGTAGTGCAAGGTGGCGCTGATATTTATAATCGTGCCCCCGCAAGAGGGCTCCTTTCCTGGACCGCCTTTCTTGAGATACTTGAGCGCTTCGTGGCACACCGTGAAAGTGCCAACCGAGTCAATGTCAATAACTGCAGAAACCAATCATAGGAAAAAAACAGATCATCTAATCTAATTCAATAATTCCCACCTCATCAATCTCAATCCTCATCTGCACAACCACTGAAAGCATAGCAATAGACTAGCATAATCACAAAAAGAAAAAGGAAAACAGTAGAATCTTTAACCAAATCTCAATCTGATTCACTTTCCCCACATGTTACGGGCAACAACTGGGGACAAGACAGAGAACAAGACCTGTGCGAAACCCATTGGGAGACAGATCCTCGGCTGGGACTAGGAAATTGCCGGCGGCAGCATTCACCAGAATGTCGAGCCTCCCGAAGCTCTTGACGGTCGATTCCAGGGCTCTGACAACGTCGTCTCGCTTCCGAACATCGCCTTCCACTCCGATTGCCTTGCAGCAACAGGGACCACACCACACCAAAGACTCAATCATCAAACAGCGAAAAAGAAAGGGAAGTGTTTGAAGTGTTACAACAAAGAAAGACGGAATTCTTTAGTTACGGGAATGCCGTGGAGGTGGAGAGCAGCGACGGCGGAGTCGAGGACGTTCTTGCGGCGGCCCATGACGGCGACGGAGGCTCCGTGGAGGCCCAGCTGGCGCGATATCTCGAACCCGATGCCCGACCCGCCTCCGGTCAGCAGCGCCACTTTGCCCTTCAGCACGTCCGGCTTGAACGGAGACTCCATACGGAACAACTACAACCCTTTGGCTCCCGTCACGCTCGGAGAAGACGATGAATGGGAAAGAATGAAGAACGATTCCAGTTAGGAAGGAAGATGGTGTTTCTCAGTTGCCGGATCGGGCAAGAATCGTGGGCGGCTCGATTCTTGGTTGTTGGGTTGCTGCAGCATTGCACTACGGGACAAAACAGGGTTGGAGAGACGACCGGCCCTGCCCGCCGTCTGCTGACTTTCGTTGCTCCCACACGTTTGGCACCAGAATCTATGGTGTACGCGGTTCCGGTCAATTAGGAAGCGTGCGAAGATCCGTCCAGATTGTCCTGTTCGACCAGCGGTTCTTGGATCGGTTTTCCATGTGCTCGATTCGGGTTGGGAACTGATTTCCATATGGAAAAGAGAATTTTTTAATCGGTTTTCCTAAAAGAATTGAAAGTGGGAGCGATTAGTTATGGGATAAATGAAGGATCCGTTCTATAAATTATGAATCAAGAGTCGCCCGTTAGTTCTTAGACTCGTTTAGAAATCAGCCTACCGAGTTCCTGAGTGAGTCTAGGAACTGAATCAGCCGTGAGAACTCTTGGTTTGCATTATGACGACTCCAGTTCATATTCTCTCATCATCGACCATCGCCGATCATCACTGCAATACATAAAATGCAAAACTAGAGAAATAGAAGAGGAGCAACAAGCGTCGTGAGGGGCGAGCGATGCTGTGTGAGAGATGCGTGAGAGGCTTGAGTGAAGAAATTAGAAAAAGGGCACATAGCAAGTAGGCTTATGAACTTACAGGAGACAAAACGATGAGCATCATGAGCAAGCGAGGTTGTACAAGAGTGACGAGCATTGTGTCATGTCACTGATATAAATAAAGATAGTCTTCTAGAATCAGACGTATTGACGATGTCGCCCGCCTTTGGAAACTTCAGAAAGGAGACTTGTTGGGAATCCCATCGAGCGCTTAAAAATTATAGATATTATTTTCACCTTCGGAAACCTCTTGGCCATGACACTTGAGTAAAGAAATTAGATAAGGGGCACTTGGCAATTAGGATTTTGAGCTTACAGGAGATGAAATAATAAGTAGCACGAGCGAGCAAGGCTAGAACAGGAATGGCAAGTATTGTGACTTGTGAATATTATAATATGTCTTGAATTTGAGCCATTAAACTAACTTGATTCAAATTGAATTGCAAATAAAGGTCAATGGCATCTTAAAAATTATAAAATTTCCATGTTGAAGATGGGATCAAGAATGGATACTATTATTCTTGGACTTTATATTGGATAAATTCTTGTTTCGAAATCCATGGAACTTATTCGCAAAGTAATTTAAGTCAGCCAAGAAAAAAAGAGAATAAATTTAAAAAAAAAGAAAAGGAAACTTGGAAATGGTAGACCGAAAGTATCATATATCCTATTCCATGTTGCAGCCGGCTTCTGCAGGTTTTATATGGCTATATTAGATTAAGGAGCTTTCTGGGGCCGTTGGTTGATGTGTGTTCAGAGGGCGTTCGTGAATTTGCTTTACATCCAATTGGAGTTCTTCGTCAAAGAATTTTCATCCTAGGAATTGATTACATGTGTTGGAGCCAATTAAATTCTCGTAGTGAGAATTTGTGTATAATTCTTTCGTGAGATTAAGAGATTATTTCGTAAAAAATTATGGAGCTAAACACTACGTGTGTTATTTGATATAATTTGAGATTGAAAAATATTAAGAGTGTTTGAGTAACTCAAACATGTAATCTTCGTTATATCGTTTGATTTATAATAGAATTTGTCGCCACTCTCTTCATAAACGTCAAACCATGTAAATCTCATATTTGATTTATTTTTTCATTCTGTTTATTTTATTATTCGATCACTCACTTTCTGCAACAGTAATCAAGCAAGGCTGTTGCGAGAAGAGTAATTCATCTTGTGAGTGATAAGCAAGACTAGTAGCATCCAAAGCAAGTTGCAAGAGGTGTTGAGTGACTAAGCATGAGGGGCAAGATGGGCAATTTCTAAGCGATTGGTTGTGAGCCCCGAGATGGACATATATGCAATTAGGACAAAATCAAGAAGAATTGGGCCGAATCAACTGGTACATCAAATTAAAAGAACAAGGCAGGGCAATTACCATTTTGTTCAGTGCGGTCCGATTCGGGTGAGTGGGTCCACATCCAAAACTAGAAACCTCCCATAACAAATCAGTTCTCAATTTGGGCGATTGCTTTTGCTTACCTCTAAGGGATCGTTGTCGCATAAATACTTATGTGGAATTTTTCAAAACAGCTTTTATAACCAAGAATAGGTAAGTGTCGACATGCCAGAATCGATTCCAAATTGATCCGAACGTCTGAAACCATGATCTCTTCAAACAGAGATGTGGAAGGGCCTTTCATTTATTGCAGAAATCAAGGTTGCTGAATTCTTCTGCGATTGACTGGTGAACAGCACCAGCCGCCAACGTGGTCTTTAAGTTATACATCTGGCAATGAGTGGGATGCCATCCAACTAACATGGTCAGCCTAATCTAGTCTTTGCAAGAAACGAATCAGATTGACTAAGCAGGAAAAAGTTTACTTTAATAATAATAGCTTAAAGAAAAGGCTATTTCCCCATGTCACTAGTCGTTCTTCTCCTTGAAATTCCATTTTGGCATGTGCTTTTAGAAAAAAAGCTGATTAATTTGACTAATATATACATTTGATCACTATGGCTTTGGATAATTTTGGTAAGAAAACTATAGTTTAATCTTTAGATATATTATGCGTGAAATATTTCAGTTTTATGATGACCCAAGGCAAAGCTCAAACTCTTCAGTAGTGGAAATAGTGGTTGGGAATGTGCACGGCAGAAGTTTGCCATACCAATATACATTGGGATGATATCATTAGTTGAAAGCAAACACCAAAAGTCCAATGCTTTTGTTTTGGAAAAATCACCAAGGGGGAACTTAAGTGCGAGCTTATCAATATATCTAGTTGTATCTATTTTCACTCAAAAGTTTAAGTCAATGAATTATGAACCAATTAGTATGGGTGAACGATTCCAAGTTCTACGGTTCTAGGCTCCGTGCAAGTTTCACTTGAAACCTAAACCCTACCTGTTAGAATAAGTTTCTCATTTTTTGAAACTTAGAACCTATCATAAAAACCTTTAAACCTAGAACCTACTCTATCTTAGGTTCCAAGGTCTATTAAAGATTTTACCTATATTATTAATTGAATGATTGTAATTTTTATCAATTTAACCATTATTTGTTGTTATAATTTAATGACCATAACTTATATTTAGACATAAAAAAAAACTATAAAGTAAAACGTTAGTAAAAATGAAAGGTAAAACTTTAGTCATAAAATAGAAAGTCTAGATTATAAAAGAATACAAAAAGTTGTTTTAAATTTTACACTAATGATCGAATACATGTAATGAATCACATGAAGATATAGATAAAAAAAAAACAAAAACTTGTTCTAGATTCTAAATTATAGGTTTGATGAACCTAAAATCTAGAACTTATCCATCTAAAGATGTTCTCCAAACTTTGGAATATGGAACCTATGTTGTATACCTTGAAACCTAGAACCGATAAGTTCATGTTGGTCCGTTTCTTAGATTTTAGGTTCTATTCTTGAACCATGCTAACCCCTACCAATTATGATATGTTAATTGCATAACACCACACCAATTTTCCAATATGGGACTTCTCTAATACAACTCACATGCATATCCTAACAAATGGAACTTCGTCAATTGAACTTTAGCAAAAGGTCATTTTCATGATGTTAGGTAGAATTGTTCTTTAGCAAATTCAGTGATTGAACTTTGGCGACGCACATTATTACTGCAGCACATGTTCCTTTTGGAAAAGTATAGGTAATAATTATGACTTTTCAACAGGCCCTCCCGTCTGGTGACTATCGTCGCTCCCACTTGTTTGGCTCCAAAATCTATGGTGTACGCGGTTCCGGTCAATTTGGAAACATGCGAAGATCCGTCAAGATTGTCCTGCTCGACGACTCAGTTCTTGGATCGGTTTTCAAGTGACTCGATTCAGTTTCGGAACCAATTTCCATCCTAGAAAGAGCAATTTTTTGAGTCATTTTCTTAAAAGAGTTGAAAGTAGGAGTGATCGGTTTTAGGGTAACCTTGAAATCGAAAACTACGCATGAAAAGCCATTTCAACAAACTTGGAATCAAGAATTGCCCACCAGTTCCTGGACCTATTTGGGAATCAATCCACCGGCTCCCGAGTGAGTTCAGGAACCAGCCATGAGTATTCTTGCTTTTGCATTACAGCACTTCAGTTTGTATTTTCTCATCGACAACCATCATTGATAAGCACCACAGTACATGCGAAGCAAAAACAGAGAAATAGAAGAGGGAGCAATTAGCATCACAAGCGGTGGACAAGGTTGCATGAGAGAGACATGAGACTTGAGTGAAGAAACTAGAAAAGAGGCACATGGCAATTAGAATTTCGAATTCATTAGAGAAAGAAACGACAAGCGAGGTTGCAAGAGGAGCGACAAGAGTCGTGACCTGTGAACAAGCAAGGCTACAAAAGAATTCATGTTGTGAGCAACGACTAAGGCTGCTAGTGCCTAGAGCAAGCCATGAAAGGTGTTGAGTGACAAAGCATGAGAAGCGAGATGGGTAATTTTTGAGCGACTAGGCGTGAGCAGAGAGATGGGCAATTGCACAATTAGGGCAAAATCGGGAGGAACAAGAGAACAAGGTATAAAAACCTTTTTGTGGACAATTACCATTTTGTAATGATAAGAACTAAAATGAATTATCAGTGCGCTCTAATTTAGGTGAGCAGGTTCATACCTAAAACCTAAAACTTCTGAGAACGAGCCGGTTTTGGATTTGCGATTTTTTTTTTTTTTTTGCTTACCCCTTGTTAAAAAGGATCGCGGTCACGTAAATACTCACATAAATTTTATCGAAGCAGCTTTTTTGACCAAGAATAGTTAAGTGTCGACATGCCAGAATCGATTCCGAATTTATCTGAGCTTCTGAAAGCATGATTTCTTCCAACAAGATGGGGAAGGGCCTTTCATTTTCTGCAGAAATCACGGCGCTGAGAACATCATTGCAGTGCTACAGCACCAGCCAGCCGCCAGCGTGGACTTTAAATTACACATCTGGCGACGAGTGGGATGCCATCCAACTAACAATGGTGAGCCACAACATTGACTAAGCAGGAAAAAGTTAACTTTAATTAGAATTGCTTAAAGAAGAGGCTATTTCCCCATGTCACTAGTCGTTCTTCTCCTTGAGCTTCCATTTTGACATGTGCTTTTAGAAAAAGAGCTGATTAATCTGACAAATACATACATTTGACCACCATGTCTTTAGATAATTTTGGTAATAATACTATAGTTTAATCTTTAGATATATTATACATGAAAGATTTCAGGTTTATGATGATTCAAGGCAAAGCCCGGACTTTTAAGTAGTGGAAGTAGATATAAAACTTCTCTAACTCAATTTACACGTATATCCTAATACATAGAATTTCATTGATTGAGCTTTAGCAAAAGGCCATCTCCATAATATTGGGGACAATCGTGCTCCTGCAGATTCAGTGATTGGACTTCAGCGACACATTATTAATGTAGCACATGTTCCTTTTGCAAAACTATAGGTAATAATTATGACTTTTCCAAAGAAAAAAAGTCGGTGGGCAGCATATGTTGTCCACTAATGGAAAGCATGGACGTCTCAAACTACCAAAAAAAGAAGTTATTTTGCCGTTGAAATGGTTTCCCTTCAACCAGAAGTAGCTCTGCAATGTAGAATGTCTATCGCACAAGATCGATACGGTTCTGATATGTATAGTAACGTTGTTTTGGGGAAATGCCTGCACATCACCCCCCTCACGTCAACCATCTACTTCATCCATAAATCGAGTAAAAGTCGATAGATAATGCAACTTGTCCGTGATTGACTCACTTCTCTGCTGAACACTCGTCGGATCTCGATTGGCGCCAATCAAGACTCGGCCCTGCCATCTCGAGAGGCCCGGCTTGTCTTCATCGGCAACCAACGACAGCCATCGCTCGATCCGATGGCGACCCTTCGTGTCACCCAAAAAGGTTGCTGAAAAGTGGGGAACCAGAGAAGAGGCGCAGCTGCACCGCACGTAGGATGAGGACTTAACGTCTCATGAACGACCCACGTCCGTCGCGATTGGGATGTAACGAAGTCCTAAAGCTGAAAGTTCATCCATTCCACCAACATTGCAAACCCTAGTAATCAAAGGATAAGCACGTGCAACACAAGCCCGGTCAACTATTTCACTAGTGGTTGACTTTCGGATGGAAATTTCGAGCACTGCGCATCTAATCTTTGGTCTAAGATTAAGCGAGTTCCGCTGAACAGCCTGTACTTGCTCCTGTACTTGCTCCTCGGAATATTTGTAAACCTATTGCCTGCTTTCTATTCTATACATTTTGTTAAAAAAGAAAAAGAAAAAAAAAAGCTTCCCATTCGGTGAAATTCGCTGAGTTGGATGAATAATTTGGAATGCATAATCGAGAAAAAGAAGCAATATTCACAATTAATAGGTCTAATATATAGTTGAAGTCATGTTCGCAATCAATATGTTTGCTAAGTGGTTATCTCCTTATCGCCTTCAATTATGTGCATATCATAAAAAGAAGACGTTATAATGACATTTTGTAATGTCCCTTCTTTATTTATTGCATAAGTGCTCTCCTGGGGTGCTCTTTACTGAAAAGTGAGTTTGGGCGGTACTTGTTGTTAGTTGTAAAACTTATTTTAAAATGGTATCTATTGCTATCTGAAGCGTAAGCGTGTTCTTTTCAATCTCCTAATGCTGGAATAATCTAAGGCCCTCAAGGAACTTATTTGACAAAACCCTATTATCAAGCCAAGTCTCCTTTTGACTCTTGACTAATTCTTAAAGAATATAATATCACAATCAAGCGAAATTTGCGGGCAAACGTTGTAAAAAAGTTTGTATTCTTTCCGCATTTTAAAATCTCAGCTTGAATGTGTTCTAAGTTCCTATAATAAATAATTGGGGAAGATAATCCCTAGCGAGGGACGTGATGAAGTTTTTAATTGGAAGGGCAGGATATTTAAAACGTTCAGGAGCAGCGGATCACGTGTGCAATAGAATAAGGATTTTTTATTTGTTTATTTTTTAGTATAAGGTTTCATCATTGGGTGATTGCTAAGCAATTATTATATAAATATGCACACATCTCGAAATATTGACCTAATACATATTCAATACTCCTTTTTCTATAGATTACGCTCACTATATGAATCAATGATTGAGATATATAGATGGATTTCTTTTCTATGTCTTTGGTAGAGAAAGGAAATGTCCCACATTTTTATCGGTGAAAACATGTTATCTGTGAACATATGTCACTTTTGCATAATTAGGTGAGTGTCAAATTGTCTTTGTTACCCCCATCTCAAAATATTGACCTATTACATATTCAATACTCCTTTTTCTATAGATTACGCTCACGATATGAATCAGGGATTGAGATATATAAATGGATTTCTTTTCTGTCTTTGGTAGAGAAAGGAAATGTCCCACATTTTTATCGGTGAAAACGTGTTATCCGTAAACATATGTCACTTTTGCATAATTAGGTGAGTGTCAAATTGCCTTTGTTACCCCCATCTCGAAATATTGACCTAATACATATTCAATGCTCCTTTTTCTATAGATTACGCTCACAATATGAATTAGGGATTGAGATATATAGATGGATTTCTTTTCTATGTCTTTGGTAGAGAAAGGAAATGTCCCACATTTTTATCGGTGAAAACGTGTTATCTGTGAACATATGTCACTTTTGCATAATTAGGTGAGTGTCAAATTGTCTTTGTTACCCTTGGAAATGGTTGGCCTTCTTTTGTTTTTTTTCAGGTTTTTCTTTGTTTCCTTGTGTGGCTTGCAAGAAAATTGACCGATTCTGGTTTTCTAGGGTGAGAAATGTTGGACGAGTATGATAAAAGTACAAAACCTTTCATTAGAAAAATTCTCAAGAAAGAGTTCAAATCCAAACCTATTAACTTATTTAGTTAAATTCACATCTCTTAAAAGTTTAAATTAACGAGTTATAGTTATAAATCAACCTCGATACACTAATGGCTCCACACCACACAAATTCTTCAATGTGGGACTTCCTAACGGAAATCAAATGTTCATCTCAACAATTGCACCCTCAATTGTGAGTAAGTGTTGGTTTTTCTCTCCTTTAATTCAAGTATCGTTCTACATTAATTGATCTCAATTTGAATCATCTTCATCCCTTCGGATCGAATTATGAGGGTAGACATCAATTGTTGAGAGCGTGCAGTAGAAGTCTAGAGAAGATCGTCAAAGAGAGAATCAAAGTCTGACCCAATCAATTTATTTAACTAGATAAACAGTCACTTAAAAATTTAAATCAATAAGTTATAAATCAATTTGAATACTGATATAGAACTTTCTAATAGGGCTTATACATGCATCTTGATGAGATAATCGAGGAAAATTCGAAATTAAGAAGATGTGTTTCCATCGTGAATTGACCCATTACACAGAAAAAGCAAAGAAATGGCACATCACCTTCCCCGGATGGCAGCAGCCCAGTGAATCCTCCCATGCTAATAGCAACAAAAGGTGTTCTCATCCTTATACTTCCATACAACATTAATTTAAGACAAAAAAGATCTCTTTCAATATTATAATTATGGGTGCACGTAGATCCAACACTGTATCACCAATCCTACGATGCCGGTCTGGAAGAAATGATAAAGAAATTTCTCTCTCTCTCTTTCTCTCTCAGGTTCTTCGTCTACCTAATTCAGTCTTTGTCTGCCAAGTTCTGGCAAACTCTTTCTGGTGGAATTTCTTTCACGGGTTTTTACGCAAGTGGGGCGCCCAAGCTTACTTTCACTGCCCATCTGTTCTTTTCTTGATTCCTCTTCTTTTTTCTTTTCTTGAAAGCTGACTGTGTCTTTGGGCATGCTTGAAATGTTGTGAACTTGGTTCCTTTTCTTTCTTTTTTATGGTTTGATTCAGCTACCGAGGTGTAGGCACGGTCAAGCCGACTGTTTGGTAGTTCAGTTTGATGCAAAAGAGCAATCTTTTCTCTCCCCTCCTTTTCTTGCCTTCTTCTGGTTTATTGTTTCGGGGATTGAGGTTTTGCATGCCTGCTTCCTTCGTCTGTTCTTGATTGGTCCGTTTGGCCCTTTTGATGTCGCTCCTATGTTGATTCCCTTGGTGGGTCTTCGTTATAACTTTGAATCTTCTGCTTTTGTTAGCTCTCCGATTGTTCATGCGCGGTGTTCCTGCTATTTTCCAAATTAGATGTAGAGCCGGAGCTCAGTTCCAGCCAAGGTTACTGCATTGCGTGTGGTGATTCGGCCTCTTGATTTGTGGGTCGACTTTTCTGGGTGTATTTGCATGCATTTGCTGATTCAATTCTAGCGTTGAACTCGAGTGAAAGGTCAGCGCTTCTAGAGTTCCAGTTGGCCTGGTTGTTAGTTTTTAGATACTTGGATTTGGGCGGCTGCCATCGATTGTCCGTGTATTTGAAGAAGCCATTGGAGTGGAAAGGGGCGAACTTGATTGTATGAAATCGGTTTCAGACATGAATTCGGGAACTGAAATTGATGAAGAGAGTGATAACAGAGGAAGTATGTGGGTTTTGGATCAGAAGCTTGATCAGCCCATGGATGAGGAGGCTGGTAGGCTGAGAAACATGTACAGAGAGAAGGTATTGTTTATCTCTCTCTCTCTCTCTCTCTCTCTCTCTTCTTGCATAGGCCAAGTTTGAGCATTCAATACTTCTTTATGAGGCAGTGATTTCCTTCTGGTAAAGCTTAAGTTACTGCAAATTCATTTGATGTAAATTTCAGATCATGACTTTGTGTCCCCTGTACAATATGTTATGGCTCTATGTCAATATTTGCAACGTGTTATGGCTGTGGTACTTCGTAATTGTGCTTTTACGTTACATTCGGCAGGTACTAATAATGATCTGGTATATTTGGTGACCTGTCAGATTAGGGGCTAACAATCATTCGAATCTAATTGTGTGCTCAATACTTCCTCCTTTTTTTCAGAAATTTTCTGCTCTGTTGCTTCTTCGGCTTTCATTCCAGAGTCTTGGGGTTGTTTATGGAGACTTGGGCACATCTCCTTTGTACGTCTTCTATAATACATTCCCACAGGGAGTTAAGGATCCGGAGGATGTTATGGGAGCTCTTTCTCTAATTATATACTCTCTGACACTTATCCCACTTATCAAATATGTATTTATTGTCTGTAGAGCTAATGACAATGGTCAAGGTAAACTCATATCCCTTCTGTACTTACCCCTTCAATTTTTCTTCTTATGTATCTTTTTGGAATCTCTCAGATGCATCAAATGTTAATCTACACTTTATGTTGATGAAAGTGTCACAGTCCATAAATCAGTAGCTTTTGTTTCTTTTGCATAATCAAATTCTTCTAGCAACATGGAGAGTCTCACCCAAAATTTTCATATTGAGCTTCACCAACCAAAACTGTAAATGCCTGTGCTTGTGATGTAGGTTTTACTCATAGGATTTGTCAAGGCGTAACTTTTGTCCTAATGGCATAGGTGGAACATTTGCTCTTTACTCCTTGCTTTGTCGACATGCGAAAATAAAAACTATTCCCAACCAACATCGAACTGATGAGGAGCTGACGACTTACAGTCGTTCCGCATTCCATGAACAGTCGTTTGCGGCTAAGACCAAGAATTGGTTGGAAAGACGTCCTTCGAGGAAGAATGTGTTACTTATTCTTGTCCTTGTTGGCACATGCATGGTGATTGGGGATGGAATTCTTACTCCAGCTATATCAGGTACCAGTTATTCATATCTTTATATAGATGTCAGCTATACATGGTGCATTTAATTTCCCTACTTAATAAATTTCTCTTCTGGTTAATATTGGTTATCAACTGAAACATTAGGAGTAGCATATTATGTTTGTTTAGTCAATAGCAACGATAATATGCGACCGCTGGACGAGAAACTGATGTGTGTGTTGTTTGGTTTTTAGTTGTAACCAGAAGTTGTGACCTGCAGAGTCAGTGCCTCAACTAGATTCTTGTATGAAGTCTTTTAGGTTGTAGCTTTGCACATTTTATTTTTCAAGAACATTTCAAATGGAGTTAATTAATCTAAGAGATCTTTAAAATACTTAGAATCTGTGGAATACCAATGTAAATCTTTCTTGATGATGCACTGTTCATGCTCAGTCCATCGATATTGTCAATCACGTAACTGTTGTTGGTATTCTCAAATCTTTGGTGGAGATTTGAGTTGTGATGGTCTATGTGAGTGATGGAAATCCCATGTGCTCTTTCAGGCAAAAAATGAAATAAGCCTGCATGGTTAAATTGTCATACTTTTGATGAGATGACCTTCAAATGGAGAAAACTGCAAATTGCTTGCTAAGGGATGAGCAGATAGGACAATTATCACTTGCATCTTCCATCCTTAATTTCTTTTTTCCCTGCCTGAGATGTGTCATAGATGCTTTTGTTTTTCTGTGAACAACTTGTTTTTGGTAAGCAGTGATGTTTTTAGGCGTTGTTTGTTTCCTCTTTATCTGATTGTATTTGCTTAAGATAATTCTAACAATACAGTATGGAATAGTTCTTTCTGCAGCTGGAGGAATCAAGGTAAACCATCCCGATGTTAGCGGCAGTGAGTATATCCCCAAGAATCTAAACTTTTTGGCAGATAAGAACCTTTGATTATTTCTATGTACTCACTTAGTTCTTTTCCTCTGGTGCAGAAGTAGTCGTGGTTGTTGCTGTGGTAGTATTAGTAGTTCTGTTCAGCATGCAACACTATGGAACGGACACAGTTAGTTGGCTCTTTGCACCCATTGTGCTTCTTTGGTTCCTCTTAATTGGAGGAATTGGCATCTATAATATTTGGAAATATGATGCGGGTGTTCTTCGGGCTTTTTCTCCTGCTTACATATATCGATACCTCAAACGTGGAGGAAAAGATCGTTGGACCTCACTTGGAGGCGTCATGCTTTGTATCACAGGTTGGATTCACCTCTTTCTCAATGAAAAGCTTTTGGTGGAGTCGTGCTTATCTTTTTTGTGATTATTGTTGCAGGGACTGAAGCTCTTTATGCTGATCTTGGCCATTTTCCAGTTTTGGCCGTGCAGATTGCTTTTACAGTTGTTGTCTTTCCTTCCCTTCTTTTAGCCTATTCTGGGCAAGCGGCCTATCTAATGAAGCACGAGGACCACGTCATTGATGCATTTTATAAATCTATCCCAGGTACTTGTTCAGTTTTGGCAGGAGATGGCTCATCACAATGTTTGCATGTCTTATGACATGAAAGAGCTAAACCAGTTGATCTATTTGCTGATTTAACATGTTTATCTTTTCAAAGTTTTTTCTGGCTTAAGAATTTCAAAGAGAGTCCTCCTTTTGGGTGCCTCTGTTCCATGTCAACTAAAGCTTAATTTGATAGCGGGTAAAACATGATTTAATTGCATTATCTTGCTACCAAGCTACTTATGTGCAATCTCTGTTGATTTTTCAGCAATTGAGAAATGATACCTCTGAACAAGGATAATGCTGGTTCCATCAGTATCGGTAGTGTATTTTGTATTAGCAATAGAGATGGTCTTACTACATTGGAGGTTATGCATCTGACACCACTTCATGAGGGGGAAAAATAAAGATTAAACAAAAAGATGCACATAGTTCTTTGATTTTATTCCCTTCCTCTCAAATGTGTGTACTTACTAAGGTGTCACGTTTTGACTATTGTTTGAACCACTGGCTGCAGAGGTAAAGTTAATTGTAAATGGCCTTAATCACTACATAGGAATTGGTAAGCGTGTCTTCCACTTCATTCAGTTTCTAAACTGAACTGATAGCTTTCTTTCAATTGTTATTTTTCAAGTGGACTTATTTTTTCTATATAACAAGGAAGTGGTGACAATTGTATGATCAGTGGAGGCATTTTCTGAAGGTTATGATACAAAAACAGTTAGTTAAATCCCCCAAGCATAGAAATGAGACACGAGGCATGGAAATGTGCATATCCGCAGAAGTCATTTTTCTACTCATTTATGGCCAAATCGAAGAGAATTTCTGTAATGTTTGGATCACATTGCAGTTGTAATGCCTAAGGTCCTTTTTGTTTGTGTATTGTGTAAATCATGTTCTAGCGGAAGCTTATTGGTCAACGATACTGCACTCGTCTTTTACGCATCTCAGGATTTTTAGAATTTCTTTTCCTTGGCAAATAGTATATTTCATTTGTGCAAATATGTTGCACTTGCAAATATTCTTATTTATAATATATTTGCAAAACCATTCCCTTGTAGGTTGATTACTTCTTAATATCATTGTGTAAATCATGTTCTAGTGGAAGCTTATCTGTCAACAGATCTCTTTTATGCATTTCAAGATTTTTCAAAATTTCTTTTCCTTCACAAATGGTTTATTTGATTTGTGCAAAGACATTGCACTTGCAAATATTTTTATTTATAATATATTCTTGGGTAGTAAAGCCATCCCTATGTAGGTTGATTACTTCTTATTTTGCAGATAGCATATACTGGCCAGTATTCGTTATTGCAACTTTAGCTGCTATAATTGCCAGCCAGGCCACGATTTCTGCTACGTTTTCGATAATCAAGCAGGCACTTGCACTAGGTTGCTTTCCTAGGGTCAGAGTCATACATACATCAAAGAATTTTCTTGGACAGATATACATTCCTGATATAAACTGGATTTTGATGATCCTCTGCATTGCTGTCACTGCTGGCTTTGAAAACCAAAGTCAAATTGGAAATGCATATGGTAAGCCTTACCCTCAGCCAGATAGTTTCTTTTGTAAAATGCCTAGATGTGTTAATGATCTGAATAACAAAACCTCAATTTTCTCTTATTTAGGTGTTTGTCTTGTAGAATTTAATAATGCTGCCCCAGAAGTAAACCAGAAAGAGATAGGAGCATAGTCCTGGGTATAAGATAGTAGAGTCAATCTGTACCTGGAAGAGTAGACTGGTCACCCTTTTAAGTGTTCCTTAGCATGCTAAAGCTATAAATTGGGCTGGCATGCTAAAGCTATAAATGATATCTGGAGCCTGGTCTCATAGCCCTTCTGTCCCATCTTCATTATTTGCTGACCTTGCTTGGGTAAATGGTAGTAGAGATGGTCAAGTGATCCTAGTGTGGCAATTTCCGTGGGATGAACTCCATGACTCCCTTTGAATTTAATGTTATAGACATTGATTGCCTGCATCAACCTCATATCTCCTAATTTCTATTTCACATTCCATGACAGGGACAGCTGTTGTAATAGTTATGCTGGCAACCACGGCCCTCATGGTTCTGATTATGATTTTAGTGTGGCACTGCCATTGGCTTCTCGTCCTACTTTTCACTGGCCTGTCACTAATAGTGGAGTGTACTTACTTCTCTGCCGTGCTCTTCAAAATAAATCAGGGCGGGTGGGTTCCACTAGTTATTGCTGCAGCATTTCTTCTGATCATGTATGTTTGGCACTACGGCACGGTCAAGCGATATGAGTTTGAGATGCATAGTCGGGTTTCGATGGCCTGGATTCTTGGGCTGGGCCCCAGCTTAGGACTGGTCCGAGTCCCTGGCATTGGGCTTGTATACACAGAACTTGCAAGTGGGGTGCCTCGCATCTTTTCCCACTTCATCACTAACCTTCCAGCCATGCATTCTGTTGTAGTTTTTGTCTGTATTAAAGATCTTCCGGTGTACATGGTTCCTGAAGAAGAGAGGTTCCTCGTGAAGCGGATTGGACCCAAGAATTTTCACATGTTCCGCTGCGTTGCAAGGTATGGATACAAAGACCTTCGTAAGAAAGATGATGATTTTGAAAGGAAGCTCTTTGATAGTCTTTTTCTCTTCGTTCGGCTTGAGTCCATGATGGAAGGGTGTTCGGACTCAGATGATTATAGCATATATGGTCAGCAAACTGAGAAATCGAGAGATGCCTTTCTGTCTAAGAATGCCAAAACTACTATTTCCGATGTGGACCTCACGATTTCATCAATGGACTCCATCATGCCAGAAAAATCTCCACCGTCACGGCCGAATAGTATGACGATGTCGTCTGGACAGGTGGGCAACCGTACTGAAACAGATGAATTAGAGTTTTTAACTAGTTGTAGAGATGCAGGGGTGGTGCACATATTGGGTAATACGGTTGTGAGGGCGAGCAGGGAATCCAGATTCTACAAGAAGATTACTGTTGATTATGTATATGCATTCCTCAGGAAGATCTGCAGGGAAAATAGTGCGATTTTTAATGTTCCTCATGAGAGTCTCTTGAATGTTGGCCAGATATTTTATGTATGATAATTCTTTTGCAATGTGATGGGTAAATAACATTCTCAGCGCCAACCCTTCAAGTGATGAGCATTTCGAACATAGGCTTTTCGAAAATCCTTATGCACCAATACAGAAAAATCCATGTTGTCGTTTGGACCAATTACCCGTAGTTTCATTAGATATGCTCAACTGTAAAAGGATTTTTCGCAGTCAGGGCTCACCGGACATTATAATTTGCCATCCTGAGTCAGGTCACACAGATCGCAAGTTCTGCTTCACTGTATTATAAAACTCAAACCAATTTGTCTGTTGCAACTGACGATTACAGCCATCACTGTGTCTCGAAAGACTTTATTGAGTTAGGTGGGTCAGGTGCAAAACAGAAACTCATCCATGTTGATTGAGATGGTGACTGTTTTTTGTGTCTTGGAATTGCAATACCACTGCCTCTCAATAACTTGCAATGGAAGCGATGCATCACGGCTGTAGTAACATGGACCTTGAACGAGAGGGTAAAAGGCAAAATGGGTATAATTTTATTTGACAACTGTACTTACTATAAACAAAAATAATAGTTGTACAGAGAATGGTTTCTCCAAAGGTCTAATTACACATTCAAGCCATGCACACACCTTTAATACCCAACAGTCCGGCATTTTGAACAAAGGCCATCTCTGCTTCCCGTACAATACACACTTTTCTGTAGAGTGCCCACTATAAACACCTCGTGGCATTACAAATGGTGATTAATAATGGTAACAACCAAAAAGAAAAAGAGGCCGAGTTTTCAATCTTCGATATCCATCACCTGGAGACTTGGTTTGTAGGTGGTTTGGCTTGGGATGTGGACATAGCACGCAGGCGTCGAGCGATCTCTGTGAAGGATGGACGGGCCACAGGATCCGGGGCCCAACACTGCTCCATTAGCAATCTCCATTCAGGATCACAATAGTTTGGCACTGGGGGCCTCAGAGTGTTATTTACAATTCCACCTGCAAATACCACAGAGCCCATCAAACTACAAAATATGATGTCATATTGGTTTCTCAGTGTCTCGTCTTGAAGAATTAAACATTCTCCGCGACAAAGGTCTACAGAAAGTGAAATTTATATATGATGGGAGTCTCCTACACCAACACAGAGCTACACAGAGGACCACCACTCTCAACCCATGCAAGGCACTCCCAAATCAACTTAGAAGTGATATTCAGAGCTAAGCCAGTACACATTCTATAGAAAGTCATATGTGAGATATACATATTCCACTTCCACACACCTATAATGGCTCCATAATGCATGTTGGCATAAGGCTCCTCGCCAGTGAGAATCTCCCAAAGGACAATGCCAAAGGAGAAGACATCAACCTGTCCATGATTGAAAACAAGAAAGAAAGACATCACGAACAAGAGACATGTCCCTGCTGTGAGACTTCGAAAGCAAACAGACAGTAGGAAACTTATTCGGTACAGAAGGTCTAAAGCACCCAACAAAATCATGCAAGCTTATATTTGTCAAAACATTAACGTTTCTAACAAGTTTTGGTGAAGATGGACTTTACAACTTGAATAAGAGTCCTTACTGGACCAAGGTTCTTCTTAAAGTTTAATGAGTAAAGTAATCAACTAGGATATAAAAGCACAGTACGTGTAGCCCAGATATCCTCTTTGGGAGGTAAAGTAGACAATTTGCTGGACAAAGTCCGATTGATGAACAACGGAAAAATTGCACCCATACCTTCTCAGAGACCTTGTTGCTGCTACCGTTTAACAACTCAGGTGCCATCCATGGAAGGGTTCCCCGGACGCCACCAGTAACCAAAGTATTCCTTTTGATTTTTGACAAGCCAAAATCACCAACCTGCACAAGTTAAGGCAACCAACTGGTATAAACCTCTTTCATCAAACTAAACAAACCTCATGAATATTGAGCTGAACTTATTAAATCACCTTGCAAATGGGACGTGCTGGATCTTTCAGGTTGACAAGCAGGTTATCGCATTTCAGATCAAAATGTACAATGTTCTTTGAGTGCAAATATTCCATTCCGAATGCTGCATCCATAGCAATGATAATCCTCTTACGACGATCAAGCAGCCTGTGTTCACAAAACATTGAGAAGAATGGTGAAAAATTATATCTCCCTCGGACCAGTGCAACAGTGTAGAAAACCTTACAAACGTTTATTTGGATTACCTGTCCTTACAAAGCAAAACATGTCTTAGAGAACCATTAACCATGTATTCGGTCACTGTAGCCAGTGTTCCTCCTGGGCCATCCTGAACAACCCCATAAAATGCCACCACATTGGGATGATGAAGCTTTGAGAGAATATCAGCTTCCCTCCAGAACTCCACTGTCTAAAAGAATAATAAGACATAATTATTTTGAATGTAGAAATAAAAAGACAAGATGTCCTGTTCTCCCTGTTCTCCCTTGTTAAGGGCATAAAAATCACAGACAAGAAAGTGTAGCTACTAAGAACAGACTAGTAAGCAAGAGAATGCTCACCAATCTCTCCTGCTCTGATGAACGACCAGTGAAACAGCTTTTTTTAATGCGCTTTATTGCAACATCCGTTCCACGCCATTTCCCATGGTAAACAGTCCCAAATGTGCCAGAACCCAATTCTTTCAGTTCTTCCAGATCTTCGTTCTTTATAATCTGATACAGTGCCAAATAAAAGTATCAATAAACATTGACAAACCCCAGGGTTTTCTTTCTGTTCAAAGAAAGAGTATGTTCTCAGACAACAAAAACTGTAGATTATACGGGGAATTTTGACACTCTGACCATTATATTAGTGATGCTCACACAGGAATAAGCATTATAGATGTCTAAACTGCCAGCTAGTAATTTGCTTAACAATAATGATATGCCGTTACGTTAATGTAACAAATTATATCATAGTGTTGCTAATGGTGATAAACTAGTAGACTGAGTTTTGAGAGATGACATTGGCAACAGAACTGAAATTAATGTCCACTCAATTCATAGTCATCTCATTGAACTTCAAGATATATGGATACTCTATTTCAGCACCTAAATAATTCCCCACCAGCATTCAACTTTCACACCTTCTGGAACAAATTGAAGACAATATTCACAAAGATTCCACTTGCGTGGAGAAGATAAGCAAAAACTGATCCTTCAACATATGAATGTTCACAATAACAAGAAAAGGTTAGTGTGGCTTGCATGTAAAATATTCAATTTCCGTCTACAGTATTCTGGCAGAATTGGATTCTATCACATTATCATAGCAGGATTAGCAAACAACATATCAAGTAACAGATTTGCCTGAATTAGAATAAATACAACTGTTGGAACTGAACATTCATAATACTTCAGACTGAAATAAATTTTCCGAAAAAGCAATCTCTGTTTTCCCTTCAATTACAAAAGCAGCCATAGTTTCCTATCTTCTGTCCCAAAAAAAAAAAAAAAAAAAAAAAAAAACCATAATAATGATCTGAACTATAAAGATGTCCCTCAGTGGCCAATACTATAAAGAAAAATATCTCAATGCTTCGAAACAAGACCAGAAGAAAAACTGAGGAGGTTTTTGTGGTTTATCCAATCAGTGCAACCGAAGAAAATTCATTTGAACTGTGGGTTCAGCTTTTGATAACGTCATAAGATACTCACATATCTATACTTAGAATAGCAGGCAGCTGAAACAAAAGTTGAGTAAAGCACGTTGCGTGACACAAGCACATTAAGCTCCCTCTTTTGACAAATCAGTTAGCGAGGTCAGTTGTTTCTCCAAAACAAAATAACTTGCGCTTGTTAAATGAGGAAGTGCTATGTCCAAGTGGTAAAGATCCCCTCAACTTCCCAATATGGCAGGGGTTCAATCCCTGCTCCATCTCATGTGCCATTCTTTCCCCTTTCCTTTGTCTTTTCCGATAAATAGGTGATTTCTCTACCTCAACATTTCAAGCTGTGATCCGATTGAACTGGCTTAATTATATATACTTCTATCAAACTATTGACAGACTCATCTTATATAAGAAAGTGAATTTATAGGCCCATGTGAGTGCTACTCCAAAGGTAACTGGTTAGGTGTTCACTTTGGAAACACTAATAAGGACCAAGTGAAGAATGAAAAATGTCCACTAATGCCCAATCCCTACGGAGGAAAAAGTTGTTCTTCTCTGATCTTCTGAAGAACTTATTCTACTTCATGAAGATTCTACAGGGGGCAGATTTGGAATTTGGATATTGCTTCTATCAATCATCTAGTCAATTATTTATGATTAGCTATGAGGAACTGACCAGATTGACTGGACCAAAACGTGATGAAATCTAGTTATGGATCTGCAAAGGTTGTTTAACAATGAAACAACAAGACCGGAGCTAATTCTCAGTGCAACAGGTGGAACCAGCAAGTCTGACCTGAGAAAAATTCCCTAAGATATGTTTTAAGATAGACATTACTATTAAACCACAAGCAGAGAAATGAGATATTTTCTGTACTGCATCTCATCGAAGAACTAAAGAATAGCATCATACCTGCAGGCTACTGATATCCAAGTCACCCAAAGAAAGATCGGCAATGGATTGACCAATATTAGGAGCTTCTGACTTTTCATCCTGAAAATTCACAAAAAGTATCATACATTTAAAGGTATGACATTCACAAGCTGCCAGTTGGTGGCTTACATGGATCTTAAATTGTGTATACCTCATATTCCATTTCCGGTATGGTAGGATGAATTACATCCAACATACTTTCAGTCCCCTTGGGCTGGGAAGTGCCATAGTCTGGATGGACATTACTCACATTTGTACCAATGACACCAGATGACACTTGGGTAATATCCTCCTCAAAGTTAAGCCTGGGCTCCATACCACCCACATGGACTCCATCAGCTTTTACAGGCGGATAGCTGTAGTCAATGGGAGCTCTATCTTCGCTTTCTCCAAGTGGAGCTGAGAAGCCAATGTGATCCTGGTCCATAAGAGAAACGTCCTTCCTAACGAACTCATCTTGAGCCAAGTTTCGAAAGTAAGACCAATGCTTCGGCTCATGATTTTGCATGTTCAAACTCAACCCTGCTCCATCACTATGCAGAGGATTAACATCAGAGAGATTCTCAGAACGCCTTGCCACTGAGAATAAATCAGACAGGAAATCTCGAGGAAAACGGTCATTAATATCAATTAATATATCACCATGCTCTGGGTTGCTAACGCTAACTGAAGGCTCGACAGTCTGTGTCAAAGGCTGTGCATGAGCCTTTGTTGTTTTCCACTGGTCTTGTTTGGTGTTACTTCATCCCAGAGATATTCAGATGGCCTCAAGGATGAATTGTCAGCGTGCAAACCAGGAATTACTCGACCTGATGTTTGATGTTGAGGACCAGCTGCATCTTTAGCCCCAACAATCATTTCCTTGTACTTCTCTTTGTCCTGGGTCATTCTGTGGTCATCTGCAGAATTTAGAGGTCTTGATTCAGTTTTCCGCGGCATTGGTTCAAGCACCTCTTCAGCCATATGCCTGTCCATATTGAAATTGTCTGAAGAAGAAGATTCTACATGCCTTGGAAGTTGCTTAAAGTGCTCAGCCTGAGAAGCCATGTCTGCATCATGCAGCTTCTCAATTGCCTCTGCGGTTGACTGCGAGTAATCAGACCGTGCTTGAGTAATCAGAAACTGAGATCCAAAAGAATCATCAGATTTTGACAAACGGCTCAACTCTGCCTGCTCCCTTGGGATTCGTTCAGAATGAAATACTCGCTGGGGCATCGAAGGTGGCTCTATGTAGCCCAGCTCAGTTGGATCTGCCTCAGATCCCCCATTACCCATGAACGCTCCACCCGATGCATAGAAGGGGTCATCCTCATGATTCTTCTTCCCTTCCCTCGCATCTTCAGGGTCAATTGAGCTCTGTACAGTTTCCTGAGGCCTCTTGCTTACTGCCTTGGGCAAGGGACTCTTTAGCTCAGGGGCCATTTTAGCACCAGACGCGTCTTCCCGGTGGGTGTATCCTGTGACAGGGCCCTCACTGGGTTTAGAGGAAACAGTGTTCTCAATCTGAGTCTCGTCTATCTTCTGCATAGAGCCCTCTCTCTTCATTTTCAATTCCTCAAATTTAGTTTCCTTCTCTAGGGGCTGAACTTTATCGGGTCCATTTGTTTTCTTCCCTGAGCTGTCTCTTTTCAGTTTGGTGTCCCTCGCAGGTGCTTCTATATCCTGTGTGCGCTGGCCACTGACTAAATGCTCTTCATTCAAACCTCCCGTTGCTACTGGATTTACAGTGGGAGGAATTGCATTTACATTATCCACATGTGGCACGAAATTAGAAGAAGTAGATCCTTGGCCAGGTAAGAACTGGACAGATGAGGAAATGTTCCCTTTCCTTCCAAATCCGAGAAACTCTCAACATGTTGAGGAGCAGATAAAGCATGTTGGCTAGCTTCTCCATGATTAACTCTCTGCCGCTGGTAAGAGTGTGAATTAGACTCATAATTGCTAGCTGAGTTTGTCGGCACCACTTGAGAAGACTGAACACTGGACGTAGGTGCATCTACTCTGAAAGGATCAGTCGTAGCCCCAGCTAATCTACCGGCTTCTCTTTCAAGATTTAGATTTACTAATTCATCCAAGTTATTGCCAGAGGCACTTGCTAGAGCAATTGAATTCCTTCTAGAACCTGAATCCATGCCATTCACCGCAACCACATATTGGACCTCAGCATCCCGATCAATGCTTCTGATGCCAAACTGAGCATCCTCTAGATCATTATCGGAGAAAAGGAACATCCTAGGTTTCTGAGTCCCTCTATCCTCTAACACATTACATTCCTCCATCATGTTCTGAAGATCCTCATCGCAAGATACAGAAACCAGCGCATCAAGTTCCTCACCTGGAAGTTGATACTTTATAGTGTGAGGTTGGTTACAAATTGCCAAAGTTTTCTGCGTAAGTTCCTGCCAAGAAATATCCTTGTTTATCCGAACAATTCGAGTCTCGCCGCCAACATACCTAAGCTTTCCATCGCTTGGGCGGGGCAAAATCGTACCACCAAAGCTGCAGAGGAACTTCACTCGCGCAGATGTACAATCGCCAGATCCCGAAAGGGAACTATCAATGAGTCTACTACTACTACCTCGCGAGGTGGATCTTGGTACAGACCGCAAGGACTCGTGGTAATTTCTCTCTTCATTAGCCAAGGAGCTCTTTCTTTCAAATTCCGGTACAAAGCTCTTTTCTACTGAATTGATCATAGAAATGTCTGACCCACTTTCTGAACCCGTATGAGATATACCAAGGATGCCCTTTAGATCCATATAGCCCGATGTGCTACTAGGATCCCTTTGAGCTGGTGGAATGAGCTGTTGCCTGGGGTTGAGCATAAATTCAAGCGCAAACTCCTCACCAGTCTGAATTGAATAGTTCAGAACTGGTCTGGCTCCAGCAGACATGTTGTAATCTGGAGGTCGCATATTGGTGTTGATAGTACTCGTTGGATCATGGAAGAAACTCTGATTAGTAGAGCCAAGCCCTGGATTTCGAGGATCTATATTTGCATATCGAAACTGTTCGTGGCCCTTCTGCTGGTTCATTGGCCCTCTTTCGAAATTTCTCTCCATTCAACTAAATTTTACCAGGGGAGCATCCAAAGCCATACTCCTGACCTTCATCTCTATTAGCACATACAAAGAAGAATTTCAGATCCAGCTAACTGCAATGCATACTTTATACAGCCTACTTCTCATGCCAAGGATTAATGGAATTAACAAGGTACTGAAACTTGAACTAAATCTTGAGATTGATAACGGAGAAGAGCCATTTTAGTTTTTTTTAGCTCAAAAAAATAAGAAAAAGAAAATCAACCTGAGAAAGCAAAGTGTTCGCTAATACAGTAAAGACAGAGAGCTCCTCGAATGGTTTATCGAATCTTAAAATGATGGTGCAAAAAAAAAAAAAAAAAAAGATAAGAAGGGGCTCACGTCAAAATATTTAATCGAAAATCATAAACTCATCCTTTGTAGCGTACACCTCCTACAATCGATTTGGGAAAGAACCACCTCAAACTGGCATTTCATTCCAGTGAGCCTCGGATTCCAATTATCATTTTCCAAGGCACAGGATCATGAATGGTCGGATCCAACCCAAAACAGAAAGACACCCAGTTTCAAAGAAGAACCATAACATCAACTCAAAGATCACGGATCCCTGAATTATCTAGCACGGGTCGAATAAAAAAGGGGATAACTTCACTGACTGATCCCACCAAAAGCCCAACAGTTCAACATCCGATGCCGATCGCCACTAAACGAAAGAGCAGCGAAGCGAAAACTCGACCCCCGGCGACGCGATCCCCTCCGAATCAAGAACGGATTCGACTCGACAATCGCCCATCATCCGAGCTCACTCAGACATCGAGAAACCGAACAATCGAGCACACAGCTACCCTTAGCAGAGCTCTAGAGCATCGAATCCAACACACCCAATCAGCAACTCCCCACCCCCTCCACGACGACCCCGAGAATTCCGCAGCCCCAGGCGGTGAAGACCCATCAGAGGACCACACGGATCGAGCTCAAAGAAGGTGGAAAGATTCAAACTTGGTCAACGGGAGGGCGAATCGGAGGATCAAGATTGTACCTGAGAGGGGCTCGGCCGTGCCGGGGATGGATCCCATCGTCCCCCAGCTTCCAATTCAAGAAAAGGGGCTTGGCTTCTTCTTGGTTCTTCAGTGTTAGAGAGAGAGAGAAGAGAGAGACTGGCAATGGAAACAGCCCTCTCTCCCTGGCAAGTCTTCCTCTTCCGGAATTTCTCTCCCCTACCCCACTTTTTCTTAATTTTTTTTATTATTTATTCTTTTCATTATTTTTGGGATGCACTTTCTGATTGATCTCCCACTGTTCAAAAATACAGTAGTGCGCTTACTGTTATTTTCCCCTCTCTTTTTATTTTCCTTATTATCTATCTATTTATTATTCATTCATTCAAGTTTTGATAGATCTAAATGGCTTTTTATGGGGTGTTTTTGCGGATTAAAATTTGTTTTTTGGGGGGGCGCTGAAATCGGGATTTTGATTTTTGGGATTGGGATATTTCTCTTTTCACCGTAAGAAGTCGGCCTACTACCTGGGTTTAAAGCAAAGGGTCGTGAAGAGGACGCGCTGAGCCCGCGCGTGTCGAAGAGGGGAGTTGACCGGGGCTGGACGCTCGCGTCACGGCGTGTACATAGGGGCGGTCTTCCGCTTCGCGGGTCGGTACGGGCCGGGCCCGGACATGGACATGGGCATGGGCCGATATGGATTGGGCTTACAAAATCTGACACTACTTGGACGCGTTCGGTTCGGTTCAGCTTTCCCAAAGCTGAAAGCCCATTAGAGAAACGCTAGGCTATTTAGTAAATTTTTTCAAGAAACCTTAAAGAAAGCTGAAAGCCCAATGCTACTAGGCTAAGATTAAGCTTTCAGCTTTTGACTAACCATTGAAACAAATTACCTTCTTCCAAAACTACTTTCATCAATTATTCAATTTTTTCAATTTTGTCCCTTGTTATTGTTCATCATTTTTTAGAAAGGACGACCGGCGAGGCTAGATCGGACTAGCGAAGGGTTGGCGAGAGGGCAATGAAGTAGTAAGATGACCACCTAGGTCGCACATCCTCAGGTATCACAACCCAAGCAACGAGGCCTAAGGTTGCATGACCATTGTTGGGGGGTCACATGTCCTTGGTTGATTGTCATCAACTCTAGATTTGGCTCTGGCGATAGCCTTACCCTTAGGCAAAGGGTTTTGATTTATAATAATAATAATAATAATAATAATAATAATAATAATAATAATAATAATAATAATAATAATAATAGACCAAAAAGCTCTTTGCAAAAAAAAATTTTCAAATACTACTTAGGATAAAGTAGCTTTGTAAAGAATTTTTTTATTAAATGCAATTTGCATATTTCCCCAAGATTCATTTGCAAAACCGAACCAAACTTACCTTTTATTACCTTCATCAAATTATCCACTTTTGTTTGAACATTAATGAATTCATCTTGGGTCATTTTAGCAATGCCAATAATAATTAGTGAAAATGCCATTCAATTCACCGGAATGATGATCGTGTTCTGATCATGCTGTAGTCACCAAGCGCCTGGTGGTGGCTTATTACATCCACCATCCAAAGCGAGTGATGTCCAATCATAGATAATTTTGTATCTTACGCAATTCCACGCGTTTCGTTAATCGAGTTTTACTAAAGTCCGTGAAAATTTTCTTTTTCTCACAGGTCGATGCAACTGAACATCTGGCCGTCGGCGCCGTGTTGCATTACACGGAACATAAAACCGTTGGCTAAAACGAGTCAGCACTGCTTAAGCATTATTATTATTATTATTATTAAGTGGGGAGGCGTACGTCTGATGAGCAAGACGCAGGAAATGTCCGCAGAAAGCTCGAGAAAAAGAGAATCCCTTTACCAACCTAAAGGGACAAAAAGCGCACGATGGCACGCACAAAACCCCCCCTCATTTTAAGTTCACTACCAAGGCAGGTTCTACCTTTAGCTAGGTCGCACTCGCACCATCATCACCACCAGACAAAAATGACCCAACTTAGTCGCTCGAAAGCTACGTGCCGACAAATTTTCTCATTATTATCAAGGAAAAAACCGACACACAAACGTCGACGTAAAGAACACTTTACCATAGGTGGTCTTATTACCTATCCTTAATTTGAGAGTTGTAATTATCGCTCTCGCCAATCTAATGGCGAATAAAAATAACCCGCGTGTAATTTTTTTTTCCCCGCACTGACGGTGTACCCAATAATTACTCTACTAATTATTAATTGGAGAGAAAATAAAAAAGGGAGTACGTGCAAGAAGGGACTCATCCTCATGTAAGAATCCACCAAAATCTGGGCCTGAACAACTCCATTTTTTTGGGGAAAAATGGGCCGACTGCATTCTCGATGGGCCTCAAGAGCCCAGCGAGGCCCAAATGGCGACATCACTATTTACTGCAGCTCTTCTCTCTCTGTGTTCTGCTGCTTTTGACTTGACGAAGTTCGTTTTTTCCGACGTCGGACATCGCAATCTCAGCAGTTCTCGCCCAGTCCGAGGGAAAGTCGCCGGCATTCGGCCGGGAGAGGCTCCGGCGGGCGTTCGATTCCCTCCCCGAGCAGCAGCAGCAGCAGCTCAATTCGCGAACTTGTAAGTCTCCTTCCATGGTCTTCGCTTTCTCCGTTCCTTTGCTGCGTGTCGTGTTTGATCTGCGGAACTGATGATGTGAAGTAGTCTGGAGAGAGAGAGAGAGGGAGAGAGAGAGATAATTGCTCTTCGGTAGTCGAATTTGCCGAACGCCGCTGCGTGTTCGTTGCTTTGGTCGTCCTGGGTCTCCTCGTTATGGATCCCAAAGCCTGAGGAGCGTGCGTTGTAGTCTATAATTTGGCGAAGGTTAGGAAGACGAGAGGGTGGAACGAAGTGTTGATTGCGTTGGAAGTACGATCAGTGCTGTTGAGTCTGCTGTGTCGAAAGTTCAGTTCTTTTAGCCTCTACCACTCGCGAATGCTTTTGCAGCCAATGCTTTGCAGAGTTGAGTTTTTGCTGAATTGGGGACATTCCTTGCATTTTCGGAAGATTGCTCTAATGCCATGTTGATATGCGCCTGATTGGCTTTGTTGAATTTCAAGTAGATTGAAAAATGTTTGTTTCGATATGTTTCGTCCATATAAACAGCTCATTACAGCACTTTTTGTGCATCTTAAGTAGAGAGTTACCCAAAAATGAAATAAGTTGGACCTGCTCTAATCGTGATGAAAAAGTCATGCGGGTGGGGTTTGGAATCACAATGTGTCGGGTCAGTTTCTAATCTGTATAAGCTTTTCAACTTATGACATGACACGACCTTCGAGTAGTAAGTGTGTTCGTCATCCTCACTCAAGGCTTCAGTTTGATTTACTATGGTTGAGCATTTTCTTGGGGCTACTCCTAGGTGCACAGACCCATGTGCTTCCAGTTGTCACCTGGCGTGTGTTGAACGGGTGACAGACACACGCTCTTCAGAGTAGTTGGGTGCTCAAAGAGTCCCGAACACTCATTGATGTCAAGAAAAAAACTTGTGACATGATATTGGTGGACTGGGTGGGAAGAGGGGGTCCTCACTCAATATTTGTGCAACTTTATGCAAAAAAATAACCTTTTGTAACTTTTATGAAATTTTTAATCTAATTAGATACTTCCCCTAAATCGTCAATTGTCCATCTGCCATAGTTTGATATATAAGAGTTATTCACTTTTGTTTGTGAATCTGACGTAGTGATATTTTACTCATCCTTTTTCCAATATATAGCTACTCTTCTGGATGAATCAATTAGGATTACTTTGGTCAAAAACTGATGCGAATTCTAATTGATGGTCTCTGGACAATTTGGTAGTTTCATAGTAGTCTTTACGTCAAAAGTTCATAGTTCCTTCTTCCTTTAACAGTTTCAGTTGTATTATTGAAAAGAGTTCTTCAAGAAAAAAATAGCTTCTCCATGAGGATAGATCTGGGACAGCCTTTAGGAGGATGCCATAAGGAAGCTACTTTGCTAAATGCAAATGGAGATACCATTCACTGTGGTGATGAAGGGCATGTTGGAGATGGCCATGTAATAGATCCTCCAATGGTCTCTGAAGTCGAGAGGGAGAAAGATGGCCCAAATTTGGGCAGGAGGTCATCAGACAATAGGGAAAAAAATTATGCCACAGAGGGTGTCAGTGGAAATTCTTCAAAAAATACAGAGCCCCATGACGGCATGGAGTTCGAATCCAAGGAGGAGGCTTTCTCCTTCTATAGAGAGTATGCAAAGTCAGTGGGCTTTGCCGCCATAATAAAGGCCAGCCGACGCTCCAGAATATCTGGCAAATTTATTGATGCAAAATTTGCATGTACTAGGTATGGTAACAAGCGGGAGCCTGCAGTGGATGCAGTGTCAGAACCAATTTCAACTACAGACATCATGGCAATTCCTGTCAAGAAAAAGAGAGGCAGGACTAATCGATTTGGGTCAAAGACAGATTGTAAGGCTGGCATGCATGTGAAACGGAGGAAAGATGGAAGATGGGTGATTCATAGTTTAATAAAGGAGCATAATCATGAAATATTTCCCAATGAAGCATATTATTTCAGGCGTCATAGAGACTCAGATCAAGGTGATAGCCATGGGGATACTCTGCATGCTATCCGTGCAAGAACTAAGAAAATGTATGATTCAATGACTAGACAGTCCAGTGGGTGTAAGAAAAGTCAAAGCCAGAAAGGTGGCCTTAGGAGTCAACCAAAGAATGATCAGCATTTGCGCTTAGATGAAGGAGATATTCAGCTTATGCTCGATCATTTTATGTTAATGCAAGACCAGAATCCAAACTTCTTTTATGCCATAGACTTGAGTCCGGAACAGTGTCTGAGGAATGTTTTCTGGGTCAATGCCAAAGGCAGGATTGACTATGGAAATTTTGGTGATGTGGTCTTCTTTGACACTACATACATAAGAAACGAATACAGGTTACCATTTGCTCCTTTTATTGGTGTAAACCATCACTGTCAGTCCTTCTTGCTTGGGTGTGCATTTCTGGCAGATGAGACCAAATCAACGTATGTTTGGCTGATGCGGGCCTGGCGTAGAGCAATGGGTGGACATGCTCCACAAGTCATACTCACTGACCAAGAGGAAGCCCTGAAAGAAGCAATTGCTGAGGTCTTACCAGAATCTCAACATTGTTTCTGTTTATGGCAGATTTTAAATAAGGTCCCAGAGAAGGTCAGTTACACGATTAAGCAAGATGGCAATTTCACGAAGAAATTCCACAAATGCATCTCCGAGTCATGTACAGCTGAACAGTTTGAGAAGAGATGGAGAAAAATAGTTGATATATTCAATCTAGGAGATAATTCATGGTTCCGTTCGGCATATGAAGATCGTCATCGGTGGGCCCCAACATACATGAAAGGCATCTTTTTGGCAGGAATGTCTACAGTGCAACGGTCAGACAGTACAATTTCTTTCCTTGACAAGCACGTGCAACGGAAAACTACGTTCAAAGAGTTCTTGGAGCAATACAAAACTATTTTACAAGAGAAGTATGAAGAGGAAGCAAAAGCAGACTTTGAATCTTGGCATAAGCAGCCTGGATTGAAGTCCCCGTCACCTTTTGGGAAGCAAATGGCAGCTACATATACACATGCAGTATTCAAAAAGTTTCAGGTTGAGGTCTTAGGAGTTGTTGCTTGTCACCCCAGGAAAGAAAGTGAAGATGGAGACATCCAAAGCTTCAAGGTTCAAGATTTCGAGGAGAACCGAGATCTTATTGTGGGTCGAAGTGAAAGAACATTGGACATTTCTTGCTCGTGCCACTCATTTGAATTGAACGGTTTTCTTTGTAGACACGCAATGATTGTTCTGCAGATATCTGGTGCGCATAATATCCCATCCCAATATATACTGCGACGGTGGACAAAGGATGCAAAGAGTATAGTGTTGTCGAGACAGAGCTCATCTATTATTCTGTCCAGGATTGACCGCTACAATGATTTGTGTCGACAGGCATATTATTTAGGTGATGAAGGATCTTTATCTCAAGAGAGTTATGCTATTGCATCTGCTGCACTTGAAGAAGCTTTAAGAAAATGTGAGAGCATATATAATTCAACCCAGTCAATGGATTCCAATTCTCCACGTCTTGGTCTTCAGGACCTTGAAGATGTGAACAAAGGCAACAGAACATTCAAGAGAGATAAGAAGAATAGCTCATCAAAAGAGGGAGAGGTTTGATAATTGCATGGCTGTAACGTTCTTTGATGTAACTTTTCTTTGTTTGTTAAAACCTTTAAGGGAAAAATGCTTCTCAAAGGGCCTAATCATGTAACTTCTAGGATCAAAGACAAACAGAGTTTTTTGCTAATGGGACAAATAATAGCTGGCATCAAATAGTTAGATTTGGCATAGCTAACTATATTTTTTGTTTGGTCAGTGATATACGTGAGGCGTGACAGCATGTGTTTTGTGCTCTTTTTAGGGATCATCAAGTTTAGAAGCACCAGCACTTGAATGCTATGATGCTCAGGAAACCATGCGAGGCCTCATATGGAGTAACTGAATAGCAACAATAATGATGTGATGGGATGGTCTGACCTAGTACAACTCATTTTGTGGGAATCTTCGCTGTTTTCGCAGTTTGGGTGTTGACTTCTATCTTTATAGGAAACACTAGATTCAAGAGCTCCAGCTCTTGATGGCTATTTTGGTCCTTAGCATGTTGGGCAGGGAATGGTATATCACATCTCAGTTGTTATCCTTTTGTTTAGTATATTGAATCTACTTACAATTTATAGTGTTTTATTTCTTATTTTGTTTGCAGGGACAGTTAAAAGCGGTAGTCATCAGTCTCATCAATTAACACAACGATGAACATACCATGGAACGACTGGTATGGAGCATTGTTTAGATGATGGTGTTTTCAACCTTACTCACTTGACTTTCGTGTGCTTTGGTCAAGCGAGTAGTCGAGCCTAGTTGTCTTATTTCATGATTAGTGACTGCTTATTCTTAGGATGTTCTGTCAGTGAGAATTTCAGTTTTAGTGGAAAAAGCACTGTTGTTTCTGTCCATTCTGTTTATCAATTGCACTACTTCAATCAATGGAAAGTAGTAATTCTTTTAGATACCAATTGGTGGATCTCAGTTATGTCTGTGGTTGGCTAACCATGCTCATGTTATGCTTTCAGGGCCATCTTTGTTATACGTCACAAACTCTTCCTGGTTGTTTTGATGCTCGAGATGGTTTGCGAGGTATGTAAATCTCGTGATTGTGCAATTTTTTTTTTTTTTAAAGGTGATGAGGTTGCTTGCTGTAATATGACACTTCTTGTGCAGGACCAATCATGAGCTGCTTGTTAATACTTGCTTAACAAGGGGAGTGTAGTAAGCCTGGGGCAATCTTCCATGATTGTATATGTTAATTCATTTAGGTTATAGTGCTTTTCTTTGAAGGTGTTGCCGGGAGCAACTATGTAAATGAAATTACAATCAACCATTAGTGAGAAAGCAAATTTCAGGTGGCTGAAGTCAGTCGTTAGTGCTGCCCTCTTTGCTTGTCTAGGGCGTGCCCTTTAGACAATGAGATTTATGATTGAGAGAGATTCTGACGTTCACAAGTCACGCACAATTTCATTTTATGGTCATCGCATACTTAAATCCCAGAGGAACATTTAACGATTTCTACCCCTTGAACCCCTTTTGCGGATCGATATTTGGCACAATTTTATCTTATAATATTTGTCCTTATAGAAGGAAGGATCATGAAAGTTGATTGCAATTACTGGCCTTTTGACACTTCCTGTGACCAAAAGCTTTTCAGAATTACTCCAGTTTTTCTTGTAGTATTTCCTTATATTATGAAGAACCGGAATAGCGAATCTCATCATAAAACACTTTGATCATCCTTGGGAAACACTAGGATAAAAAGCCACCAGCAAATTGCTTTGAGAATGAATAAAAACAAAGCACGCTTCTCA
Organism: Eucalyptus paniculata subsp. matutina; assembly: GCA_017140255.1. NCBI lineage: Eukaryota > Viridiplantae > Streptophyta > Magnoliopsida > Myrtales > Myrtaceae > Eucalyptus > Eucalyptus paniculata. The sequence continues at coordinate 996,974 of CM029438.1, read as the reverse complement.
AGAACAATGGACAAAGAAATGCTAGAGTCTGGTGGTTTGAGTCATCCAACACCTCTTCTAGGAATTCGAGGAATTAAGTATGGATACAAATCCTGACTAGAAAACAAATGGAAAAGAGAACCTGGGGAGAATCCTAGAGAAAGTTCAGAAGAACAGGACATTTCAGGCATGTTACAGCTTACAGGTTCTCAGAATTCGAGGCGTTTGGTGTGGATGACACGATTGTATGTGTCCTCAACTCAAGTTGAATGAGAACTTAGGTTTTCACCAATAAAATATTTAACTATTAAGCTATACCTTCACTTATGAGTCCAAATTATTAGTCCTACAAAAATTTATATAATATCAGTCACTAAGAAAGAGATCTAAGTTAAAACCCTAATTTTATTTTTCTTCTCGCTATCAAGAAAAAAAAAATAGGAACCATGCTTTGGCATCATTGTTTCTACTCTAAAACTCAGACCATCACCACTTGTCGTTGGTCTTTGTTTTTCATCCATCAAACTTTATTCTCGAGAGTAGCCACAATGATTCATCTTCAACAGAAACATTATTATCCTTTGTCTGTCGTAATCTCATATATACTTCAATTGTTCCTTAGAGCAGTTATCTCATGAATTGCTGGTCTCTCCCTCGTTGTCATTCGCTGATGTTTGATCAATCTTATCGCCGACATCCTTGTGATGGCCTCATTAGTCTCGTCATCAAGATTCAAATATCTTTTTGTGAGCTGATCTGCCCAATCACATCAGAAATAAATTCGTGATGTCCTTGAAAGTGCTTAAGAGCTATAAATTACCTTTAGGGGGAGTCGCTATCCCATGTTCTCTATTTGGGGAACGGTAAAAGTTAGGTTACTTCTCCAAAAGATTAAAAAAGAAAAAGAAAAAGAAAAAAACCTTCTTTTTAACGTAATAAACAGGAAACTATAAACATAGAATATACTAAGATTGACTTAGCAGTTAACAAACAAATTCATTTGTCAACTGTGGACTAAACGCTGGATATAAGTTTGATTCGCCACCCAATAATATGTAAGCGATTTACATATTATGAGAGGCCACTCTAGGTTTCTACTCATGTATTGCTTAGTCCATTGAGACAATTGCGTGTTTCATGATAAATAATTAGAATTGATGAGAAAAAAAGTGCTATGAAAATAGATCAATCGTTTATACAACCGTGTGCTCGTGGTAATCTAGAACACCAAATTATGAGACGTGAAGGATTGAGATGCCTTCTTGCACTCATGTCTAAGGAAATTGTATGATTGGTTTCTAGTCGCCAAATTTACCCGAATGACGTGGATGAGTCATATGTTGGAGAAACAAAGATGTAGACATGAGGGAGGTGGGCTTGGGCTCTCTTCCCGCCATAAAAACACATGTACATAGTCAAACTACTGCACACCAAAATCAATCTCTCTGTGTCTGTGGAAGTGCTGGGAATCTTCGCCGTCTTCGCCGTCCTCGCTGCCAATCTGGATCATCGAAATTGAGGAACGTGGAAGAGGAGGTGGTTGTGGAATGATGGAGAGGCCGGGGTGGCTGGAGGGGCTGATGGGAGAGAGGTTCTTTGGGAGCTGTGCGGTGCACCAGGATAGGAGGAAGAGTGAGAAGAATGTCTTCTGCTTGCTCTGCTGCTTCAGCCTCTGCACTCACTGCCTCCCCTCCCACCCTTCTCACCCTCTCCTTCAGGTTCCTCTCTCTCTCTCTTTCTCTCTCTCTCTCTCTCTCTCTCTTACCCACACACACCCACACACACCCATCCTTACCATGCCATGCATCTTCTCATATTCATTCTCTACTTTCGCACTTAATACTGATGTTACTTGTTCATTATAGCAAACTCCTTTTACTTTATCTACTATAGCTAGAGCTAATCAGTCCTTCATACTTGATCATTCTAAACTTGCTTCCAAGACCAATTTCCGTGAATCGTTGGTCAAATCTCAAATTTGACCTCTTGAACCAGTTAAGTCGCACAAAACGACCATAGGTCCATTTGGCTTCACCCTCTTCTGCGTAGGTTTTCTTACCATTTATGGAAGACGCATCTTCTACTCTCTTTTTTCCCTGCAAAAGCTCCCCCTGAGCTGTTGCTTTCAAAAGAAACTCGAAGTTTGACCTCCCATATAATTTGCCACAACTTTTATACCCAAATTCCATATTCATCTCTCTTCATTTTATTTCTCAAAGAATTTGTTCTCATTAATTATTAGAATTTAGCACAAAGGGTCTACTAACATATCATGAATTCATCTCCTACTGGCTCCCTTGGAAGGTTAGTTGCCTGTCTTTGTCCACCTCTCGTTCGAGCCTGGAAAACCAGAAAACTTACCATCAAATCCTACAGCGATTTACTATGAAGAGACAATTTTTTTTCTGCATACCTATGATGGAACAACCTCATTAGCACCGCAGTTTTATACATACTACTGTCTGGTTGATGACAAAGATACCATGTTATCATTTTATAATTTTCTTTGCTCCTAACCTCCTCGAAAGATCTCCTGATGAAGCAATTAAACAATCAAATGACTGTCTTCGAGATCTCTTTCCATGAATAGCCTTAGTAGTCGTGTTTAATTGAACCCAAGTCATGTGAATATGGGAATTGAGCCAGTCAAGATCTGCGTTGGTGGTCATGTGACAGGTGAGAAGATACGTGTACCATGATGTGGTTCGACTGGACGATCTAGAAAAGCTCATTGACTGTTCCCATATTCAGGTAACACTAAACTTTGACTTCCAAAAATCGAATCTACAGGACACGACGAAACCCTTGGAATGGATGGCCGTGAAGAGAAAAGGACATGCATTGATGAGATCATTAGATAATGATTTCTTCTTTTTTAGTTTTCGATTTTTATAAAGTGTTTCCTGGTTTGTCTGCAATTGGAACAGCCCTACACCATCAACGGTGGGAAAGTGATATTTCTGAACCAAAGACCCCAGTCCAGGAACTACAAGGGCCCTTCGAATATTTGCTTCCACTGTGACAGGACCCTTCAAGAACCTTTCCACTTCTGCTCTCTTCAATGCAAGGTTCTTTTACTCTCTTCCTTCGACTTTCATTGGCCATGTTCATTCTACTGATCTACATTGCAAGTTTCTGGTAAGAGTGTGGACCCTACTAGAGTCCCATGCCTAGTCATTTCAAAGAGTCCTTCTCAGCTTCTTTCTTCTCTTCATTACCCCACGCATCTGTGAACTGAATTCAGCATGCCTTTTAACTATATCCATGTAACATTTATTTTGACTAAGTAACTAAGATAACCGCGAAGGATCTTAACCTCGCGTGCTGGAGACATTTTGAGACTCTATAAGTGCTAGTGCATGTTCTTCGAGTTCATAGAAGTGACTAGGTAGACACACATAAAAACTGACTGACGGCCATGTTTGAAGCTGCTACGGGATCTGAATATATCAAATCATACATTCAATTAATAACTTAGTCTTTTTAGGTCAAAACGACTGATTAAACTCTCTCTATAGGTGGATCATCTGTTGGATCAAGGCGTAGATCTGTCTAGCATCCTCTACAGTTTTGATGGGGCGGATTTTACAGTCACTCAGAACTTTGAGGATTTAAGAATGGATAGCTCATCCGAGGTGTTGATCGATCATGGCCAAGCCACGCCAAGTTCATCGCTCCTGAACGAAGATCACCACTTAATGCATCATCTTGATTATCAGTACAAGGACCATAACTCAACGTCATGCACAAGTAGTGAAGCCAAGTGCAATACAGAAGGAGCTTCACATGATGCCCATCAAATGACAACGACGAGAACAACGACAACGGTAAAAACGAAAAACAAAAGAAGTGGTAATAAACTCATCTCTGGGATTGTTTTGTCTTTGAGCAACAGGAGAAAAGGAGCTCCTCATAGGGCTCCTCTTTCCTAGAAATCCCCCCGTCCTGAATCAATTTGTTCACTTCCAGCTTAGTACTAATTACCCCACATATAATATAGTCGTCCAAGTACTTCCCCACCACGTTCCATTATAAGTTACTGCCTTCATAATCCCACGACCAAATCATGGTACGGACAGCACTCGTGTCGAGTATTATTCTCCTTTTTTTGTCTATCTATATGTAACAACAAGGTGCAATTTCCGTTGCTCGCCATAGCTCAGGTGGATGCAGACCCACCAATTTTGTATCCAATGTCATGGAATTCGCATATGTATAACGCGGTCATTGTATCCATCGTCTTCCTTTTTTAGTTTCATGCACGTTTGAAATGCATGTCAACAAATTCATCGCTGCATAAATCTCCAGTCAAGACTCACTCAATAATTTCTCCTACGCCATCTATGTCTGGCCAAATATCCGAGGCGCAGATCAATGTTTGCGTTGTGAATGGTGCTTGCGATAAATAAAAAAAAACAAAGATGAAACTCAATCAGAGTTCCGACAAGAGGTAAAAAAGAAGGCCACGGTTCTAACGGTGCTCAAATAAGTGGATCCTCATCCCACAATTTTCTCACTGCTGTGGATGAATATGGGGTGGTAGATGAGCTTGATGCAGGTTCCACAGTTACCTCCCGTGGTGCCACTTGGCGAGCTGGGTGTTGCCGTTCCCGCCATGTGATAAGGACCATACGACCCATTGGAAGAGTCAGACGGCATCACATGGTGCTGTCAGATTCTCAACACTTCTTCTTGTATTCTATTATTATTCTTTTGCATTTTGCATAGCTGCAATGCAATGATGCACGAGAACTTGCAGGCTGGACGTACATTCTGCTCCACATCATGCATGAGGACGGTATATTTGGTCTTTCCGGAAATACCACGTGCCCCAAACTCTCACTTCAAGACTACCCTACTCGATTAGAATTTCATCAAAGCATTAGTAGATTTAGGGTAGGTAATTGATTATGAATTACTTATTCAATGTAGACACTTTTCATGAATATAACATGTTAGGATTCAATTATCATGTTTCTATTCCATAATCTAAATGTACGAGCATGAATACCATCTATCTAAATATTCATCAAACATTCTACAAATCTCATGAATCGATTAAAACTAGATATCTTTGACCGATATTGCACAAACATCTTGACTGAAAGCATTTTGTACAAAGCATCATAAGATTCAAATGAGTGACCTTCAGTTTTTGAGTTACAATGCTCCAATAATCCAACCAACTACGTTAACCTTAAGGAATTACTCAATTGTCAAATGAACTCCAAAATATGAAATAATCCGATTAGCATGTTTAGTAAATGAGTGTGCATAGACATATGTTGATGTACATTATCAGCTACTTGTCTTTTAATACTCAACAATGCATGTTCTTAATTATAATTATGCTTATTTTAATTTGAAGTTTGCAACTTAACATAGGTTTTATTTGTAATTGAACAAATATAGCTATCTATTCAATTATATTCGTAAAAAGTAATAAGAGAACGATGTTAATATTCTATGCACGTTCAATGCACGTTCTACGCAGGATATTAGAGGGATTTTGCTTTTTGTGCCATTTATTGAAAAAGTAGGAGAAAATGAGTGGTTACATATGGAAGTGGATATAAGTGGGAAGTTACAAGAAGTAAAGAAAGAGAACATGAGCTGGAGATCTTGGCGGAAAACCTATCCACTTGCAGATGGCCCATGGAAGATTTGACAAGCCAAAACAAGTGGAACCACGTGCTATTAGGAACCACAACCTCAAAACATTCAAGATTTTGTTTCGACGATTTAAGCAAGTCCATTTTGTAAAAATTATAGTCTAAAAAGGACCAAGATGGTATCAATGTTTTACATATTGTTGCACATGAAAAGCAGCCTATGTATATTCCATTGATTTGATGGTTGTCCGTTCTTTAATCACTCAATCCTTGAATTGGACATAATCTATTCGCCACACAATCACAAGAAGAAGAAGAAGAAGAAGAAGAAGAAGAAGAGAGATAGAAAGAGTGGAAGTGGGAAAAAGAATTTGAGACGCAAAGTTTTATCTTAGTTTACTTTAAATTAAATTTATGTCTAACTGATGATTCCACTATAATTAGTATATCACACATTTCTGTTACATTCCTCAATTTACAAGAGGTATATATATATATAGTCATTCATGAGTTCAAGTCCAAACTATTAATAAAATATAAGCTTGAACTAGAAAGTCCTCTGACATTGCAGGGGCACCATCCCCTAGAACCCTCCTCAAGGCAGCCCTCGGATCCCTAATCATTGTGTCATCCTATCGATGAGGAGTGTAAACCATATCTCAACAATATAGACATATCAAACAAGTAGGATGATTAGATTTGGATGGGTCGAAGAATGAGTTCGACTCAAATACACTCATTAATCTATATTGATCTATTTTTATTTAATACAATTTTAGTAATTCATACTTCATTTTGTCTGTCATTGCATTTCTTTTAGATCATTAAGCTGTTGATTGGCTATATGTATGTAAATGGGCTTTCAAGTTGATACAACTCCGGAAATCTTCAAGTAAATTTTAGTGGTGATCAAAGATGTTGCGAAGAGATTTCATCGTCCAGGATGTTAAGAAGAAGCTCCCCATGAGCTGTTGCTAAAAAAAGCAACTCATGACCGCGCATTTGATTTCCCACAACTTATATACTCAAATTCCAAATTCATCTCTCTTCATTTATCTGTTAAAAATTTGTTCTCATTAATTAATTGCATGAGGGTTCGATACTTCTACAGCAATAGAAAGAAAATACAAGGGGTTCATTAATATTTCATTAACTCATGTACTACCCCGGCTTCCTAGGAATGCTGATTTTGAGAGATATAATGCCAAGGAGAAAAATGCGAAACTTCCGTACATTCTGATATATTCTGATAAAGAGTCAATAAGTCTATTTATACGTTTTATTATATGACTATTTAGAAACATCTCAATCAACTAAATACACAATTAGAAGAAGACATAGAAAACCTCACTAAATATGAAAAATCAAGAAAAATATCATAAATTTTTCTGAGAAATATTCCAAATATCTGTAACATTTGTCTCTTTTCTCACCTCCTGCTGCTCGAGCCTGCAAAACCGGAAAACTTTCCATCAAATTGTGCAGTGATTAGTTGTAAAGAGACAATTTTTTTCTGCAGACTTGTGACGGACGACCTTTCTAACCACTGTGGATTGCACATCAGTCCATGTACATTGCTGTCTGGTTAGCTATTGTCGTGGAGATCTCTTTGCATGACTAGCCATTGAGCCCAAGTCATGTTACTACGGGAGTTGAGCCAATCAAGGTTGAGGGTCGGTGGTCATGTGACAGGTGAGAAGACATGTGTACCATGATGTGGTTCGACCGGACGATCTCGGAAAGCTCATTGACTAATCTTTTATTCAGGTAACTTCCGAAAAATGGTGACGAGGACATTTTTATGGATGACCGTGAAAAGTACATACACCAATGAAGTCATTTGACGCTGATATCTCCTCCTTTTCGTTTTCCCAAATCTGCATCTGCTTCTTTTCTGGTTTGTCTGCAATTGAAGCAGCCCTGCACCACCAACGGTGGAAAAGGAGTGTCAAGTATTAAAACTTGATACAGACATATATTTAAATATTAAAAATTAAAAAAGTGATATTTAAATGTTAAAATCAAAGTAAAATATATCATTTTAGTGTCAATGACAAGAAAATTTGATCAAAATATTGACATTAGGATTTTCTGGCTAGATAAGTGCAAAACGATGTCGTTTTGCACGTTAACGTGGCTAGATAAATGTAAAAATGACGTTATTTTGCTTCTAACTTAGTAAATAATTAATATAATAATTAATTAAATTAAATTTGGTTTTTAATTTTATTTAAAACATTTAAAAATTGCAAAAAAAAAAAAAAAAAAAAGGGAGGGAGAGAGGGAAAGAAGGCGGTTGAGGGCTAAGCCCTTGCTGCCACCGCCTCCTTGCCGTCCCTGCCGTTGTTGGGAAAGGTTGACAATGGTGAGGGGAGGGTCGGTTGGGGTCTTAGGGCCCTTGCTGGGGCTGGCAACCTCGGCCAACGGGCAATGAGGACTTGCTCCGAGTAGGCAGGCCCTTGGCCAGGCCGAGCGAGGGCTGTAACCCTCGCCGGATCTGTGGGAGGGCCATGACCCTCGCCGCCGATTGGCGGGGTAGCTAGGCCTTGACTAGGGGCCAATAACCCCAGTCGACCCTTTGCCCACCATCGTCGGCTCTTCTTGGCGATGGCGGGAAGGTGGTGATAGCGAGAGCTTAGCCCTCAATCGCCTTCTTCCTCCCTCCCTCTATTTTTTTTTTAAAATTTATTTAATAAATTTTTAATAAAATTTAATTAAATTTTATATTCAAATTCAAATTCACACCAAAATGATGTCGTTTTTGCATTTTTTTTTTTTTGTTGAGTTAGTTCTTCGGCAAGTCACGTAGGCGAGAAAAATAATAATAAAATTGCCATGTAGGATTTCGACGAGATTTGCCGATTCTAACACTTAAGTGTTCCCACTTTTCAAAAAATGTGACACTTAAATATCAATTTCCTAACTTTTAACATTTAAGTATCTCTTCCTACCAAATTTTAGTACTTAAAGTGGGAGAAAATGATATCCAAGATACTACAAGGGCCCTTGGAGCAATTGTTTCGACTGTGACAGGACCCTTCGAGAACCCTCCCATTTCCGCTCTCTCCAATGCAAGGTTCTTCTGCTCTTCTTCCTCTCGACTTTCGTCGGCCCTGTACATTTCCACTGACCAATATTATAAGTTTCAGGCGAGAGTGTAGATCAACTCAAGTCATATGCCCTGTCATTTGAAAGAGTCCTTTGGTCTGCTTGTTTCTTCTCTTCATTACCCCACGCATCTGTGAACTGACCTCAGCATGTCCTTTGACTCTATCCGTATATGGTCTTGCTTTAACTAATTAACTAAGGTAACTGCAAAGGGTCTTAATCTGATGCGTTTAAAGACATTTTTGAACTCTTTGTAAGTGCCTCGTACTTGTTCTTCGACATCATTGAAGTAAGCTAGGTAAATGACATACATACAATCAATCATGAACATTTTTGAAGCTATTACAAGATTCAAATATATAGAATCACGCATTTAATTAACAGTTTAATTTTTTTGATCCAAATGGCTGTTTAAACTCTATGTATATATGGATGATTTGTTGATTGAGGTGAAGATCCATCGAGCATCTTATATATTTCATTGGGGCAGATTTCACAAATGTGTGAAACTTTGAAAATTTAGGAATGAAAAGTACATCGAAAGTGTAGAACAATCATGGCCAAGTCACACCTAGATCATAACTCAAGATCCTACACTCGTAGTGAGGCCATGAGCAATACATATAACATCAGGAGTTTCACGTGATGCTCATCAGACGACGACGGCAATGGTCGAACAGAAATACAAGAGGAGTAGTCATCCCTCATCCCTGGGAGTGTTCTGTCTCTAACCGAAGGAGCTCCCAGTAGGGCTCCTCTTTTCTAGAAATCCCCTCCTCCTGAGTAAATTCATTCCCTTCCAGCTTAGTACTATTACCCCATATATAATAAGCTCCTCCAAGTACTACCCTTGCTACGTTATATTATAATTTATTACAAATATAATCCCACGGCCATATCATGGTACTGACAGCCCTCACATCGAGTATTATTGTCCTTAGTTATTTCTTATTTTTTTTGTCTATTAACAACAAGGTGAAATTTCTGTTGCTCGCCTGAGTAAGGTGGATACGGATCCACCAGTTTTGTAAATAATGCAATGGGACTTGCGTCTGTATAATGCGGTTATCTATCCATTCTTCTGTTCAAGAATGGTTAGTCTTTACATTAAATGAAGCACGCTCCCTTGAAAAAATCTAAAGTGATCATCACGCTACGTTCCATTGTGATGAGCTGTGATTAAACACGGATTGAACTAGCCCTAATCATGCAATTTACAGCTAAATGTAAATCCCAATTTTTTGTACTTTTCTTAAAATTAAGCATGCAACTGCCTTCAATTAAATACATCCTAAAACCAAATAATGATAGCAGGATATCGGACCACACACTCAAAGCATTCAAGGTTTTGTTTAGATGGCTTAAGCGATGAAGCACTCATGTTTTTTCAGCATATGAGATGAACATGCTCTCGACATAATCTTTGATTGTCTACCTTAATTGTGACTGCCTCTTACCAGACCGATCTCAATCTCATCAGCTCGAAGCAACATTTCTTCATGCTCCTCAATAGCGTGGTTTTTGCAGCCTCCCTCTATGCATTCTCAGCCTTGCCTACCTTACTTGCCTTTTAGTCGAATTCCTGATATCCATTGAAGTGAGCGGTATTTTATGGTTCCTACCTCTAGTTGTGCACCTTGTTGCTGCCTCTTCCAAGAGTGTGTACGAGTCGGCAACTTTGTAGGAGCTAAGGATCAAACGAAATATTTACTTGAACTATTATTGTCGCGACTGCATATGATCTATGTTTCTCGTCTTGAATTTTGCAACGACTAGACTCTTTTCATTAGTTGCATGTAATGGACTCATCTTTTTTAATTCCTTAAAATCAGTTCAATTATCTGCAACCCCTTTGCAGATCTAAACTACATTTAGAATGATCGTAGGTACAACGGAGAAACAAATCTTAATTGAAACTTTCCTCCTGTTTAATATAACCAGTTAAGTATATTCCTGTGATGTATCTGAACCATGTTAGCGAATTTCACTAATTGAATGTTACAATCAGGAAACCAAAGTAAAATTTTATTTAGGCCGGAATCCATCCAATTTCGTAAAAAGGCCAACGCTGATGAATGTGACTCTTTAATGAGAAATAATGGAAGAAAAGAATAGTGGATGACAAAGCTTTATGGTCGAGCTATGTATATCATCTCCATGTTCTTACATCCTTGTCCACCTATTAGTTTTTGATCATCTAAACATCGACAAATCTGAAAATATTTTCCTGAAAATGATTTTTCACCGTATAGATGGACCCTAAGTCTTATTAATCTCCAAATGGATAATCTCTCGTCCAAAGAGATCCATAGAAAAAGAGCATAACATGCCATCAAGTATCACCCCCTCAGTCTATTCATCCTCCAAGGGAGATATTACCAAAAAAAGTTTTAAATTGTGCCAATTTAGTCACAAACTCATTTTTTATACTAATTTAGTTCTAAAATTTTGTATTTGTGCAAATTTAATCTATCCAGCCAACTTTGGTGAGTTGGCGCTAATATAGATGCCAATTGACGTTGTTTGTCTAGCTGACAATGATGTGGACAATTTTTTTTTTTTTTCCTTTCTCTCTTGTTTTTCTTCTTTCTTCCTTCTTGTTTGTCCATGTTAGCACTAGCAAACCAAAATTGACTGGATGGACTGAATTGATACAAATACAAAATATTTATGATTAAATTAATAAAAAATGTCGATATGGATTTGATTGCATTTTTACAAGTTTTAAAACTCAATTGTAACTTTATAATAAGTTTAGTACTTCTAGTGGACTTATCTTCTTCTTCTTTTTTGTCTATCTAAGGCTTCGTTTATTTCATGAAAAATAAACAATTTGAAAAATATTTTTCTAAAAAATGATCTATTATATCTCTTGAAATGATTAGTCAATAAAAGTTATTTTCAATACCGGCTAAAATTTATTTCTAAATATTTGCATGAATAATTGAAAAGAATTTCTGTTTATTCTTTTTTATGAATGATATAAGTAATTACTTTTAGGAAAATATTTTTCAAATCTTTCATTTTTCGTGAAATAAACAAACTCTAAGTGTAATAACAAGGTGCAATTTTTCTTGCTCACCGTAGCTAGGTGGACACAGATCCACCAATTTTGTATCTTCTATAACGGAATTTGCATCCACGTCCTTATGTAACCGTTCTTACGTTTGAATGTGCCGAGTCTTCCTTTTTGGTTTCGTGCACGGAGACATTCATTTCGCTTGCGGTTTGAATTGAATGTCGACAGAGCAATGCATGAGTATAATTTCATCAATGTATTAGCTCCATCTAAGACTCATTCGAAACTTCTCTTTCACCAGCTATATTTGGCCAAAAACATGAGGTGAAAATCAATGTTTCGTCGTGAATTGGGGAATATATTCATTAACCTTTCTTGTCACTGCGGTGTTTGTGATAAGTTGAAAAAGGAAACTTTTGCAAAGATAAAAGTTAATCACAGAGTTTTAACGAGAAAAAGATAATAACATAGCATAAAATTGACATAAGATAACTACATTATGCCTTAGTGAAGATAAAATTCATTGAATTGGTGATTGAATGGATGGAAATAAAACAAATCCCGAATTAGTTACTAATATTATCTCACTTTTAACGGCATATATTCTGATATTTCACCCAAAAAAATTATTCCAATATTATTTAATAAAAAGATAAAAATGATATTATTAATAATTCCAATAATTTCCAAATTTATGATGAACCCAGTTCTCCATGAAAATAAACATCCAAATTAGTTTGAAAATACTAATTGATGACCATACGGTGGAAAGTGCTTTTTGACCGAGATTGGACCCGTAGAATTTCAGGAGGTTATGGCGCGTTTGAAAAGGTTTTTAGAGAAAGTTTCTAGGAAAATGAAATGACTGTTAAGTTAAAAGTTTATTTTTAAAAAAAAGTAAATTGTGTTTGATAAATTGTATTGTCAAAGTTCATTGTGAAATATTTTTGAGTAAAACAGTATTTAGAAAAATCATATTTGCAAAAGACTTTTTTTATTAAGAAAAAGCAAAAAAGAAGAAGAGTTAGTTGGCCAAGGGTAGGCGGTTGTCAGAGAAGGGCAAATGATCCGGCAAGGGTCGCCATGGCCCAGATCATACGACTAGATCGCGATCAAGGCTGCGACAATCCTTGTCGGAGGGTCGCGCGACCCGCTGCACCGTGACCTCCACGCAAATGTCTTCGTGGCCACGTGATCTAGGTCATGGTTGCCATTGCACGACCTTGAGCGTAGGTTGCGGCTACCCGGAGCCCGCTCAATTCCGGTAGATCCCAGGCTCTGATCTCCTGCAAGATCTGTTCACTTCCCGCTGCCACATTCTCGCTCTCTCAATCTCTCGTTCTGGGTAGCTCTCCAATTTCATTCTTGTTGTTGAGTTTCTTAAATTTGGCCGCTCGCTCCCGACCCAGTAGATCCAGCTCCCGTCTCAAATAGGTTGTAGCGACCATCGCGTAGGACCGCGCGATGGTTGTCGCGATCTAGATGGTGCAGTCTCGGCAACCTTCCAAAGGATGACACGGCGCAGCGGGTCCCATAATTCGGATCTAGGTCGCCGGAGGTTGCGCGACCTCGACAAGGGCCGCTTGGTCACGTGACCTCAAGCGGCCTTTCGCAAAAGTCGCATGACCCAAATCTGGATCGCAAGGCGGGAGGTTGTCGTGACTCATTGAGGTCACGTGACTAGCCGACAACAGTCGTCGCGACCACACTAGCCTCACCGCCGGCCTCTTTCTAGCTCGTTGCCGGCCTCTTGCAGCCCCACGCAACCTTGCTAGCCAACCTTAATGGAGAATAAGGTGAATAGGCATATACGAGGGCAAAATTGAAAAAACTAAATGTTAGTAGGGATATATTGGGAAGAAAATTTTTGTTTTACTCTCTCTCTTAGCATTCCGAGAAGGTTGAATGTCTAAGGCAACTTCATACTTGCCTGGACTTTTTAGTCTTCCAAAGGTTTACTTAATGTCTAAGGCAACTTCATACTTGCCTGAACTAAAACATCATTTTTTTAGTTCAAAGCGGCTTGGAAAAGCCACTCCCAATGGCATCCTTAGACTTTTCAAAAGGGCATCTTTTGGTTTAATTTTTGACTTTTAACTTGGCGTGATTTGAGGTTGGAGGGACAGGATGGAGATGACAAGAGTTGGAATTTCCTTCCTCTTTTTCCGACGAAAGTAGGAATTTAATATGAGAAAGTATAGTCATGTCCTTAAAGGCCCGAAGAAGATGAGACATGAAGGATGCATGTGATATTTTTCGGTTCTCTAGAATAATTTTTATCTGAAAATAAATTTTTTTTTTATTTCTATTCTTTAGTTAAGTTTTTGAATAAAAGAAGATGTTTGGTAATTATACAAAATTTTTATTTTCAAAATAGAAACGCGCTGTGTACAATCCTAAATATTTTTGTGACTTAGAATTTATTTTAATTTTTAAATAAATTTATTTATTTATTTTTTGGTAAGTTAAATAAATCTATTATATTTTTCTCTTTTTTCCTTTTCTTCTTCTCCTTCTTCTTTTTGGCTGACAACCTTGTTGCAAGATCACTAGCTCCCGGCGAGGCCAAGCCTCAGTTGGCTCCCGACAAGGCTCTCGTTGATTGTCAGACGAGACTTGGCCTTACCCAGCCAAGGTGAGGCTGAGCTCACCCAAGTATGGCAAGGCTCGGGGCACCCTCATCGGAGGCCAAGGAGGCTTCGGCGAGGTCATCAGGCCTCATTTGGCCAATTGCCAACATTGCTGAGGTTGGCGATTGGCTAGGGGAAGGAGAGGAGGAAGAGAAAAAGAAAGGAAAGAAAATAGAAAAAAAGAAAAAAATTGGATTTGATTTTTTAATTGTTTTCAAAAATAAAGAAGTAATTTTTTTTTTCTTATTTTGTTCCAAATCTATTCTCATGAACAAATTTGTTCCAGGGAACAAAAATTTACATAAATGGATTTTTGTTCCAAGGAATTTAAAAAAAAAAAAGGGAGCGTTATCAAATTTATCCTAAGATGTTGCAAGGAAGTTTCCCAGGTGACTTCACCGTTCGCAATTGCCGTGTTTCAAGCAACGATGGATTTTCCCTCTAAGTCCTCTCTATTCATGGTCAAGGTCCAATTTGAACTTTAAGGTGGAAATATCAAAACCAACTCCAGTTCGAAAAGGCAATTGCCGCGTTTTTCAAGTGGGGACTTCCCATTCTAAAATATAAGCTTTGACATTAAAAGCAAGTGAACTATTACAGCGGCCATCTGATTTCGCCACCGTGTGAGCTGGTTTTTCTCCGGATTCAAATGGCATGTTGCCTAAGAAGTAAACTAAGGAGCGCCTCCCGATTTGTGCCTTTAGGTCATGGCAGTCACAGACGATAGGGTAATGTAAACATGAGTTCGGCTAAAACTCATTGACTAAAATGCTTTGCCTCGCCACTTTTGAGGATGTCTTTTGACAAATGAGAAGATTAGACACTACATGCACCAATTGGAGCTTTCTCAGACCATGAAATGGGTGATCTGTGCAGTGCTTTGTGGAGCTTGATACGATGGAGGATGCATGAAGAGCACAACGAAATGACCCCTTCGTGTTCGGGTGGATTTCGCATGTTTCTCTTGTAACATCCCGCGCCCCACTGTGTAATATTGTCCGCTTTGGGTCACCCGCCTTGGCGCGGACGAGCCCCATTGTGTAATATTTGTCCGCTTTGGGTCACCCGCGGTCTTTTCCCTCACGGCTTTAACACGCGTTACATAGATTAGAGGGACCCAAGCCTTATAAGCTAGTCCAAGACTCTCTCCCTAGGCGATGTGGGACAAGAGAGGAGGCTGTCACACTCTCCACCTCTTAATAGAACAACGTCCTTGCTGTGGCCTTACGGGCATCAGAACAACAACACGCGTTATATAGATTAGAGGGACCCAAGCCTTATAAGCTAGTCCAAGACTCCCTCCCTAGGCGATGTCGGACAAGAGAGGAGGCTGTCACACTCTCCACCTCTTAATAGAACAACGTCCTTGCTGTGGCCTCACGGGCATCAGAACAGCATTCGAGCTGTGGTCCCACATGCGGCTTGCTGTGGCCTCACGGGCATCAGAACAGCATTCGAGCTGTGGTCCCACATGCGGTCGGGAGTCGGCTCTGATATCACTTGTAACCTATGTAGCACGGACACTCTCCGGAAGCCTTCGTGTCGTGTCCGACACTCCGACACGTGTCCGACACGCTCCGACACGTCCCGACACGCTCCGACACGTGGTCAACAAGTGTCGAAAATTCCGACACGTGGTCAACTCTCTCTGACACGCTCCGACACGCGAGTCCAGAATTCGGACACGCAATTCCGACACGCACGGGGTCAATTTTAAAAATTTCTAATACTTGAGGGGTCAAAATATAAATATACACAAAAGAAGTAATAAAATTGCTATAAATATACACGCACGGGGTCAATTTTTTTTCTTTTCAGTTTTGTTTTTTTAGAATTGTTTTATTTTTTTTAAAGTCTTTTACTATGAAAGAAGTAATAAAAAATGCTATATATGATAAATAAATAGATTTAAAAATATCATTTCAGCATTTTTCTTTAAACAATGTTTTTTTTTCCTCTAATTTTTGTGTATTATTGTAACAAATTAAAATAATGAATGATATTATTTAATATTTTTTGTGTAAATTAATTCTAGGCTATTTTTATTATTATTAAAAATATATTTAATATATAACGTGTCGGAACGTGTCGAAATTTTCTATTTTTAAGAAATGACGTGTCGGCATGTTGTGTCGTGTCGTGTCACGTGTCGCGTGTCCGTGTCGGTGCTACATAGCTTGTAACATCCCGGGCCCCACTGTGTAATATTGTCCGCTTTGGGTCACCCGCCTTGGCGCGACGAACCGCCATCCACGGTCTTTTCCCTCACGGCTTTAAAACACGTTACATAAATTAGAGGGACCCAAGCCTTATAAGTTAGTCCAAGACTCCCTCCCTAGGCGATGTGGGACAAGAGAGGAGGCTGTCACACTCTCCATCTCTTAATAGAACAACATCCTTGCTGTGGCCCCACGGGCATCAGAACATCATTCGAGCTGTGGTCCCACATGCGGTCGGGAATCGGCTCTGATACCACTTGTAACATCCCGGGCCTCACTGTGTAATATTGTCCACTTTGGGTCACCCGCCTTGGTAAGGACAAACCGCTATCCCAGCCACGATCTTTTCCCTCACGGCTTTAAAACGCATTACACAAGTTAGAGGGACCCAAGCCTTATAAGCTAATCAAGACCTCCCTCCCTAGGCGATGTGTTACATCTCTAAGCGAGAGAATTTTAACGTTGAATTCAAAGAGTTAGCCCGGACAATTACAGGCTTTTGGCGCCTTCACGAGCGTATCAACTTAAGTTTTTAGCTCCTATTCAGGTCACAAGGAAGTTATTTCCAAAAATTCCACAATGTCGATGTCGATGTGGATGGGATGCTTTTCACTGAGATCAAAGAGATTGACTTAGTTCGATGCATGAATTTTGGTCCATCATGTCATCATATTTTTGTTATACCTGAAGAAAGAAGAAAATAAATGATCGATCCACCCGCGAAGCACGAGTTTGAATGTATTAAGCATATGTGAAAATGAAATTTATCGAATTCTTGAATTGCGATCAATTAGATTCTTACTGGGCCAAAATAATTGTATCTTCATCCACATTTTTCGCTCCCTTGGATGAACATCACTGGAATTATGGGGCTGGTCTTGCTTGAGCACACACAGACCACAATATTTTCATTTGATAGTGGTCCTACAAAATCTTATTATATCATAGTAGTAGGTTTAGAATTTAAATTTTTCCAGAACTCTATTTGCCTCTTTACACATATATTCATGTTTTAAACTTAGGTCAAATTTCCAAACTACGCACGAGGAAGTGTAATAATATTCAAATATTAAATCCTCAGTCGAAAGATTGGCTTACCAGGGCACTAGAAGTTAATGAAGATTTAGTACTGGGTTTTGCTATCCTTTTAGCGTAATACTAATGTTGAATCATATTTTGTCCCACGGAAAGGCTAATGATAGGCTATATTAGATGAGAGAGGATTGAAATCATATTTTGTCCCACGAAAAAACTCAAGCAGCGAATTTTCTTGAATATTGAAAGAAGTGCTGTTGGCATTTTTCAACTGGTCGAAACGTACGAACATAAGTGAAAATCCTTGCTCGTTACATACAATAATCTTATAAAAAATAAGTGGTGGTTATTGTCTATCACATTTAATTTGCTTGTGGAATCCATTGAAATATCTTGTGCCTCGCCGACCTCTAGGGAGGTGAGGCTTGACCTCGCCAGAATTTGGTGAGCTCGCTTGTGGCTGATCACTAACTGTCACTTTAGCCAGCAACTAGTTGAAGAAGAAGTAAAAGAAAAAAAGAAAAGAAAAATTTTAAATAATTAAAAATTCAATTTTTTAACATTAATAAAATAAAAAGTTAAGGTTTGGTGAAACAAAAAGTGTTTGTTTTAGAAGTGAGAAGAAAGAGGAACATTTTCCTCACTTTTAAAGACTTTTTTCCTGTTGATGAAAAATGTTTTCCTAATCAGTTTATTTTTCATAAAACGAACGCTGAAAAATCTAAAAAAATTTTTTTTCGGAAGTTACTGATCAATTTGTATTTCGTCTAGCGAGGTTGCGTCTTTGAATTCAACGACCATTTACCAGCACTCACGAGGCAAACACGCCTTGAAGGGCCCTTGTAATTTCTGGACCCGGGGTCTTTGGTTCGGGAAGTATCACTTCCCCACCATTGATGGTGTAGGGTTGGTCCAATTGCGGACAAACCAGGAAACAATTTATAAAAGAAAAGGGAAGAAGAAATCAGCATCTGATGATTTTATGAGAGTATGTCCTTTTCTCTTAGCAGTCAGCATTACAAATGTTTTCCGTCATGTATACATACAATTTCACTTTCCCCTTGTCACATAACATTCTCAAGAAACTTCGACTTGACTAGTGGGCGTGTTTTTTTTTTTTTTTTTGAATTTTCAATTAGTTAGTGTTTGAAGACGCATCTTGTTCTTACCATACTTTTGTGTTTATTTAAGAATGAGAAAAAAAAAAAAGAGAGGAAAGAAAAATTTTAAAAAGTAGACCCTACATATATTTTCTTGATTGACGTGGTCTTCGGTCTTCGAGACAATCACCTACAAATTTTACTAGAGTGATTATAGCACATGTCGTCAGTTTTAGCAACTTAATAGTATAAAGTTTGAAAAATCTTAAGTTGATGTAACCACGATATAAGGTTCTTTAAACGGAACCTTAACGAAGCCTCGATATGGAAATTATCGTTTTAATGGAACCACAGTATCAGGTTCTTAAATGGTTCGCCATTAAAATTATCAGGTTGAGACAATTATTGTCCGGAGAAAATTATCGAAAAATATTTGTTCAATCCTATGTATTTCTTTTTTCTAGCACCATTGACGGACCCCAAAATATTTTAATGGAAAATTAGAGAATACTTTGTCAGAAAATGTTATGCAAGCAGACCTGTTTTCATTGTGTTCCGGATAGAACCAATTCAGTTACACACCCCTATTCAATGCCAGGGCGGGTGTAGTTGGGATTTATCGAGCCAGCCTCAGCTGCTATTGCTCCCCTCGACTTCATGTAATTGGGGATAAATGACACCCAACAACATTAAATAAAACAAAAAAGTATTTCGTCGGACCGTAATTATTGGCATGGGAATGATTGATTGCACCTCCTCTTCGATTAATTTAAATTATCTTCATCATCTTGGCTGACTCATTGCGAAACTTCGCATGCAAGTTCTCTGATGAAGAAAGGCCCCCCAATCGATTGAGCTGTTCGTAGGGGATAAATCATAAACAAAGACTCGCCTAATTAAACTTTGGTTGACTGCGGCCCTATTTATGATTTTGCAAATTCGGTACTCGCACTTCCATCGACCAACAAAGAACAAAGCCTCTCTTCTTCTAAATTTCCCTCGTCAAAGCAATGGACCCCCGGCTTCAACAAGCAATGGAACACGATGATGTTGATGAGCTCCACAGGTTCATTGTGGAGGACCCAAAACTCTTAGACCGTGCCTGTAAAGTCCCTTTCCCTAATACTCCTCTCCATGTTGCTGCAGCGGCTGGAAAAACCCAAGTGGCCATGGAAATCGCCATCTTGAAGCCGTCATTTGCTCGGAAGCTGAATGTAGAAGGTTATAGCCCAATGCACTTGGCTTTGCAGCACGAGCACTATGAAACTATGAGGGCACTAATGACTCTCAACCCCAAGTTGATTCGAGTCCGAGGACGATGCGGGATCACCCCTTTGCATTATGTGGCCGGGAAAGAAGGAGACATGGAACTGGAGCTATTGGCTGAATTCCTAGCCGCTTGCAACTCATCCATCAATGACTTGACGAGTCGATGTGAGACTGTGGTTCATATTGCCATCAAGAATCACAACCTTCAAGCATTCAAGGTTTTATTTGGATGGCTTAAGCGAGTGTATCGAGCAAATATCTTGCAATGGAAAGACCAAGATGGTAACACCGTCTTACATATTGCTGCATCTGAAAACCAACTCGAGGTATAGTTCACTCATGCTGGTTCAATTCACCTATTATTATTTTTTTTATTGTTTCTGCTTTTGTTGTTCGATTATTGAATTTGACATAATTTTATTAGGGATAGACCTATCAAACAGGTGAGTCAAATTGAGTTTAGGTGGATCAAACTTAAATTAACCAACTTAACCCATATGAACACATTTTATATAAAACTATTTTGGTAATCTATACCCAATCTAGACCCAACAGAATGAACAGTTTATAGGGAAAAAATCAGTAGAAGAGGAAGCTGAGTCAAAGCAATTTATTGTTGAGTCAAAGTACTTATGGCAGAGAATCTACTAAATGAATAAGCGACATGAAAAAGAGGGCCACAATTTATCATCCAAACCATCTTAAGCTCATGATGCTTTTAATTTGAGTTCATTTTGTTAGGACTCGTCGCACAATCTCAAAAAAAAAAAAAAAAAAAAAAAATAATAAAAGTGAAAAAGAGAATTTGAAACATAAAATTTTCTCTTGCTCCACCCTTAAACTAGGATTACGTTCAGTTGAGGATTCTACTATATCAACACCTAGCACCTCTATGATACATCCTTCAATTTATAAGAAAAAGTGAATATATATATCCAATAAGTATTGATGAGCCCAAACCAAACTATCAATAAAATATGAGTTCAAATTATAAAAATCCTTTGATGTTGAGGGGGCACTACAACCTACAATCCCCGTTGATCCCCTTGGACCCAAATGCTATCATGTCGATAGAGAATATGAACCATATCTCAACACATTTCAATTTGCCAAACAATGTTTTGGTTGGAGCATATAGGGAAAAAAAAAAAAAAAAAACAAAGGAGTGATATGGAGATCTTTTGTTTACAGTTTATTTATAGAGAGAAAAAAGTACGATTAAAACTGTTCCCCTTCAAACTCCTACAAAACTCAATTCTAGTGAGCTCTAAAGGTCTAATTCTCTCTTGGTTGGATGGTTTTGGATGAATAATTTCCTTCCAACTCTTTCCATCATAATCTCTCCTATCTATCACAGCAATAACTTAATTCATTTGATTCTATTCTTTTGTTTTTCCTTATTGATTAGGGAATCTCTTTCCTTCTTTTGACATCAATCCATCCGAACGTACCACACAAACATAAAATAATCACTTTGTGGACAGAAAAATTTATTTCCCGATAAATTGAATCTTATGCATAAAATAAGATAGTACTCTCTTCAAAGCCCAAAAAAAACTCATAATTATATCGTAGACTTTTATGAAAAATCGTACTCATTCACGTGATCAAAGTTTGCAAATTTGCCTATGTTACAACTCACATGGGCAATACCTTGCTATCACATAAATAAATTCAGGTGAAAGGATTAAAGCAAACTTTTGAAAAGGTTAAGGACTTCGTCACATTGGTTGAAATGATGGTATTCGATAAATAAGTTTTTTTTTTTTTAATCCATCATTGTGTCACTAGCACTATTCAAACTTATAGGGCATGAGCTCACTTTGTGCACAAAATTGAAGGAGTACATACTTCTTTTTGTTTCCGTTGCATTTCTTCCAGATCTTCAAGCTGTTGATTGGATATTCGGATGTGAATGCAAAGAACTTCCAGGATAAGACAGCTCTGGAAATCTTCCAAGATCCAGGTGGTGATCAAGATCTTACAAAGAGGTTACGCCGTCTAGAACGTCGAGCAAGATGTGCAACTCCCCACCTCTCTCTATCACAGTTTTTTAGCGCGCAACTAACTGTTTATGAGAAGTACGAAATGCTTATGGGCATCCGAAATGAATCCGCTCGCAACATAATTCTTATAATATCTACGTTAGTTGCGACTGCCAGTTATCAAGCCGCGCTCACTCCTCCAGGAGGATACTGGCAGGATAACTCTACAAATCCCCCGGCCAATTCCACTGTCGTTAGCGCCAATACCAGCAGCAATGCTACTGGCAAACCCCATCACGTCGGAAACATGACCATGAACGGTCTGATGCTATATCTATTCACGATCCTCAACGGCACGGTTTTTTGGGCCTCCATGTGCACAATCTGGGCCACCGCTAGCACACTGTTGCCCGACACTTTCATGGTTTACTTCTCTGTATCCATCTTCGGCATGGCCTTCTTTGGGACCTTTGCAGCCGAATTCCCGGAATCCCAGAAGGTTGGAGGAAATTTGGTAATGATATTTTATTTATTTTCTGATGTGCGCCGCGTTGGGTCTCCCCTTTACGCGTGAAGACAATTTATCAAGGAGTTGTAAACCGAATCGATGCCACAAGGATGCACCCAGGCAACATCCTAGGAATGTAGGGTCGAAAATAATCCCGCTGGTATTACTTACTTCGGCTCTACTTGTCGCGTGTATGTTTCTAGTCTTGAGATTTGCAAGAAATAGGCTCTCTTTTTTCAGTCGCATGTAATGGACTCCTCTATTAATTTCTTAATCCTGAGTACCTTTTATTCTTGC
This sequence comes from Eucalyptus paniculata subsp. matutina, assembly GCA_017140255.1. Classification (NCBI taxonomy): domain Eukaryota; kingdom Viridiplantae; phylum Streptophyta; class Magnoliopsida; order Myrtales; family Myrtaceae; genus Eucalyptus; species Eucalyptus paniculata. The sequence goes on along the minus strand of CM029438.1, from coordinate 974,213 downwards.
TTGAAGTCGGGACTTCGAATAGCTTTTCTCCTAATTCGACTTCGTAATTGACTCAGTAAAGATGAAAGCAGTGAGTTGCAGCTGGCAAATACAAATGCCGGACGCATGCACCCACAAAATGCAAAGCAAGAAACGTTATGATAATGGGTTGAATATACATGGTTTTAGAAACATTCAGAGCGGGGAGATTTGAACGGTATCGCCGTATTTGGTTTCATTTCGTGGAGAGAAGTAAAGGAATTGGGAGGGATGAATATTACTCTCTCCCTCCCAATCTGCTACTTCCAATTCTCTTTTTTGACAAATTTCCCGGCGGGCTCTATCCTAATACAGTTTTACTGGTTGATCCATTCTTTTTTCTTCGTTTGTTTCCTCGGCAATTGCTCTAATCATTTTATTTCTCTACAGTATTAATAGACTTTATATGTAAAAATCAGGTAAAAAAGTACTGATTATATAAAAAAAATTAATAAAGTCAAATACTCATAGTAAGATAGTTTCAATTGTTCTCGATTAATTTAATATATACATATGGGGCTGTTTGAAAATCCAGTTAAGTGCTGGAAATGAAAAATTTAGCACTAGATAAAATTAAACATTTTTGATAACCTAATTAGCATTTGACTTAAAAGACTCAATCTAGTCTAAGTTCACTTAATCTAGTAATCAGTGTAATGAGTAGTAATTACAATCTTCCCAATTATACCGTTAAAACGTAAATATAGTATCTTTTTTTTTTTTACTGAACAATTTCATTTTGTATTCAACAATTTCATTCTGTATTCAACGCTTAAATTATCAGCGCTAGCGCTTATTCTTAGGTTTTTATCAAAACAACCTCACAGTTCCATTTCCAAAACTGCTAGTGGGAAAACTATCTTAAGCTCGTGATGCTTTGAACTTGAGTTAATTTTATTTGGTCTGCCATTGTTTTGGTTGGAGGATATAGAGGAAAGGGAAGGAGAACGAAGGAGGATACGAGATCATCTTGTTTACAGTTTATTTAATGGAGAGAAAATATATGATTAAAATTGTTCCCCTTCAAACCCCTACAAAACTCCTGTTTTAGTGAGCTCTAAATCTCTCTATGCTGGATGAATAATTTCTTTCCAACTCTTTTCATCATAATGTCTCCCACCTAATACCTTAATTCATTCTTTTCTATTCTTTTACATTTTTTCTATTAATTAGCAAAATCTCTTTCCTTCTTTTGAATTCAGTCCATCCAAACATATTGTACGAGATAGAAGCTAGAAATGGAAGCAACAAGGACAATCCGATACGATCATGAAATAATCACTACGTTAGGAGCTCACTTTGTGAACAATAGTAATGCTCATGGCAAAGCGTTGATTCAAATTGAAAGTATCGTACTTCATTTTGTGCCCCCTACATTTCTCCATATCATCAAGCTATTGGTCCATATGAATGTAAATGTGAAGAACTTCCAAGATAAGATGGCTTTAAAATCTTCCAAGTGAATCCTCATGAAGATCAAGATGTTATATATAAATCTTTCCTAATGGCAATCGAGATGTTGTGTAGAGGTCTAAATGATGTTAAACAAGACATCGTGCTCCAACCCTCTCTCTATCACAATTTTTCAGGATGGAATTAACTGTCTTTGAGAAATACGCAAGTTTTTTCCATCATCTGCGATGAATAAGTTTGCATGACCTAGTCCTACTGTCTATCTTAATTGCGATTACCACTTGCCAAGCCATTATCACTCCTTCGAGACAATCTTAGTAGGATTCTTCTTCCAATCCCCCGGCAAATTCCACCGTCGTTACGGCCAATTCCAGCAGCACTGCTATAGAAAAACCACATTAAGCTGGAGACCCGATCCTGAACAGCGGGCAGTTATACATTACACGGTCTTCAACATGGTGGCTTTCTTCGCCTCCATCGGCGCCAATCTAAGCCACTGTTGTTATGTTATTGCCCGACGCTCGTATCGTCTACTTGTCTGTATTTATTCTCATCGTTGCCTACTACATTGATTACCCTTCAAATCAAATTCCCGAAGCCTACTGAGTCCATAGAACGTCTCGAAGTGGGATTTCTAATGGACTCGTGGAACCATGTGGTATTACCCCCATTGGTTGGGGTGTTAGAAGCGAACCAAATTGTAATTTTGTACATTTTCAGTTCAATTCAGTTTTTGGTTCGGATAATGGCAAAATGATTGTTCTTTTTTTTGGTTTGATTTGGTTATGAGCCGGACTAAAATTCTCAACAAAAGTTAAATGCCCAACTTAAATTCTCTTTTCTTTCTCGTCCCTTACTCAGTTTGGTTTCAGTAAGCAAGACAAGAAAATGAAAACCAAACGGAACCGGATTTTCGGTTTGGTTTGTATTCAGTTTGCAATTTGGTTCAGCTGCTCTCTCTATCAGTTCGGTTTGGATCGGTTTGGATTTCTTGAAAATCCGAATCAAACCGAACCGTTGATAATGTACTTTGTGGGTAAGGCATATGCAAGTTCTAAACCTAATCTGAGAAGAAACAGAATCAAGATAAGAACCTGTATTCAAGAGATATCTGTATCCTGTAAATGCTTGAACAATCAGCTGCAATACATCATTTGAATATTTCCTTCAACCTTTCTTCTCATTCAATCGTACAAGGTTCTGGTATATGAAGAAGAACAAAGATATAGAGAAAACAGAGAGAGAGAACTACGAGAAGAACAGAGGAAATTCAGAGAACAGAGTGATTCAAGTATTCAGTAGAATGAATCATACTTCTACAACAGTTTTCTTCAAATCCTTTTATACTTTGAAGAGCAAACCAGAAATAACAACTTTAGTAACAGAATGATTAAACGTGACACACGTGCAGCTCCATTTGACCAGCTTGTATATTCAGATTCTTCACAAGGATTGCCAACTCAGCTTTTCTACGGATCACCAGGTCAGCTTCTGTTTCTTCAATTTCTTTATAGTTGGCCAACTCATCTTTTATCTTTTCTCCAAGTTTGCTCTACTCCTCTTTGCTTCTATCAGCTTCTGTTCTACTCCTCTTTGTTCTGTCTCTTTAACATCCCCCCTCAAATTGGGAAGGGGAAGAGTACAAATTCCCAATTTGACTCGTAGATGAGAATGTGCTATTCTTGACAAAGGTTTCGTAAAAATATCAGCAAGTTGGTAATTACTGGGAATATACTTTACATGTAACGAACCAGAAGAGACCTTTTCTGGAACAAAGTGGAAATCTACTTCAATATGTTTTGTTCGAGCATGTAGGATAGGATTAATAGTAAGTGAGATAGCTGATTTATTGTCACAATATAGATGAATTGGAGGAGTAAGAGAACAACCGATGTCTCGTAAGACAAAGCTGATCCAAGTGAGATCAGCAGTGGTTGACGCAAGTGCTCGGTACTCAGCCTCTGTAGATGACCTACTAACTGTTGGTTGTTTCTTTGCTGCCCAGGAGATTAGATTGGAGCCAAGGTATGTGCAAAATCCGGTTGTTGATCTTCTGGTTTCAGTACATCCAGCCCAATCTGCATCTGAGAATCCATAGAGATGCATTGTACTTTGTGAATGAATGAATAAGCCAAAGCGGATTGTACCTTTAACATATCTCAGTACTCTTTTCATTCTATGGAGATCTGCAATGGTAGGTTTCTGCAGTTTCTGGCAAAGTAGATTAGTGGCATAGGCAATGTCTGGCCGAGTTAATGTGAGGTATTGGAGGCCACCAACAATGCTTCTATACTCAGCAGGATTGGACAAGACCATAGAGTCATTGATCAAAATAGTTGGTCTTAATGAAAGAGGAGTTGAAATTGGTTTAGACTCGAGCATATGGGCTCGGGTGAGAAGATCTATAGCATATTTGGCTTGGCAAAGGAACAAATGGTCAGGGGTACGCTTAACTTCAATGCCAAGGAAATAGTGTAGTGAACCAAGATCCTTCATATGAAACTGAAGACTGAGAGCACTAATGATACCAGAGAGAACTTGAGATGAACTTCCAGTTAAAATGATATCATCAACATATAGTAGTAAGAGAATTGTGTCTTTACCAGCATGTAGGATGAACAAGGAAGGATCAGTTGAGCTACAAAAGAACCCATATTCTAGTAAGAAACTGCTGAACTTGTCAAACCAAGCTCGAGGGGCTTGTCGAAGTCCATAGAGGGATTTTCTAAGAAGACAAACATGATGAGGTCTCTGTGAGTCTTTAAAACCTGGTGGCTGTTCCATATACACTGTTTCACTCAAGTTACCATTTAAGAAGGCATTTTTAACATCTAACTGATGAATTGGCCACTGTTTTACCATTGCTACTAAGAGAATTATTCGGATTGTAGCATGCTTTACTACAGGACTATAGGTTTCTGTGAAATCAAGACCTTCTTCTTGATGAAAACCTTTGGCTACAAGTCGAGCTTTCAGTCTATCTAAACTGCCATCTGGTGCAAGTTTAGTTTTAAACACCCATTTGCAGCCAATAACATTCATTTGATCATTTCTAGGAACTAACTCCCAGGTTTTGTTGTGATACAAAGCATCCATTTCTTCATGCATTGCTTGACACCATCCTGTGTGTGCTAATGCAGATTTTACTGACTTTGGTTCAATTGGAACCTGATATTCAACCAGACAGGCGTATTTGGGATTTGCTTTAATAATCCCAAATCTTAGTCTAGTCTGCATAGGATGAGTAGATAATGTACCTTGTGTGACTTCTGATATAGTACTAATTTGTGGTTGTTCTGTGTTGGCAGGAGATGTCAAGTCAGATATCTGATTGATAGACACTTGTTGATCAATATTTGGAGATATCTGAGGTGTTTCAACATTATTGAATGTATTATCAGGAGTGATCTGAAGCTCATCATCAGGTACTATGCTCATTTGTGGCATAGCTGCATGATTTACAACACTGTTCTCTTTGTTCTGTATTTCTGGAGGAATCTGACTCGTTCTAGTACTCTGCAAAGAATCACTTGATTTCTTGGCTTGTGGCTGAATTTGATTGGTAGTATTGGATGTAGTAGATGCTGAACTTCTTATCCAATGCTTGTACAATTCAGATCCTTGTTGAAACTCAGAAGTAGTTTTTCGAGTAAAGGGAAATTCTTTTTCATCAAAGACTACATGTCTACTAATATAGACACGACCGTTAGTAGGCAAAAGACACCTGTAGCCTTTATGTTTCTCGCTGTATCCAAGAAATATACACATGATAGACCTTGGATCAAATTTATGCTTTGTATAGGATCTGAGACAGGGATAACAAGCTGATCCAAACACTCGTAGATGAGCATAGTTTGGTCTCTGTTTGTACAGCTTATAGTGAGGTGAGTTCATATTCAGTTTTGTTGTGGGGAGCAAATTGATTACATAGACTGCTGTCATGAAAGCATCTACCCAGTATTTTAATGGTACTCTTGCATGATACAGCATTGCTAGGCCCAATTCAACCACATGTCGATGCTTCCTCTCGGAGACACCATTTTGTTCCGGTGTATAAGGACAAGAAATGTTATGCTTAATCCCACACTGTTGTAGATGATTCTGAAATTTGATGTTTGTGAATTCTCCTCCTCCATCACTTTGAAACACTTTGATCTTGTGATCAAGTTGATTTTCTACTAGTCTTTGAAACAAAACAAACACATCATATACTTCTGACTTTTGTCTCATTGGATATATCCAGCTATATTGAGAGAAATCATCCACAAAGATGACATAGTAATGAAACTTCTGAACAGATGAAATTGGTGATGGTCCCCATACATCACAATGTATCTTTTCTAGAGGAACATTAGAGATATGTTCTGAGATAGGAAAGGGCAAAGCTGAGCTCTTAGCAATTTGACAGCTGCTACACATACTTGGAGCATTCGACTTATATTGAATTAGATGTTGACTCTGCAGAATTTTGACAGTTTTTAAGTTGGCATGAGCAAGTCTTTGATGCCAGACATCTTCTCCTACTTCATGTTGAACCTGTGTGAAGAAAGCTTCTGTTCCTCTAGATTCCACTTGATACAGCCCCTTGATTTTCCTTCCTAGCTTCACTGTTGTATGATTGTAATTGTCCTTCATGTATACCCCATGTTTGTCAAATATAAAAGAACAGGGATAGTCATCTGTTAGTTTCGATACAGAAAGAAGATTCTTCTTGATTGCTGGAACTATTAAAACATCATTCAGTGGTAATATACTAGTTGCGGTATTTAAGGTTCCATTACCAATACATGAAATCGACAAATAGGACCCATCTCCTATCATAACAGTATCTTTACCACTATATGCAGCATAGTTTTGAATCATACCAGGTTCTGCTGTAATGTGAGCTGTAGCCCCTGTGTCTGGATACCATTCAGAGCCATATGGTTCTTCAATATGCATAGCTGCTAGGGCAGTTGGTATTTCATCTGCTTGATATGAATTATCAAAGCGATACCAACATCTAAGTGCTGTATGACCTGACCTCTTACAGATTTGACATTCCAGAGGACCATTATACATTGGCTTTGTATCCTGTACGAGTTTATCACCATTTGACCCTTGAGATGGATAGGATCTAACTCCTTGATATCTCTGAGAAGAATTTGTGTATGGTCTAAACCCTTGTCCATGGTTAGACCAATTACCCTTATTGACCTGATGTTGCTTTGTCAAGTTCAGAGTATTCTGTTGATTCCTTCCTGTTACAGTGAAATTATTTCCACGACCTCTTCTATTAATGAACTGTCCTCTGCCAGAGTTGTATTCCCCTTGTATACTTCCTCCTTGACTACTAGAATTAAACCTCTGCAGATCTGTTTCAGTCTTCCTTTGTCCATAATATGCCAGGTTAGTATTGTACTGGTTCATAGAATATGTTTGCAATCTAGTTTCAAATCTCTCGAGTTGGGAGATAACCTCATCATACTCTGGCTAGGGTTTGAGACAGTACATAGTTGTTCTAAAGGTTTCATATTCAGAACCTAAGCCTTCAAGTATGCCAAACATCCTGGTTATATCATCAACAGGCTTTCCAATTGCATTCAACTGATCACAGATAGTTTTAAATTCTCGAAGATATTCACTTAATGGTCTATCTCTCTTCCTACAAACCTGTAACTTTCCTCTTAACTCAAATTCTTTTGCTACAGACTTCTGAGTAAACCGGTTTATAAGAGTCTGCCATACCTCGAATGAAGTTTCTAAGCCAATTATTAAGCTTAAAATATTCTCTGATACTGCACCGCTTATCCATGATGAGATTAGTTGATCGGTTTTTGTCCAATCCAGGTGATCAGGATTCATCACTTCCCCATTCTCAGTTTGCATCATTTGAGCAGGTGGTAATGTTTCACCATTAATAAAGCCAATCAAATCTTGACTTTTCATAAATCTGCTAAATTGCGCTTGCCACAACAGAAAATTCTCCTCATTCAACTTGATTGTAACAAAGTTTGCTATATTCACATGGATAGGAAAAGGATACTTCTGTACTCTCGTTGCCATAATCTTTTATGAAACTTTGAAGATGCGAGGAACAATCAAGTAAACTTCGAAAATCAGCTTACTGAGAAATCAACAAGATCTTCGTGATGTCTTGCTCATGTGATCTTTCACACAGACTTTCAGTAACACATATTAGACCTAGAACTTACAGGAAACCTGCTCTGATACCATGAGAAGAAACAGAATCAAGATAAGAACCTGTATTCAAGAGATATCTGTATCCTGTAAATGCTTGAACAATCAGCTGCAATACATCATTTGAATATTTCCTTCAACCTTTCTTCTCATTCAATCGTACAAGGTTCTGGTATATGAAGAAGAACAAAGATACAGAGAAAACAGAGAGAGAGAACTACGAGAAGAACAGAGGAAATTCAGAGAACAGAGTGATTCAAGTATTCAGTAGAATGAATCATACTTCTACAACAGTTTTCTTCAAATCCTTTTATACTGAAGAGCAAACCAGAAATAACAACTTTAGTAACAGAATGATTAAACGTGACACACGTGCAGCTCCATTTGACCAGCTTGTATATTCAGATTCTTCACAAGGATTGCCAACTCAGCTTTTCTACGGATCACCAGGTCAGCTTCTGTTTCTTCAATTTCTTTATAGTTGGCCAGCTCATCTTTTATCTTTTCTCCAAGTTTGCTCTACTCCTCTTTGCTTCTATCAGCTTCTGTTCTACTCCTCTTTGTTCTGTCTCTTTAACAGATGCCACAAGGAAACTCGTTGTCAACTTCCTACAATTAAAAAATCAGAAAGTTCACCAGTACTATTCGCTGAAAATTTGGTGGAGTGGTGTTGCTGTCGGCTGATGAAATGGTTTGATCTCCGATTGATGTACACCCTTCCTCAAGGTTTTGCCATCTGCTCCTACTTTCCCTGGTCAAACAATGGACAAGAGTCCGGCCAAAAAAGAAGAAATAAAGGCTAGGACTCTTGGCTTCAACCAGCAGTAGCAAATGATGATATCGCTAAGCTCCATTACTTGGATGGGCTTTACCCTCGCATAGAAGGGGAGCAACTACACGGCGCACAACAAGGAGCCATAGAATCCCGCTAGGATAGGTCGTACGACCTCAGTGGATATTAGGAATTCGATTATAAGGCAAGTACAGAAGGCAAGGCTGAAAATGCATATAGAAGATTGAATTATGAACGTGTCGGGCGCCAGTATCATAGCGGTGACCCTGATTGTGGTGATGGCGGCAGGGAAAACCATGTTGTTGAGGACCATGACGTAGTTATAGCTTATATCTAGATCCTCGACGGCATGGTTTTTTCGGCCAAACATAGGAGTTTTTCTGATATGGGTATATTAATTAAAATTGTAATTTACCAGTTTACGGGATTAGTCTAATAAGATAAAATATAAAAATTTTTAGTTAACTTAATATGAGACTAGTTTGTGTGGGTCGAGTGGAGGCTGACCTGTTATAAGAGAGTCTGTGGCTAAAAATTCTATAAATAGTGTTCAAGTTTTCATCTAACTGTGATGCATAAATAAACTCACATAAGGAACGGTTACGGAGTGCTAATTGTACAAAAGGCAATAGAAGAGAAGCATTTGAACTTTGCATTGTCATTATTCCGCATAAAAAATGATAGATTCCAAATCAAGTGTGCAAATCTCACTTTTTATCTATTTATATGTTATATATTCTAGTTATAAAGATCTTGGGACACCGTTTATCACGGCTTACATTTTTGGCCACAATCGGCACAATCTGGGTCAGAGTGCTATGCCATTAGCTCCTGACACTGTCCAGGTTCAATTCTCTTTATGATCTCAGCCTTGCCTACCTTATTTGCCTTACAATCGAATTCCAGAGATCCACTGTAGTCGCAAGACTTATCCAAGGCATAAACCTTTCGGCAGGTGTGACTTACACTCCAAAACTTTTATGTAAAATCACGGTCATTCAATTCACCATTTCCATGAATTCGCCTATATTAAAACTCACATAAGCAACTACTAGCTATCGTATATATAATTTCGAGTGGAAGGACTAAATTGCATTTTCTTGTTAGAAGACTTAGGACTTCCTTACATTAATTAAAATGATTGAATCTAATAAATAAGGTTTAGTAAATTTTTTCCCTTTGTACATTGGTCATTGCATCACTAACATCATTCAGACTTATATATAGCATGAGCTCACTTTGTGCACTATAGTAATGCTTGCGACAAAGTGATTCAAATTGAAGGTAAACATTCTTCATTTTGTGCCATTTACATTTCATCCAGATCATTAAGCTGTTGATTGGTTAAACAAATATAAATAGGAAGAACTTCCAGGATAAGACAGCTCTAGAAGTCTCCCAAGCGAATCCTAGTGGCAATCAAGATGTACCAAACACGTTACGCACGTTGAGAAAGACGTTTTACTCCTGCCCTATCTCTATCACAGTTCTTTAGTGTGGAACTAACCGTGGTTGAGAAGTTCGCACGTTGTTTCGGCATCCGAGATGATTCCCTTCGCAACATAGTTCTTCTACTGTCTATCTCAATTGTGGCTCTCGCTTACCAAGCTGCTCTCGCTCCGCCGTGAGTATACGTGGAGGACCCGACCAATTCCATATCCATTCTCGCCCTTGCCTACTTTGAATCACTTGCAAACGGAATCCTGGAAACCTTCACTAAGTTAGTAGAATTCCTCGTAATGGCATTTCGGTTGAACTTGTTTACGGCCGCGTTGCATCTCCCTTTGCACGTGGGGAAAACATGTCCGAGTTTTTAGCCAAATCGATGCCACAAGGAGAACCGCCGATAATTTCCTGCGACGGAAGGATCGGAAATAGTTTGCAAGTATTATTTACCTTAAAATCTCGTCAAGTGTGCACGCAATCCGTGTTTATGGTCTTGAGGTTCACAAGAAATAGACTCTTTTTATCAGTTGCATGTGATGGACTCATCTTTTAATTTCTTTATCCCTAAAGACCTTTAATCTAGCTTGAAGTCGGGACTTCAAATAGCCTTTTTCCTAATTCAGTTTCTGAAATTGACATGGTGAAAACAAAAGGCACTGAGTCATAACTCGAAAACACTAACGCATGATATCTTGCTATTGAAATTGACACCTGAATTCGCCAGCAAGTCAAACATGCATTTCTAAAGAAAATTACTTCGAGTTTCTAGTTCCTTGATCGCGGCGGAGCTTGATCTTCGGCTGAAAATAGCTAATTTAGATAATTCTGCATTCATTACATTCCCGTCCACACATAGAAATATGGTTCATTCCATTTCCTGAGGATTTAAATCGCATTTCGTTGAGCACTCATGCATTCTTTTTTCTGAACCTCCCTCTCTCACTCTCATTTTTATCTTCCCTTTTTTTTTTCTTTCCCCTTTTGCTTTCACTTTTCCGATGCTCCACCTCTCAAAATTAGTCTTCCCAAGATTCCATTCTTAGTCGATTCGCCATGCGTTCCACGAGCTTCCTTTCCATTTATTCCCTCCCTCCCCTAGGTTAGCAATTCACAGCTATTATCCGAGGAATCCATTGGTTCCTTTCTCCTTTTGGCTAAACAACTGATGGATTCGTCTAACTCATGATCCACGACCCTACTTTTCCTGAGAAATTTGGGGGGCAAGAAAGTCACTCTTTCTTTGGTAATTTCAGTCCTAAATCGACTGTGTTTCATCAAGGCTGACTTCCCTTTCTCGATCTTAGTTTCGAGCTTCGAGGGTGAGTGATACCGTTGTTGTCGCAAACAAGTACGTAAGAGATCGTTCATTCGATGCATTTCACAAATTCTGATATGTTTGGTTTATTTGGGAGGCATCCGAACAAAAAATACTCAACGTATTTAGAAGTAGACAATTATCAGAAAGTTTTTTCGAAAAGTATACTAAGTTAAATATCATCGCAGCTACTAGTTCCCTGATATATAGGATAACTCTTACCTTACCCCTTTCTTTGTGCTAATTCTTTTCACCTTTCTCACACAAGCATTAATTATCTTATTCTTGAGGAAATGGGCACGTTAGAATGATCTTTTCCATAGTTCATTGTCATGAGCACATTGGTGAAAACAGATTTCGCCTATTGTTGTATTTTTCGGTTTAATTCAGCATCACTAATCATCTCCCAAGTTTCCTTGTATTGAACTTATTCATTGGCATTCAAGGAGTTGTTCGCGAATCTACCATAATGCAAATTCTCGTGTCATTAGCAGATGCGTGATAATTTAGATGAAAACACAACCACCCAATTCTATTAAAAAAATATATCTCTAGCGCTGTCATGCAAGTCTAGATAAATACGATTCTCTATTCCCATCTTTTTGTTGTTGCAGGCATCTATTTTTCTCCTTTTTATTTCCATTTTGATTTGTATGTATGTCAAAACTTACATTCACAGACTCAAACACACTATATATATAGGAAACACCTTCTTCTGTACGCCATTTCTTTTAGCGGTTGAGACGTGCCGGAAAAAGCAACCCCACCCAACATAAAGAAAAGTTCAAAGATCGGTTCCAGAACAGAATGAGGAAAGTGAAGCTCGAACGGTCCACGAATGTCAGAATCAGCTTCCGCTTGCCCAACGCATACATTCCCCTAGTTAAAATGTCAGTCGACTGCGAAGCTATTGTGATCAATCAAAAAGCAAAGCCCCTCAGATCCTACACTTCCCTGCTCAAATAATGGACCCTCGGCTTCAACTAGCAATAGAAAATGATGATGTTGCTGAGCTACATAGATTAATTGCGGTGGAGCGAAAACTCTTAGATCGCCTATCTAAGGAACCCTTCCCGGACACTCCGCTACACTTTGCCGCGGCCAAGGGGAAAACCCATGTGGCCATGGAGATGGCCATCTTGAAGCCGTGGTTCACTCGGAGGCTCAATCCAGATGGTTACAGCCCCATGCACTTGGCTTTGAAATGCAAGCATTATCACACCGCGAGGGCATTGATGACCCTTGATCCCAAGTTGATCCGAGTCCGAGGACGAGACGGATATACCCCTTTGCATTATGTTGCCAGCGAAGAAGGAGATAGTGAGAGGGATCTCTTGGCCGAGTTCTTATCTGCTTGCGGATCATCCATTGAAGACTTGACGAGCCGCTGTGAGACCGCGGTTCACACTGCCATCCAAAACTGCAACCCCAAAGCATTCAAGGTTTTGTTTGGATGGCTTAGGCGACATCGTCTAACAAAGATATTGAATTGGAAAGACGAAGATGGTAACAACGTCTTACATATTGCTGCTTCTAAAAATCAGCTCGAGGTATATTTCATAAATTTCATGATTGCTCGTGCTTTTATTGTTCTATCCTTGAATTCGAGATAATCTAATCCAAGAAGAATAAACCTGTCGAACATGTGGGTCTAGTCAGATTTAGGTGGGTTGAAAATGGTTCTGGCCCAAATTCAGCCATTTAAACCGTATTGATCCATCTTTATATAATACAAATTCAACAAGCCATATTTCATATTGTTCCCTTTGCATTTATTCCAGATCATCAGGCTGTTAATTGGGCATACAAATGTAAATGCGAGGAACTTCGACAATAAGACGGCTTTGGAAATCTTCGAAGCGAATTCTCCTTATGATCCTAATGTTGCGAAGAGGTTACGTCGTCGAGGATGTTTCGCAAGACCTTTCACTCCTACCCTCTCTCTATCGGAGTTTTTTAGCAAAGGTCTAACTGCCGGCGAGAAGTGCGCGTACTTTTTCGGTGTCCAAGATGAATCCGCTCGCGACATAATCCTCTTAGTGTCTACCTTAATCGCGACCGCCACTTACCAAGCCGCTCTCAGTCCTCCAGGAGGATACTGGCAGGATTCCACCAATTCGACTGTCGTTGCCACCGATTCCAACAGCACTGCCATGGAAAAACCACATACAGCCGGGAACATGATCCTGAACGGCACGAGCCTGTACGTGTTCACGGTCTTCAACGGCACGGCTTTTTTCTTCTCCATTGGCACAATCTGGGCCATCGCTATTGCTGAATTTCCCAAGACTTTCATGGTGTACTTATCCATGTCCATTCTGGGCCTTGCCTACTTCATTTCCCATCTAATCGAATTCCCGAATTCCAACGAGGTCGCAAAGCGAATGCTTGAGGGATTTTACGGCTCCTTGCTGGCCGCTGCACTGTTTCTCCCCGTGGTCGTGTGGGGAATGCACGTCCGAGTTCTAAAACGAATCGATGCCACAGGGAGAGGCGTCCGCATCTTCCTAGGAACAAAGGATCGGAAATAATTCGCAAGTACTATTTACTTTAATTATGCCTCGTCGTGAGTGCATATGTTCTCTGTTTCTAGTCTTGAGGTTTGCAAGAATTGGACTATTTTTATTAATCACGTGTAACTACTTGAGTTCAATTATCTTTAACCTTTCCGTTGAGAGCATTTGACCAATAGGGGCATATTTGTCTATTTCTTACTATTTTATGTGTGGTTGTAATAAGGATGATATTATAATTCTAGCCTTTTGGCTTTATTATAAAAAGATAATTTGGGGTCACATCAATCCAACTAAACATTCAGTTTAGCTTTTGATCTCTCAACATGGTATTAAAGTCAATATCGCAAATGTACATAACTAAACTTTCACGTGTCACTCATAACTCATTTTATATGTGAGAGGGGTATCGAAATATTATCATATATCATTTGACAACAAGTCATAAATGCTCTTTATATTCATACTATATCTCTTTACCTATTAGTTTAAGTTTTTGAATTATACTTTATGACATATTATCAAAGCAAGGGTTGAATTGAAACCCTAATCCCAATCTCCTCTATGCGCAACCATCCTTTTCTCTCCCTGTCTTCTCACCTTCACCCTATCCCACTACAGTTCCTTCCCATCTTCCCCTTTGCTCTCTTTCACAGTGTAGAGCAGCACTAACGAGGTGATTCTTTGATTCTTCGAAGACTGCTAGCCCCGCTTTTTTGTTTTTCTACCATCCTGCAGTCCACTGCTTCTGGGTTGAAGCAAATCTTCTTGGGCAAATAAGCGTCCACTTAACAAGATGCTTCCACAGCAGAAAAGTGCAATATTTGACATTTGAGAATCCTCCAAAATCTGCTGCTTCACTTGCAGATATGCGGCAGCCATCTGATACCATTTCTGCATCTTTAACATCTTGTCAGAGGAAGTCTTCAGTTTCCTTGGGAGAATTAGCTCCACAACTTGCTCTCTTATCATCATTTGACGTTCCTATGCCTGTTCATGAGATACTGGTTGCGCTATCTCAAGCAGATGGAGGCGTCACTATTCCTTCCTTTCCGAACAAGTAACCATAATATCAACAAAGACCGAACCTTTAAAAGATCAACATCATTGGTTCAGATGGTCAAAACTACCCTTATCCGTTGAAAGGAAGTGAAATTTACGCCATGCTGCCAGAATAATGCAGCTTTTGCATGCTATTGATAGCTTATTACATTCATCTCGTACAACTCGTAGTCATTTGGTTGGTATTAGCCATTATTCAGTGAGTCCAATCAGTGGTCGGGCCAGTCTTATCTAGTGGGTTGACAATGTGATAAGTGTGTACAGTGTTGGCAAGCCCGAGATCAAACAACTATACTGCCATCCACTGGCACCGGAAACCGAAGACAATTCCTCCACCTATTTCACGTCCAAGTGATATGTTTTACGGTAAGATCATACCAACACTAAAAATAAAGGAAAAAAAACATACGGAGAGTAATATCTCGAAAAGATTGGCCTCATGATGTCAAGCGTGAAGTTCTTATGGATCTCATGCAAGAAGTGCCTCGGCAACTTTTGTATCAGGAGCTGTGGTGTGCTAGTGAAGGATACAAGGCATTCAATTAAAAATTGAAATCATGTGATTCTATTTGCTGGTAGTATTTTGCTCTCAGGGATAAAGTGTATCCTATAGTTGAAGTGATCTTCTGACGATGCTAGTAATGTAGTTGCAGACACCGACATTTCTCAATATTACTTGAAAGTATTATTGTTATTTAATTTGAAGTTGTAACTTCAGCGATGCTGCATATCCTCCCCTCTTGCGTACTCTGGAAGTGTTGCAGCCAGGAGCATGGTTGGCCACATTCTACGCCTCAGAGATAGACATCTAGATAATATTCTGGTGAATTTCCATAGTGGATATATACTTTATATTGATTACAATATATGCTTTGATAAAGGGCTTAGACTTAAGATCCTGGAAATTGTTCCTTTCCGACTAACACAGATGTTTGAAGCAGCTTTAGGGAAGACTGGAGCAGAAGGGACTTTTAAAGCGAGCTGTGAAGCAGTTCTTGGTTCCATCAAGAAAAATAAAGACATAATCCTGATGCTCCTGATGCTACTAGAGGATTTTGTCTGGGATCCACTTGTAGAATGGACTAGAGGAGACTTTCACGATGATGCAGCAATTGGAAGTGAAGAGAGAAAGGCATGGAGTTGGTTTGAGCTTAAGCTTATTCACATCTTGAGTTCAAGAAATTCATGTTCCCCTGCAGGTACTTATCAATTTGGACTCAGTATTTGTATCTGTTCCAGAATTGAAGTTTAGACAATTGAAATTTGAGAAACTCGTCTTCACACTTGCTTGATGCACTTGATTCTGAAAGTACGTTAGATTGTACGTTAGATTGCTTCAATATATCTTCCAAAAGAGTGTTATGCCCGAGAGATGTATGGTAAATTTGTAGAAGAAATCTGAAGTACATTATAAGAACAAAAATCAACACACAATAAACTAAAACTGTTAGTTTTGTTTAATTTGGATATGTTACGATGAAAATATTTATGAAGACTATTATTAGCAACGTGTCTAATCTTAAACGGATTAAAGAGTGTCATTCATGTTCTAGTATTGATAAGAAATTTTTATCGTTATAACAAAAATTAAATGACTGCGACTTATTGGGACATTTCTACCCACCTTTGTATTTTCTCTTTTAATATTAGATAAAATAATTTTAATGCTAGACTGCTACTTATTTACTACTTCATGAGTCATTATTTTCTTAGTGTCATTACTGAATCTATCTTTCAGGTGGCATGACCGAATTGAGTGGTGTTCCCACCATGTGCACCGCAATGCGTGGTGCTCCTCATAGTATTATGGGCAGTTAGCAATCACTGGTTATCAATAATATCTGTAAACAATTTATTGCACCACTATGAGCTCGTTAATTATGTACCAGATGTTTTCTTATGTGCTCAACAAATATGAACTTGTTTTCGTTTTATTCTGTCGAGCTGATCAAGAGCTGTCTGACCTTATTCTACATGGTATCAATCAAATTCAGGCTGAAAAAAGCAACTTACATGGAAGGATCACAAGTTGCTTTCATCCTGGGAGCTTTGTCCCTTTCATCAGCAGTCCTGGTGTCTGAGGTTCCACTTACTGTTGTTCCAGACCTGACATAAGTGCAATGCATTGTTTTGGATAGGGAACTCTCTAAGCTCGTAGCTGATTAGGTCATGCTGTGTCATCATCTCTCACTGCAATTCAAGTTTACTCTCTAGCTTTGCAGAGAATTTTTCCTCTAAATTACCTCATGGCCAGCATGCTGCATAACTTGGCTCAAATTTTGCAGTTATGTTTAGGTGTTCTTACATCCGATATCATTTCCAATGCCCAGAGTCAGGCAGCTTAATTGATATCTAAGCTGTTAAATGATTCTCATGATTCGTTCAAACATGCTTATGATGATCTGTGTCTAAAAGTCGGTAATCATGCCTCTGAGATAGGGAAAGTTGAAGATGAGTGTGCTGAGCTAGTGAACTGTGTTGGCTCTGAGGCTGAATCTAAAGCTAGGGACCGTCTTCTCTCTAGTTTCATGAAAGACATGCAAATCTTTCATTACAGAAAAGAAAGATGATTTAAAATCACTGGTTTATCCTGGTCAATCTAAATATGAAGACACAAACAAGGCGAGACGTCATTGTCAATTAACACGAAAAAAGAGTAGGCCTTTTTTCTGTAAAACTTAACTGTTGTATCTATTTATAATGATGTGAAAAAGAGGATTCTTGACATGGCTGATGTCAATGGGAAAGGGAATGGCAATAGGTCTTGGATGATTCCTCATCTTTGTTTGGTGAACTTGAAGAGCTAGTAGAGAAATGCTTGATCGTTGGTGAATTTGTGAATGATATATGGCAATTTGCTGACTGGGATGTTCCTTGCAGTGACACGATAATGGAAAGTCGGGAAATTTTTTCTGAAGAAAACTGGGCATCCATTTTCAAAAGCGATGTTGTTTCCTCTAAGAGCTTGGTTGATCAATTGTCTGATGTTGTTTTAGCCAATGTGATCAGGAACATTCAATTCAGAGTTGACAGATTTACTTGGATCGGTCTGAAAAGTTTGTGGCACCATTGACACTGCACCAAGCAGCCATTGGAAGTTGAAATGGAGTGGGGAACTATCATTGAACTCGAAAGGAATTACTTTGTTAAGGTAGCCATCATCACTGAGAGGCAGTTGACTGTTGAAGAAGCATCTCTTAAGTGTAGGGATCATCTCTCCTGGGAAGAGGCTGAAGAATTATCATCTCTGGAAAATCTTGAGGGGCACAACTTGACCAACTCCACCAATCATGGAACCAGAGGAACAAACGTACTTCTTCTCTCATTAAGAGAGAAACGGATGTTGAAAGTGTCTTGAGTTCGTGCCAACATCATTTTCAGTCTTTAATGAATGCTGAAGAGTAAATAGACAGGCATGCTTTAAGAGGCAAAGCACTCTTGTCCTCATTAGTCAATCCCTTTTATTGAATTAGAATCACTGGACAAACTTCTGTCTTCAGTTTGTGCTTCTGCTTTGCATGCAGGCATCATGGCTCCTAGCAGATTGTACAAGTTCTGGGCAAGAAGGTCTGAAAGTTTAGTGGTTATTAGAAGAAAAATGCCTTCTTCTTTTTTTTTTTGGAAAATATGTGTTCTCAATTCATTTCATGATGTATGCATAGTTTTGACCAGCTTGTCAGTGCTGTGAGGAAAAGGCTTGTGCTCCATCTTGAGAAACATATTGGTCATTACCTGAAAGATCGTATGCTGCCTATATTTATGGCATAGTTAGAGAAAAAGAATGACCATTCAAAGCAATTGAATGGTTCAAGGAAAGAATTAGTCTTTGAGCAGTTGCACAAAGACTTTGAGGCCATTAAAATTTTCCAGCTTATGCTTGAAGAAACTGCTCGTTGCTGCAAGGTCAGCAGCATCCCTAATGAAAACGCAGGCACATGAACTCAAGGAGAATGTAAAGAAGGAGTGCTTAGAGATTATTCAGATGAAATGGATGCATGATGTTTTATTGACACCCCGACATAATAGGCAGATCCCATTGCATAAATTGCTATTCAGTGGTGACAACCTGCAACAAATTATTCTAAATCTCAACAGGCAAAAAGTGCGGAAGTAAAGTAATCTGCTGCATCCAGAATAGCTCGGCCAATTGAGGGCAAGCAAGCTGTTGAAAGAACTTTGTCTCGTCTTGCTGGAAATAGTTCCAGGAAAATTTCAAGAATTCCTTCGAGTTCCATGAGCATTTAAGTAGGAGAAGGCAATTCTGGTGGGATGCAAGGGAGAGAGCATCGGAAATAATCAAAATTTGCATGTCTATACTGGAATTGAAAGCATCGAGAGATGGCATCTTCTGGGTCCCAAGAGGAGAACATCCATTGACAACAAGCAATGATTGCAGAGCATGGCAACAAGCAAACTTAAGCGACTTGGCAAGATTGGATGTCACTTACCATTCTTTCACATTTAAATGACTGTCACTTTTCTGTAAATGCCCTGCATTTTGAACTATAATTGCATTGTGAAGGATGATGTTTTCCGTCTTTCTTGCTCAGGTATCAAACAAGAATGGAAGCTTGCACAAAGCTGCATGGAAGCTGCTTCCAACTGTTTATTTTCTGCCATTAACGAGCTTTGCATTGCCTCCTCAAAGCAAAGTCAGCTTCAGGTTTTGTGTGTTTCCTTGTGTTGAAATTAGTCACATCCTTTTGTTTGGGTATTACATCATATGTTTTTCCCTTGGCGGACGAGTTGCAGAGCACCATACTTGCCATGAGGGACTGTGCATAAGAAGCCAGCATTGGGCTAATCAGCTCTTAATTCGGTACTTAGGGGCCGTGCAGCTTTAGCATCAGAGTTTGGTTCCATGCTTGAGGAGGCTTGATGCTTGGTTCATCTGACACTTTCAATTGTCCCTACTACAGTGCTCTTCATAGCTGATTTATATGGCATCGTTTGGTGTATAATTTGTGACATTCTTCCGTGACTATAAAACCAAGCTCCGTATAATCATGACAATTATGGAACGTCAGATACTATTGCGCATCAAGGAGGCCCTAAAGGCCAGACGTGGGTGCCACTCAACTCAGTCCTTGACATGCTTAGCCTGTTTCTTGCGCAGGAATATCTTTGAAGTCTCTCTGGTCTTGAAAATTGCTTGTTCTGACGTCAAGATATTCAAGGATAAAATTCCCCCTTCTGTAACCCTTAAGCTAGCCAAAAAAGAAATTGTCTTATAGTGTAATAAAATCAGTAAAAATAACAAAAGATTTCTTAAATTTCAAGTCACGTGAAAGAAGCGTCGCTTAAACTAAACGTGAAATCTTCCATTAGATGAGGAACAATATTGAATCAGGTAGAGATACAAAGGACTCGGCAAAGTAAATCTACATGCATTTTAATGCTCATCAACATAGCTTCAGCAGCAGTTCATTTTCGACTTCATCACATAGAATCGTCTGCTAAAACAAACTAAACGAACATTACTTCTACACAAATATCAAAACAGAGCCAATGGCAAATTGATTTTTACAATATAACATAATCCATTTTGTTAGCCAGTCTTTCCACGAATTGTCTTAAAACTCAAAATGATGAGCTCTTACCAAGAGAAGAGTGCCCCAATAATCGTACGTGTTTCGGCTCCACTTACTCCAACAAAAAGAATAGCATGAGCCATCAACATTATCAGCCTTTGAAATTTATAAGGGTTTAGGGGACGCACATTGCTACGCATGGGTTGGGTATCTAAGATTTTAAAAAGGCAATAAATGGAGGCTCTCTCAGAGATGCAAGCATAGAAGGATAAAATATCAACTGCTAGTATTCTACTGCATCATATCATGTTGAGAGAGACTACCCCATTCAAGTAAAGAAGGAAGAACATATATGTGTTCCAACAGTTTCGTGTTAGAGTACACCCTTTCGAGTAAATTAGAAGATTCTAATTGCAATTGAACAAATAGAAGATGAGTCTCAAGGCATGAAATGTAGTGCATGACAAGCCCATCAAAATATTTGCTATATTGCAATTGCATTTGCCATAATCCAGACCTAAATTTTAGGACTCAGGATGAACATGAGGAGAACAGGCAATTTCAGCAGGCTATACTGTAAGAAAATGAAGAAAAGGATTCCAGGATCTGGACTGGCTGCAGAACCTTTAGATTTGGCCAGGCACAAATCATTGCTTGCTAAGATTTGTAAGCGAAGCATAAAGGAGAAAGCCGAAGCAGGTTGCAGGTCTGTTAAACGGCTATGTTTGTACCTCATTATGTGATTCACCAGAAGGACAAGAGCCTTCTTCTCAGCTTTCCCGAATCATATGGCAAATCCTTTTTAAAGGGTAGTGCAGACAAGCCTCTTCCCAGCGCCTTGAAGCAGAACTTCATATATATGGAAGAGTACAGAGAAAAGGCTACTTAAGCCTTGTGACACTAATGTTCCTTCATAAATGCATTTTTCTTATGTCTTCAGCAGCAAGATGATCTGATCAGCAGAACTTGCAATGATTTCATTTTTTTGTCCCCTCTTTTGAAACACACATTCACAGCGGTTTCATGCAGTTTCTCCAAAATTCCGCACCATACATCAGATTAACAAGAAACATCACACAGAGTATACGGTCACAAAAAATTGCCCATCCAGTAATCACTAATTTTCCATCCAAATTCGATAATACATGGTGCAGAAAATTGTTCATCGCCTTCAGGACAGAAGAAAAAGAAAATGCATCATGGATACAACTATTTTAGCCGTTTGAAAGGCTACATGGCACAAAACTAATGTTGAAGGTGATAAAAAGAGAAAAACCAAAGCAGGTGATCATTCCAAAATATCATAAGAACAGTAAGATCTCCAAATAATAGAGACAATCTGTGCACCTTGAGAGTCCACAATTTACAAAATGCTGATGCTGAGCTCCGGGGTCCGAAATTGAACTCAAAATTTGCGCTACATGTGGAGTGAAGTGTCTCCTAGCAAAGGCTAAGGGTGCGCATGGAAACACTTCTGTTTCTTTTTTGTTCCTGGGAACAGAAACAAAAAAAAGTGTTTCTGTTCCGGGGAACAGTTTTTGAACAAAAGAACGCGTTTGGTAAGTGTAAAAAAAAACTGTTCTTGGAATAAAAAAAGAACAGAAACATGTTTGGTAACTGCAGTCAATTTCTGTTCCTAGAATAGAAAAAGAACAGAAACACGTTTGGTAAACGACAAAATTTTTTCTGTTTATTTATTTATTTATTACTTATTATTTTTTAAAAAAATTAATAAAGTTTAAAATTGATATTGAATGCTCATTCTTATGAAATGCTCATTAATTTTCTGTAGTCATCTATTTAATTTATTCTTAATAAGACAAAAATTCTCCCGTACGTGCGCCATAACCTGGTAAGGAAACAAAAACATTCGATGTTTTCATCAGCTACTGTCTAGTTGGTTTGCCATTCTAAAGTCAAAACAGGGCTAGAGATGCACCAACACCAGTTGACAAGACTTTTGGAGTAGCTTTACTGCCATGCTCCAGAAAACCAGACCCCTCAAATTTGAATGTGCAGATCAGAGTGAACATACACACATTGATGTAAACGGGGCAATGAGCTTATACACAATACAATACACACTGATATAATTGCATGGTGATAGTTACAAAATGAGGACGAAACCGTGAGACAGTAGAAAAAGGAAAGGACGGCGACTTGCCGATCGCTTTTCCTCTCACGTCGGGCCCCAAATGGTCATTATCTACAATCTATACTAGCAAGTCATTTGGGAAACAGAAAAGGAAAATTAGTCCACAATAATTACAAGCGACCTGTGTCTGAGCTTCTTTCTATCTTTTTACTGATCTTTAAATCGTCTATTGCTTTGGTGATTCCTCAGAAGTCGCAAGAAGTTCCCAACCTCTGCTTCGAGCTGTTGCATCTAGCGTTCTCCGTGACCTCGGGCAAGAGCTTCTCGAAGATTTCAAGGAACAGTACCCACTCATCTTCGCTCATATCTCCGAAAGAGATCCCCTCGCCCTCGTTGTCGTGTTGCTGCACTGCAAAACTCATGCTCCGGTTGAAAGCCCCCACCTTGGGACGGTTGATGGCACAAGCCTTGAGCTTCACCCTCATCGTCTTCCATCGCATAAAACTCATATTCACAATTCAAGGTGTCGTTTTCCTCCCTTTTTGGAGATAATAACACATAAGGCAGCCCAGACATTGACTTGACAGATAAAAACCTGGGAAGTTTTACGTGGCCTAGCCGTCTCAGGGAGGTCCAAGTCCTCCTTCATGTCATCATCATTTTCCATGACAAACTGAGTAGCTTCAAGGTCGTCTCCTTTGTTTGTTTCATCAATAGGCACATCACCGCCCAAAGTAATCAGCATGCTGGCCTTGGATTGAACGCACAGCTCCTCTAATAAACTGAGACTCTCCTGCCCACAAGAAAACTGGCGAGTCATCATCTCACCTATATCTACAAGACAGAAGCCAGCAGCTGCGGTGTGCTTTAGAAAGATGGTGCATAGGATGAGAACCCGGACAGAGGAGCTGCTGCAGCTGCAGCTGCTGCTCGATCGAGCCTCGCTCGAGATGCTGCTCGAGCGAGCCGCGCTGCTCGAGCAGGAGCAGCTGCAGCTCGAGCGAGCTACTGCTCGAGCAGCTCGAGCTGCTGCAGCTACAGCAGCTGCAGCTGCAGCAGTTGCTCGAGCAGCTCGAGCTGCAGCTACAGCAGCTGCAGCAGTTGCTCGAGCAGCTCGAGCTGCTGCAGCAGCTGCTCGAGCAGCTGAGCTGCAGCTGCAGCAGCTGCTCGAGCAGCTCGAGCTGCTGCAGCAGCTGCTGCTCGAGCAGCTCGAGCTGCTACAGCAGCTGCTGCTCGAGCAGCTGAGCTGCAGCTGCTGCTCGAGCTGCTGAGCTGCAGCTGCAGCTGCTGCTGCTCGAGCTGCTGGAGTCGAGCTGCAGCTGCTGGAGCTGCTGGAGTCGAGCTGCAGCTGCTGGAGCTGCAGCTCGCTCGAGCTGCTGCTCCAGCAGCTGCAGCTCGAGCTCGCAGCAGCTCGAGCTCGCAGCAGATCGAGCTGCAGCTCGAGCTCGCAGCAGCTCGAGGCAGCAGCTCGAGCAAGCGAAGGGGGAGGCAATGACGAGCTGCAGATCGAGCTGCTCCCCTTCGGCGCGGCAGATCTGGGCGAGCAACGCTCGCTCGAGGGACGGCTCGCCGCGCCGAAGGGGGAGCAGTGCCGACCGGAGAAGGAGCGCCGAAGGGGGAGCAACGCTGACCGGAGGAGGAGGGCCGAACGGGAAGCGACCTGACCGGAGGAGGAGGGCCGAACGGAGAGCAACGCTAACCGGAAACGTACCTGGAGTCGCCGGAGTGAGGAGTCGCCGGAGAGTCAGCCGAGTGGGAGCCACCGGAGAGATGGAAGAGACGCCGGAAACGGAAGAACGAAGCTTCAGCCGAGAGGAGCGACGAGCACGCACGAAGAGTTCGTCGCCTTTGTTCCGATTTTGTTCTTTTGTTTCTTTGATTTTTGTTCTTTTGTTCCGTCGAAGAAGTGTTTCTTTTCCAAAGAAACAACTTTTTTTTGTTTCTTTTTTCTGTTCCTATTTCGTTCCCGAAACGCAACCAAACGCGTTTCGTTTCCTTTTTTGTTCCCATGCACGCCCTAAGATATTATTCTTCAATTTCCTTTGCTTCTTTTCAAGATCAACACCTATCTACAAATAAGGAGAGCAAACCAAAGGGAATCAATATCATTAGTGGACTATCAAAGACAATTAAGTCGGCGCATGAAGAAATAATTACTTTGCGAGTATACAGGAGTACAAACCAATAAATCAACAGAGAAGAAGTGTATGACATATTAAATTGGAGCTATGATGCACACTGGCATTGATCATTGTCCCTCTCCAACTACCACAAGGTATAAACATTAAACAAATTACTGAAATAGAGGTCAAAATCTCCAGCCATTGTAAGTATGGACATACTTGGGTTTTTCATGGATGCTCTCCTTAAACTTCAAGGATCTCGGATGAACTTGGCCATTAATCTGATCCAGTATAAAGAATACCGCATAAATGCATTGCAATAATTCAGCCTATTATTAAAGAAAATCAGAATCTACCAATGTGAATATTACATTAGAAAAAACTCTAGCTAGAGCAGCACATGAATAAGCAATTCTGGCAAACATTGAACAAGTAAGAAGAAGGTTTTTCTCAAATTGAACAAAAAAGAATGAGAATCCTAGGAACTTCCTCATTTAACATTGGCTTTTTCTTTTTTCTTTCTTTTTTTTCCACCCAAAAAGGGGAAGAGGGGGTTGTGAAACTTGCCAAAAATATGCCTGTATACAAAATACAAACATATCAGCAGCCAATCCTAGACTATGGCTATGGAGATCACAGTACATAAACTTATACATCTACCAGATTGCTACCGCAAAATGTTGATAAGATAAATCCTTCAAAGGCAGGGTTCGAAAAAAGGACATCTCCCTTCTCTTTGAATTCCGCAATCAATTGTAAATTCCGAGTTCTCCACTGCAAGTAACCTTCCTCATTCACTTGATCGGAAAAGTGTCCTTGAAAGGTTTATTATTCTAAATTAACCCTACTCATTTTAGAAAGGAAAAGAACGACTAAGACAGAGAGATGAGACTTTTCTACTTGTGCATCCACCTACAAAATAACAGCATCCTCCATATAGTCTTGGCATGTGCGACAACCGTGCGGCATCGATGCAGCACCTGTGCAACTCATGTGGTATTAATACATCATTATTTATTGTCTTGAATAATCCTGCAGACTCGTCTTGATATATAAAAATTTATTGAAATGACTTGTCTATGCTTGATGTTAAAATTCACATTGCTGAGTGTGCAAATATTTTGAGTCCGCTAAAATTACAAAAGAAAGATATCAAAAATTAGAAGAAGAAGAAGAAGAGGAGGAGGAGGAGGAGAAAAAAGAAGTAAAAATCAGTTAAGCACTTAAAATCTATCAAGTTAGAGTATAGCACTAGTAAACTCGGGTAGGAGCTTGGATCTCGCCAACGTTTTCTTGTATAATTCCCTCACTAACTCAATCTGCTCATCTAAGCTTGGTGGAGAGAATCTATCGACTGTATCAACGCCCATGTATTTTAGGATTATCTTGAAGAGCTCCATCGCTAGACTCTAAAGATCACTATTGATTTTAAGTGATGAAGTTGGTATAGTATCCTACATACTTTAATCCTAGCATTTTATGGATTAATATCAACTAAAAGTACACACACACATACTATTATCGAAACACATAGTTCTCACCTTTTGGTACAACATGTCTTCAAAAGTAAATTTTTTAGTAGATTAGATCTGTTCTTGCATCACATTCAATCCCTCCCCCCTCCCCCTCCCACCTATAGAAAATGGCAATTATTTGACTTGACTATCAAAAGGCATGACTAATGAGGAAAATAAATAAGAATCGGTTAAGCACCTGAAATCTATCAAGCAAAGTTATAACACCAACAAGCTGGGGTGAAAGAGCCCTCAATAGAGCAGGTGGTGTGCTACAATTGCACGAGAACATATAATTACTAAGGAGAATGACCACGATTCATTTTATAAGGTCATATGTTTAGCATGAGAGATATTAACATAAATGCACATAGCTCACAGGGGTGCAAAATCGAAGCCATCACTGTCATAGCCATCTCCCTTAGAGAAAGCAGAGTGGTATGAAGAAGGTCCTTCATTTCTTGAACTCTCTATCATACTTGGCTGCGTCTTACCTATCATTTCACAGAAAAACCTCCACAACAAGGCCTCTTATTCTCTTCTTCACATAATCAAATAGTTCATTCTCCCTTTTTGACGCATTCAAGTTACTAATTGATCGCGCAAGTGTCTTTGAAAGGTTTTGATTATAAATTAGCATTAACCATTTTAGAAATGAAAAGAATGACCAAGACAGAGAGATAGGACTTTTCTACTTGTGCATGCACTTACAAAATAGTAGCATCCTACATATAGACTTGGCATGTGCGGCAATTGTGCAGCATCCGTGCGACACCCATGTGGCTTGTGTGGTATTAATACATCATTATTTATTATCTTGAATAATCCTACAAACTCATCTTGATTTATAGAAAATTATTGAAGCGACTTGTCTATGCTTGATGTTAATATCTACATTGGTGAGTGTGAAATATTTTGAGTCCACTAAAATTACAAATGAAAGATATCGAAAATTGGAAGAATAAGAGGAGGAGGTCGAGGAGGAAGAGGATGAAAAGGGGAGCCAAAGAAGAAGAAATAAGAATCAATTAAGCATCTGAAATCTATCAAGGAAGGGTATAACACCAGCAAGTTCGGGTGGAAGAGCCCTCAATAAAGTAATCGGTATGCTACAGGAGCTTGGATCTCACCAAAGTTTTCTTATACAATTTCCTCACTAGCTCAATCCACTCATCTAAGCTTAGTAGAGAGAGTCTATCGACTCAATGAATACTCATGTATTTTAGGATTATCCTGCAGAGCTTGATCGCCGGGCTCACTAGATCACTATTGATTTTAAGTAATGAAGTTGGTGTAGTATCCTACAAACTTTAATACTTAGCTTTCTATCACCTAAAAGTATATATATACTATTATCAAAACACATAATCCTCACCTTTTGGAAGTACAACATGTCTTCAAAGGTAAATTTCCAGCAGATTGGATTTGTTATTGCACCAAATTTAAACCCCCCCCCCATCCCCCTGAACACCTATAAAAAATGGCAATTATTTGACTTGACTATTAAAAGACACTGCTAATAAGGAAAAGAAATAAGAATCCATTAAACACATGAAATTTATCAAGCAAGGGTATAGTGCCAACAAGCTTGGGTGGAAGAGCCCTCGATAGAATAGGTGATGTGCTACAAGCACACAAGAACATAGGAGAATGAGCGCGATTCATTTTGTCTCCTAGAAGGTCACTTGTCCAACATGAGATATGTTAACATAAATGCGAGCAGCTTACAAGGGTGCAAAATTGGAGCCATCACTGTCATATCCATCTCCCTTTGAAAAAGCAGAGTGGTATGAAGAAAATTATTCATTTCTTAAACTCTCTACCATACTTGGCTGTGTCTTACCTGTCATTTCACAGAAGAACCCACAAAACAAGGCCTCCCATTCTCTTCTTCATATAATCAAACAATTCATTTGCCATTTTTGACACATTCAAGTTACTAACTGATGGTGTAAGTGTCCTTGAAAGGTTTATTATTCTAAATTAACCCTAACCATTTTAGAAAGGAAAAGAACAACCAAGAGAGAGAGATTGGACTTTTCTACTTGTTCAAGCACCTACAAAATAGTAGCATCCTACATGCAGACTTGGCATGTGCGGCAACCTTACGACATCCATGTGGCTCGTGTGTTATTAATACATCTTTGTAGGATAAAAGTAGATATAAAACCTAATTCCAGATCAAATACGGGTTCGTCCTAATGTACCACCGGCTTTCCAGTAATGCGAAGTCCCATAATCAATCCAACATCTAAGGGAGTCATTGAAATCTCGCCAAGAGCAAATAAAAATGCATGCCTCTCAAAGCTCCATATGCTTATCAAATCAGCTAGTAAAGTCTTGGCAATGGTATGTTATGGTAGGCATAACCAAATCCCAAATCCTACTCTTTCTATTTCGCCATACAAAATTTTGGCACTCTTACCGTTCTCACCAGTAGAAAACTTAAATAGAAAATTACCTGCAGTAGTAGAAGACAACCTCCAACATATTGCTTACTTTCACACTTTTCCACAGTTATCCACCTTTGTAGATCCTCTAGCAAAGCCAAACCCCAAGCATTTTCATTAATATCATCCTCATTTCTAAGGAGGGGTACATATCAACTATTGATGGTTCGACTTGGATTTGGAAAGACAAGAGTAGCAAATGTGAGGAGCAAAAAAGACATTATAAAATCCAATACATTGCTTGTCTTACCCAACCGATCAAGAGTCCTCTCAAGCAATTTTAAATTGAATTTTTTGATTTCTAGGAGTAGATATAAAACCTAATTCCAAATACCATACAATTCGTCTTGAAGCATCACCGTTTTTCCAGTAATGCAAAGTCCCATAATCAATTCAACATCTAAGGGAGTCACCGAAATCTCACCACAAGCAAATAGAAATGCATGTCTCTTAGAGCTCCATCTACTTATCAAATCAGCAATTAAAGTCTACACAATGGTATTGTCACGCCCCGAACCCCAGGCGCGCGCGCACATCCCACTGCGGTCGATCAAATGCAACATTCCTAGGTAGTGTTGCCGACCCCATTGATTTATTAATGCGCAAGCGAAACGTATTGTAAAACCCCTGACAATCAAATACGGGATAGAAAAGCAGGAAGCAAAACCATAACATAACACTTTCATAATTCAATAGAATTACAAACAGAGGTCTACGGCCAAAAGTCTACAAAAGACCGGCTCTTAAAAAGGAATTATCCTACGACCTACAAGTCGGACACGTTCTCCAATCTTATGACTTCACCTCTGCAACTCCTCAAAGCCAACCAAAGTTATCTGGTTGCTCCGTCCACCAGGGACCTAAAATTTTAATCCCACAACCGGGATGAGACGATGTCTCAGCAAGTTCAACCCCCTAAACTCCTATTAGAAAGAAAATACGCCCCGGGTGGCCTAGCCACATCACACAAAAGACTTACCTCGCATTAGCCTTCATCTGCAGGTTAACACAATTTATATAATTCAACCACGTGCAATTATGATAAACAAACAATCATGACACAATCACATCATCAGAACAATTCAACCACTTGGATCGTCTCAGCGATCAATCGACTTGGCCGATTACATGTCAATTCAGCAAATCAATCATTTCTCTTAATCACGGCCCCACTCGGCAAGATTAGAATCAATGGCATCACGGCCCCACTCGGCGCGACCTTTATCGGGTGGCAATTCATCACGGCCCTATTAAGCACGACCTCTCATAGGTGGTTCATCCCGGCCTCACTGGGCACGACCTCTAATAGGTGGTTCATCACGGCCTCACTGGGCACGACCTCTAATAGGTGGTTAATCACGGCCAATCTCCCGTCAATTTCGACACTTGTGATTTTATAAAGAATCTCTATCTATCGCAATCACACTCAATTTGCCACAATCAATCATCAAATTCAAATTCTAAATACACAACAGCGATCGGCACGAAATTCTGAGAGTTTAGGGTCCCGACGAAATTTTCGAATTTTAATAAATAATTAAATTTATTCCGAAAATTAATTAAATAATAATATCCATATTTTCATCATCAA
Source organism: Eucalyptus paniculata subsp. matutina (assembly GCA_017140255.1). Taxonomy (NCBI): domain Eukaryota; kingdom Viridiplantae; phylum Streptophyta; class Magnoliopsida; order Myrtales; family Myrtaceae; genus Eucalyptus; species Eucalyptus paniculata. The sequence continues at coordinate 944,169 of CM029438.1, read as the reverse complement.
CACCCAATTTATAATATCCAACCATCAATTTCAAAATCCGAACGCATAACAGCGATTGGCACGAAATTCTGAGCAATCGGGATCAAAAATAGTTTTTTCCTTTTTTTTTTTTAAATTAGTAATATTTTAATAATTTCGGAATATAAAATAATATTATAAATTCCAGAATTTCGAAACAATTAAATAATTCAAAAATAAAACCCTATTATGTCCCATCAATGTTTATTAATAAATAAACTCTCTTAGCCTTTAATTAAACACACTTTAAATTAAACAAACCTTTTAATCCAAATCACAATTAAATAAACTAAGATATCCACCTAAACTTGCTTAACTTAAACTAAGCACACTTAAAGCATAATTAACCGTCTAATCAAGATTTAGTGAGCTAAACTCACCGGATTAGCGAGCCGAGCAAACCAAAACGACGAGGACGACGCGAGGATCGACTTTCCTCAAAGCGGGCCGAGCATTCGGGCTCGGGAAGGCGGCCAAAACGGCCCAAATAGGTGCTGCCATACCCATTTTCTGCAGTTGCTGTTTGGGGCCGATGGAGGGCTGTCCGACGGCGATTCGGGCGGAGGAACGGCGAAGGAAGGAGGCGGCAGCTTGGACGGTGGCACACGGTGGCCAGGCGGGTCTCACGACGGCCGGAGGTGGGCTAGACGAGCTGAACAGCTCGCTGGGACGGCGAGCTGGGCGAGAGGGAGGCCGGAACCATGGCCAAGACGACGGTGACGCGGCGGAGGGGCGCGAGCGGCGGACGACACGCAAGGGGTGCGCGACGGCGGTCCGGTTGGACCGTGGGCTGCTCCGGCATTTCCAGATCTGCTGGTGCGTCGAGCTGCAGCGGAAATGGAGGAGAGGGGGCGACGGTGGCGCGGGTGATGGTGTGGATGGACGGCGAGCAGCTCGACGGCGTGAGGCGGCGGCGGATCTCGCTCCGGCGGGCTAAGGCGTGAGGTCCGGCGGCTTCTCTGGCTTGCTAGTTGCTGGGTTTCAAACGGCAAGAAGAAATCGGGGAGAGAGGGAGTCAACGGGAGAGAGGAAGAAGAGAGGGAGGAGAGAGAAGGAAGAAGAGAGAAGGGGAGCCATTTCATTTTCTTTTCCCTTTTCTTTTTCTCTTTTTCCCTCATCCAATCAAGGTGGCCCACCATGACCTAGGATGACCTCACTATCCACTCACCCAATCTTCCACAACATCTTCCAATGGGTCCATTTTATTTTTCCGCCGGGGCATAAAATCTTGTACACTTAATTCAATCAATTCTCAATCAATTCCATCCAATTGAAGCTCAATTAAATTAACCCATGTGTCATCGGCCTTCTCATGACATTTCCCCATCAAATGATCCAACTTGCATCCCGAAGATTCGATTAAAAACGGCCCTCTGACAATCCCGAACAAAAACGGCATTACTTTGCTTTTCCGCCAAAAATCTCGGTTTGTAGAAAAATCTTCTGGAGATGAGTCGACATTCCTAAAATGAATTGTGACTTGACAGGACTTCCAATGTCTGTAATCGGGTTCAATTTCACGGTTAAATTCAATCTGGCATGACTTTAGCGCGTCCTAATCTACCGGGTAGCTTTTAGGAATTTTCTGTGCAATTGACCTGTGGTTGATTATTCTCAAGCCACAAAGTGCATCTTCGATACATTGGCGACTCTCGATTGTCGTAGAAATCTCGAGGTTTCAAATACGGACACAGGGTACCAAAACGATAGAAAAATCGGTCTAGTGCCGATCAACAAGAATTGTGCAATTAGGTGGAATCACCCACACTGAATTACATGATTCTGTTGAATCGACCTATCTCCGGTCTCTAATCGGTCTGTGCCGTAATGACCCTTGCAGATTAGTACAGTCGAGCAGTCGTTTCCTGGTTGAATTCTCAAGTCTATTGCATTTAGATTCCTTAACGGCTTCACCTGATAGACTAGTTATCTCGTGAGTAGCCAACTCGGAGAAGAAAGCTATAGACGCGAAGATGAAATGCCCGACTTATTTAATTGAAACCAGAATTGGAAAAATCGGGATGTCACAAGTATGTTGTGGTAGGCGTAACAAACTTCTAAATCATATTCTTTCTAATGCAGCTCTTAAGTATCATAATTTTCAAAATGATCACTTGAGTGACTCATCGGTTAATAATCTTTCACTTAAGTGCTTGCGAAGACATATTTTGGGGGGGTAAGAACAGTATGAGTACCAAAACTTTTGTATAGCGCTCACCTATAAACACCGACACTCTCCAAGAGCCTTCGTGTTGTGTCGGATACTTTAACACATGTCCAACACTCTCTCACACTCTCCAATATTCGGTCAACAGGTGTCGAAAAATCCAACACCTAGTTAACTTTCTCAACACTTTTTGAAACTCGAGTCGAAATTCTGACATATAAGTTTCCGACACGTGATTCCAATATTGAGGTCAATTTTAAAAATTCAATAAATGAGAGGTGAAAATATATATATGTGAAAATATAAAACACAATAATAAAAATAATAAATGAAGAAACAAGAAAAACATAGTCTTCTCTTCTCTTATGACTCCCACTTCCCGTGATACACAATTCACCCCTTAAGTTTTTTTTCTCCTTTTCCAACATATCTAACATGCGAGTCCAAAATATGGATCGTTTATTTTTTCTCATTAAAATAGAGTTGAATTTGTTAAATTAAAACAATGAATGATATTAATAAATAGCGGATTAATGTTTTTAGTGTATATTCATTCTAGGCTTTTTTTATTTATTTATTTATTTATGAATTTGACTGAAATAATCATAAAAATAATAATTTATTATGTATATATAAAAATATATATTTAATATATAAAATGTTTCAACGTGTTGGAATTCTCTGTTTTTTGAGTAACGACGTGTCGGCGTGTCGTGTCGTGTCGTGTCATGTCATGTGTCGCGTGTCAATGTCGGTGCTACTTAGGCGCTTACTTGAAAGCCAAAAATTTTTTTCGCTTATTTGAATGCCACAAATTTAAAAAATCAATCACTTTAATGTCAATTTTGATTTGCCTCACTGGAAAATCTGATGTGGATACAAGTCATCCAAGGTGGCTTCGCCTTCACTAACGTGGACAGCTTTTTAATATTATTAAATAATTTTCATTTTTTATTATTATTTTTTATTTTTAAAGGAAAATATATATCTTTTAAAAAAATTATTTTGAGTTTTTAAATATTTTTGTATTATTATTTTGAATTTTTTAAAATAAAAAAAAAAAAAAAATCAAAATACTAAAAAAAAATCCACGTAAGATGATTTACTGGAATTGGCACTCAAATGATTTGAGTTTAGTCAGATTTGACACTCGAGTGAGTGAAATAAAAAAAATAAAAAAAATTGGCACTCAAGTGAGTGCCATACAAAAATTTTGACACTCCAACTGCTCTTACCTCGAACTTACATAATAAGACACTAGGGAGTAATCTTTGATATTTTACATTTTGTTTCAACCAATAGTAACTAGGAAACAAGATGTTTGCTTCACACTCTCGATGCTATATATTGATTCTTAATTCATCCTTCTGTTTTTTTAACTAATTTACTAGTTATTTCATTACTGCACATGACGCAATTTTTTGCAAGTCTATTTGCAGCCAAGATGAACTTGGAAATGCCAAATTACAGCACCATTCAGCCACAAGGGGCGGTTTCAGTTTTTGTATCTTCTTTGGTATTCAATAGTGTGACCTTTGGAGAACCAAGTTCGAAGCCCCTACAAAGCAGGGAGGCTGAAGCGTTGTGTGGTGCCTTGCCCGGGGTGCGTGGGTGGTGGTTTTCTACGTGCCTCCCCAGGGTTTACTTTCCGGCTGCCGGCCGTGCGGGGGTTCCCTGGGTCACCAAAAAATATATATATAAATAGTGTGACCTACACCGGCAATATTCGTAAAAGCAAAGAGTAGGCTGAACAATTGGTAGCCTGTGTTGCCATTCAACTCCTATATGTATCCCATTTTTTATACTTTATTTTGAAAGTATGCACGTATCTATCCATTCAACTAATAAAGGATGTAATGCATATGATAGCAAGTGAAAAATAGTTCTTTTGAAGACGATTAAGTCTAATTGTAAACTTTATGATGCATATTGTGAGACTAAGTATTCATGTCCTGTTGGAGCGAATGTGGGGGGCAATTATGAAATCTCAAATACCTAGCATAGAGAAGGTTTAGCTTCTTGGTCGGCTAATTAAATTCTCGGTTCAACTATTTTTGAGGGATGCTCAAAGGGTACCCACACCGCATCATTTGTTCCAGATACCAAGAGCAGTGGCTGTAGCATCCTCTGCAGTGGGGAATCCGTTGATCTCCTTTGTTCCTTCTAGTACAGAACAGCAGCCCATCCCTGCTACGAGTTCTGGTAAAAAGCGATACAAGAACAAGAAAAAGGCCAACAAGAAACTGCATATTGATCCTCAGTAAGTTCTATTCTTTACTCCTTAAGTTCTTTTTAAACTATTTTAACTGAGTGCTTGTCATCGTATTAGGTGGTTACTTTTTGAATTTTGTTTCCTTTATTTCTTTGATGTGTGCTATATAAGTGTTAATTAGGATGCAAACTGATGATATTTATCAAAAGGATATGTTTGAAGACACCTTTACTCCCGTTGCCATTTCCTCATTAATGGGTCTCTGAACATTCTTGGAATTTCTTTGACCGCTTATTTATAGAACTTTTCTCAATAATAGTTAAACACCTTGTTGGGCTCTTGTGCAATGACTAGGAGCAATGAATTTGTTGTTGAACAAAGTGTTAATTTTTGGTTTTGCAGTTTTTGAGTTGACTTCTCTACTTATGTCAGTCAAAATGCACGTGATGCATGCTTGTCTGCCTGCATTTCTTCTTGTTTTGCAGGTTACCCAATGCCGTGATGCCTTTTAACCAAGCCCCGCCTTGTTCTTTTGTACAGTAGATAGAACGAATTTATGAGCTTTCTAGTTAGACATTAGCTTACGAGACTTGGTACCAGGGCTCTCTCTCTCTCTCTCTTCACTCGCATAGATCCTCCAATGTCTTTTTAGTGAGAGGGGTTTGTGCCTTTTGAATTTGTTAGTTCCAATGGCTGTTTATCTAATTCTTTTGTATTTTTGTGGGATTATGATATTGCAAAAGTGTATCCCAAAGTTGGCACTTCGTTGTGGCTAGATTTTGAATTAGGAACAAGAAATGACCTGTTCATATCCCCAGGGCTGAATGGCATCAGCAGATCAAAGTCAACCACAAAATTTGCATATCCAACTTGCCGAGAGCTCATATCCAACTTCTCTACTTGTGCATGCACCTACAGAATAGCAGCTTCCTCTATATAGACCTGGCCCATGCTGTCCGTTCAGCCATGTGGTAAATGTGGCCTGTGCAACTCGTGTAGTATTAATCCAACGTTGTTCATTATCCTGATTAATCCTACAGACTCGTATTGATTTATGAAAATTTTAATGAGATTTATCTATGCTTGATATTAAAATCTACATTGGTGAGTGTGAAAATATTTTAAGTTCACTAAAATCACAAATGAAAGATATCGAAAATTAAGAAAATCCCAATTCAATCAAATTTGAATCATGAATACCATCAAATATGAATTTTAGAACATATTGGCTCTATTTTATAAATAATAGGGCAGCAAGTTAAGTATCATCGTCCTACACTACTAATGAACACGTCAAAACCTATCAACTTAACCTTAACACCTCCGACTTTTGGCAATCCGATCATAGAAATTAATCCTAAACATTATTATCAAAGCGTGTGAAATTCTATGTCACACTTTCCTTCTAGGGGTAAGAATAGTAAGAGTGTCAAAACTTTTATACGACGCTCATTTAAATGCCATTTTTTTTTTTGCTAACTCTAATGCCACAAATTTGAAAAATCGATCACTTGAGTGTCAATTCTAATTTGTCTTGCCAAAAAATCCAACGTAGACTACGGTCATCCGAAGTGGCTTCACCAACACTAATGTGAACAATTATTTATATATATATATATTGAATTTTATTATTATTTCTTTAGGTAAAAATTCTAATAATAATAATAATAATAATAATAATAATAATAATAATAATAATAATAATAATCTACGTAAGATGATTTACCGGAATTGGCACTCAAATGATCGATTTTATTCTTATATTGCACTCAAGTAAAACAAAAAAACAAAAAAAAGTTTTGATACTCAAGTGAGCGACATATAAAAATTTTGATGCTCCTACTATTCTTATCCTGATTTCTTTTTATCTTCATGCTTCAAAGGCTCTTCTTCCTTAAATTCATGCATATTTTTTATTATACTTCTTCAGGCACCTACCATGAACACTAACAACCCGAAATGCTTAAATTCAGCAATCAATTTTACATTATTCAAACAAGAATTACAAAGTTCATTGATTAGATTTGTGATCAGTCATTGAAAATGAAAGTGCTTGCAAACACAGACGTCGTGAGGAAAGTAAAAGCTTTCCTTCCACCTGTTGAACATTTAACAATGCCCAGGATCTGTTTCATCGTTGACCCGAAAACAAGGCTCAGAAATATGGGAATTAATGGTGTCTGAGATTTGCTTGAGTAACTTCTCAGTAAATTGAAGCTGTAAGCTTTGATCACTTTTAGGAACATTGGGAGGAGATTGTCACTAAGACCCCGTCAATAGGAAAGCCAACACAATGTGTCTCGCCAACTTTGAAGTGACTTAGGAAACTTCCTTGCAACCTCTTAATGTCTCATTTTCCTTGGGTCTTTAGGGACGTGATTGAACTTCAATTCAACACCTTAACTCCTACTTTTGGCAAAAAAGAAAAGACTCTTCCATCTCGTCACAGGCATGTTTGTGGGTTAAACACAGCAAACAAGACCCATCACCTGACTCGTAATCAAGAATTCATTGAGGATGCTTCTTCAGGCTTATGTTTCTCATACTTTCGTACTAAATGGAAGCTAATCTTTGTCATTAGACTAAGGAAGGTAAGGTGGTTAGTAGTTCAACTTCCACGGAGACGCTTCCTTGGCAGTTAGCAAATAACATCCTCACATTTGTTGATAATATTTCGATAGATGAATGGCAGAATATTTATCCTTTAGGGTTGTCTTTAAGTAAGAGATCTTGCACTCCAATTTGCAGCTACCCCACTTAACTTTGCCTTCCCGATGTGAATCTTTCTGTCTTATTCTTAAAAATATCATCTGTGGGGTCCATGGAGTTCTCATTATTTCATAAGCTTCGAACTTCTTGGTTCTTCTTCCTCGTAGTTTTGTTGTCCACCATCTCTTCATCTCTGATCTTCCATGTATTTCTCTCATTTTTTAGACAAACGTTTTTGCCAAGGCCGTATTTTGCAATGGTTATTGTACGTCTTGTTGGGTGAATGAGTTCAACGACCTTTCTGCCGTGTAGACTCGCCTACTCAAAAAATCTCCATCCCCAACCAGTCACATCCATGTCCCCGGTATTGTCATTACCATGAATCCGAAGGTGGTCGAGCGCATGCTCAACACAAGATTCGACAATTACCCAAAAGGATCACACGGTGAATTGCAAAAGCAGTCTGGAATTGCCGGGCTTTGCCTGAAGAAAGGCCAAAGCTTGAAGAAAGGTGACGCCCAGTAAGGCCACCCTTGCATGGGCGAGGATTCACCTCGCTAGATCTAGCTAGTGGAACCCTCATCAATGCTCGCCCTAGCCCAAGTGAGGCCCGGCAATGGTTGGGCTTGCCCCAGGCCAGGGCAGCTCTCTTGCTACTGCTACTCCTCACTTTCCCCCAGTCTACCCTGCAAGAAAACTAAGGAAAGTTTTGGCCGACTCAAGAAATGGAAGTCGATGGACTCGAAGGCGTTATTGCCAAGCAACGTCGGGAGCTCATCGTGTCCCAGAACCTAAAATTTGACATCAACTACGCGTTCCAACTCCTAATGCAAGAAGCCATGAGTGCTTCTCTCTCTTCTTCGCAACCCTCAACGTCCTCCCCCAGCACTGGCAGACAACACTGTGTCAGCCAAAAACAACGGCAACGGTGACAGTCAATCGTTGGTGGCTGCTCTGATGTTCGGGGAGACGGAGAGGTATACACAAATAGGGATGTTAAAACCAAACTGAAACCATAACTAATCGGAAAGGATTAGTGCATTTTCAATTTAGATAATGACAAAATAACCATTGTTTTTATTCCTGTTCAGAATGGTTTAGGACTCAATTGACAAAATTAAAAGTTTCAGGCTAAATTAGCAAAAATATAATAGGTTTAAAACTTTCTAGATAATTTTTCCAGAACCAAGAGTTACATGACCATAGATAATTGTTGCATAGGATCTCCCACTAAGTGTATTTCGATGTAATCTCCGTCTTATATCAATTTGCACCCTAAGTTGGGATTACCATACTTATCAAAGAGGACAAAGGAAATCCAAGGACTTACAAGCCCCGTCATTTGGAATCCAACTTTTGACCTAAAGAAGCCTGGGCAAAATAGAGAATAGCACAAGAGATGACATTAGGCTGCAGCACTCTCTCAAAGTCCAGTAATGCAATGAGGCCTGAATCGTCCACACGGAACATGCAAGATAAGTGTGGTTTCGATATGGGTAAAAACTATTCCAAACCAACAAGTTTTGGTTAGGGTCCAATCCATACTATGGACCCCTACAAACTAGCATTTCTATGTCCATATATGAGGCGTCTCTAATATGATGGTTAGATGAGGCAAAGTTATCACTAGTCATGCATGTAAGAGGCAACCAAGAGATAGTTCCAAATGTTTGATCGGAGGCTTTCAATGAGAAAACATGTGTTATATCACACTAGGTACCCCTGACCAACAGAAAACATTACAACAAGAAGTCCAAAAAGTCTCGGGAGCAGCACAGACAGAGAAATATATGGCCATCACCTGACAAACTCTGCACAAGGCAATGCCCTCCTATGCAGGGGCGGCAGCCACTAAGGCTCAATAGGTAGGAGCAGTTATATCAGCTCATATGCACAAACAAATCCGTATGGCACAAGAGGCCATAAGAAAATCACTTATATAGCCTATCCATTGTATGCTTCAAGCTTTCGATGTCTGCCCCCACGATTTCATCTACCTTTTGCCCCTTGCTGAAGAAATGAAGTCTTGGCTGCAGCAAAATACAAAATCAGTTTCTCATACAAAAAGGTACCATGGAGATGAGAGTTTAATGAAGCCAAAGACAGAAAATTAACTCCCACACGGTTCTTGCTAATATTCTTAAGGAATGCATAGCTTAGGACATAAAATGTCAGAAAACGATGAAGATGACTCCAACTTTTTCATCATGGCAAGCTCATAGCACATCTCACTTCATTTAATGGGTGTCAATGAGGCTGGATCAATTTCTGTGCAAACCCAAACTGACCCTTTCTTAAGTTTTGAAATTCTCTTTTGTGACCCTAACTGCACCACATCAGCCCAAAGACAACACATCGCAGAGTTGAAACAAAGTTGAAGAATCTACGTACAACTGAGAACTGCAGCAACAATTCAGTTCAACTCCAAGTCCGACTATTTCTGCTTCTTATGACGTAAACCAAACCTATAGCAAGAACAAAAGAAAAAAAAAAAAAAAAAAAAGCCACCTGAACTAGACTAAACCTGAACATTTCCTGATCGACTCCAGTTGATTAAACTCAGTCTTCAATTCCCTTCGGGTTTTTTTGTACAACTTCAGGGTATCATGCACTTCCAGGAACACTGCTCATGTCTGTTTTTTCCATACCAAGGATTTGGTACCAAGCCCCATTTCTTACCCCCAGCACCAAAAAAATAAAATAAAATGAAATGAAATGAAAAACTCAAAAGATGGCAGCTGTAGTGAAGCTGTAATAGCTCCAATTAAAGAAATAACTAAAACATATTTTCCTAATGGCTAAGGAAAGAATGACCAACTCCATATTGCTCCAGTAAAGATCCATTTCAAGAAATTATAAAAGGTCAATTGGGTCAGATAAGTGTGTTCAAATGCTGTGCACTTGAAAAGCGCTAGATGTGGACAGTATAGAATGAAGCAACAACTGCTGTGGGCTCATGAAATCATACTGGAGCAAAAGATTTGGTGTTTTGGTAGCAGATTGATAACAGAATAGACTGTTATCTCTGTACCAAGATATAAACTCTATCAGAAGGAACCACCATCAGTTTGCAAGACATTTTAGATCACAATCAAGAATTTTCTTCCGTAGATAAGAGGGAGGCATCAAGACACAAATTTCTTCCCAAGAAGAGCTTGAGTTTTGAGAGCATTCCTCCATTTGCAGCATCAATTAGAAAAGCAATCCTCAGATCATCTTTGTTAGTGAAATTAAACATCCCGTATGCATTGCTTGAAAATAGCATTCCATAACATGCATAAACATTGGCTTACCACAGAGTCTATCCTCAGCTCCATCAATTTGTCTTGAATGCCCTCCTGCAGACAAAACAACAATTTTAGCTTCCAAGAGTAGAAAGCATTCCTATCATAGAAGAGACAGCCATGAGCATCACCATGGAAAACTTCCACTAAGATTAATGAAATGGTCTAGAGGGACTATGGGGAAACTTAAGAAGAAGCAAAAGATATTACCTGATCAATGTCAATTTTATACGTAGTCACGTGAGGGTACTTCTCATTCAATGCTTCAATGGCAGGGGACATGAGTCTGCCTGCAATACACAGATTAATGTGAAGGCTAAAATAACCTTTTCCATTCAAGTAACAGAGGATAACCAAGAGGAAGAAGTGCCTGGAGGACATTGACAAATGCCTAGATGGTTGAGATTACTTACAAGGACCACACCATACCGCAGTGAAGTACAAAATTGCTGGCGAAGACTCATCTATCAAAATCAATCAGACAAAAGCATAAGTTAATTTCATATTTTGGGGGCTGTTGAAGTGGTAAGCATTGCGATCCCATCTCTTCCGTGTCACACATGTCCAATAGCCATAAAGCAATAAGGAGTCGACAGCAGGAGAAGAACAAACCTCGGATCTTGGCAAGTACGCCATTGAACTGCTCTTCTGACTTGATAAGGTGCATCTTCGACGAACCTGAGATTGCAAGATTGGCCCGAATGAATTTATCAAATTTAAGCCATTCGGAATACACAATTCATCCAAGAGGCAGGAACTATCCACTATACGACCATTAACTTTTACATTCTTAAATAGGGAAAATAAGCAACCAACAGAAATGCCACAAATTATCAGCCTTTCAAGAAAGCATGAGCAACCCTGTCCATAACTGGGGACCATGAATTTTGCGCATTGAATCCAATTCCAACTATCACACCCTTCCTCATTTCATAACCCCCTTCCCCAAAATTGGGAGAAATATAGACAAGAGTCCACAGTTAGTCAAATGCCCGTTGTGTAGTGGATAGGAAGCTTGGTTTGTGGAAAGCAGGAAAAGATCTGAATTCCAACTGGGCGATTCGCAATCAAAATGCAATCTTTCAAGTCGCAAGTCGCGTTATTTCTTCAAACGGTACCGACACGCGAACGGGGCATAGCCGATGCTAGAATGGGACACACGTCGACAAGCAGACTGAGGAAGCAATCAAAAAACGAGGGAAAAGACGGGAATGCAGCGAAGCGGGTATTGATGAATCGGGGCGGAGGAGAGACAGAAACCGCACCCGGCGAAGGAGACGAAGCGGAGGAGAAGGTCCGGGGAAGAGAGAGCGCGGCGAAGGCGGCGGCGGCGGCGGCCTTGGGAGCGACGGCTCTGCATGCGGCGTCGGCATGACCCAGGAGAAGGAGGGGGAACTGGGGCCGTCGAGGGAGGCCGCCGGCTCCTGTGCGGCCGCTCGAGGTCCACGATCGCCGGAGCAGAGCCGCGCACCTCCTCATTGTGGGGTTGAGAGAGAAACAGAGAGAGAGAGAGAAAGAGAATGAAGGTGTGCAGAAAAACCAGAAGGAAAGCAAAGCCAGGAAGGAGATGCTTTGGGCCAGAAGTTGGGGTGCGATATGTCTTGTTGGGCCTGGACCGTTTGGACATTGGTTGGTCTAGCCCAATTTCGTGTGGTTGCATTTAGTTGCACATCTAGCCACATGATTTGGATTGGGATTGTATACATTGTATGAGTTTTAGGCCTGGAATTACCAATATTTCATGCTCTGGAGTATGGATTGATTCGGGACTTGGAACGCTGGTTTTATATCTCTCCTTCTCCACCAAGTAGACCTCGTCAAGGGCCTAGCTGCTAATGGGGCCGCCCACCAAATTCGTGGGCTTGGCTGCAGAAATAGGCCCGTTTGGGTGAGCCTGGCCGAGCTGGGCCTTCCTCTGCCGTTCCGAGCTGTCAAAGCTGTGACTTCTGTCCTAGTCATGATCAACACTCCTTGCCATTTCATGCCTCTCTAGTCTATATTTACCCAATCGACAACTCGACTTTGCTCAGTAACCCAAGACCGTTACTCTTTTTCCCCATCTCAACACTCCCCGTCATTTCATGGATAAACAATGTGTTCCAAATCACGTTGAGAGAATTTTAGCACATATGATTGGCCGGGCCTAGCTCCAAAAAGGGTCTCGCGCACCCTAGACCTGGGTAGGCCTGGACAAAGTTGATGCATGTCACCCCTTAGCCCATGTTAGGCCCATCCAATGACTAGGCCTATCCTATGGTAATTGTTTCGTTAACGGATTGCATCGTTCCATCAGATTCGATAAGCCATAGAAGGAGAAGTCACTGTACGCCCCAGATGATAGCAGCTCGGAACATTGGAAAGGCAAGAGACGAGAGTGATGGTATTGGATGCAGCCATGAGAATGGGGAACAAACTAATTCAATTTGGGAGGAAGGAGCTGAGAGAGAGAGGTTGGAAGTTCACATCCCCTTCAGAAAGTAATCCAATTTCTGGCGATGTTGGAGTCGGTTGTTGACCATACGATAACAAAGAGTGGTTGGCCAGAGATTTTAAGGGGGTGTGAATTACAAAGAAGGCAAGGGGGAAGTCGCCCACCCGTCCTTCCAGCAACCCCAATTTTCCAAATTGGAAACGGCTTTGATTTAGACGTCCATATGCCCCCACCCCCACTGACTCTTCCTCCTTTAATCCTCATCCTCGTTTATGTTGATTTGACCTAATTAGAATTTGCATATGCGCGTTGGCATAGTTTTGTTATGCACAGAATCTTACCTTTTGTTTTAAGTTTCGAAAAGGTCTACGAGCTGAATATGGAAACTTATGCCCAATGCCTTGCAAGTCTGACGAACGGATTAGATCCCGACTCAATTTGATTGAAATTTGATGGGAGGGATGCGAAGAACGTGTAGTAGGGACGGACAGAAGATGCTGTCCACCTGGAAAACCATGGGCTGAGCAAAAAGAGAATTGTGGAGGTGGTCTCCTTTCCTTGCGTGTATGCTTATCTGGGAAAAGCCAAGGCACACGCTAAGACAGAACAAGAAGAAAGAAGCTGAATTTGGTGGGAGGATTTGGAGTTTCATTTTGTTGTTGAGACCGTGCAGGGTGACATGGAAATTTAGGTCCATTTTAGGGGTGTCAGTAGATCGGGTCGGGTCGAATTTTGATGTTACCCGGCCCGAACTGAATCATAAAGGGCGCATACTATGACCTGACTGACCTGACCCGACCCGAAACACATTAGACCCGCATAAAAAATTCAGGTCAGGGCGGGCCGAGTATCGGGTTTTCCTTTTCTTTCCACTTCCCTAGTTTAATTTTTTTGAAGTAAAAGACCATTTAATTTTTTTTCCACCTCCCTTTCGCACTCTTTCCCTACATCCACCAAACAAATGAATCAAATCCATCACCAAAACCAGCTTCTGCTGCTTGATGCGCCCCAAGAAAATCTCTAGGGGGGATTTTTCTCTTTTCTCGATCGCCTTGAAGAAAAATTTTCCTTGCTTTGTTCCTAAACTTGTACTCTTCTTCGTCAAAGAGAAATACAGATGATAGAAAATTGCTCGATAGTGGGAAGGAAAGAGAGAATGCACAAAAAGACAGGATAATTTCAAGGTGCCGAGTCTCCGTAGCGAAAAAGCGCGATCCTCTGCAGTAGAGCCCACGACTAGGGGTGAAAAACCTAGCCTACCCTCGCAAGTTCCTCATTTTTGGAACCCTAACCTCCTCTGAACCAGGAACCTACCACCGTCACGGTTCCGAGTCGGTTCCGAGTTTCCAAGTTCTTTTTTTTTTTTTTTTTTGTCTCATTTTTTTGGTTTCATTTTCTGGGTAAACTATGCAACAATTGCTCAGTCCAACCATTATGTAAGATCTAAAGGAAAAGCTGTGTCTAATGTTCTAAGCCAGCATTGTGATATTCCAAAACACAAAACACTCTTTAAGTTTACAAGCAAACTTAGTTTTACGACCACGCCTCCCACCTTTCCTCTTCGATTTCACCGGAGCTCTTGCACCACTCCCAACATCTTCCTCGGGAGCCACCTGATGGACTTCCCAACGGAGTGCAGGAGAAGAAACACCATTGGAGTGAAGAGGCTCAAGACGGGAGCGTTTGGGGAGAGAAGCAGGGATAGGTAGACATCCGACGCCAAGAGGGAGACACGAGGGTTGCCGCCCGAGTCCATGGCCGAACCAATGCACTGCGCAAGGTAAGACGGAGGGAGGTTCCTCAAGGTGAGGTCCTCGAAGAACCGGTCGAGGAGGTCCGGATCGTTGGCGCAGGTCTGAAAACATCAATTCAAGCACCTGTTGGCAACGGCTGGAGGAGGAGGCGGCCAGAGGAGGGCAGAGCTCGTCTAGGTCGACGATCAATCATGGTAGGATTTTCTTTCAAACACATGAAACCAATAATGTGTTTGGGGCCGAATAATGTTTGCGGCAGCTTGCCGTAAGCCTTGGCAAGCTGCTGAGAACTGGACGCCAAAGGCACAGTTTGCCTCCTCTTCCCATCGTAAGCCGCGGCGACCTGTCGAAAACCGGATGCCAAAGCACCATCTACCTCTCCAACTCCTTCTCGTGATTCCTGCGAAAGATGAAGAACTTCAAACAAGATATTGAGAAAGATGAAGAACTTCAAACAAGATCAAGTGCACAATTCTGAAGACGATTTGTATTTCCGAATGATGATCATATCATTGTATCTCAGTACAATTGAAAGATAGAATGTGAATAAACTTCTGTTGTTCTATCTTCTTAGATCAAACGTACTAAACTTGCTTCAGTGTTTCGGATTTGAGCTGTTCTTCATTCTCTGAAACTTTCTTCTCTTCTGTATCAAGATCCCTTCTACCTTCGTTGATAATCTTGATAGCTTGTTCTCTCAAAACTTGCGACTTCTCTCTCTTGCTATATTTCTATCTGTCTTTCTTACTTCTTATGTAAAGCAAAGCAAAGTACTTATACCGGGATATGTAACAACTTAGTTACAAAGGAAAACAGAATATAGTAACTACTTTTAACAGAAAG
The DNA here is from genome assembly GCA_017140255.1 of Eucalyptus paniculata subsp. matutina. NCBI lineage: Eukaryota > Viridiplantae > Streptophyta > Magnoliopsida > Myrtales > Myrtaceae > Eucalyptus > Eucalyptus paniculata. The sequence continues at coordinate 928,751 of CM029438.1, read as the reverse complement.
AATCTATTTGACTAAGCTTTAAGACTTTGGCGATCCAAGTCATTAAGCTCTCAAGCATCTTCGTTCATTGATCATCTGGCGATCCAAGTCATTAAGCCCTCGAGCATCTTCGTTCATTGATCATCGATCCAGGCATCTTTGTTCAGGAGGTCTCTTTGTTCAGGAGGTCCTCTGTTCCTCTGTTTTTGCTTCTACATTTGAGCTTTATACTTAACATCCCCCCGCAAATTGGGAAGGGGATTGAATCCCATTCCTAATTTGGTGCGAAGAGACAGATGAGCTGAGTGAGAAATAGACTTAGTGAATATGTCAGCTACTTGAAGATGACTTGGAACATGTTGAATAGAAATGGAACCAGATGATACTTTTTCCCGAACAAAGTGGAAATCAACTTCGATGTGCTTTGTTCGTGCATGTAGGACAGGATTGGCTGTGAGGGAAATAGCTGATTTATTATCACGGAGAATAATGATGTAGCTTTGGTGAGAGGAATTCCAATATCGCGTAGAACAAAACCAATCCAAGTTAACTCAGCTGTTGTAGATGCTAATGCTCGATATTCGGCTTCTGTGGAGGACTTTGAAACAGTAGTTTGTTTCTTGGCTGACCATGAAATCAAGTTTGAGCCTAAGAAGGTGCAAAATCCTGTAGTAGATCGTCGAGTAATAGGACAACCTGCCCAATCAGCATCGAAAAACCATAGAGATTTGTTAAACTATTAGAGTGAAGATAATAGCCAAGATGAACAGTTCCTTTGACATATCGTAATACTCGTTTTAATTTATGAAGATCGGCCATTGTGGGATGTTGCATCTTCTGACAGAGGAGATTTGTTGCAAATGCTAGATCTGGTCGAGTGATGGTTAAGTATTGAAGACCACCTACCAAGCTTCTGTATTCAGTAGGATCCATCAGGGGAACTTCAGCATTTGTCATAGCAATTGGCCGCAATGCCAGAGGTGTAGAAATTGGTTTACAATCTATCATCCGTGCTCTTTTGAGTAGATCAACTGCATATTTTGTTTGACATAAGAACATGGTCTGTAGTGTATGCTTCACTTCAATACCTAGGAAGTAATGAATATAGCCGAGATCTTTCATTTGGAAGTGAAGACTAAGGTTCTGGATTAATGATTTTAAGAATTGAGTAGAGCTTCCTGTAAGAATGATATCATCAACATACGAAGTAATATCATGTCGATTCAAGTATGAAGCACAAACGAGAGATGGATCAAATGCTTTATGACAAAGCCAATTTCAAGAAGAAAGTTGCTGAATTTGTCAAACCAGGCTCTTGGTGCTTGTCGAAGTCCATATAATGACTTGTGAAGAAGACAGACATGGCTTGATTTTTGCGAATCAATGAAGCCGGTGGCGTTCCATGTAAACCGTTTCATATAAATCTCTATGAAGAAATGCATTCTTCACATCAAGTTGATGTATTGTCCATTGTCTTGTGATAGCTATAGAAAGTACTATACGTATTGTGGCATGTTTGACAACTGGACTGAATGTTTTGATAAAATCCAGTCCCGCTTCCGATGGAATCCTTTGGCTACCGGCGAGCCTTGAGTCTTTCTAGACTACCATCGATGTGAGTTTAGTCTTAAATACCCACTTGACCTACAACATTCATCTGGTCTGTTCTTGGGACTAATGTCCAGGTATGATTATTATGGAGGGGATTCATCTCTTCTTGCATAGCATTGTACCATCTGTATCGCTAATGCAGATTTAATGGATCTTGGTTCCATAGGAACATGATACTCAGCCAAGCAAGCATATCTTGGATTTGGCTTGATAATACCTGATCTGAGTCGGGTCTACATAGGATGACTACTAACATTTCTCTGAGAAGAGGACAGATCATGAATATGTTGTTCTGTGTCAGAGTTAGTAGTGCTAGGTAGAGTACCTGAGAGGGATGTAGAATTCTGACCGGATTGAGTTTCTGGGATATCATCATTTTGCCTTGATGTCAGAGGAATATCTTGGAACTGTATTGATACTGATGAAGGTTGTTGATGTATCTGCTGATTTTCATAATTATCCATAGTAGGATGATATTGACTTCTCCCTTCGATGATGGGAGATACTTTGCTTTGCTTTATATCTTTTTTTTGAAGATTCGAGCAATTTGACTCCTTCAATCCACTTTGTCTATACAAAGGAGTATATTGACCATATTCATTGATCACGTTTTTGTGAAAGGAAATGATGTTTCATCGAAGGTAACATGTCTACGATATATACACGATTATCGGTAGGTACAAGGCATCTATAGCCTTTATGTATATCAATCTTGTATCCCAGAAAAATACAAGGAAGTGATCTAGGATCGAACTTGTGTCTTGAATAAGATCTTAAGCACGGATAACAAGCACAGCCAAATACCCGTAGGTGATCATACGTGGCCGAGTATTATGAATCTTTCTATATGGTGTATCCATGTTTAGCTTTGGTGTTGGAAGTACTGTTTATTATGTAGTTTGCTTTGTAACAAAAGCATCGACCCAAAACTTCAGTGGGATCTTGGAATGATATAGCATAGCCAATCCCAATTCAACAATATGTCTATGTTTTCTTTCGGAAACTCCATTACATTCGGAGTGTGAGGACAAGATAAGCTGTTGTTTTATTCCACAATGTTGCGAGATGATCTTGAAACTTTCTACTTACAAACTCTCCCCCTCCATCACTTTGAAAGATCTTAATCTTGTGATTGTATTGTTTTTCCACTAATGTCTGGAATCGACTAAAGATATCAAAGAATTCAGATTTCAACTTCATTGGATATAACCAAGCGTATCGTGAGAAATTGTCAACAAAAATCACATAGTATCTAAACTTTTGCAAGGAGTCTATCGGTGATGGTCCCCGATGTCACGTGGACCTTTTCTAGAGATGAAGTTGATATGGAATTTGACAAAGGAAATGATAGAGCTGTACTTTTTGCTATTTGACAGTGCTGCAAATATTTGAAGAAACTGAAGTAATCGAAGTAACATGAATCAGTTTACGATGATGTAGATAATCCACTATTTGAGTATTCGCATGAGCCAATCTTTGATGCCATACTTCGCATTGACTCGCATACGTCTTTGAGTGAAAAAGGCTGTTTGCGATCCGTGTATTGACTTGATAAAGGCCCTTAGTCTTCTTTCCGAGCTGAATTGTTGCCTTGGTATTGTTGTCCTTTACATAAACACCAAGTTTATCAAAGATAAAAGTGCAAGGGTAGTCATCGATAAGCTTAGATACGAAAAGAAGATTCTTCTTTATTTCGGTACTATAAGAACATCATTAAGAGGTAATGTGTTTACTACATTTTCAGGTAAGTGTTACCAATGTGTGTAACGAGGTAAACAAGATCCATTTCCAATCATTCTTTGTATCGAGACCTTGATATTTAGAAGAAGTATGAAGAATACCAGAATTCGCACTGATATGAGCAGTGGCTCCTGTGTCAGGGTACCATTCACTTCCTTTTGGATCTTCAATATGAATTGCTGTCAGAGCTGCTGGAATTTCTTCTACTTGATAGGAATTGTCAAAACGGTACCAACAGCGGAGAGCATCATGCCCAGGTCGCTTACATATTTGACATTCTAGTCTAGCAACCTCTGTATCTTTCTCATCCTGCAAACTTTTCTTTGAGTTTAACAGAGGAGGATAAGATTTGTTGTTTTGATACCTTTGAGGTTGTGTGGCATAAGGTCGAAATCCTGTGTAGTTGGAGGAAAGACATTCTTTTGCCTTAGATATTGATCTCCCGGTCTTTGAAAAACTGCATCTTCTCGTAATTCTGATTTCTTTCAAGTATAACCAAACGCTCGTCCTGTTGTTACCAGCGGTTACGCTCGACCAAAACTACGACCACCTCTATAGCTTCCTCTCGAGCTAGAAAACCAGTAGGTTGTGAAAGATATTCTTCATCAATACTTTCTTTAGGATACATTTGAATCTTTCTTTGGCCAAAATAAGCCAAACTAGGATTGAACCGACTTAAAGGAGTAGGTCTTCATTCTAGATTCAAATCTCTCTAGTTGAGCTATAACTTCGTCATAGTTAGGTTGGGGCTTCAAACAATATATGGTGGTCCGAAGTTGCTCATATTCTGGACCTAGTCCTTCTAGTATACCAAAGATCTTGGTTATTTCATCTACGGTTTACCAATAGCATTCAACGATCACATATATTTTTGTACTCTACGAGATAAGTAGAGAGGTTTTGATCAAGTTTACGCGGGATTGTAATTTTCCTCTAAGCTCGAACTCCTTTGCTATTGATTTTTGTGTAAATCGTTTTAGAAGAGACTGCCAAACCTCAAAGGATGTTTCTAAACCAATGATTAGGCTTAGAATATTTTCAGTGACAGCCCCACTAATCCATGATGAGATCAACTGATCTGTTCTTGTCCAATCAATGTAATCAGGATTAACAAGTTCTGAGTCACATCCTTCATCATCGTTGTGCAATATTCGTGAAGGAGCTACAACATCACCATTAACAAAACCGAAGAGGTCTTGACTCTTCAGAAACCTTTGAATTTGAGCTTGCCACAACAGAAAATTGTCTTCGGCGAGCTTGATTGTAACAAAGTTTGAGATGTTTACGTGAATTGGAAACGGATATTTTGGTGATCTTATTGCCATTGCTTCAGACTTTCAGATCAGATCAAGTTATACAAACAACCTACAGCTCTGATACCATGTGAAAGATGAAGAACTTCAAACAAGATATTGAGAAAGATGAAGAACTTCAAACAAGATCAAGTGCACAATTCTGAAGACGATTTGTATTTCCGAATGATGATCATATCATTGTATCTCAGTACAATTGAAAGATAGAATGTGAATAAACTTCTGTTGTTCTATCTTCTTAGATCAAACGTACTTAACTTGCTTCAGTGTTTCGGATTTGAGCTGTTCTTCATTCTCTGAAACTTTCTTCTCTTCTGTATCAAGATCCCTTCTACATTCGTTGATAATCTTGATAGCTTGTTCTCTCAAAACTTGCGACTTCTCTCTCTTGCTATATTTCTATCTGTCTTTCTTACTTCTTATGTAAAGCAAAGCAAAGTACTTATACCAGGATATGTAACAGAACTTAGTTACAAAGGAAAACATAATATAGTAACTACTTTTAACAGAAAGAATCTATTTGACTAAGCTTTAAGACTTTGGCGATCCAAGTCATTAAGCTCTCAAGCATCTTCGTTCATTGATCATCTGGCGATCCAAGTCATTAAGCCCTCGAGCATCTTCGTTCATTGATCATCGATCCAGGCATCTTTGTTCAGGAGGTCTCTTTGTTCAGGAGGTCCTCTGTTCCTCTGTTTTTGCTTCTGCATTTGAGCTTTATACTTAACAATTCCTACCTTGCATCGGTGCAGGAAGTTAGGGCAGACAAATCATCAGCAGGAAAAGGAGAGAGGGATACAACCTCAAAAAGCTACACAAGTAAGATTGGCAAATTTTTGTCATTACTTGATCCGTTTATTTCTTAAATAAAATTTTAGAAAATTATGGATTCAAGATGTGTTATAAGCATAGTTTTATAGTAATACACAGTCTCAGAGTACTACAATCGACACTAAATTTTCATTATCACTCTTTCTCAAGAGAGTGGAGAGGTTGAATTCTAGGGAACGACCTGCAATCAAAATAGTGAGATTTGGAGGTTTGTTACACTTATCAGAGCATATTATGGCTTGATAAACAAATAGAAATCCTAAGGATGTAAAATTTGAACTTCCACATACGATTTTGTTGACTCCCTTAGAGATGTGGCATTAATTTTCTACCTCTATGTTACTAGAAAGCAAGTAAAACTTGACCAAATACGAGAATCTTCATAATTAACTCTTATATTTATTCCCATGAGAAAAATTACATTGCATAAGATTGAGAAGAAGCTTGATGAGCCAAACAATGATTCAAATTTTATAATGTATTTTTTCTCCACATTTGCCACTCTTCTCTTTCCAAATCCACTCGAACAGTTAATAGTTGATTTGTGCCCCTCCTTAAAAATGTGGATAGTATTAATGAATACGCATGGGTTTACTTGTGTTGGACGATCTAATAAAGTGGCTAAATACGAGAAAATTTGAAAGTAAGCAGTTCGTTGGAGGTTGTCTTCTTTTTCTTCAGATAATTTTCTATTCAAACTTTCTAGTTCATCGTGAACATTAACATTATCATTATTATACAACACATATTTTTTGTTCTCTCTTATTTATTATTTCTGCACAAATAACAAAGAAGAGAAAAGAAAAAACAGGCGTAGTATAATAATGATAATGCTAATGTTCATGATGAACTAGAAAGCTTGAATAAAAAATTATCTGGAGAAAAAGAACACAACCTCCAACGTAGTGCTTACTTTCATATTTTTTCGCATTTAGCCGCCTTTTTAGATCATCCAGCACAAGCAAACCCCATGCGTATTCATTAATACCATCCACATTTTTAAGGAGGGGCACAAATCAACTGTCAACTGATCAAGTCGGATTTGAAAAAAAAAAAAAAGTGACAAATGTAAAACAAAAAATACATTATAAACTCTGAATCCTCATTAAGTTTTTTCTCAATCTTATGCAATGAATTTTTTCTCGTGAGAGTAAATATAAAAGCTGATTCCAAAAATTATGGTATTTTGTCAAGTTTCACCGTTCAATTGCAACTCGTTTCTTAGAATTCAACCTCTCCACTCGCTTGAGAAAGAGTGGCAATGAAAATTAGTGTCGATCGTAGTACTCAAAACTTGCATATTACCGTAAAACTATGCTCAAAACACATCCTTGAACCTATACTTTCTAAATTTTTATTTAAGAAATGAACTGATTAAGCAACAACAAGAATTTGCCAACCTTACTCATGTGTGGCTTTCGGAGTGGCTTTCTGAGGTTATATCCCCTCTCCTTTTCCTGCTGATGAATTATCCGCCTAACTTTCTACACCATTGCGAGGTGGGAATCACCAGAAGGAGCCAAAGATGCAAACGGCGCCTTTGGCGCCTGGTTCTTAGCAGCTCATTGCGGATTACAATGGGAAGAGGAGGAGGCAGACAGTGCCTTTGGCGTCCAGTTCTCAGCATGCTGAGACTTACGATGGGAAGAGGAGGAGGCGGCATCCATTTTAGGCTGCAAATTTAGACAACATGTGGCTGAGTGTGCTTTTAGAAGGAAATAACAGAAATATCAATCGAAACAAACATAGCGAGGAAGAAGCATCAGAAATAGTCAAATTCATTTTTCAAAATACAAAAGGCTTACACCATAAGTACCATGTAGCACCTAACTATATTCTGAAACAGTTCAAATAACAATTATACTAATGCCATAGGCACATGGCAACCAAAGTGTGACGTCATGGAAAATGTTGCATTAGCCAAAAAGGTAGCCAATGCAAAGAGGGTCTGTCGATTAAAGAAGACTCAAAGAAATAAACTTATATTGAGAGTGGTTCTCCAGTTTAATTTCCTTAAAAAGGAAAACAAGCCTTAAAAGCTCCAAGATATGAATGATCTTGCTCACTCTCTCCAAAGGATAAAGAAAGTTAGTATTCTAGACTCTAGCAATGCCCATGCAATGAGCTTGAGACACATATGATGCAGACACAGAGGATAGAGCCTGCATCACACTCGATGTGCTTTCACAAGCAAGAAAAATGTTAAGAAGCTCTGACCTCATGACCCACAAAATAGCAAATAAACTGGAAGTTATCCCCAACACATGTGATAAGTCGTTCTCCTTCAAGGCTCTGTTTGGAAAACTAATGAAAGAGGGGAGGATGGAATTGGTATGAAGTTTGCATAATTTTAGATTTCTGTGAGAGAGATATAAAGGGAAAATTCTAAATCTATGCACATTTCAATTTTGAAACCCCACCCCCCAAGTTCCTCCACCTCCTAAGTACCCAAGCAAAGCAGAATGCAACATTGTTTAGAATCTGCTGTTGTTTACAGGAAGGCAACAAAACTATCGGTGAACATTAACATATAATTGTTGAGACATTGTATTGTGTGAGCATGCACTCATAAGTAGAAAGTAAAGATAGCCCAAGACAGAAAGAACTCATGCATTGAGGTTGTCCTGCTATACGATTACAAATTTCTCGCCAGAAAATAGTAGCGCTAAAAATCATATTACCCCTTGAGAAACTATTGACCTAAAGTAGCAGCTGCGTAGCTTAGCTTATGATCAGATGTAGCGACATGAAGAGAAGACTCCTCTATTGAGCAGGGAAACCCTAGAAATTCAGAAAAGAGAAAGAGAAAAGAGAGGAATTAGGCGACTCAGGTGTGAGCGCAAGCACGAGTAGACCTAAGCGGTATGGGGGGAGCGAGATGCTTACCTCATCAGAAGCGGCGTCAGCGAAGCTCGAGAAAATAGTCGCCTAGTGTGAGGAGAGAGTCCAATGGAGATGGTCAAGGTGGCTAGGTTGAGTCAATCTGAGGAGAAGGATCGGCACTTCCAGAAAAAGAAAAGCCCCCGCTCTCAAAGTAGATAACAAGAGGGAAATGCGTCAACAAGTTCCACACCTTTTGCTCAAAAGCATCTCAAACAGCCTGAAAACAGCCTGAATTACTTCCAGCTTCAACAATAAACCACAACAGACTGAACAGGCAATTGTGTTGCAAGAAATCGGAGGATAACTCATGATTGAGACAGGCAAGAGTTGCCACTAAATCAGAAAGAAAAATGTAGAAGAAGAGGAAAAGTGTAATCAAACATAGATAGGATGGCAAATCAGCATATCATCATCATCAAAGTTTGCAAAATATAAACTAATTTTCCACAATAAAAATCTAACCAACAGAACCTCTTAGAGGAATCTATAATGTGAAATGGCTTGCAAAGAACTGTAGACTTTAATATAAATACATTCTTTCTTATAATTAGCAAATAAGTAATTCGCTAGTCCCAAGGTACAAAAGGTGCGGACGCATCTATTCAGAGAAACGGATCTAGGAAGCCAGGACTCCAAGCAATGCAGCATATTTCACCTGACAAGCATCTCTTCCAAAGTATTCAAACGGAGAGAACATTCTCAGTGTTGACCGACATATGACGAGACAGTATGACTAGCAATTTCCCATGCATGGTACTCATATCAAATACGAAACCAACTATAACGGCACCACACTCCTATTCTCTTGATCCAAACAACATGTCGATCAAGCACAGGAGGGCTAATCAGCATGCTCAACTCAAACCGCAGTCCCTTTGAAATTTTTTCATTCAAACACACATTGGGGAATTTTAAAAACTCTGCAGAACATAGTCTCGACAAAATTCATCTAATAATACACACATCATACGCAGAAGGGAAGACCCTAAAACTTCCCCGCCCCACCCAGCACCAAGCCCAAGCCCTCACGCGGTCCCGCCCCAAACCACTACGCAGCCGTCCTCACTCCTTCAAGCGGAACTAATGGGGCGTACCCATCGCCACAACCAGATCGACAGGTCGCAATCGCCTCATCGTCCTTAACACTCGAATTCGCCGGACCCACTCAATATGCTAATTTGAGACTGTGGTTTGGATCGTCGTTAGGAACCACAACCTAAAAGCATTCAAGGTTTTGTTTGGATGGCTTAAGCGAGAGTCTTTGACACGTATCTTGAACCAAAAAGACCAAAATGTTAGCATTGTCTTACATATTGCTGTGTCCAAAATGCAACTCGAGATATGTTTCATGCTAGTTCAATTCAACGATATCATAATTGTTCATGCTTTTATGTTTCGATCTTTGAATTCCATATAGTCTAATCTAGGAATGTACCTTAAAATGGGTGGGTCGGATCATATTTGGATGAGGATGATGCCAATTCAAATTTACCCTTTGTATCTCATATTCATCTACTTTTACATAATAGCATTTTAATGACTCATATCCGACATCGTCTCGATCCAAGTCATACCCAGTCCAACTCATTTGATTGTTCCAAGAGAGTATCGAGAGAAAAGGAAGCTGAGTCAAAGTCAATTCTTTTTCTTTTTGGATCAGTTTAGTCAAAGTAGATGGAAAAGAGAGACAAGAAAGACCAATAAATAAACAGGCGACATGGAAAAGAGAGCGACAATCCACTGATTCCCAAGAAATCCATCCATTCTTGGCCCGTTTTGGCCAATCAACTAATTGATTCGTCTAACTCGTGATCTACAACCCTACTTTTCTTGAGAGCCGGTTAGGCCCGACTTTAGGAGGAAAAAGATAAAAGTCACTTTTAGAGAACTTTATTAGTGCACACGCTAAAGAAATTTACTCTTTCTTTAGTACCATCAGTCCTAAATCGACTGTGATTCATCAAGGCTGACTTCCCTTTCTCGATCGTAGTTGGTAAGTGATGCTATTGTTGTCGTAAACAAGTACATAAGAGATAGTTCATTTATTGCATTTCACATATTCTAATGTATTTTAGTTTGTTTGGGAGGTATTCGAACCCGAACAAGAAACACTCAACGTATTTAAAAGTAAACATAAATAGCAAAAAGTTCTTTGAAAAGTATACTAAATTAAATATCATTGCAGCTACTAGCTCCCTGATATAGAATTACTCTTACCTTATCCTTTTTCTTTGTGCTAATTCTTTTCTCCTTTCTCACACAAACATTACCATCTTATTCTAAATGAGGAAATGGGCACATTGTCATGATATCTAGCATCCATGGACGAAAAAATTGCATTTACAAAGTCCATTGTCACGAGCACATTGGTGAAAACAGATTTTGCCTATTGGTGTATTTTTCGCTTTAATTCATCATCACTAATCATCTCTCAAGTTTCCTTGTATTGACCTTATTCATTAGCATTCGAGAAGTCATTCGTGAATCTATCATAATGCGAAACGTGATAACTCAGATGAAAACACAACTAACCGATTTTGTTATAAAAAAAAAAAAAGAAATATCTCCAGCTGTCATGCACGTGCAGATAATTATCATTCTCTATTCTCAGCTTTTGGTTATCCACGGGCAGCTTTTTTTTCTCCTTTTGACATTTCCATTTTAATTTGCATGCATGTCGAAACTCGCTTTCAAAGACTCAGACACACCATATATAGTCTAGCATCAAGGGAGCACCTTCTGCACGCCATTTCCTTTAGCGGTAGTGATGTGCCGGAAAAAGCAACCCCACCCAACAGAAAGAGAAGTTCAAATTTTAGTTCCAAAATGGGACGAGGAAAGTGAAAGCTCGAACGGTCCACGAATCTCGAATCAGCTTCCATTAGTCTTTTGTTTAAAAATCACCAATTGTTACTCTGGCCCCGAATTCGTGCCCATTAGTCTTTTGTTTAAAAATCATCATAAATTGTCCAAAATTTTCACATCCTAGAGTGGTTTCATATTGGAAATGATTTTTCATGTCACCTTATTAATGTGGATTTATTATTACATGGAAATGCCACGTCAAGTTGGAAGCTGATAAATTGGAAATTGGTGATTTTTTTAAGACAAAACAAAATCCAAAGCGAATTTGAGATCGAACTTAAAATTCGAGATTTTTTTAGGCAAAAGAAAAATTCGGAAAAGATTTGGAATTGGACCTAACTTAAAGTTTTTTTGTTCTTTTAAGCGAATTAGGCCCGCATTGCACGTCGGATGGTCTAATTACTGCTCGCTCCCGCTGATCATGGCTTGACGCTCGGGAGGTGATATCGAGTTTTTTTTTTTGCTTCGCATGCTTCCTTGCTCTGGTAATCGCGACTTCCTCTTTGCCTTTTGGTGTTGGGGAGGCGAAGTCGAGTGTACGTTTCGAGCCGCATTGCGGGTGGGTGTAACGCGCATGCCTGCTCGTCTCCTTTTAACGTGCACGGCAGCGCCAGGACGAGGGCGAGATCACCGTGGTCTTTTGTAGGACTAGGGCTAGAGTGGTTGGTAGGATTTAACCCTTAGGAAGACGGGTCGGTTTGCGAGTTCTTGTAGATGATCTTCGCACTTTTGGCTCTTTTTTGTTTTGGTCTTGGTTTTTGCTTAGTTTAAGGCCTTGGACTTACGGAAATGAACCGTCTTTTTTGAACTTGGTGGACTGTGTGGACCGGGTGCTCGCTGAATGCGGAGTTCGTGTTATTCAAGAGCGTTTGAACTTAGTTTATGGCCTTGTAGATGATCTTCGCGCTATGAAGTTGTCTCCTTTCGCGCTTTTTTGTTTCAGTCTTGGTTTTTGCTTAGTTTAAGGCCTTGGACCTATGGAAAGGGACCGCCTTTTTTGAACTTGGTGGACTGTGTGGACTGTGTGGACCGTGTGTTCGCTGCATACGGGGTTGTGTTATTCAAGAGCATTTGATATAGAAAATTCTCGCAAAAATCGAAAGGCAACGGAGTATATCAAAAAATTCTGGCTCTGTTTATTGAAGACTGTCACAATGACTATCTCTACAGATTTTAGTTTATTCATTTCTTTTACCCTTCGAGGAGGCCGAACACATATTGGTAAATAGCTTTGCATCCGTTTATTAGTCATTACTATATTTTGGAACCTTTGACCGTTAGAAGGATGAAAATGGAAACATAGAGAATATACACGTCGACACTTCTCTTTTTTTTGGTCTAAACACGTCTACACTTCAAAATGTGTAATTTGTCGCTAAATTTGTTCTTGAAGCAGCGTTTCTGTAAAGATTTTTTGGGAGTGGACGTTCTCATTCATTTATTTTAGAGCATGATCAGCTGCGATTAGATACAAGGCAAGAAATCGAGGTTCATGCGTATGACATACAATGGGTAATTTCAATCTTATTATATGGGGAATTGCATGTGTGTTATCTCACTCATTCGTTGAGCCTTTTAAAAGTTAGCTTTTTCCTAATCCTCCTATTGGGAAGTTGTTTTTCAAACATGAAACTGTCGATTATGCAATCGCAAGAAAAAAACATCATAAGAGAATTGGGAACTTCTGCTCTTTGAGAATTTTTTTTGTGCTTCTCCCTGCAAATGCTTTATCATGTTAAAGGAAATACTTTTTGGTGCATAGGTGTAGAATGCTCAAGGAATTGTGTAATTCTTCATGGAAATAACAAAAACGCATCACCTAACGTTAGCTTCTTTTTCAAAGTCATGATTGGCAGTCATTTTTTTTGATCTTTTGGTATGTTTCCACCCTCTTCTATTTACAACATTGTAATACTTTTTCCCAACTTATACCTTCTTTACCACTAGTCAATACAAGCTAATTTCTTCTCACTTTCATCCGACTGTATATTGACTTGTACCTGTTGAAAAGATATTGGTTATCCTTGAAAATAAAATCTTTTAAGGTCGTGTGCCTTGTGCTGTTTGTAAACTTTGAAAGCTTACACTACTTGATATTGCATGCAATAGTTGCATATGTCCTCTTGTTTAACTTATTTGAGACTTTATGCAATTGCATAACTTAATTATTTTTTGTTGAGTCATGAGTGAGGACATACGCGGGTAATCAAAATACAACATCAATATTGGCTTCTCATTGAGGAGTTAGCAACATAATTAGTCGGCCTACTGTATTTTACCTCTAGCATGCCCTAATCCAAAGCTTCACCCTGTGAATGAGTCTGGGCACAGATCTTTAATGAGTGACTTGGTTAAGAAGAAAAGATTGAAGAAGGCAAGTGAACATATCAACTAAAAATCCCTGCTTAACGGACTCTTTTCTGAACTTCAAAAACTTTATGTTTAACAAGTTTTGTGTATAGAAACTTTATTTGAATATGAAAGCAAATTTGAGCACAGGCTGCACAGCCCTAAAGATCTAACACAAACTTATTATTTATCAGTATTCTACCTAGTGGTGTAAACCAATTACTAATAGAACTTCTATTGTAAGCAACTGAGAGAAATAAAAAGTTCTATTTGACCTATGCTAACTTATGAAACGGTAGAATGTCTCTTGAAATTCTTTGCTTTTGCATCAAATAATTGCCAGTTAGAAAGTAGTGCATTTGTTTGGTTAGATTGTGAAGGAAATCTCGTGTCATTTGTTGAGTTTGTCCTTGTTTTTTTTTTCTTTTGATTGAGAAGAAATAGGAAATTGATTTGAAAATATGCAAAAAGAAACAATAAGAAGTGGCATGAGATATCATGTCATGCTATAGAAAGTAAAAGTTTCTCAAGGAATATATCTATTGATTAATTTAACAAAACTTAACCATCCAGTATATAACTCGACATATGTGGTACTCAGACAATCTTGAGCCTTGATGAAGAAATAGGCATATACTTCAGGTAGTTGACCTTTATATTTTCGCATCTACATAACCTGAATAAGTCACGTTGTTAGCAATTACATGAATCATTTACGATGTTGTGATTTTGTTTCAGATTATTGCCTATCAAGTGCTCAAATGATTTTAGTTGGGCTAACTTGTTATGCAATATTTCAGTAATGTGATGCTTGTGCAGCCAACTTTCTCCTGAAATTTGATTTGGATAGGCATGATCATAGTTTGTCGCTTTGATTCTATCGTAAGAAAAAGCTCTATTTTACAATAGATGTTTTTCTAATTGCAGTACATTCCTCCAAAATTTGCTCCAACAATCTCAAGACTACTTAATCAAAATATCTGTTTGGAGGATTCAGGTGGGAGGCAATGGGAAGTGACTTTGTCCGAGGTCGATGGATCATTTGCATTCTAGAGAGGTTGGAATGCTTTTGCATGCCACCATGGTTTAGAATTTGAATATTTTCTGTTGTTCTATTACCTGGGTTCCCACTTCAGGGTCGACATATACAATTGGATTGGATGCAGAAAAGTAGATTTTCTAGAAAACAGGACCAGTAAGAAAATAAGTAGGAGTACTAGAAATTCTTTGGATGACCCCACTAGTGAGAAGATTTCACGTGAGAGCGCTTCAGTTGTTTCTGGGGCATTGGCTGAGCTAGATCAATGCCATCGCAGACCAAACGTGGAAAAGTCAATGAAACAGACTGCATCGATATGTCTAAAGAGTTGTGGAAAAATCCATCATCTTTCCAAAACGGTCATTGCTAAAGAATTGAGCTTTATGATGGATAGTAAGCCAATATCGCGTAATTATTTGTGCACCCGCACGCAGATGTGGTGGGGTCTAACCCCACTCAATCATTCCTTTAGGTAGACAAATTAAACCCCACACTTATTAATTGACCAATTTCTTCCTACTTTTCCTATGTAGGACAAGGAAAATGCACTTAGTTTATTTTTTACAAACAAACCTCCAACATTATCTCCCTCATTCGCTGAGCCTTTTAAAAGTCAACTTTTTCCTAATCCTCCTATTGTAAAGTTGATTTTCAAACTTGAAACTATTGATTATGCAATCGCAAGAAAAAAACATCATAAAAGAATCGGGAACTTCTGCTCCTTGAGAATTTTGTTTGTGCTTCTCCCTGCAAATGTTTTATCATGTTAAAGGAAATACTTTTCGGTGCATAGGTGTCCAACTAATCATATTATCAATAGGCTGCAAAATGGAAGCTTGTGCATAATGCTCAAGGAATTATGTAATTCTTCATGGAAAGAACAAAAATGCATCACCTAATGTTAGCTCCTTTTTCAAGGTCATGATTGGCAGTCATTTTTCTGAGCTTTTGGTATGTTTCCACCATCTTCTATTTACGACACTGTAATACTTTTTCCCAACTTATAACTTTTTTACCACTGGTCAATACAAGCTAATTTCTTCTCTCTTTCATCCTATTGTATATTGACTTGTACCTGTTGAAAAGATATTGGTTATCCTCGAAAATCAAATCTTTTAAGGTTGTGTGCCTTGTGCTGTTTGTAAACTTTGAGAGCTTATACCGCTTTATATTGCATTCAATAGTTGCATCTGTCCTCTTGTTTAACTTATTTGAGACTTTATGCAATCGCATAACATAATTATTTTTTGTTGGGTCATGAGTGAGGACATACGCGGGTGATCAAAATACAACATTGATATTGGCTTCTCGTTGAGGAGTTAGCAACATAATTAGTCAGCCTATCGTATTTTACCTCTGGCAGGCCCTAATCCAGAGCTTCACCTTGTAAATGAGTCTAGGCATAGATCTCTAATGAGTGACTTGGTTAAGAAGAAAAGATTGAAGAAGCAAAGTGAACATATCAATAGAAAATCCCTGCTTAACGGTGATGATAATTATTATTAAAATGGACCTTCTCTTTCCCTTGAGAAGCAAGTTATGCTAAGAGGGCTGCTATGGGCATGGTTACCAATAATGATGCTTCATGACTTTATCTGATCTAATTCTAAGCTATTAATGTTAAACACTCTTTAAGATTAGCATGTAATTGTTTCTGTAACTGAAATTTATAAAAACAATATTGGAAGATGATTATTTGACACTTCATAAGTTAGGCTGGGTCTTAAGTTATAATAGGTAGTTGGCAACCACCACCCAATCTAATGGCATATTACTTGGGGACTTTACTAAAGGCATATTACCCAATCTGTGCGCATGCAATCATACTGGAGCAAAAGAATTGGTGTTTTGGTGTACGAGCAGTTTGATAACAGAAAAGAGCTGTTATCTCTGTACCAAGATATACACTATCAGAAGGAACCACCATTAGTATGCAAGACATTTTAGATCACAATCAAGAATTTTCTTCCATAGATAAGAATGAGGCTTCCGGACACAGATTTCTTTCTAAGACAAGCTTGAGTTCTGAGAATGTTCCTCCATTTGCAGCATCAACTAGTAAAGCAATCTTCAGATTATCTTTGTTAGTGAAATTAAAAATACCGTATACGTTGCTTGAAGATAGCATCCAATTACATGCATAAACATTGTCTTACCATAAAGTCTATCCTCAGCTCCATCAATTTGTCTTGAATGCCCTCCTGCAGACAAATCAACAGCTTTAGCTTCCAAGAGTAGAAAGCATTTCTATCATAGAAGAGAAAGCCGTTAACATCACCATGGAGAACTTCCACTAAGATTAATGAAATGGTCTAGAGGGACTATGTGGAAACCAGAGAAGAAGCAAAAGTTATTGCCTGATCAATGTCTATTTTATATGCAGTCACGTGAGGGTACTTCTCATTCAATGCTTCAATGGCAAGGGACATGAATTTGCCTGCAAGACACGGATTAATGTCAAGGCTAAAATAACCTTTTTAATTCGAGTAACAGAGGATAATCAAGAGGAAGAACTGCCTGGAGGGCATTGAGAAATGCCTAGATGGTTGAGATTACTTACAAGGACCGAACCATGCTGCGGTGAAGTATAAAATTGCTGGTGAAGACTCATCTATCAATTTCAATCAGACAAAAGCATAAGATATTTCTTATTTCGGGGACCCTCCAAGTGGTAAGAACTGCGATCCCATCACTTCCGTGTGATATGTGTCTAGCTATAAAGCAATAAGAAGCTGATAGCAGAAGAAGAACAGACCTCGGATCTTGGCAAGCACACCGTCGAACTGTTCTTCTGACTTGATAAGGTGCATCTTCGACGAACCTAAGATTGCGAGATTGGCCCAAGTGAATCTATTGAATTTAAGCCATTCAGAATACACAATTCATCCAAGAGGCAGGAACTATCCACTATACAACCATTGGTTTTTGCGTTCTTAAAGAGGGAAAATAAGCAACCAACAGAAATGCTACAAATTGTCAGCCTTTCAAGAAAGTAGGAGCAGGCCTGTCCATAACTGGGAACCATGAATTTTGCGCATTGAATCCGGTTCCAACTATCACACCCTTCCTCATGTTGTAACCCCCTTCCCCAGAAGAGGGAGAAATATAGACGAGTCCACAGTTGGTCAAATGCACGTTGTGCAGTGGATAGGAAACTTTGGTTTGCGGAAAGCAGGAAAAGCCCTGAACTCCAACCGGGCCGACTTGCAGTCAAAAGGGCCTAGCGACTAATGGGCCCGCCCACCAAATTAGTGGGCTTGGCCGAGGAAATAGTCCCGTTTGGGTGAGCCTGGCCGAGCCCTGCCTTCCTCGGCCAATGCGAGCCGTCAAAGCCATGGCTTCTATCCCAGTCGTGATCAACGCTCCTCGCCATCTAGTGCCTCTCTCTGTCATATCAATTTACACAATCGACGACTTGACTTTACTCAGTAACCCACGACCCTTACTCTTTCTTCCCATCTCAACACTCCCTATCATTTCATGGATAAATAATGTGTTCCAAATCATGTTAAGAGAATTTTAGCCCGTATGATTGGGCAGGGCTGGCTCCGGAAACAGTCTCGTGCACCCCGGATGTGGGTAGGCCTGGACAAGGTTAATGCATGTTACCCCTTGGGTTGGGCCCAGCTCAAGCTCATGTTTAGGCTCGTCCAGTTATTAGGTCTATCCCATAATAATCGTTCCATTGAGGAGGAGTATCGTTCCATCATACTCGATAAGCCGTAGAAAGAGAAATCACCATACCCTTTCAAATGGTGGCAGTTATTAATATCAAGTTCGATAGGAACACTAGATGCAGCCATGAGAATGGGAAACAAACTAAATCCAATTTGGGAGGAAGGAGCTTATAGAAAGAGAGAGAGAGAGAGAGAGAGAGGTTGGATGTTCACGTACCTTTACAAAACTAATCCAATTTCTGGTGATGTTGGAGTTGGTTGTTGACCATACGATAACAAAGAGTGGTTGGCCAGAGATTTTAAGGGGGTGTGAATTACAAAGAAGGCAAGGGGGAAGTCGCCCACCCGTCCTTCCGGCAACCCCAATTTTCCAAATTGGAAACTGCTTTGATTTAGACGTCCATATGCCCCCACCCCCACTGACTCTTCCTACTTTAATCCTTGTCCTAGTTTATGTCGATTTGACCTAATCAGATTTTGCATATGCGCGTTGGCATAGTTTTGTTATGCGAGGTCTACGAGCTGACTAGATTGCCCTTGCGCTTTTAGGTTTTCTGTTTGAAAATACTGGACAACATTAGCAAAAGGGGAGGACCGAGTCATCGCCGGACTTCTAGATCGACCTAGTTAGAAATTCCGCACGTCACCTTTCCCCGTCACGCAAAAGGAATTATGAATTCTTGTTTTTTATGTAATTCTAGGGCACAGATGAAGAGCGTGCGACTAACTGGAAACTCATGCCCGATGCCCTTACAAGTCTAACGAACGGATTAGATCCCGACCCGATTTGATTGAAATTTGATGGGAGGGATGCGAAGAACGTGTAATAGGGACGAAAGAAGATGCAGTCCACCTTGAAAACCACGGGCCGAGCAAAAAGAGAATCGGTGGGTGGTGGGGGCCATCGAAGGTGGTCTCCTTTTCTTTTGTATGCTTATCTAGAAAAAGCCGAGGAACACGCCAAGACAGAACAAGAAGAAAGAAGCTGAATTTGGTGGGAGGATTTGGAGTTCCATTTTGTTGTCGAGAGCGTGCAGGGTGACATGGAAATTTAGGTCCATTTCTCTCTCTCTCTTTTGTACCTTTTCCTCTTGCCTGCTTTTTGAGTAAGTGGAAACAATGTCATTTCTCAAACACTTCTCCCTCACTGGCCCATGAAATCCTTTAGAGCTTCGCATGATTGATTAACTTCCCACTAAAAGTAGGATTCTTAACATGATCCACAAAACATCAGATCTGATCTCTCCTAAATTTCAGTGTGTGATCTTACTTTTGACCCACTTTCTTTGTCATTGGATCTCAAAGCCTTTGCTCCGGAAGGATGGAGAGAGCTGCATGATCCTTATGCCACCTCGGAATGCATTTTCTTATGATCATGATGATGATAATAATGAACCGTGTCGTTTGATACATGCACTCCAGCCTCAATGCCATCCTCTTTGTAGATAATGAGCACTCATGAAAAAGGGAAAGTCCACTAACCAGCTTTGTAATCCGAAAGCAAAAAGTGCTTTACTACCACATAGGTACGTAGAAAGGAAAATAAAAAGGTGTCCATGATTTTATAGGCAACGTGTATGTTGAAACACTTACTCGTTTGACAATTAGGCGATGTGCCTTTAACTATTATAAACCACTCCTTTGACACATCGTTACCTTGTTGGATTCACAATAGGCCTTGGAGATCAACATTGAATCCCGACTATCCAAAAAATGTAGGATGAAATGTAAGATCACAAGATAAGTATAATAACCCCCTTAATGCGATAAAACTATCTAAAGAGCACAATGTCATAACGTATGCGCCCTTAGGTATTTTGTAGTTAATAGTAGTTGATATTGCATAATCATTAGAAGCCTCGTCAACTATCTTAGTCCAACCATGAATATGCAAGTCCCTTCTCAAATTTTTGTTCATTAGATGCTGGAATGTGTTAAATCGACCAATTTCATATATTTTTAAAGGTATCACAAAAAAACTCAAATTGATAGATCCGTGACCAATTTAACTAAAATTAATTTGTTGACCACGAAAAATCCAAAACTATTACACTTGTTACAAATTTATTATTTATTAATTTTTAACATTAAATTGCTAAATTTGATTATATATATATGTAGTAGTTGACGGATGTACCAATTTTAGGTTTTACCCTCTATTTATCACAAATGCATATGTTTATGGTTTTTTTATATTAATTCAATTTAACGAGAGTTAATAGATTGTTAATTTATCACAAAATGTCGATTTGGGATTTTAATGATCAAAATATTGATTTGGAATAAATTTGTTATGGATATATAAATTTGTGATTTTTGATAGTCAAAAAATTCGTTTAGATTAAATTTGCTCCTGATACTAATCTTAATTTTTTAATAATTGTGATTGTAAAGGGGAGCCCACAACTATACATACCCCAATACACGCGTTTGCGGCCTTGAAAAGAGAAACGTGGATTGACAAAGAGAGAGAGAGAGAGAGAGAGAGAGAGAGAGAGAGAAACGTGGAAAAAAAGCAATTTTGAAATATCTTTTGGGCCGTGAGCTTGTCAGGAGATCAGCACGAAAAACGTATGTTTTTGCTCGGAGGGTAGAACGGTCAAACGCCCTTCGACAATGACGGCCGCCGATCCAGACGAAACTCGTCGGATGAAGAAGAGAGAGACGCCGCTCCCGGCATCTTCCGTAATACCAGAAAAGCCCTTTATCCGTCGGTTCGATCCCTTCCATTTCGAGCATTTCCCGTGGGAAAATCAAGAGGATAGGCCGAAATTGATTATTATAGAGACTAATTATTTAATAAATAGATTATAAACAAGTTTAGAATTAATAAAAACCCAAAATGATATGAATGTTAAATGATTCTGCAATTTATTTAGAATTAATCGACTTTTATTATTCTTTTTTACTCTTATTTGATTTCATATTCATTCGTTTTATACTTTTATTTCAAGTGTTTTAGTAATATAGATTAGAATTGATAAAATTGGGTTGGGTATGGATTATTAGATTTATATCACATGAAAATTATTAATTTGGATCGGATTATTGTTAACTTGACACACCCGTTTAAGGAATCTAATTTACAAATTAATGTTATATAATTTTCGTGATATTACAACATGTGGATGAAGAATCTAATTTAATGAGAACAAGTTACGTTACTTTATAAAAAAATCAATTTCGTTAATTGAATGCAGCATTTCTTTTTTTTTTTTTTTTTGGCGGCATTATTCAAATGAATGGAAGGACATGCGAGTCACGTGGCCAGCCCTGGACTGTTTGGAGGCATCTGTCGTTCCGACTCAGGCCCACTCAAATTACAGGCACGTGCCCATAAAAATAAACGTGTGTGGTTAATGATTATTATATTAATTATTATTGTAATTGTTAAGGTTATTATTATAATGAATGCACCGATAATTGTGCCCAGACACACATTATGCGCTAATAAATGTACCTTCCTTTCTTTTATATGAGATTTTATAATTTTACAAAAGAGAGTACAATCGCCTTGCTTCTAATTTTTAGACATTTAAGATAAGTAAATGCAACATTTGTCGATAAAATCATACTTTCGTGGCTATAGATGCTCTTGTTATATTTTCTTTAAAAGCCTCTAATTTCCTATTTCTAACATTGAAGCCTTCCAAAATTTTATTCAGCTATTCTAGAACCGTACCCTTTTCGTTCAACTAAACTATTTTTTTTTATTGATATTCTCTTGACCGCATGACTAAAGACTATTTAATTATATCGCAATATAATAATTTGCTTTCTTATTTCTAATATCCTAAAGGGCTAATGGTACAAAAGACCCAAAACTAGGCTCATTATGACTTAAATACTCCAATTTTTTTTTTTTGTTTCATTAAAAATTTTAAATTTGTCCATTGTGACACAAATGCCCCAAACTCTTTTTTGTGTCACGAAAAATCCTGAACCTATCTCAATGTGATAAATATATTTTAAATGGAATTGAAATAGGTAGTATATATGTTGCACATGTATAAGTTTAAGTTTTTTTAGTGATATAAAAAAAGTTAGGGATTTTATGTGACAGTGGATAAGTTTAAGGTTTTGGTGACACTAAAAAAAGTTTGGAATATTTATATTACAAGTGACATAGTTTTGGGTTTCTTGTAATGTTCACCTTATCTTAAAAATTAAATTACCATGCATAGTTTGACTTAGCAAATGAACGGTCATCATCCATATAGTTCATTTCAAACCATTACTTCATCAATGAGGCATGTTCACTTTTTCTATCCTTTTTTTAATGTAATAAATGGATTGAAAGTCTGGTCTGAATTGTGCTCAGAATACCTTTACGAGTTAAACAGCTCCTCTTTTTCTGTGGAGAAAAACATGGGGAATGGAGGAGAAAAAACGTCCCCAATACCTTGAAGGCAAAGCCATGTTTTCTCCCCAAACAAAGGCTTTCGAGCATCTTCCTCAAAACGATCAAAACTACCCCAAATTTCGTTTGTCTTTTCCTTAATTTTATCAAATAAATTGTTGTTGTCGACTCAGCTTCAAAGCAACAACCCCAACACCACCACCGCGAAGTCTCCATCAGTTAGGTCCGAGGACAGGGACCCATTTCTGCAAAAAAAATACAATACTCGTCAGGTGGGATTTGCTCATCTAACCCTCATCCAATTTTCCAACAAATCCCTCCCTTTCTTTCTTTATTCCAATTCCAGCCCATCCCTACCAGAATGGCAAGTCCAACCTTTTTCTCTTTCATCCCCACCAATGATTCCTTTTTCGGTTTCTTTAGTGGACTACATTAATTGCTCACTCCTCATTCGATGTCACAGGCCTGCCATTTATAAAAATTCCTTGAGAAATTTTACTTTTTAGTGTAGATTATTAGCTCCTCCCGGGTACCCCTACCCATAGCTCTCTAGAAGCTTAGACCGTTAAATTATTAAGCAAAATGCATTCTTTTTTTCTAAACATTTTTTTCCCATACGTTATGGAAGACGCTAAAAGCTCGGGATGTACAAATTCAATGCCTGCTAATACAGTAACAAAACAATTGTACTTGGGAACACGCAAAAAAAGAGGATTTTGCAAACGAAAAGGAGAGAATCCAAATAGAGATATCAAAATCTAACTCAAATGTGGGGATTCTTCCTTCAAGTTCATGCTTTTCCTTTCCTTTTGTGGCTATTGTGTAAGTTTGATAACTCAAAATGGAATATGGATAATATTCCATTCAAGGCGTTCAACTTGAAATAGGGATCCGTTTATTGGAAGGGAAAGCTATTTTCTGGAATATTATTTCTTGACTTTTCGATTTTTATACAATAGAAAACCAATCTATCTATAGAAAACTCTTTTCAAGGATTGAAAATAACAAGTTTAGATCAAGAGAAAACGAATTCCTCTTCTAACAAAAAGGAATTTGCTTTTCTCAAACCATTGAACAAATATAAAACCTTTTTATTAGCTAATCATTTCAATTTATAAGCAATCATATTTCAAAAAATATTTTTCAAATTATTTATTCTTCACGAGAGCACTCTGATTCACGAGATTAATGACTTCGACAATGCCCTTTTTTTTTTTTCATTACTTAAGTTGGCTTCTTTGCTAGGACCAAAAAAAAAAAAAACGTTGGCTTCTTTGCAAGAGAAAAGAAAAAAAATGGTAAGTTTTCACCAACTATTCAAAATCTCAACCGAAACCAATTCCACATCATATGACGATCACCCGCAAAACCTTTGATGCAGTACAAGTCCCTCCCACCAGGACCGCCACCGGTCGTACTACACAAAACACAAGCGGGGAAAACCTTCCCCCCCTGCCGAGGGCACAACCGTAAATCCCCCATCTACCGGTCCTTCCCCCTCCGTTAAAAGCGACCGCTGTCTTCTCCTTCCTTCGAAGCTCCGGCGGTGGTCCTTCTTCTGCATCTTCCTCGGAATCCTCGGCAGCTTCCTCTCGATTTCCGCGCACGAGGACCCTGCCTTTTCCGGCGGCATTCCCGTCGGACATCCCCAAGCTCCGGCACCGTTTCCGATGGCGCCGAATTTCGTGGACCTCCAGCTCTCCCGCCTCTCCGGCGCCGCTGGCCGGAAAGCCGCCGACGACCTGGAAGGTGGCGGCGGCGGCGGCGGGGCCGACCTCGAGGACGTCAGGCTGCTCGATTCGTACGAGGAAAACGCGCCGGCGAGCGCCGGGGAGGCGGGGGGGATGCGGAGGGTGCAGGTGAGGGTGACCGGGATGACCTGCGCCGCCTGTTCCAATTCCGTGGAGGAGGCGCTCCGGGGCGTCGACGGCGTCCTGCGGGCCTCCGTGGCCTTGCTGCAGAACAAGGCCGACGTCGTCTACGATCCTAGTTTGGTCAAGGTCGGTCGATGCTCCTTGGTTTTATGCTCCTTCTATTTTGCTCGATGTTGTCTTTTGGGAAGTTGGGGAGATGGCTCGTGGATTCGGGAGCTTGAGAAGTTGGTTGATTTCTAGTGGCTCACGAGCTCAGTCATTCGATCAAAAGCCGATTTTGATTGCTCTTTGCATCCTTCACAATTAGATCAAGCAATCGCAGGAGGATCGCCTCCTTCGAGCTTTGTTTAGTTAAATTTCTGACTTCAACTGTCGGTTAGTGTCCTAGTCTTCGTAGTTCTCTTGCGGTTTAGTTAGCATTACCCCTTTTCCGGAAACTAGATTTCCATTGTCATTACAGCTTGCCTGAGTTACAGAGATTAGTGGTGAAACCTTCGTGAATCTTTCTTTGCTTTGGTTTTGTGATTATCCATCTGTTCTGCTGATGGGCTTCATTAACATTGACAAGGTAGGATTTTGTGCATTGTCCTGCTAAACTAAACTATTCCTGTTACATCTGTTTTATATTGCGAGACGTAATTTATATCTCTTCCAGTATCGTTGGAGCAACAATTTGACTCCCTTCTCTTTACGGCCATAATGCGGAAGTTTAAACATTTTGCATTGGCCTTGATTCTGTTGGCAAGACTTCAATGTGGACATTCCTATAATGGCGCGGATTTCCTTACAATTGCAATAATGGGTCTGATTTCAAATCAATCGGGATTAACTTCGAGCCATATTCAACCCTTCTTTTTGAATCAACGTGGGCTGCCAGATGCTTCATTGTGACTTACGTCCACAGAAGACATTACCTAGCCTATTCATTGTCTAATTTTGCTTCTGTAGCTTATTTGTGAAGTGCTGAGTTGTTTATTCCTTATTTTTGACAGTTTTTTGTGACTACATCGTGATTTCAGGAAGTAGACATCAAGAATGCAATTGAAGATGCTGGCTTTGAGGCAGAGGTTCTGTCTGAACCAAATTCTTCAAAAACCAAGCAGCAAACAACACTCTTAGGGCAGTTCACTATCGGAGGAATGACTTGTGCAGCCTGTGTTAATTCTGTTGAAGGCATCTTGAGAAGTCTTCCTGGTGTCAAGGGAGCAGTGGTTGCATTGGCGACATCATTAGGTGAAGTGGAGTACGATCCTGCTGTAATCAGTAAAGATGATATAGTCAATGCAATTGAAGATGCTGGTTTCGAAGCTTCACTGGTGCAAAGTAGTCAACAGGATAAGATCATACTTGGCGTGGCGGGGGTATTCAGTGTGATGGATGTGCATTTTCTAGAAGGCATACTAAGCAGCTTAAAGGGTGTTAGACAGTTTCGCTTTGACAGGACGTCCGGAGAACTTGATATTCTCTTTGATCCTGAAGTTGTGACCTCCCGCTCCTTAGTTGACTCAATTGAGGGAGAGAGCAGTGGCCAGTTTAAGTTACATGTCATGAACCCATATTCAAGGATGACCTCTAAAGATGTTGAAGAAACAACTAAGATGTTTCGGCTTTTCACATCTAGCTTATTTTTAAGTGTGAGTATTTCTTCCATTTCCTCTTTGCCTTCTCTCTCCACAACACTATTAATAGAAAGATGTGCTCTCACCTTCCTGTTTCTGTTGTGTGGTCGCCTTGAAGAGGAGGCTCCTCCTTTTGGATGCATTGTTTCTACTTCGATGGAATTTCCACTTCCTTGATCAATGATCATTATCATATATATCAGGATCACTCATTCTAAGGATGTTTAGAGCAATATGTGGGTGAAGAATTAATTCAGGGTCCAGATGTTAGACATAGCCTTCTTGCCAACTTAATCCTTTTTGTTGTTTGTTTAAGTCTTAACAGTTTGTGCTTGATGTATTGGCTGTAGATTCCGGTCTTTATCATTCGGGTAGTTTGTCCTCAAATACCAATGGTCTACTCTCTGCTGCTATGGCGCTGTGGACCTTTTCTAATGGGTGATTGGTTGAAGTGGGCATTGGTGAGCGTCGTGCAATTTGTGATCGGCAGGCGTTTCTATGTCGCAGCTTGGAGAGCTCTTCGAAATGGTTCAACTAATATGGATGTTCTGGTTGTATTGGGAACTTCTGCGTCTTATTTCTATTCTGTTGGTGCACTTCTGTATGGTGCACTTACCGGTTTTTGGTCTCCTACATACTTTGAGACAAGCTCCATGCTGATAACTTTTGTGCTGTTGGGGAAATACTTGGAGTCTCTTGCAAAAGGGAAAACATCTGATGCCATCAAGAAGCTTGTGGAACTTGCACCTGCAACAGCATTGCTTTGTCAAGGACAAAGGTTATTGTACTTCCCTTCGACTGATTTGAGAGTAACTTTAGAAATATGATCCTCAACCTAATTACTGTGGCACCCTTTTTCTCTGACTAGGAGATTGAATTTTTTTATTTTATAGTAAATTGGAGTAAATTATCGATGTTGCAGGCGGAAGGTATATCAGTGAGCGAGAAATAGATGCTTTGCTAATTCAGCCAGGTGACATATTGAAAGTTCTGCCTGGTACAAAGGTTCCTGCTGATGGCACGGTAGAATGGGGATCCAGTTATGTCAATGAGAGTATGGTAACTGGTGAATCTCTCCCTGTTCTAAAGGAGGTCAATTTGTCAGTCATTGGAGGTACAATCAATTTACACGGTGTCCTTCACATGCGAGCTACCAAAGTAGGAAGTGATGCGGTCTTGAGTCAGATCATTAGCTTGGTTGAGACAGCACAGATGTCCAAAGCTCCTATACAGAAGTTTGCCGATTTTGTAAGTACTTTAACGAGGCAAAGTTCTAACATATTTGTTAACTCTCCTTGTTTTAATAAATCTGGATATTGGGAAGCTTTAATACTTATAGCGATTGACTTTTTTGCCCTTTTTGAGACTCTGCAAATCCTTTTGTTGTGTGAAGTCAGTGTTGGAGTACTTTAATCATCGTGTGAAACCAATGCTGGAAGGATTTGAGCGTTCTAAATGTGTTGTATTGTTTATTCGGAGCATCATGAAAATTATGTCTTCATCCTGACACTAATACTTGGTTTTGGAGGAGATAGTAGTGCTGATGGACCAAGTTCTTTTACAGTGAGAAACTTTCTTCTATATGCAGTTTATTGAAATTCTGTCGGTTTTTGCTTGCTGGCTTTCCTGTCTTTAAATGTCATATGCTGAGCATTTGAATTCCTGGAATGCTAGGTAATGAGGTCCAGAGTCATTTATGAGTTCTGAATTGTACCTAGGATCATCCCTTGGTGTCGGTTCTGCATGTCAACAATTTGTGCGAATAGCAGATATGGTCGTGTTGTGTTAATGGCATGTGGTTCGAAACAGTTAACCCGCCACGACATAAATGATGAAGACAATTATACACAAAGCAATGCTGTTGCACTCACTTTCTGTCATTTTCCTCTTTCTCCCTCTCACATCAAATGGAAACTAGAAGATAATGGCAAGGTGCCAATGCATGTGAAGACACATATCATCTCAAAGTGAAACCGACCATTCATTCAACTCCGGGTTTATTTTCAACTGCATCTCTTTGGTCTCAGACTTTGGGAAGGTCTGAAATTGAGACATCTAAACACATGATCCTTCAGCAATGTGTTTGCTTGATATAATGTTGGAATTATGAATAATGATTGGGACTGCTCTCTTTGGAGTGCTCCTTGGAAGTTGATAGGTGTTTTGAAGGCATTTGAGTTTTGACTTGGAGATGTTAGCTCTTCCTGATGCTAGTGGGACTCACGGGATCTCTACTGATCAAAAAGATAATCAATGCCCAAATTTAGGTGTTTTTATCTGACATGTAGATGGTAGTTTGGTGCTAGGAACAAGAGATGATGGGATGGCGGTGGGATGTTGGAGTGGACAGGAAAACCAGTTTGGTTATTTAATGAAGTATTACTACTTGAGATTTTATTTCTAGTGTTCTTGGGGTTATCTTCGCTTGCGTGGTCTTCTATGTTGAGAAGAATGAGGGAAGGGGGGTTAAAGAAGGGTAGTGGATGGCAGTTTAAGTAGAAAAGAGAACTACAAAATCTACTATCTGTGATGCCACTCAAAGGATTTTGGGTCACTCTTTTAGATTGGTGATTCCAGCACTTCGAATTGTTGATTCATCGCCAGAGATGGCTTAGAACCAATAGTTCATTATCGAATGGATTTTTCCATTCTAATACTCCATCCGAGAGTTATCAATATTTATCAAATCTGTTCCTATCGAATGGAAGGCTATTGGATCAAATGACAAAGACATTGTTGAGAAAAAGATGGCTTTTCCCGGATGAAATGAAAATCGGATTCATGTAACAGTAGAAAGGTTTCCCATTACTTAGCCAGAAAAATATGTGGCCATGAAATAGGGATTAAGTGGAGTGCATTGCGCCATTTTCTTTTTAGAGCCAACTTCAGACTATCGAGGGGGCATCGGTTGATAATAAAGCTATCTGGTGCTCTATGAATTATAGACTTTTATGGTGGCAGATTGCAGCTTCATATAATGTTGAGTGTTTTAAGTAGTTGACTTGCAGATTCTCTGGTTTGTGGATTAATTGTTACTTTCTTCTCGCAGATTGCAAGCATCTTTGTCCCCACTGTTGTTGCTTTGTCATTTTTGACATTTGTGGCTTGGTGAGTATGACACCTGACTTGTTCTACCTTTGGTGCAATTTCTATATGGTTAGATAAGAGAAAACCACCTTTATAGTCCCTAGTTGACCAATTCTATAATTGGATATCTAGTCTTTAAACATCAGTTTTGTGCAATAATGATCTGTCACCACTATTATTATTTAATTTTGCTCATAATTCTTCTACATGGCTTAGCTGAATCACAACATGGTTGTAATAACTATAGACAGTCAAATATCACCCGTTTATACTCCATATCTTCATAACACAGGATAATCATAACCGAAGTTCAATGCAAATAAGGTCGGAGATTTGAATCACAAAAAAATGAACTGTAGAGAGTAATATCTCAGTATTAAATATCAGGGATCAAACTGCAAAGTTTACCAAACTTAAGGAACTGTTGATGTAGTTTTCCCACTGGATAATGCGCGATAGGTGTGCACAATCATTGAGGCCCTTTTTGTTTGTGTACAGGTATCTTGCTGGTACTTTTGGAGCTTATCCAGAAGAGTGGCTGCCAGATAAGAGCAATTACTTTGTTCTTGCCCTGATGTTCTCAATATCGGTAGTAGTTATTTCTTGCCCCTGTGCCCTTGGGTTGGCAACACCTACTGCTGTGATGGTGGCAACAGGGGTTGGTGCCAACAATGGGGTGTTGATAAAAGGTGGAGAGGCTTTGGAGCGAGCCCAGAAGGTTAAGTATGTAATATTTGATAAAACAGGCACCCTTACACAGGGGAAAGCCACTGTCACAACGGCAAAAGTTTTCAATGAGATGGACCGCGGACAGTTCCTCAATTTGGTGGCTTCTGCAGAGGTAACTATGTATTCTTTGTCTATTTATTCAAGTCCCCGCTCCCCATTTCTCCTGGAGAGAGAGAACAGAAAAGAGAAAGAGAGTAATGCACACATACGGGCAGTATGTTTGTTCAAATGGAGATTGCAGATGCAGACAATTAGAAAACTGAAATGGCCAAGATAGAGGAGGACCATATACATCAGTTCTTATGATGTCATCACCATATGGAGAATCTGAACTGATTGTCTGAGGATCAAATCTTGAACATGTACATTTGGAGTTTATTTTAGGACGGATTCTACTAATTAGCAGCCTTTCTAAAACATTTGAAAAATTACTATCACCTATAGAATATTACCAATCATGGATGCATAAATTATGGTTTGGGTGACAGATTATTAGTCTTACGCATGCATTTTATATCAGCATATCACTGCCTTCAAACATGATACCTAACTGCTTCACTAAGATAAAGCTTATTTAGATTCTTGTTTAGCCGTGTGGTAAAGCTGACTTCAAACAGAGACTTTCGAGTGCCCAAGCTCAAATTGCAGAACTCCGCTTGCATTGCCTTCTCTGAAGATGTGGGCTGCAGTTTAAATGATTCGTTTTATGCTGATATTCTTGACTTCTTTTTCAACATTGCATTGTAATTTTTTTTGTTACTATCTCAACTAGGCTAGCAGTGAACATCCTCTGGGGAAAGCAATTGTGGAGTATGCACGCCATTTCCACTTCTTCGATGATCCTTCTGAAACTGATGATGCTTTAAACTCCAAGGAGTCAATGAATTCTGGATGGCTCCAGGATGTCACTGAGTTTTCTGCTCTTCCAGGAAGGGGAATTCAGTGCTTTATTGAAGGGAAGCGAGTGCTGGTGTGTTTCCTGAAATGAAGATCTAAAAGTTTTGCTGCTTTACTCAATAATATGCCTTTGACCCCAAAAAAAAAAAAAAAAAAAAAAACTCAATGGTATTCCTTTCGATAGCATGTTAATATGCTTGTTGGACATGCAACTTTGACAGGTTGGTAATCGGAAGCTGTTGGTTGAAAGTGGAATTGCCATTCCAACTCACGTGGACAATTTTGTTGTAGAGCTTGAAGAAAGTGCCAAAACAGGCATTCTTGTTGCATATGGTGATGCCTTGATTGGTGTTTTAGGGGTTGCAGATCCGCTGAAAAGGGAAGCTGCTGTAGTTGTAGAAGGCCTCAAGAAGATGGGTGTTAGTCCTGTAATGGTGACAGGGGATAACTGGAGGACAGCTCGGGCTGTTGCCAAGGAGGTGCGTACAGCCTACTATATCCAGCGTTTTAAAATGCGTTTGCATGAGTTTGCAGAGTTAGTGGATTCCATACATATACATATAACTTCTTCTCACTTTCTCTCGCAGCTCAATATGTGCATGTATTTTGGCTCAAACTCTCAACGCATTCAAGAGATTTGACATGGATAATTTGGTCTTGTGCTATTTATTTTATTTTATTTTGGGGAAATTTGATCTTTAACTTCACATGAAGTCTGAAACAAATCAGAGATTTTGTGTTTGATGGCTAATTATCTTGTTAATGGGAAACATCCTCCTGTGCATGATGCTAAATGTCTGATGTTTCTCATCCATGTACAGGTCGGCATAGAAGATGTGAGGGCAGAGGTAATGCCAGCAGGAAAAGCGGAAGTCATTTGCTCATTCCAAAAGGATGGGAGCATTGTTGCTATGGTTGGTGATGGTATCAATGACTCTCCTGCTCTAGCTGCTGCGGATGTGGGCATGGCTATTGGGGCAGGGACTGACATTGCAATAGAAGCTGCTGACTATGTTCTGATGAGGAACAACCTAGAAGATGTAATTACAGCCGTTGATCTATCTAGGAAGACCTTTGCACGGATCCGCTGGAACTATGTCTTTGCAATGGCCTACAACGTGATTGCAATACCGGTTGCCGCAGGGGTCTTCTTCCCTTGGTTGAGGATAGTGTTGCCACCATGGGTGGCTGGCGCTTGCATGGCTTTCTCGTCTGTTAGTGTTGTGTGCTCTTCTTTACTCCTTAGAAGATACAAAAAGCCAAGACTTACGACTATTCTGGAAATAACTGTAGAGTAGACTAGAAAGGAGAATAACAGAGAGGATTTTTAAAGGAGGGAAAAAAAGGAAATTGCAGGGAGAAGAATGTTGTAGTAATTTTCAGCTTATAGTGAGTGAGGACACAAAATGGGATACAAGGTGTGTGAATGAAGATGAGTATCCCAATTTTGTCTACTTTTTGAATATTCTTTTCACTTGTATGATGATGGGGATGTAATTTTCCACCCCACTGAATGTAAATGTCACATGCATAATGTATACTGTAAATTTTTTCTCTTCTTTTTGGTTTCTGTTCTGCTTGCCCTTGGGCTGATTTGCAGAAAATGAGAAGAATAAAGAAAAGATCTGGCTTTAACCCTCCTCTGCGCTTAACTTTCCATGCCTGCACCCGGAGGAGTCAGTTTGCTGCAATTGCAACTGCTCAAGTTCCCTCAGAAACAAACCTCAAATCTATCATCATGCATCTGCTTTCGGTTCAACTTATCCATCAACTAAGATATTGAACGAGAACGTCGAGAGCTGCGAACATCGGTCAAGGTCCGTATTCGTGAGTTACAAATTGCTTAGGACAGTTGCAGCTGGTAAAATTTCTTACAATTAAATCTCATGGTAAACTCAACTCGACCCTCATCCGTTTGCCTATGAATTGTAGACTGACGATAAGAAGTTTGCACGATCGCTTCCTAGTTGTAATTGTTAGCATCAGGTTGTTTAAACCAGGGAGATTCCATTGCACACAAAACTCGATGAGGTTGGTGGATATGAACACTGCCCAAGACCCAGGTCTCCCTTTTGTCTTTAAAGCGACAGGCATGCTAGATCCATCCGCAAAATTAACACAAGAAGCAATGGAATGGATTGTATCTGGACATTCAAACAGATGAAGCATATTCGGAGAAAAGCCGTGAAGAAAGCATGCACCGCAGCAGGGGTGGGAACCACTAAGTGGTCAAATCAAAACTTCAAAGTCTTCAACCTCCGGCATCCTTTTCTTGAAGTTGACCGTTCCGCCCGAAGATGCCAACATCGATTTTACCAACGATAATTGTGCAAATGGTCGCCCTTGGACCATTCCATTTCATGCATTAAATGAAATTTTATATATATATATAAATTATTATAAGGGCCTTGTCAACCGAAAACTTGTCAAGCACAATAAATAGGGTATAATTCAATTTTTTAAGTGTCAATTATACATAACACGAAAAGAAATAATGCATTAAAACCCGTCAAACTCCAAACTCTCTGTAGCCGACTTTCTAACAACCGACGCATTGAGGTAATGGAAAGAGACCTAGTCGACGGACTCGAGGAACGGTCATAAAGGCCTATGATTCCAGATGACATATTTTAGTGCCCTAATCGCGTCATCCCTCGCGTCAGCTTGGGCTCTCCGGTCATCACGTTTACATTCTTGTCAAAACTAAAGTTCGAAGACCAGAATGGTGCAAAGAAATCAAAACCCTAAAAGCGAACAAGGGAAAATTTATTAGTAAAATGTGGAGCGTAGCATTCAACAGAGAATTGAGCTTGGGTCAATGGTTTTGTATATCTTATTTAAAAATGCACCTTCATATGTCATGGCCATCGCAATCATAACGTGATATGTCACTCCGTACTTAAAAGTCTTTGCCACGTTGTCTTGGTAATGCAAGTACAAAGAGCCCATTTGATTGTAATTTGTACTATCATTGCACGATTCTTGATATAATATTGATTTATTATTAAGAAGGATTTATTTATTTAATTAATTAGGATCCCAAAACATGTGAAAACAGATTCCAAGATTTGTTTGAACTCTAGAATGCGATGGGGGAAATTTACTTGACTTGAAAGGTCTATAATTAAAAGGATTTGGTGCGATTTGGAACGGGATTAGGCGGGCAGCCCTATGGTCAAATCACATATCTAACATGCTTGCTTTACAAGCTAGAATCTCTCCTATTTGTTTACACAGCGTCATTTTGGACCACCTCCATCTTTCTAGATAATGCTTTGACCTTGATTAATTGAACTAGTGTATTAAGGGACAACATAACCCTATGTGCCTTAATTAGACGACAAGTTAAGCTGTGTATATGTGTGACTTGAAGGAGTAACTAGTAGCAAGTTGCACATAACTATGTACATCAACATATGAACTTAACCTAATAATTGCAATCAGATGAATCATTGATCATCTACAAATCACTGCCATCACAAGTTTATAAAAATGGGATTTTGGCTTTTTAAAGGCTTTTGATTAAAAACATAACAAGTTATCAACAAAGTGTGACGTGATTAGTGCTCTTAAGAAATTGTACGCTTTGCTTTAATTATTCTATTTGCAGATGATATACTGCTGATATGAATGCACTGCAACACATCGCAAGCAACAACAATGTCAAATGAACAGTAAGATTGAGTTTATTATATTTAAACTTAAAGGATTAGGAAGTAGATAGAGAGGGCGAGGCATAGATGAGTAGCAAGCGATATTTAAATGAGAGAATCGACATTTTTAAGATTCTCCATGTACGCTAAAAGCTAGCTGCGTGATTACTAGCTTCCACCAACTCTTAATAACTAAGGAAACGAGGTTTCAATTCAGTATGGAAAAAGTTCCTGAAACCCTTCATGACTCACTGGTTTCTGATCAAGAATAATCTGACTAAAGCCCTAAAAATTCAAAAAGTACCAACACAAATAGCATAAGATAGTGCAGGGAAAGACAAGGGATGACCTCATAGATGTTGCTTCCTGGAAGCCTCACATAGTTATCCAGATCCCATTTGCCATTAAATCAATCTCTCTCAGTCGCATAGGAATAGTCAAAGAGTTTACATGTCTTACCTTTGACCACAACTTTGTCCCTTTCTAATTCACCATATAATGCCTTATAGTGCAGGGCTTGCTCTTTATTAATTAATCCCTTTCTACACAAGTGCATGAGACGTTGAATAAAGAAGAGATCCTCAAGATCATCGAGTCATGACCAACAATACTAGTGGTGAGTGGGTTCAGTATTACCAGCAGAGCGTTGATCCAGAGGCTGAATTTGTTGACTCCACCATTGTCACTTCCATGAGCTCTGGCGACAACGTCAATCAAAATCCCACCAATGGCACCGGTAATAACAACAACAGCAGCAGCAGCAGCAAGAGTCGACCAAAGCCAATCAGAAGAAGATCAAGAGCATCAAAGAAGAATCCCACAACCATACTCAATGCCAACACCACCAACTTCAGAGCCCTGGTCCAGCAATTCACTGGCTGCCCTAGCACCTCCATCTCTTTTGGGTCGACCAACCACAGCGGCCCGCTCAACTTGAGTTTCGTTGGTTCTGGGCACGAGCATCACAGAGTCTCTTCTGCAGGTGCATCTCTTTGGAACAATGATTCCTATAGTGTCCAAGTCCAACAACAGGCTAAGCCACCACAGCAATTGCACCAGTATCAATCAGAGTATGCAAGGATGACTAATTCCTCATTCAATGAGGTAACCAACACTAATGATGCTTTTGTTTCGACCATGCCGCTGTCTAGTAACTTCGTGTATGCGACAGAGGATATCCTCAGTGGGTATCCCATGGACGATCTCCCTTTCCAAGCTTAGCTAGCTAGCTAGCTTCATTCTTGACCCAAAATGATGTCGACCAACTAAAACATACTTAGTTAGCGTGTATTAGACCTACATCGGTTCTTCTGAATCTTAAGTCTTTGCACAGTCTTTCTTTACAGCACTTAAGATGTAATTTATTTATATGCCTCTTCCGGCTTCCGTAGGATTTGCATATGGTATGAATCCTTTGTCTTTTGGTCTTTTTCTTTGATAAGTGTGATGGCAAAATTATTATCTCACGAGAGAGTGGTTTGAGATTCTTGCTGCTCCCACATCAGCAAACATAAACACCAGTGTGTCTCCCTT
Source organism: Eucalyptus paniculata subsp. matutina (assembly GCA_017140255.1). NCBI lineage: Eukaryota > Viridiplantae > Streptophyta > Magnoliopsida > Myrtales > Myrtaceae > Eucalyptus > Eucalyptus paniculata. Next base: position 892,712 of record CM029438.1, on the reverse strand, counting down.
TGAGAGGATTAGTCATTGTTCAGAACATATCTCAACTTTGAGCGCATAAAAAAATTTCAATTTGAGCAGGTTCCTTATTTTGAGTGTTCCTAATTTGAATATGTTTACTGGAATGAGATTTCTTATTTTGGATTCAACTATTATCTATTTATATATGACAAAATTTTGCTGGGTGAACAAACGCAAGAACAAACAAGAAGAGTGTAAGTTCTTGATTGAGTTTTCTATGAGAAATTGTGGAACAATATTTGTGGTTTGCTTTGGGTGTGATTGAGTATTGGGAAAAACTTGAGCAACAGTGGATTACTTGGCAATTGGTAATCTCGAAGAGTAGGTTTCAGCATTCACACTAAATCACATAAATTTCCAGTGGCTTTATCATTCATCTTTGATTTCTCTTGTAATTTTTTTTAAACACGCTTTTGAATTAAATTGTAAAATCAGCTAGTTTTTGCATCATTTCAAAATAGTCAACAAAAGTCACCTTCAACAACATCTCTCGGTCCCACGCCGTGTTGACAGGTGAGAACCGAAAGCTTTGTGAAGGGATGAATAATACTAATCGATTTCAAAGTTCATCACTTGAAGTATTCCGTTCATTTTCTAGATGCCTAGTGCAGTGCTGATCACAATAGTTTGTGATAGATATCCGTTCATAATCTATCATTAAACTAGATGCTATTACAAGAAGTTTGAGGATCGACGCGTCATCGTATAGTGAAGCTTAAGAGTATGTGAAGACGGTAAACCCAGAGAACAAAGAAGAAGAGTATGTTAAATTGTGGAGGGCCGCACATACAAAGATAAAGCTCCATCGCAGCATGCGTGCTTTTCTTCCCCTTCTATGTATTATTTAAAGGCTGGAGATCTAGTCCTATAACCTTTTGCCAACTTCGACTTTTTCTCTATCTCAAATCATAAATGTAATCTCCACAGAAATCTTCAATTCCCTTGATGTAAAATGGGATGGTGTTCCATCTGTCCTTGTATGTTTCGGTGGAAAGGAAGAATTTTCCCTTTGTCAATTGGGCCTCAGCTTAACCCTTGAAGCCCTGTAATGCTTTGAGCTGTGTTCCCCCACATAGACCCCACCCATCTCTGTCTGTCTGTCTGTCTGTCTCTCGTTTTCTCCGCGACTGCGTAGCTCCAAAGTTCGGTGGTCTCCATTTTCGCTCATGAGCCATGTGGGCAACACCGACACAAATCCCCACTCCTCCGTCGCTTTCCCGTGCCACCTACGGCTCCACCAGCTCCGACAAATTCAGGAGAAAGTGGAGCAAGATTGGAGCGAGGACCTCCTTCTTCGAATACCCTCTCGCCAGCCGAATCATGGTCCGAAGTAAGTGAATGTTCCACCCCCACCGCATCTTTCTCGTTAGGTAGATTGCAAAAGATAGAATTGATCAGAGACCGAGCGTGCTTATTGAAGAAGACGATGTGGGGCTTGCCCTGGAGAACATGGACCGTAAGGTACCTCACCACCCGGCCCCCGCCCCGCCCCTCCTTCCATTCTCTTCCCTCCCCTCCCCAGTCCATTGCCCATCACCCTCCATCTCTTTCGTTGCAGAAACTCGATGGCAGGGTGATATATGTAGAGATTGCCAAGCCCGGGATTGGACCAGCGGTCCACCTCCGCTGCAGTTGCACGATGATCAGGCTGCTGAATGACAGTCAAATGCATCGGCTCTGTCTCCACGAGAGACGGTGTATATCGAACTCGAAGTCGATCTCTGTTCTTTTGCGGTTCTATTCAAAATGCGATGTCACCACCGTTATCCTATACCGCAAGTAAAATGATTCGCATTTGCCTTGTGTGTTGAAAAAACCATTGTCACCAATATTGACCGACATAAAAAGTACGCAACGCATTTTATTTCTTTCACATTATGTTTGTGAATATAAAGAGGAGAGAATCACAACAAAATTAGGTCAAGAGGTAGTAATTGATGGCTCATCTTCTTTTATAATTATGCCTTCAATGATACTAATTTGTTTGAAGTTTGTCGTACTCTCAACTAAATAGTAAATGTATAGCTAATACCTCCTAGCAAGGATATGCTTGATTTTCGGTTAGAGCATGTCCATAATGTGGGACATGGTGTTGGCACTGATGCCATAATCCAAATTTTTACATTGTGTACTTTGAATGCTCTTAAACATATAATTAGGGCTGGCCAAGGCATACAATTCCTAGACGTGAGGAGATTGAAGCTTTTCTAATAGGTCGGGAGCTGACAACCATAATATTCTTTTCAGATGAAACTTTAAAGAGATTACATATGATATGGCAACAATAGTGGCTGATGCATTGGAAGTACCTTCGAACCTTATGAATTTTTAAGCATATTGAATGTCGCACAGAAATACAAAGAGATAGTTTGATGATAGGAGGAAAAATCATTGAACTGAACTTGTTTATAGTGCTTTTATGCATGAAATTCAATCTATTGACTCAATTTTATACCTACTATCTTCACACCTATTGTTGCACCTAGAAAAATCTTGTATGTGTAAAAATTAAGTCAATGAGAAAAAGAATTTTTCTTGAATATATCAAGATGTGATTTTAAGTATTAGGTCACTAGCTTTCTGTAGGTATAAAAATAAAGTCAATAAGAAAAAGGAATTTTCCTTGAAAATATGTTCATGTGATTTTAAGTAATAGAGTCAATGGAAAAAGGACGTAAAAGATATCAATTTTCCTAGCGACGAAGCTCATCAAGATAATCTTGAAAAATACCACGTTATCCCTATGAATCATAGGAAAGATCTCCTTCTTCTTTTTTTCCTTCCTATTCTTCTTTTTGAAAAATAATTTCTTCTTCAATTCAAGTTCATTTCAAAATACTTCAAACGGTAAATAGGCTAATTCGGCGGCTTTTTCCTCAATTTCACATGAAGTCAAATTCTAAAACCAAGACATGATGTTTTGAATTCATCAAACTGGGAAAATTTTTAAAAACTCATTCCATGTGTTTTTTTAGACAAATTTGACCAAGCTTTTCAAGATAATCTTAAAGCACATGGGCGTTGATTCAGCTGATACTCTCTCCACCAAGCTTATATGGCGGATAGAGTTAGTGAGGAATTTGAGCTCCGTGATGATTTTTTTTGCTCAAGTTAAAACAAACGCTGAATAATCCCAAGAGGTGTGAACTCTATTCACTTTGATAAGTTTCAATGTTGTTTTGCTTGATTGATTTTAAATTTAGCTAAATTGCCAAGTTTTAACTATTTTAGGCAATACATGATTAGTGCTTGGGAGCTCATGTACTTATATGCATGCTCAATACCTCCTAGCAAGAACATGGTTGATTTCAATTAGAGTATGTCCATAATGTGGGACATGGTGTTGGCACTGATTCCAAAATCCAAATTTTTACATTGAGTACTTTGGATGCTCTTAAGCATACTATTAAGGCTGGCCCAAGGCATACAATTCCTAGACATGAGGAGATTAAAGATTTTCTAATAGGCCGGAAGTTGACAACCATAATATTCTTCTTGATTGAAACTTTAAAGAGATTACATATGATATGACAACAATAGTGCTTAATGCATTGGAGGTACTTTCGAACCTTATGGATTTTTTTAGCAAATTGGATGCCACATGGAAATATAAAGAGTATAAAGAGATAGTTTGATGATAAGAGGAAACATCATTGAACTAAACTTGTTCAAGTTGTTCTTATGCATAAAATTCAAACATGATTCTTATTGGCATTGCCTAAACATCTATAGTTAATTATTCTCTTTATTACTAAAAAAAATGGTTGTATAAGATCGATACATGATGCTTTAAATTCATCAAATTACGAGTTTTTTTTTAAAATCATTTTAATGTGTTCTTAAGACAAATTTGGCTAAACTTTGATTGGACATAAGTTTTCCATATGATAATTTATTGACTCGATTTTCCCACCTACTATCTTTGCACCTACCGTCACAACTACGAAACCCTGTAGGTAAAAAAATTTATTAAATGATAAAAATAATTTTTCTTGAATATAATGAGATGTGATTTTAACCATTGGTTTACTAGCTTTTCGTAGGTATAAAAATAGAGTCAATAGAAAAAAAAATGAATTTTTCTTGAAAATATCTTCATGTGTGTTTAAGTATCAGATTATGGACTTTTTATAGGTACAAAAATAGAGTAAGTGGAAAGGAGGACGTAAAAGATATCAATTTCCGCAACGATGAAGCTCTTCAAAATAATCACGAAGTACATGGGCATTGATTAAGTCGATAGACTCTCTTCGTCAAGTTTATATGAATGGATTGAGCTAGTAAAGAAATTGTATAGAAAAATGGTGAAGAGATCTGAGCTCATTGATGAGCTTTTGGCTCAAGTTAAATTAAACACAAAATAATCTTGAAAGGTGTAAACTTTATCTTTCTTGACAAGTTAAATATTATTTTGCTTGATTGATTTCACCTTCAGCTAAATTGCCAAGTTTTAATTATTTCAGACAATACTCAATTAGTACTTGGGAGCTCATGTATGCATGTTTGATGCCTCTTAGCAAGGACATGGCTGGATTTTAGTTAGAGTATGTCCATAATGTTGGACATGATGTCAGCACTAATCTAGAATCCAAATTCTTGCATTGAGCACTTTGAATGCTCTTAAACATACTATTAAGGCTGGCCTAAGGCATACAATTCCAAGACATGAAGAGACTGAATCTCTTCTAATAGGTCGGAAGCTGACAACCATAATAATCTTCTTGGATGAAACTTTTAAAGTCACTTTAAAAGTTTAATGACAACTATAATAGTCTATAACGCATACCAAAATATAACCTTAACTATACTTTATAAATCAAGCATAAATAAGTTGCTTTAATTAATTTTTATAAATCAAGATGAGCCTCTGGGTATTTAGGACAAAAACAATGTTGGATTAAGACCACATGCGTCAAAGGGCTGCGTGTGGGCCACATAGGCGGCATGTGCTATGTATTATGCAAAAGCACTCTCCAATTCACCTAGAAAATGGGAAGAAAAACAATCTCGCCGTTACGCCTGACGATAGATTTCCAGTCCTAGATAAGCAAACTCAGTTACTATTCTAATGACATTTGGTTCGGGTCTTAGATGTGTAACACCAATTATCTTGAATTGCTCTACTTTCTTGGTAGGGCGAGTGGTTCCAAGATAAGTTTTCATTCACTTTAACATACATCATAATATATTGTGTTATAAAATGGGACTCATCTTCCCGCAAAATATCAATCATTGCATGTGCATGAGCAAAATTCGTGATATTGACACCTAAATTTTGACGACTTGTTTAATTATTTATTAATCACATAAAAAATTAGGGGGATTAAATTTTGAACCCTAGCAAAAATAATTTCCATTAAGTTGCATGACATATAGAAATTAGGAGAATTTGCATTGGTAGTAATAGAGCCTTTTTGTTAAAATAAAAAAAGAAAAAGAATTAATTAAAAGAACCATTACTTAAAAGAAAAAAAGAAAAAAACGAGACTAGTCGGGGCCAAGCTGGCCCGGCCTCCTTTCGTTTATTCTTTCTTCTACTTTTCTTCTCCATGCTCCTTGCCTGGCCCTCTTCTTTTCTAGGCCCAGCCCGCACGCCTCTTCTTCTTCCTCCTTTCATGTTGCTCGCGCCTTCTGCAAAAAGAAGAGCAACGGAGGTACAAAGATCGGGGAGTAGCAGGTCGGGCCGCAACAGGCTGGCGATGGCAGAAGCCATGCACAGGGGAGCTTTGAGCGAGTGAGAGGGAGCGACCCAGAGAGTGAGAGTGAGAGTGAGACCGAGCGTTCTGCCTTAGCCTGAGATCCGCTCGTTGCTCGCCGTTTGGAACTAGGTAGGCCTCCCCTTCTCCCGTTGGCGCTCCCTTTTTGGGGCGCGTTGGGCCGGAGATCGTGTCTGACTAGTTCGCATGAGCTTCAACCCCTCCGACCCTAGTAAATCTTTAGCCGAGTCTCTGTGCGTTTTCTAGTCGTTTTTCGAGGATCCTACTCCCATTTCAAGTCCCGATTGAGTCGGAAATCTTGAGATTCGGTAATGCATGCTAACTACTTATATAAATGCCTCAATGCAACCCCGAAATATATTTTATCCGATCGACATTTGAATCTTAGTTTAATGTTCGACTATTCATATATTGTTGAACTTCATTTGCTCCCTTCATGTTTTGATGTGCTTTCATGTGACTTTGCACCGTTTGAGCCGGTCTTGCATACGCCCCTTCGTCGGAGCTAGCATCCCCATGCCGGCGAGCCCTACAGTTCAAGGCCGTTCGAGCCAGCATCTCTACCCATTCTTTAGTGCCTTTGTGTTTGTTTGATCTCTAGAATTTCTGGTGTTCAAACTGTAGATTAGATGAGGATTTTTTTGTGAAATTTCGTGGTCGCCGATCGTCCTGACCGGCGGGTGCGGCGGTGTAAGTGCTGGTGTTATGGTTCGGTGTCTGGTCGTATGGGTTTGAAAAATAAAAGAGAAGAAGATTAAGTTGCAGAGAAGGAAAGCTTCGGGCGCTGAAGGAGGCGGAAGGAAGAAGAAGGTGGAGGGACTAGGACAAAATGGGGAAAAGAGAAAAAGAGAAAAAGAAAGAAAAATAGAAAATTTTAAAAAAAAATAAAAAAGAATTAGAGAGATTTTGTTTTGTAATCCGACTGGGTTAGATCCGGGTTTGGGTCGGGTCATCGAGTTGGATCGGGTAAATCCACTTTGAATCCATTCCCTGGGTATAATAGTAATAGACCAATTAAAAAATTAAAAATTTCGGAAAACTATTTTTAAAAATTATTAAAAATTCAGAAAATGAAAAAAAATCTTAGGAAATAATTAAAAATCTAGAAAATTCAAAAATAAATGAAAATCATAAATTTGAGAAAATAATTAAAATTTATTATTATTAAAAAATAGAAAAAAATTATTTTTAAAAAAATAAATTCGAATTTTCTAATAAATAAAAAATAATGATTATCGGTTAGTGCCAAAACTCGTCCATATGTGCAGTCATATTTTTTTGATGTGGGACAATGCATCTCTTTGTTTGTTTTATAAACAAACTACCAACAATTCACCTAAAAAAAAAAAGTGAAAAAGGATAAAATAAGCCAAAAAATGGTGAGCGTGGCTAAATTTCTTAAGTCTGCGTTGCGGGCATAAATTCCAAACACGGCTAACCCATTTTTTTTAATATTTTTTTTTTCTAATAAGCTTTGTTTTGTTAGCAACCTTAATTTTTTTTTGAGCTAAAATTAAAGTTTATGACGCTAATAGAATAAAATAAGCAAAACTTATGGTAAAGTACACCACTTCTCTGCTCTCTCGGACTATTCGGTATTTGGCTCTTTCTCCGCTTGTCTACTCTTTCTCGGTCTACTCAATATACGGTACGTATGTCCCTACTCTTGAACACCTCTTTTTCTCGATGGGGAAATTTGAGGTTGTGCTATACGGTATGTATGTCCCCACTGTAAGCTTTTTTTAAAGTATGCCTTAGCAAGTTTAAAATCCCATGTTAATTTCTAGTTGAATGTAACATCTTGGCAGGTTGGTGTTGAATATTTCCTCTCTCAGATTTAGAATATCTTTGTATATAATAGAGCTAGTTTTCTTTTCTTATGCTTTTACACGCTTGATGTTGCTTCTATGTCTGTTCCCGAAGTTGCTATAGTTTAAAGTTTCATAGCAGGTGAATAGGTTGGGGAAGAAAACATCTAATGATGGGAACATGACCATGGTTTGCTTTTTATTAGAATGAGACAATTAAAAAATTGCGTATTTAATTAATTTGATATAGTTGTTCTTCAAATATGCAGACCCGAAAATGTATGTAGAACCTACCCATGCAAAACATGTAGGTTATTGGAGATGATTGATTAAAAAACAGAATGAGATGCGAACGTTTTGCATTTAACATTTTTTAATACGAATTCCACGTGGAGGTTCTGAAATGTCAGTGTGCGTTTAGTGGGTTCAGTATTACCAGCAGAGCAGGAGAGAGCTTGATCCACAGGCTGAAATTGTTGACTCCACCATTAATAGCGACAGCAGCAGCAGCAGCACCAAGAGTCAATCAAAGCCAATCAGAAGAAGATCAAGAGCATCAAAGAAGAATCCCACAGCCATCCTTAATGCCAACACCACCAAGAGCGACAAATATGCAATTTCCTTCTCTGTTAATTTCATATCTTCCAGTCAATCAAGTTTTCGACATACCAACCTCATACTTTCCTATATTTAAATAGCATGCATAAGCACATTTTAGGACCATCACTACCCAATACATAAATCCACACGGAGACTGGAAATTTATTAGCAGAACTTGCTCACGAAAAGTAAAAGTCATCATCAAGACTCGGCCCACACGACTACACTGCTGGTGGAGAAGACGCAATGGAACTCTCCCTGAGGCGCTTGAAGTAGGCAAGCAGGACCTCACGCTCCGGAAGGTTGCTTCCGATCACATCATGATCTCTGAAATTCTGCGCCCATCTGTGCTGTCACGCCCCGATCCTCGGACGCGCGCACATCCTTCTACTTGGTCGATTTTAGAATGCGATATCCCAGGACTATGTATCGCCGACCCTTTCAATTTATTAAGACACGCGTGCGGAAGCGATTACAAATCCCCGACAATAAAACAATGGGATAGGAAAGCGCCATATTTTTCTTTTTGAAATTTACAACCACACTTTCATTAACAAGACAACTCATAGTATAATTACAATACTATTCACAAGATACTTGTCTCACACCTATCTATGCTAAGACGGGGTTTACAAAAGGGATGGGATCTCAGTCTACATCCGGGTTATATTCAAGATCCCTCTCTGGATCATCTTCTTCTTCAAAAGTATTTCTCCCCTTTAGGTTCCTCTTCCTCAGCTTCTCCTCAGGGTCCTGAAATGGTTATTCAATAACCAATGAGACCACGTCTCAGCAAGTCCTACCCCCTAAGACTCGATTAGTAAACCAATACACCTCAGGCTGCCTAAGCACATCACGAGTTAGGGGACTTACCTTGGCCTCAGCTCCTTCCTGCACGTTAGTATATATATCAAATATATATCATCACATCACATCACCCAATTAGATCGAATCATCGATCAATCGATCTAGTCGATTACATGTCATCCAAATTATCTCTTGATCAACCCCTTCCATACTTTCTATAAGTCTGATCAACATCCAAGACTACTCACCCTAGGTGATATATAGATATTATTTTATCTTATCTCCAGATGACATATAGGGTCATCGAGCAAATCATACCGTCTTTGTCTCCAGATGCTCCGTAGAGTCATCGAGCCGGTAGATCATACCGTCCTGTCTCGAGATGCTCCGTGGAGTCATCGAGCCGGTATACACACAATTTATCATACCGTACTGTCTCCAGATGCTCCGTAGAGTCATCGAGCCGGTAGATCATACCGTCCTGTCTCAAGATGCTCCGTGGAGTCATCGAGCCGGTATACACACAATTTATCATACCGCATCGTCTCTCCGATGCTTCATCGTAGAGTCATCGAAAGCCGGAGTATACATGCCATTCCAAGCAAACAACCAAATAACTAATTTTATCCTTTCCAATAAAATGATGTGTGGGTGCGATCGGCTTCTAACCAAAATATAATAATTTCCTTTTTATAAATCCCACCATATTCTGTATTTCACTAAAACATTTTTGGTATCATTAACTGATGCCCGGTTAATTTCCAATTAATTTTCCAAGATTACTTAAAATAATTCCCAAATAAATCATTTTCGCACAAAATAAAGCTCAATTAAATAAACGGACTGCACCACGACAATCAGCATAAAATTCTGGTCACCGGCCATCCCGGTTGAATTTCCGAAAAATAAATAAATAAATAAATAATTTCAAAAATAAATAAATAAATACTAAAAATCCAATTTAGGCCAGTAATGCCGAATTGGACGCCAAGACGAGCCCGGAAAATTACCGAGACTCGTTCCATAAATAACATGGCATGTCTACTTGCTAATGTCTATTTCTAACCACCTAACATGCATCATTAAGTCTCTAATTTAATTGATCTAAACTAATCTAACCACCTAATTGCATTTAATTAAATCTAACCAACCTTAAGTATAATTAGCAAACTAAGAAAGCTTTAGTGAGTAAAACTCACTTGACAAAAGCGGAGATCGAATCACCGCGATGGCAACGCGACGGCGGCCGAAATTGGACTTTCGACAACACCGGCGGACTTGGACCGGGCCTTGGACTTGGCCCAACAAATCTCAGCCCAACTGAGATTTGTTCCGGCTTTTGGGCTAGACCCAAGTTGAATTGGGCCTGCTGAAATTTCTGGACTGAATTTACTTGAGCTTCAAATTGTGGGCTGGACTTCAATTGATTGCTGGAAACTGGGCCTTGAAAAAGACTGGGCTGAAAGGCTTGAAATCTGTGGCCAACGCTGGGCTGGACTGAGCAAAAATGCTTGCTCATGGACTGGGCTTGTTGTGATTGAACAAGCTGGGCCGAAATCTGAAGACGCTGGGCTGATGGGCCGCTCGATTGCACGCGTGCAGCTTCGCGCAATTGCTGGCAGCTGGGATCAGGGCATGCGGGCGCTGGAATTCTCGAAGATGTTGAGCCCGCTTCACGAAGATCAACGGACGAGGAAGCAGCTGGCGGGTGGTCTTCGAACGGTGCTGCCCGAGGTAACGGCAGGAGGTGTCGCACGTGAAGTTGCTGGGTCGGGCCGCTTCGCACGAGCTGAAGAAGACGCCGTGAAGAACGGAGCTGCTTCGACTTCGTTCGGTGGTCAACCAAATGGGAGCAACCTGCGGTTCTTGACCAAAGAATCGCGGTGCAGGGACAAGTGGCGCGAACGTGCGGAGGCTTGGACGTCGCTGCAATTGAGTTCAATGGAGCTGAAGACACGCGGCCACAAGGTCAACAAAATAGGAAATCGGCTGGCTTCAGTGGATTGTGGCTTCGCTGGACGCACGAAGCAGTGAGGAGCTTCAATCAACAAACGGCAAGTTGGGTCTTGCGGCCTTGACTGAACACATGGGGCTTCTTCTTCCGTGGGCGTGTGGCTGCACGAAGACGCGGCAGGTAGCTTCGGTCAACCAACCGAAGTTTGGGTAGAGAAACGTGGAGATGCAGAGGATATGGAGGCTTCGGTAGATGGTAGAAGAGATGGAGAGGAAATGATCATGGAACCGGAGCTGTTTGCTTTGACGAGATGAAAAGAAAAGTGAGGCAGAAGCAGGAGACGTCGCACAAATGGAGGGAGGCGGTGGACAGGCGTGCGATGGAAGGAAGCCAGCTAAGATGAAATAAAAATCTTCAATCCTTAGCCAATACATTAATACCTTGGCCCCACATGCCCCCCACAATGTTATCCTCTTTGTCTCCCCCATCACTTTCGAAGCCTTATTAATTCACAATTAAACCAATTTAAAATCCAAAATCACTGCCCCATCCTATCATACGAATTTCACAACTCGAACCTTCAAATCTTCACACCATCTTAAATTTCTCAAATCGACGTCCAATTTCATTGTGGAAAAAGCCTATAGAATTTATACAAATCCCTATCGGACATAGCCCAGTATGGAAGTCCAAATTTCTTTCAATGAGTCATCCGAATTTTCATTAATTTTCCGCGACGTCCGTCCGATTTCCGTAAAATTTCCCGAATCTCTGAAAAATCTTTTGAGATTGAGTCGATGCTCCTAAAATTTATTGTGACATGGCCAAAACTTCAATTTCTGAAATCGGACTCGAATTGGCGGTTAATTTCCATTCGACGCGTTTTTAGCGTGACCTAGACTACCGGGTAACTTTCAGAACTTTTCAGTGCAAATGACTCGTGGTCGATTTTCTTCGAGCCACTATGAACCCACTCGACTCATTGGCGACTTTCGATTGTCGTGAAAATCTCGAGAATTCAAGTACGGACACAGGTACCAAAACGATAAGAAAATCAGTCTAGTGTTGGTCGACGAGAATTTTCCAATTTAGTGGTGTCACCCACGATTAGCCACACATCTCAATCGAACCAACCTATATCTGATCTCAATTCGATTTATATATGTGCCGTAATGGTCTCGACAGATGAACACGGTCGAGAAGCCGATTCCTGGTCGAATTCTCAAGTCTATTTGCCTTAAAATTCTTAATGGCTTCCCCATATAGTCTAGTTATCTCGAGAGTGATCAGCTCTGAAAACAGCCCTATAAGCACGTCAATGAAATGCCCGATTTATTCAGCGGAAAACAGGGTCGAAAATCTGGGATGTCACAACTCTTCCCCTCTTATAAAAATTTCGTCCTCGAAATTTAAACCTTTACCAATCCTTAAACGAAAAGGTGGGGGTATCGTCTCATCTAATCTCACTTTCCCCGGTTGTTTCTTCAGTCCCGTGGCATTATTAGACCACTTTGACCAAGGGGACTTTCTTGATACACCAAATCTTATCATTCTGATCCACAAGCTGAATCGAACTTTTCATGTACGACACTCTGTCGTCCATGCCTAATTCTTCAAGATTTAGCACATGGGTCGTGTTAGGCTCATATGTCCTCAACATCGCCACATGAAAGGCGTCATGCACTTGCGCTAATCTCAGCGGCAATGCAAGACGATACAATAGGATCCCGATTCTTTTCAGAATCTCAAAAGGACCTACGTACTTCGATTTCAGATTTCTCCCCTCCTTGCTGAAGCGCAAGGTATCCTTCATTGGTGACACCTTCAGAAAGGTGCACTTACCAATTTAGAACTTTTGGGGCCTTCAATGCTCAACAATTCAATTATTCAGGCAGTTCTGAGCGGTCTGTACTCTGGCACTGATCACGGCAAAGGCAACTACTAACTGCTGAACTGACCCTCGGTCGGATCTTTCTTTCTCTGATCTCATCACAACAAACTGAAGTTCTGCCCACTCTGCTCTTTCCTGCCTCAAAAGGGACTATCTGATTGATCTGCTGAAACTGGGAATCTCGGTTCTAGATCCGATATAAGTTCGTCGCTAGTCCTCCATGCAAACGAACTACCTGACACACATACACTTCTGCCTGCCTATTTCGATCAAGATCTTTTCATACTGCACTGAAGTGAATCGACTTCATCAGTCTATCAACCCCATCCAAAAGGGATCATTGCTTCTCTGATTCCCTGACAAGCTAGTCACAAGGTTCATCATAACCTACTTCCATTCCCACTCGGAATTCTCGCGTGACTATAAAAGTCCTCCCAGCTCGCATTACTAAATTCCCATTTACTAACACATCTGACACTTGCAACCTGTCTCGGCGATATCTATTCTTATATCGATCTACCATTCGAGCTGACATTGATTCTGACCTACCTCGCACTGTATAGTCAAATACTACAACTATTACAGTGAATTCCTAACAAGGTCTCCTCCTCAAGTTCTATACTGTCTGACGCTTATCATCACTTACGATACCTCGATATTCCATCTTCCGAAATCATTACGTCAACTTTTCCCCTACCGGTATCCTCTTGTAGGATTTTCTAAACATTCTGGTTTGTCAAGTGAAGCGTCTTTCCAGGGTGATACAAGACATCTTGATCACCATTCTTCTAAAATTCTAACTCATAACGCTGTCTTCAATATAACTTCCTCCCATGGATTAAACTATATCACATTGCAACAACACTTCATTACAACAAAAGCTCATCAAGCCAAACTTTTTTATACATGGTATCAAAGTTATACATAGGCAAACCCATTAAGTACAACTATAGTCAGAAATTCATTTTCCTACTACTTTATTACAACAACGGAAATTTTACAACCTTCACTCAAAATCCCGCTGCTCTACTATGATAAAAACACCTCAAAAACATTCTTCCTTTGCTCGGTTCCTAGTCAGTCCATTCCTGTTCTTTTCGTCATCCTAATGGTGTTCTATTTGCGGTGCTTTCCCTTTGTCTAGTCCTTCGGTGATGGCGTACACTGTACCCTGAACTGGTGGTCTCAGCTGATTTCCTTGCGGCGCGTGTCTGAGGTGCATACCCTCTGATATGTCCCAAAGGTGGCGGTGGCGGCAATTGCGGTTGTCCTCTTCGCTTTCTAGGACAGTCTCTGGCTATGTGGCCCTGTTGGCCACACTCAAAACAGGCACCCGTCCTTCGAGGGCATTGGTTCGGTCCATGTCGACTCCCACAAGCGCGACATAAATCATTCCTACTTGGCCCAAACTTGCCAACTCCACTCTTCCCGTTGGACGGGATATGAAATCTATTTCCAAGCATGGGTCTTTTTCCTTGATGGATATTTTCTCGATGGGAGCTAAACCTCGATCCAGATGAAACAGCTTGTTCATTCAATCCTCGCTCTATCATCTGGGCTCGCCGATAAACCTCTCTGTAATCTTTCAAGTCCCATGGTAGCAGAGGTTGTTTCAATTCAGTACGGAGACCGCTTTTGAACTTCCGAGCTTTCTCTTCGGGGGTCTTCTATCGCCTTAGGAGCATACTGTGATAGTTCTGCGAACTTGACCCCATACTGGTCAACTATCATGCTCCCTTGGCGGAGACAGTAGAACTCCTTTATCTTTTGTTCTCGAGCAGTACTCGAAAAGTACTAATCATTAAAGGCTCTAAGGAAGGTGTCCCACACTTGGACCACACCTTCCGGGAATACTATATCCTTGACGGATCTCCACCATATATTGGCGTTACCTTGAAGTTGGTACACAGCTAGTAACACCTTTTCCTCTTCATTGCACATCAGAAGTGCAAATGCCTTTTCCAAATCTTGTACCCACAGAGACGCGGCCTCAGGGTCTCCGGTACCCATGAATTTTGGCGGATTCATCTTTAAGAACTGATCCACTAACTGGTGAATCGGCCTCCCAGCGGCCATAACTCCTGGTAGTATTTCAGCAGGGGCAACGGCAGGTGCAACTACAGGTGCGGCAGTGGGTACGGCGACAGCTGCGGCAGCAATGGCAGCGTTGGCAGCGGCAGTGGCGGCGGCTTCAACAGCGGCAGTAAAGGCGGCAGTCTGATCTCGGGCCTGTTGCCCCATCATCTCCCGCATCGCATCTAGAGCCTGGTTAATTCCGATAGTTCCTTGCTCACCCAGGGCTGCTACCCCAGCACCAACAGGAGGTGGTGCTACTCTAGCATCTACAACAGGTGGAATCATTCCACTCGCACTAGCCTGTGCTGGCGCTCGACCACGGCCTCCTCGGGTACCAACTCTAGTCGGCGCTCTTCCCCGAGTCACGGCCCTACTGGCCCTCTTTGCAGGAGTCCTCGGCTCCTGATCGCTCATAGTGTCGCTCTAAATAGCTGACACCTGCTTCCAATTCAACACCGAATTAGAAACAGAGCGATTCAAACAACAAACAATTTTAGCACTAAGCTAACACAGACATGCAGCAGCATGAATTTAAAGACCTTTCCTACTAACTATCCCATGGTCATCGCTCCTTATCACTCCAATCTTGAACTTAGCTCTGATACCACAAAAAGGGGATGTCACGCCCCGATCCTCGGACGCGCGCACATCCTTCTACTTGGTCGATTTTAGAATGCGATATCCCAGGACTATGTATCGCCGACCCTTTCAATTTATTAAGCACATGCGGAAGCAGTTACAAATCCCCAGACAATAAAACAATGGGATAGGAAAAGCAGGCCATATTTTTCTTTTGAAATTTACAACCACACTTTCATTAACAGCACAACTCATAGTATAATTACAATACTATTCACAACATACTTGTCTCACACCTATCTATGCTAAGACAGGGTTTACAAAAGGGATGGGATCTCAGTCTACATCCGGGTTATATTCAAGATCCCTCTCTGGATCATCTTCTTCTTCAAAAGTATTTCTCCCCTTTAGGTTCCTCTTCCTCAGCTTCTCCTCAGGGTCCTGAAATGGTTATTCAATAACCAATGAGACCACGTCTCAGCAAGTCCTACCCCCTAAGACTCGATTAGTAAACCAATACACCTCAGGCTGCCTAAGCACATCACGAGTTAGGGGACTTACCTTGGCCTCAGCTCCTTCCTGCACGTTAGTATATATATCAAATATATATCATCACATCACATCACCCAATTAGATCGAATCATCGATCAATCGATCTAGTCGATTACATGTCATCCAAATTATCTCTTGATCAACCCCTTCCATACTTTCTATAAGTCTGATCAACATCCAAGACTACTCACCCTAGGTGATATATAGATATTATTTTATCTTATCTCCAGATGACATATAGGGTCATCGAGCTGTCAAATCATACCGTACTGTCTCCAGATGCTCCGTAGAGTCATCGAGCCGGTAGATCATACCGTCCTGTCTCAAGATGCTCCGTGGAGTCATCGAGCCGGTATACACACAATTTATCATACCGTACTGTCTCCAGATGCTCCGTAGAGTCATCGAGCCGGTAGATCATACCGTCCTGTCTCAAGATGACATATAAAGTCATCGAGCCGGTATACACACAATTTATCATACCGTACTGTCTCCAGATGTTCCGTAGAGTCATCGAGCCAGTATACATGCCATTCCAAGCAAACAATCAAATAACCGATTTTATCATTTCCGATAAAATGACGTGTATGGGTACACGATCGGCTTTAACCAAAATATAATAATTTCCTTCTTATAAATCCCACCATATTCTGTATTTCACTAAAACATTTTTGGTATCATTAACTGATGCCCGGTTAATTTCCAATTAATTTTCCAAGATTACTTAAAATAATTCCCAAATAAATCATTTTCGCACAAAATAAAGCTCAATTAAATAAACGGACTCGCACCACAACAATCAAAGATAAAATTCCGATCACCAACCATCCCGGTTGAATTTCCGAAAAATAAATAAATAAATAAATAATTTCAAAAATAAATAAATAAATACTAAAAATCCAATTTAGGCTCGTAATGCCGAATTGACGCCGCCAAGACGAGCCCGAATATTACCGAGACTCGTTCCATAAAAAACATGGCATGTCTACTTGCTAATGTCTATTTCTAACCACCTAACATGCATCATTAAGTCTCTAATTTAATTGATCTAAACTAATCTAACCACCCAATTGCATTTAATTAAATCTAACCAACCTTAAGGATAATTAGCAAACTAAGAAAGCTTTAGTGAGTAAAACTCACTTGACAAAAAAGCGGAGATCGAATCACCGACGACGAACAACGACGCGCGTCCAAATTGACTTTCGACAACACCGGGCGACTTGGACCGGGCCTAAGACTTTGGCCCTACAAATCTCAGCCCAAATGAGATTTGTTCCTGCTTTTGGGCTAGACCCAAGTTGAATTGGGCCTGCTGAAATTTCTGGACTGAATTTACTTGAGCTTCAAATTGTGGGCTGGACTTCAATTGATTGCTGGAAACTGGGCCTTGAAAAAGACTGGGCTGAAAGGCTTGAAATCTGTGGCCAACGCTGGGCTGGACTGAGCAAAAATGCTTGCTCATGGACTGGGCTTGTTGTGATTGAACAAGCTGGGCCGAAATCTGAAGACGCTGGGCTGATGGGCCGCTCGATTGCACGCGTGCAGCTTCGCGCAATTGCTGGCAGCTGGGATCAGGGCATGCGGGCGCTGGAATTCTCGAAGATGTTGAGCCCGCTTCACGAAGATCAACGGACGAGGAAGCAGCTGGCGGGTGGTCTTCGAACGGTGCTGCCCGAGGTAACGGCAGGAGGTGTCGCACGTGAAGTTGCTGGGTCGGGCCGCTTCGCACGAGCTGAAGAAGACGCCGTGAAGAACGGAGCTGCTTCGACTTCGTTCGGTGGTCAACCAAATGGGAGCAACCTGCGGTTCTTGACCAAAGAATCGCGGTGCAGGGACAAGTGGCGCGAACGTGCGGAGGCTTGGACGTCGCTGCAATTGAGTTCAATGGAGCTGAAGACACGCGGCCACAAGGTCAACAAAATAGGAAATCGGCTGGCTTCAGTGGATTGTGGCTTCGCTGGACGCACGAAGCAGTGAGGAGCTTCAATCAACAAACGGCAAGTTGGGTCTTGCGGCCTTGACTGAACACATGGGGCTTCTTCTTCCGTGGGCGTGTGGCTGCACGAAGACGCGGCAGGTAGCTTCGGTCAACCAACCGAAGTTTGGGTAGAGAAACGTGGAGATGCAGAGGATATGGAGGCTTCGGTAGATGGTAGAAGAGATGGAGAGGAAATGATCATGGAACCGGAGCTGTTTGCTTTGACGAGATGAAAAGAAAAGTGAGGCAGAAGCAGGAGACGTCGCACAAATGGAGGGAGGCGGTGGACAGGCGTGCGATGGAAGGAAGCCAGCTAAGATGAAATAAAAATCTTCAATCCTTAGCCAATACATTAATACCTTGGCCCCACAAGCCCACAATGTTATCCTCTTTGTCCCCCCCATCACTTTCAAGCTTATTAATTCACAATTAAACCAATTTAAAGTCCAAAATTGCTGCCCTCATCCTATCATACGAATTTCACAACTTGAGCTTCAAATCTTCATGAAATTTCTCAAATCGACGTCC
Organism: Eucalyptus paniculata subsp. matutina; assembly: GCA_017140255.1. Classification (NCBI taxonomy): domain Eukaryota; kingdom Viridiplantae; phylum Streptophyta; class Magnoliopsida; order Myrtales; family Myrtaceae; genus Eucalyptus; species Eucalyptus paniculata. The sequence continues at coordinate 874,210 of CM029438.1, read as the reverse complement.
AATTTCATTGTGGAAAAAGCCTATAGAATTTATACAAATCCCTATCAGCACATAGCCCAGTATGGAAGTCCAAATTTCTTTCAAATGAGTCCATCCGAATTTTCATTAATTTTCCGCGACGTCCGTACCGATTTCCGTAAAATTTCCCGAATCTCTGAAAAATCTTTTGAGATTGAGTCGATGCTCCTAAAATTTATTGTGACATGGCCAAAACTTCAATTTCTGAAATCGGACTCGAATTGGCGGTTAATTTCCATTCGACGCGTTTTTAGCGTGACCTAGACTACCTAACTTTCAGAACTTTTCAAATGCAAATGACTCGTGGTCGATTTTCTTCGAGCCACTATGAACCCACTCGACTCATTGGCGACTTTCGATTGTCGTGAAAATCTCGAGAATTCAAGATACGGACACGTGGTACCAAAACGATAAGAAAATCAGTCTAGTGTTGGTCGACGAGAATTTTCCAATTTAGTGGTGTCACCCACGATTAGCCACATATCTCAATCGAACCAACCTATATCTGATCTCAATTCGATTTATATCTGTGCCGTAATGGTCTCGACAGATGAACACGGTTGAGAAGCCGATTCCTGGTCGAATTCTCAAGTCTATTTGCCTTAAACTTCTTACTGGCTTCCCTATATAGTCTAGTTATCTCGAGAGTGATCAGCTCTGAGAACAGCCCTATAGGCGCGTCAATGAAATGCCCGATTTATTCAGCAGAAAACAGGGTCGAAAATCTGGGATGTCACATGTGCAGGCGAGGATATTCGCTAGCTTCCAATAATTTCACGCCGGCCACTTCTTCCAGGACTTGAAGCCACCAAGCTAGCCATCCAAAGACCAAATCTTGCAAGCCAATTTTGTCCCCAGCAAAGAAGTTGTCCTCCTCTCTAAGAGCATGTTCTTCAATGGTTTTCAGGACTTTCTTGGCCTCTTTTGTTGTCTCCTCCAGTTGCTCCCCTGTGCTTTGAAAGAATTTGACGAAAATTGGGGACTTCATCACCCAGAATGTTCATTGTTAGATAGTGGAAAGAGGATTTAACCATGCTTATAACTTTCTTTAATTATCTTGTGTAGCAGTCATCTTGTTCTGAATAACATCACAAGATTTACCGTGATCTAATTAGATAGAATTTCTTACATTTTTCATGGAAATTCTGTTTTCAGTTCAAGCTAAAGTCGAGATCAAGGCTATTGAGACATGAACTGAACCTAATTCTCAGAAAAGAAATCTCGACTGAAATATTTTAATAAATCTATCACGGAAAACAATTCCATTTCGATGTTCGCAACACACCTTGTCCTCAATGAATTTGATCCAGAACCGGGCCACGGCCTTCTCATAGGGATCCCGAGAGAGCAGAGGGTTTCGTGGCCAACTCTCTTCGATGTACTCCAGTATTATAGCGGACTCTGCAACGGGTCTCCCTCCATGGATGAGCACAGGGGTCTTCTTGTGAACTGGGTTGCACCGCAACAATTCATCGCTCTTGTTGCCGAGATCTTCCTCCACATACTCATATTCCACTCCCTTGAGCTTGAGAGCCCATATAACTCTGTGACTGAAGGGACTGGGCCAAAATCCAAGCAACTTGACTCCCTCCATGAACCCCAACTTATTAGAACAATGTCCTTCTTCCGAGTCCTGATCTGTGATGGGTTGGATTCTTATTGATCTCTTTGAGAGTTTTTGGGTGACAAAGTCAAACTTGGTTTTTTATTCTTGAAGCCTGACACCTTGGTGATCACGCATCTTGGTGATCACGCATTCATTAATCTAGACCCTTCTTGTTCAATCTTTGACTTAAGAGACAATTCGCAGAGAGTTGGTACATGGAAAGTTAAGTTCATTTGTTGAATTAGACCACCAATGGCAATGGAATTGAATTATCTGATATTAATTTCACCAGGGTCACCTAATATATATATACAAGAAGAATAAAGAATTTTATAAGAAAATCACAGTTGAAATGCAAGAAAAAAGGACCACCTCTCGACTCTATTACTTAAGAATAAGGCTAATACCTAATTCCACATAATTCAATGAACCGCACGGGATTCTGATATATTCGGAATAATTAATCAAGATGCTGAGTTTGACTTCATTGTAAATTCACTTTTATCTTCTCGAGAGTTTTGACCTATTAATGCATTTCTTTAGTGAAAAAAGAGGGGAAGATTGGCATTGTTCTCCTGATGATGGAAATTAAGCTTCTCCCTCTCTTACTCTAATAAGAAATCACACTATGAATGATGCCCAAAACTAGAAGCCAATTCTACGTATCCCAAACTGAAATTTCAAAGTTTAGTAGCATCCTTCTTTGATAATGATCATTACTGTAACATGGCAATTGCTCTTATAACAAAAAAAAAAAAGAAAAAGTGTATATATAAATTAATGTTTCGTAATAGATATTCGATAAGGTCCTTGCCATCACATAAAAATACTACTATTTTAACCATAAAATTAAAACTAATTATGCTTCTTCTCTTTTGGCGACGACATTCTATTTTCACATTTTATGAACCGAAACCTCCGTCTTGGCGCGCAAAATGTTCTGTCTCTCTCGCTTGCTCCTTCCTGCTCCGTCATTGCATCGCGACGCTTCGCTTGGAGTTTCGATTTCGCCGATCATGTGATCCTTCTTCAATCTGATCGGATCGGATCACTGTGTTGTCGAGGTCGACAATGGAGATCGTTGCTCTGAGAACGAACGCTGGAAGTTGACCGCACGTGCGAGCTCCCGCCGGAGCTGGCTCTTGCTCATCTCGGAGCTCCGGTGCCCATTCGGCCCCGGTAATGAACCCTCGATCGGGTCAAGGTATAGCTCTCCCCGCCCGAAGTTCAATCCGTGGATGCGAATGGCTTCGCCTGTTCGAAGTTCGTGAATTTTGGTTCTCCAACTTAGGGCTCTTCGCAGCGTTTTCTTTAGTAATGTGGGTTTCGGATTAGTTATCGGTAGAGAGTCGGTGCGTTTCTCGCATTACCGCCGGGATGTTTCCTTGCGGAGCGGCGTAACGTGAAGCGATCACGGAAGTATTTTTGTTTTGTGAATTAATTAGGAATAGAATTTTGTTCTGTTATTGTATTTGGATAGGTTTGCAATTAGCGACGGGTGTCGGCTCTCATCCATGAATATAGCATCCTTCTTCTCAATGTTTATCTACGGCGCATGCATACTAGAGCCCCAACGACAGAAGAGCAAGACTTCTTATTATGAGAATGAGCTAAGAAGGGTATTTGATTTCTTAATTTTGTTAAGAAATTGGGATTAGAAAGAGAGTTAAGCTTATTGATCATTGAAGAGTGTCGGCGCTTCGTAGGGGGTCATTGACCCTCGCCTAGCTAGGCCAAGGGCCATCGTTGGCTGGGGGGTCATGCCAAGTAATAAATTTAAAATAGAAATAAAAAGTAAAAAAAAAATTACCCCTTTATTCTAAGAAAAATTTCTGAAATAAGGTCATTTTTTTCTTTTCTTGTTTTTTCTTTCCTTGTTCTTCCTCCTTTAGCCGGTCGTTGGGTCTTGGTGATCGATTAGAGATGAGGGCCGATTAGAGGTGGACCTTGCCAGCCTTAAGCAAATCTTGCTATGGTTGGGCAAGGTTCAACCTTACTAGATCTTGGCAAGGTTGGCGAGGTCCACCTCACCAGCCCTTGTCTGTGATGATCATCGATCGGCTAGAGGAGAAAGAAGAAGGGAGGAAAAAAAGAAGAAGAAACATCAAAGAAAATTAAAGAAAAATTTTAAGAAAAAACTCCACGTTCACAAAAAAATTGAGGTTATGTCAAATGCTTTTTTCTTTTTCTTTTGAGAATAGAAATTTTAGATTTGTACCAAATGTGCTATTTTGCTCAAATTTTTTTTTACCAAGTAGAAATGAAAAAAATATTTATTAATAGAAATATTACTAAACTCGCCTTTAAAAAAGCATAAAGTTTTTCTTGACAATTCATTAGTGCATGAAACTGAAATTCTTGTGAGGACATGAAACTTCCAAGTTGGAGACTAGGAACAAAATGGTTTTCAAGACTTTCTTGGCTTCTTTTGTTGCCTCCTCCCTGTTGCTTCCCTGTGGCATGAAAAACTTTGAAGAAAATCAGGGACTTTGTCACCCCAGCCAGGACATCTTATCAACTTTGATGATCTCAGACACGTGATAGCTGGATGATAATACTGGTTTAATTGTTAAACTAGTGAAGCTAGCATTCCTTGGTTGACTAAAGAGATAAGTATAATTGAAGACCTAAAACTTATTACGAAAATATAATTGAGTTCTAAAACTTACAAAAATTGTAATTAAGTTTTAAAACTTGTCAAATTGATTTAATTGAGTCCTAAATTTAACATCGTCGAACTTACTGGCGGAAAATGCTAACTTGACACAGACATGGCATTTAAAAATTATTTCTTATTCAATTTTTTAAAATAAATTTAAAAACTAAAGAAGAAAAACTAAAAATTAATTTTTTAAAAAGCTGTTAAAAAAAAAGAGAAAATGGCAGCTCCGCCGCCACCACCACCCATCGCCGGAGGGGCCGACAACCAGCCACCTCCGTTGCTGGTCCCTTCGGCGATGGGCGGCGGCGGTGGAGGAGCTTCCATTTTCTCTTCTTTTTTTTTTTTTCAGTTTTTAAAAATAAATTTTAGCTTTTCCTTTTAATTTTTAAATCTAATTTTGAATAAAAAATAATTAAAAAGAGCCATGTGGAAAATGAAAAATTATTTAAAATGCCACGTTCGCGCCATGTCAGCATTTTCCGTTAGCAAGTTTGACGGTGTTAACTTTAGGACTCAATTGAACAAATTTGACAAGTTCTAGAATTTAATTACATTTTTTTTTTTTTTTTGCAAATTTTAAGAATCAATTGCATTTTCGTAATAAGTTCTAGGACTTCTATTGTACTTATCCTTTAATAAAATTAGCGCTAAGTGATCACATATAAGCAGCATTCCTGCTTGTCCACCGCGCGAAAAGACATCGCAAGCATAACTTACCAATCCACAAAGGGGGAAAATGTACAAATAGCTCTATCACACTTGGTACAATTAACGTTGCATTCTTATGTCGTTTCTTTGTTCGAGCTAACCGGGATCCTAGTTATTGTTAAATGGAAGTTTTCCATTTCAAGAAAGTTCAGATCCCTGATTCCATAAAGGTGAAACTGTGAGAGCTTGTGCAGACGGGATCCTATAAAACTCCATAGCAGTACATCAGACATTGCATGAACCATGAAGTACATGTACATTATCAACGATCACTTCACGGCATCGCCTCTGAAATCCTTTTACAGGTGACAAACAGTTCGACCCGAATGCATGTTCTCGAAGCCCTGCGGTGCCCTGGAGCTGTCATTTCATAATATGACATTAGATTTTACACAAAAATACTCAGTTTTAGACCATTGTGGTTATGCTGTTGCGAGATTTATGTGCAGAGATGAGTCGAGTCTTAACCTCATTCTAGAACGCACTAGCTATAACCGAAATGAGTCAAATGAATAGTCTTGGTGTCCCGGCCTTATGCTAGTACCAACATATTTGCTACATTGGGATTACCTGTCAAAGTCGAAGCAGAAAAATCTGCTCTTCCGTGCAAAGGTTTTTGAAGGAAGACAGCACTTGCTCCAAAATAAATGATTGACGCAGAAAGTTTATGCAGCGACACAAATTATCTAGCAACTAATCCAAACTGTGAGACATAGTCTTTCGACAGGATTAGAGAATAGTGATAAGTAGTCAAATTAAAACTACTTCGAGAAATTTCAGGTATGGCCTTAGGTAAACTAGTGACAGGGAGGACACTTATCAACTTAGAATGATAACTGGGCAACCCCTCTGCGTACGTCATAAAATTCATTATTTTCACATGATTTTTTCCCTTTATCAGGTAGCATCCATCCTGCTTCATCGAGCCCATCCATCCATTATGAGGCCCTGATGCAATTTGTTATTATCAAACCTGAACACAAACGTACTTCTTTCGCTGATTTTGTTTAAGTGCATGAGTTTCTGAATAGTTGTGCTGTGGAGCGTCGTGTATATATATATATTGTCTGTTGCTTGCTCTGCTATCTCTTGAGCACATGGCCTTTTGTCTTCTTAAATAGCAGAAAGATTTTCATGATAGCTTAGACATGCGCAAAACTGAGATTCTCGAATCTCACAAGTGATATAACTAGTATAAGTACCTAGAGGGGGGTGAATAAGTATATAAAAGATTTTTCTCGATAATTGCACAATACTAGACAGTTGATAGATTTGAGACAAACAATAATCAAAGTAAGACTGAGAGAAAGGAAGAGAAAATTGAACACGCGGTTTATAGTGGTTCGGCTTATTTCAAGCCTACGTCCACTCTTCTGCACTGACAGCTTATTGGCTGGATTCCACTATGAACAAGGAGATGTTACAGCGTTGATCTTCCTTGATTTCACGGTGTAGATGATCTACCACACTCGCTCAAGGTCTCACTAAGTATAGACACTCTCTGTGTATACAATTTTGCTTAGAATGTATCGACTAATAATCGAGGTGCTTCAGACTAAAGCAACTAGAACGTCTTCCTTTTATACTCTTTTATGCCATCATACCCGTTGGCACTTACCAAAGGAATTTCCTCCAATCTACCCGTTGGACGGAATCAATTAAGAAGATCATTCGAGCTATTAAAGGAACTTGACGATAGCCCATCAATCATGTTCGCCCATATAATCAGGATCTTGGTTTCCAAGAATAGAACATTCCAAGAATATTTCGTCAACCATCGGATCTTCAAATGATCTAGATTACGTAAAAAAAGAATCTGTTATTTTTATCTAGCCAAGAGATCTTCTCCAGAGAATAGGACTAAATCCTTAACCAAATACTTCGATTCTGGATTGCATTCGACACTGGATTAGAAAAACTGTCAATGAGAATAGTCTTGGGTCTTGAGTCTTGAGTGCTAAGTCTAGTGATTTGAAAGTCTTCAGACTCTAAACAAAAGGTCTGCAAATATCCAAACTAGACTGATAGAAACGTTTTGTCAGCTTCAAAATATTCTGGAAAGATTTCTCCAACAATCTCCCCCTTTTTTATGGTGACAAAACTTTCATGTAGATTTGAACAACTTTGACCTGCAAAAACATTTCTCAAGCAATATGGCTATCTCACAAAGATTAATAAAACAACCAGACTCTGCATCCACAAAAAATTGGTTAGTCTTTCATGAGTAATACCATACGACAACACTTGATATAAATGCAAACAGTCAAGCATCAAAATCTACACCCAAGTCCAATTCAAGTTCACACCCAAGTTCACTTAAGTCATACTCAAAAATAAACATTCAAACACTCAAAAGAAATTTAAAGTCAAAGTTTAGAGAGTTCAAATTTGCAATTCTCCCCCTTTTTGTCATCATTAGAAATGTGAGAAAAGAGTCAGGTCTGCTTGGGAATGCGCACGATCTGGAAATCTCTCATCGACTAGACGATGCCTTCCAGTCTCTTCAAGTCTTCTCTTAGATGAGCCACCTCTTCTGCTTTGGCATTGGCTTGAATTTGAAGAGCGAGGTCTTTCATTTGATCCTCCAAGGTAACAGAAGATGCTTGTCTAGCATTCTTCATGACTTGAATTTCACAGTCCAGAGCATAGATTTGACCCCACATTTCCAGAAGAACATCAAGGATACGACGAAAATCTGTTGTATTGTCCGTCTGTGTGCTCGCATTTGCTTTATGTAGAATATCCAAGGAAGATGCCTTCATATGATCTTTCTTCAAACTTACCAACTCGATCTTTTGCATTTTTCAATATAAAGCATTTGCAACCGAACACATGAAAGTATGAAATAATAGGCTTCTTACCTTTGAATAACTTATAAGGGGTTTTCTCTAGAATAGTTCTTAGGAAGACTCTATTGATGATAAAGCATGCTGTTGAAACAGCTTCAGCCTAAAATCGTGAAGAAATTTTACTTTCAATTAAAAGAGTTCTAGCCATTTCTTGAAGAGATCTATTCTTTCTTTCCACAACTCCATTTTGCTGAGGAGTATATGGAGAGGAGAACACATGCTTAAAGCTAGACTCATCACAAAATTTTGTAAAATCTTGATTTTCAAATTCACCTCCATGATCTGTTCTTATACTTGAGATAACACATCATTTTTCATTTTGAACCTTTTTAGCAAATTTTTCAAAATACGAGAAGGTTTCAGACTTACTTGCAAGAAAATATACCCAAGTAAAGCGGGAGAAATTGTCCACAATTATTAGGCAATATTTCTTACCTCCAATGCTCTGGGTTCTGGTTGGTCCGAAGAGATCCATATGCAGCAATTGTAGTACATGATTAGTAGAGACATGATTTATTGGCTTAAATGAATTTCTTACCTGCTTTCCCAGAATACATGGTGTGCATGGATCGGACTTTTGGAATGGTAATTTGGGTAGACCTCGAACAAGCTGCTTTGATGAGATTTTGGCTAATTGCTTCATGTTGACATGACCAAGCTTTCTGTGCCATAAGCTTACTTCGACTTGGATTGAGATTAGGCATTGCGATTCATTTGGTTTCACATCCAGAAGATAGATATTTCCATGTCTTCGACCCATGAAAGACTGAGTAGAGTCTCTACTGGTTCCAGAACATGTTCATTCTTGAAAGAAGATCTTAAAACCAGTGTCACATAATTGACTAATGCTGAGAAGATTGTAATTGAGTCCTTCCACTAGGGAAACATTACTTATTGTGAGATTTCCAATTTTCACAGTTTCAAATCCCACAATACTTCCTTTGCTGTTTCCTCCAAATGAAACTTTTCCACCATTTACTTGAACAAGCTTTATGAAGCAATTTGAGTCTCCTGTCATGTGTCTTGAGCATCCGCTGTCAATATACCACTTTACCTTTTTCTTGACGGAGACCTGCATTTAAAAGAGAGTCTCAAGCTTTCTTTGGTACCCAAATTTTCTTGGGTCCTTTGGTGTTAGTAAGATAAACAGTATTAGCCCATACTTTCTTGACAGGTTTCCAAACCATAGGACACTCTTTTTCAAAGTGATCCGGGATCATTACACTTTGAACACCGAGGGCATTTCGACCTACGAGACTTTACAAAAATTTTCTTGAAATGATTTTTGTAAGCCTCTCTCGAGGGTCTTTTCTTAATTCTTTCTTTTACTTTAGGAAAATCAATTAAGGGAATTGTTTCTGCTATCATGCCTAGACCGGACTTATTGAAGTAAGGTCTTTGAGCTGAAAGAACTTTTTCAAGTTTTTCGGACCCTATCGAAAATTTCTTTGAAATATTTGATAAGTCAGTTTTTAAAAAAGCATTTTCTTTCAAAAGATTATCTTCTTTTTCTTTAAGAGTAGAAACATTCAAGTCTAAACTTTTAACTCTTTCTTCTAAAATGTTTTCCTTTTGTTTTAGAGCTGAGTTTTCCTTTTTAAGTTCGGAAATTCTTTTGAGAGAAGTCTTAAGACTAAAATACAGTTCATCAATGTATTTAGAAACTTTGACAGGAATTTTAAAATTACTTACCTCAAATTTACTGTCTGAGTCTGATCCAGAATCTGAATCGGAGTCTGAATGTGCCATCAGACATAGGTTGGCATATTCATTATCACTTTATTCGCATTCTGTATCACTTCAGGTTTCGGCTTTGAGAGCTTTTCGAAACTTTTCATCTTTTCCTCTTTTCTTCTTCAGAAGAGGACAGTTGGGTCTGATGTGTCTATTTTTTTTTTACATTCGAAGCAAACTACATCTTTGTTTGGTTCCTCATCATCAACAGACTTGGTCTGCTATATTTGGAAACTTTGTTTCTTTGAGTTGAACATTCTTCCTTTTCTATTCAGTTTTCTGAATCTTCTTATCATGAGAGCAAGCTCCTCATCGTCCAGATCATCTTCAAAATCTGTATCATTAGAATCATCATTTGATTTTAATGCAATGGATTTCTTACCTTTTGGATTTTCATCTTCATTAATTCGTTCCACTTCATAAGACCGAAGAGTTCCAATCGCTCGTCGACGATAGTGACATAATTCTTTGCGTCTCTCTTATTGAAGTCTTTATGTGATTCCAATCCTTGGAGAGTCCACGCAGTAGCTTGTTTACCTTCATGGGATCAGAAATTTTTTGTCCTTGATTCTCAAGACCATTGACAATATCTGTAAAACGGCTAAACATGTCAGTTATAGATTTTCCTGGTTTCATTTTGAAGGCTTCATATTGACCGAGGAGAATGTTAATTCTGGTTTCCTTCACTTAATCTGTTCCTTCATAGGTGATATGAAATCTGTCCCACACTTCTTTTGCTGTAACACAAGAAGATATTCTGTTATATTCAGTTGGTGACAAAGCACAATATAAAGAGTAAATTGCTTTTGCATCGAGTGCTTGTCTCTTGTTTATCTCTTCCTGAGTCATTTCGCTGGTCTCAACAATTTCTTTCCCTCTTTCAGAGATTGATGCAGCTGTAAGAGTGATTCCTTTTTCTACAACGTCCCATTCCAGAGGATCCTTTGATCATAGGAAAGCTTTCATCTTGTTCTTCCAGATGTTGTAATCCTTTCCATCAAAGTAGGGTGGTCTGGTATTGCTTTGCCCTTCCATCAGCCCTGGTGCTAGCATACTAGCCATGGATCTTTTACTCTGAAGTAAAACACTTCAAATAAAGTGAGTACACAAGCTCTGATACCAATTGATATAGCTAATATAAGTATCTAGAGGGGGGTGAATAGGTATATAAAAGATTTTTCTCGATAATTGCACAATACTAGACAGTTGATAGATTTGAGACAAACAATAATCAAAGTAAGACTGAGAGAAAGGAAGAGAAAATTGAACACGCGGTTTATAGTGGTTCGGCTTATTTTAAGCCTACGTCCACTCTTTTGCACTGACAGCCTATTGGCTGGATTCCACTATGAACAAAGAGATGTTACAGCGTTGATCTTCCTTGATTTCACGGTGTAGATGATCTACCACACTCGCTCAAGGTCTCACTAAGTATAGACACTCTCTGTGTATACAATTTTACTTAGAATGTATCGACTAATAATCGAGGTGCTTCAGACTCTGGAATTTCTCTATCGATCATGCACTAAAGCAACTAGAACGTCTTCCTTTTATACTTCTTTATGCCATCATACCCGTTGGCACTTACCAAAGGAATTTCCTCCAATCTACCCGTTGGACGGAATCAATTAAGAAGATCATTCGAGCTATTAAAGGAACTTGACGATAGCCCATCAATCCTGTTCGTCCATATAATCAGGATCTTGGTTTCCAAGAATAGAACATTCCAAGAATATTTCGTCAACCATCGGATCTTCAAATGATCTAGATTACGTAAAAAAAGAATCTGTTATTTTTATCTAGCCAAGAGATCTTCTCCAAAGAATATGACTAAATCCTTAACCAAATACTTCGGCTCTGGATTGCCTTCGACACTGGATTAGAAAAACTGTCAATGAGAATAGTCTTGGGTCTTGAGTCTTGAGTGCTGAGTCTGGTGATCTGAAAGTCTTCAGACTCTAAACAGAAGGTCTGCAAATATCCAGACTAGACTGATAGAAACGTTTTGTCAGCTTCAAAATATTCTGGAAAGATTTCTCCAACAACAAGGACATGGAGACTTTAGTAGTCGAGACTAAGAGCATACTGGCACATCTTTTCTAATTTGCGACTACTGCAGTCCAAGATGGACAGTGCATAGAGAAAAAGATATTGACTTTACTTCTCAATCGTTCTACAGTACGGAAACGATGAAGCTGTACTGGGATAAAACTCGAGCCTGTACTGCAAGCAAAGCCTCAATTATGAGGTCATTAAGGAGTTTTCTTGCTCATGTGGACCCGAGAGTTCTAGTTGCATAGCTTTTTATAGGAGAGCGTCAAGGATTAGTGAACAAGAAGGATTAGACGCAACTCGTAATGAAAAAACGCATCATACCTGAATGATGAATCTCATCCATAGCGACAAATATGCAATTTCCTTCACTGTTAATTTCATATCTCCCAGTCAATCAATTTTTCGACATACCAACCTCATACTTTCCTACATAAAAATAGCATGCATAAGCACATTTTAGGACCATCACTACTCATTACATAAATCCACACGGAGACTCTGGAAATTTATTAGCAGAACTTGCTCACGAAAAGTAAAAGTCATCATCAAGACTCGGTCCACACGACTACACTGCTGATGGAGAAGACGCAATGGAAGTCTCCCTGGCGCGCTTGAAGTAGGCAAGCATGGCCTCACGCTCCGGGAGGTTGCTTCCGATCACATCATGCGCTCTGAAATTCTGCGCCCATCTGTGCAGGCGAGGATATTCGCTAGCTTCGAATAATTTCACGCCGGCCACTTCTTCCAGGACTTGAAGCCACCAAGCTAGCCATCCAAAGACCAAATCTTGCAAGCCAATATTGTCCCCAGCAAAGAAGTTGTCCTCCTCTCTAGGAGCATGTTCTTCAATGGTTTTCAGGACTGTCTTGGCCTCTTTTGTTGTCTCCTCCTGTTGCTCTCCTGTGCTTTGAAAGAATTTGACGAAAATTGGAATCTTCATCACCCAGAATGTTCATTGTTAGAGAGTGGAAGGAGGATTTAACCATGCTTACAGCTTTCTTTAATTATCTTATGTAGCTATTTAGGGTCATCTTGTTCTGAATAAAATTCTGTTTTCACTTCAAGCTAAAGTCGAGATCAAGGCTATTGAGACATGAACCGAACCTAGTTCTCAGAATAGAAATCTTGACTGAAACATATCGAAACCGATATTTCTAGGTGAAATTTCTGTGACCTAAATGTTTGAAGATAATTCCTATCGAAACCAGAAAACCAACAAATCTTCACGTGATACTTTTGTGCAATAGCTAAACGAAACTGTTACAGGCAACCAATGCACCTCAAAATTTTCAATAAATCTATCACGGAAAACAATTCCATTTGGATGTTCGCAACACACCTTGTCATCATTGAATTTGATCCAGAACCGGGCCACGGCCTTCTCATAAGGATCGCGAGGAAGCAGAGGGTTTTGTGGCCAACTCTCTTCGATGTACTCCAGTATTACAGCAGACTCTGCAACGGGTCTCCCTCCATGGATGAGCACAGGGATCTTCTTGTGAACTGGGTTGAACCGCAACAATTCATCGCTCTTGTTGCCGAGATCTTCCTCCACATACTCGTATTCCACTCCCTTGAGCTTGAGAGCCCATATAACTCTGTAACTGAAGGGACTAGGACAAGCTCCGAGCAACTTGACTCCCTCCATCCCACACTTACTAGAACAATGTCCTCCTTCTTCCGAGTCCTGATCTGTGATGGGTTGGATTGTGATGGGTTGGATTCTTATAGAGCTCTTTGAGAGTTTTGGGTGACAAAGTCAAACTTGGTTTTTGTTCTTGAGTCAAACTTGGTTTCTTGTTCTTGAAGTCTAAGACCTTGGTGATCACGCATTCATCAATCTTGACCCTTCTTGTTCAATCTTTGTCGTCAGAGACAATTTGCAGAGAGTTGGTGCATGGAAAGTTCAGTTCATTTGTTGAATTAGACCACCAACGACAATGGAATTGAATTATCCAATATTAATTTCACCATTATCACCTAAAATATATAAAGGAAGAAAAAAGACTTTTATAAGAACTTCACAAGTTAAATGCGAGAGAAAAGGACCACCTCTCTACTCCATTGCTCAAGAATAAGGCTAGTACCTAATTCCACATAATATAATGAACCGTAAGGGATTATGATATATTCGGAATAATTAATCAAGACGCTAAGTTTGACTTCATTGGAAATTGACTTTTGTCTTGTTGAGACTTTTGACCTATTAATACATTTCTTTAGTGAAAAAGAGGGAAAGATTGGCATTGTTCTCCCATTGATGGAAATTAAGCTTCTCCCTCTCTTAACCTAATAAGAAATCACACCATGAATGATGCCCAAAACTAGAAGCCAATTTTATGTATCCCAAATTGAAATTTCAAAGTTTAGTAGCATCCTCCTTCGATAACGATCATTACCGTAATATGGCAATTGCTCTTATAACAAAAAATAAAAATAAAGTGTATATATAAGTTAATATTTGGTAATGGATATTCGATAAGGTCCCTGCCATCACATAAAAAATACTAATATTTTAATCATAAAATTAAAACTAATTATGCTTCTTCTCTTTTTGCAACGGCATTTCTATTTTCACATTTTATGAACCGAAACCTCCGTCTTGGCGTGCCAAATGTTCCGTCTCTCTCGCTTGCTCCTTCATGCTCCGTCATCGCATCCTGACGCTTCGCTTGGAGTTTCGATTTCGCCGATGCGAATGGCTTCGCCTGTTCAAAGTTATCGGTAGAGAGTCGGTGCGTTTCTGGCATTACTGTTGGGATGTTTCCTTGCAGAGCAGCGTAATGTGGAGCGATCGCGGAATTTGTTTCTGTTAGTGCTTTTTGATTTGTGGGAGATATTGGTTCTTTGCTTGTCTTTTTCCTGTTGGGCTTCCATCGATCTGTTATGGAGTTCCATGCGCGAGATTAGGAATAGAATTTTGTTCTGTTATTGTAAGTGGATAGGTTTGCAATTAGCGGCGGGTGTCGGCTCTCATACATGAATATAGCATCCTTCTTCTCATTGTATATCTACGGCGCATGCATACTAGAGCCACAACGACAGAAGAACAAGACTTCTTGTTATGAGAACGAGCTAAGAAGGGTATTTGATTTCTTAATTTTGTTAAGAAATTGGGAGCAGAAAGAGAGTTAAGCTTTCTGATCATTGAAGAGTGTTAGTGCTTCATAGGGGGTCACTGACCCTCACCTAGCTAGGCCAAGGGCCATCGTTGGCTAGGGGTCATGCCAAGGAATAAATTTAAAATAGAAATAAAAAGTAAAAAAAAAAATTACCCTTTTTATTCTAAGAAAAATCTCTGAAATAAGGTCATTTTTGTTTCCTTCCTTGTTCTTCCTCCTCTAGCCGATCGTTGAGATCTCAACGATCGATTAGAGACGAAAGGCAATTATAGGTGGACCTCACTAGCCTCAAGCAAATCTCGCTATGGTTGGGCAAGGTTCAACCTTACCAGATCTTGGCGAGGTTGGCGAGGTCCACCTCACCATCCCTTGTCTATGATAGCCAGCGATCGGCTAGAGAAGAAAGAAGAAGGGAGGGAAAAAAGAAGAAGAAAAATCAAAGAAAATTATTAGAAAATTTTAAAAAAAAACTCCATGTTCACAAAAAAAAAATGAGGTTATATTAAATGCTTTTTTCTTTTTCTATTTCGAGAATAAAAATTTTAGGTTGGTACCAAATATACTCTTTTGCTCAGAAAATTATCTACCGAGTAGAAATGAACAAAATATCTATTAACAGAAATATTACCAAATGCACCCTTAAAAATACAAAAAGTTTTTCTTGACAGTTCATTAGTGTATGAAACTGAAATTCTTGCGTGGACATGAAACTTCCAAGTCGGAGACTAGGAACAAAATGGTTTTCAAGACTTTCTTGGCTTCTTTTGTTGCCTCCTCCCGTTGCTCCCTATGGTGTGAAAAACTTTGAATAAAATCAGGGACTTTATCACCCCAGCCAGGACGTCTTATTAACTTTGATGATCTCAGACACATGATAGCTGAGTGATAATACTGGTTTAATGGTTTAATTGTTAAACTAGGAAAGCTAGCATTCCTTGGTTGACTAAAGAGATAAGTACAATTGAAGTCTTAAAACTTATTACGAAAAAGTAATTGAGTCTTAAAACTTGCAAAATGTGCAATCAAGTCTTAAAACTTGTCAAATTAATTTAATTGAGTCATAAAGTTAACATCGTCAAACTTACTAGCGAAAAATGCTGACTTGGCACTAATATAGCATTTTAAATGATTTTTTTTATTTTCCACGTGGCTTTTTAAAATAATTTTTTAGTTAATTTTTTTTATAAAAAAATTAGATGTAAAAACTAAAGAAGAAAAACTAAAAATTAATTTTTTAAAAAGCTGTTAAAAAAAATAGAACATGGTAGCTCCGCCGCTGCTGCCCATCGACGGAGGGGTCGGTGTCGACCACCTCCATCGCCGGCCCCTCCGTCGATGGGCGGTGGTGGAGGAGCTTACATTTTCTTCTTTTTTTTTTTTTTTTTACAGTTTTTAAAATAAATTTTAGCTTTTCTTTTTTAGTTTTTAAATCTAATTTTGAATAAAAAATTAAAAAAAAGCCATGTGGAAAATGAAAAATTATTTAAAATGCCATGTTCACGTCGCGTCAACATTTTCTGTTAGCAAGTTTGACGGTGTTAACTTTAGCACTAAATTAAATCAATTTGACAAGTCTTAGGACTTGATTACACTTTTTGCAAGTTTTATGTCTCAATTGCATTTTCCTAATAAGTTTTAGCAATTCTATTGCACTTGTCCCTTGACTAAATTAGCACCAAGTGATCACATATATGCAGCATTCCTGCTTGTCCACCGTGGGAAAAGACATCACAAGCATAACTTACCAATCCACAGAGGGGGAAAACGTACAAATAGCACTATCACACTCGGTACAATTAATGTTGCATTCTTATGTCGTTTCTTTCTGTTTGAGGTAACCAGGATCCTAGTTACTGTCAAACGGAAGTTTTCCATTTCAAGAAAGTTCATATCCCCAATTCCATGAAGGTGAAACTGTGAGAGCTTGTGCAGACAGGATCCTATAAAACTCCATAGCAGTACATCATACATTGCATGAACCATGAAGTACATGTACATTGTAAATGATCACTTCACGGCATCACCTCTGAAATCCTTTTATCGGTGACAAACAGTTCGACCCGGATGCATGTTCTCGAAGCCCTGCGGTGCCCTGGAGCTGTCATTTCATAATATGACATTAGATTTTACACAGAGATACTTAGTTTCAGACCATTGTGGTCATGCTGTTGCGTGATTTATGTGCAGAGATGAGTCTTATCTTAACCTCATTCTAGAACGCACTAGCTATAATCGAAATGAGTCAAATGAATAGTCTTGGTGTCCCGGCCTTATGCTAGTACCAACATATTTGCTACATTGGGATTACCTGTCAAAGTCGAAGCAGAAAAATCTGCTCTTCCGTGCAAAGGTTTTTGAAGGAAGACAGCGCTTGCTCCAAAATAATTGATTGATGCAGAAAGTTTATGCGTCGATGCAAATTATCTGGCAACTGATCCAAACTGCGAGACATAGTATTTCGATAGGATCAGAGAATCGTTATAAGTAGTTAAATTAAAACTATATGGAGAAATTTCAGGGATGGCCTTAGGTAAACTAGTGACAGCGAGGACACTTTATCAACTTAGAATAAAAACTGGGCAAGCCCTCTGCGTACATCATAAAATTCATTATTTTCACATGATTTTTTTCCTTTATCAGGCAGCACTCATCCTGCTTCATCGAGCCCATCCATCCATTATGAGGCCCTGATACAATTTGTTATTATCAAACCTGAACACAAATGTACTTCTTTCGCTGATTTTGTTCAAGTACATGAGTTTCTGAATAGTTGTGCTGTGGAGCGTCCGTATATATATTGTCGGTTGCTTACTCTGCTATCTCATGAAAACATGGCCTTTTGTCTTCTTAAATTGCAGAAAGATTTTCATCACAGCTTAGACATGCGCAAAACTGAGATTCTCGAATCTCACAAGGACATGGAGACTTCCATATTCGAGACTAAGAGCATACTGGCACATCTTTTCTAATTTGCGACTACTGCAGTCCAAGATGGGACAGTGCATAGAGAAAAAGACATTGACTTTACTTCTGGATCGTTCTACATTACGGAAACGATGAAGCTGTACCGGGATAAAACTCGAGCCTGTGCCGCAAGCAGAGCCTCAAGTATGAGGTCATTAAGGAGTTTTCTTGCTCATGTGGACCTGAGAGTTCTAGTTGCATAGCATTTTATATGGAGAGCGTCAAGGATTAGTGAACAATAAGGATTAGACGCAAATCGTAAAGGAAAAACGCATCATACCTGAATAATGAATCTCATCAATAGCGACAAATATGCAATTTCCTTCTCTAGTAATTTCATATCTTCCAGTCAATCAAGTTTTCGACATACCAACCTCATACTTTCCTATATTTAAATAGCATGCATAAGCACATTTTAAGACCATCACTACCCATTACATAAATCCACACGGAGACTGGAAATTTATTAGCAGAACTTGCTCACGAAAAGTAAAAGTCATCATCAAGACTCGGTCCACACGACTACACTGCTGATGGAGAAGACGCAATGGAAGTCTCCATGAGGCGCCTGAAGTAGGCAAGCAGGGCCTCACGCTTTGGAAGGTTGCTTCCGATCACATCATGCGCTCTGAAATTCTGCGCCCATCTGTGCAGGCGAGGATATTCGCTAGCTTCCAATAATTTCACGCCGGCCATTTCTTCCATGACTTGAAGCCACCAAGCTAGCCATCCAAAGACCAAATCTTGCAAGCCAATTTTGTCCCCAGCAAAGAAGTTGTCCTCCTCTCTAAGAGCATGTTCTT
This sequence comes from Eucalyptus paniculata subsp. matutina, assembly GCA_017140255.1. Lineage (NCBI taxonomy): Eukaryota > Viridiplantae > Streptophyta > Magnoliopsida > Myrtales > Myrtaceae > Eucalyptus > Eucalyptus paniculata. Next base: position 855,689 of record CM029438.1, on the reverse strand, counting down.
CAATGGTTTTCAGGACTTTCTTGGCTTCTTCTTTTGCCTCCTCCTGTTGCTCCCCTGTGCTTTGAACGAATTTGACGAAAATTGGGATCTTCATCACCCAGAATGTTCATCGTTAGATAGTGGAAGCAGGATTTAACCATGCTTATAGCTTTCTTTAATTATCTTGTGTTGCTCTTTAGGGTCAACTTGTTCGGAATAACATCACAAGATTTACCGTCATCTAATTAGATAGAATTTCTTACATTTTTCATGGAAATTCTGTTTTCAGATCAAGCTAAAGTCGAGACCAAGGCTATTGAGACATAAACCAAACCTAGTTCTCAGAAAAGAAATCTTGACTGAAATATTTTAATAAATCTATCACGGAAAACAATTTCATTTCGATGTTCGTAACACACCTTGTCATCATTGAATTTGATCCAGAACCGGGCCACGGCCTTCTCATAAGGATCCCGAGGAAGCAGAGGGTTTTGTGGCCAACTCTCTTCGATGTACTCCAGTATTACAGCAGACTCTGCAAGGGGTCTCCCTCCATGGATGAGCACAGGGATCTTCTTGTGAACTGGGTTGCACCGCAATAATTCATCGCTCTTGTTGTGGAGATCTTCCTCCACATACTCGTATTCCACTCCCTTGAGCTTGAGAGCCCATATAACTCTGTAACTGAAAAGACTAGGCCAAGCTCCGAGCAACTTGACTCCCTCCATCCCCAACTTATTAGAACAATGTCCTTCTTCTTCCGAGTCCTGATCTGAGATGGGTTGGATTGTGATGGGTTGGATTCTTATTGAGCTCTTTGAGAGTTTTCGGGTGACAAAGTCAAACTTGGTTTTTTTATTCTTGAAGTCTGACACCTTGGTGATCATGCATCTTGGTGATCACGCATTCATTAATCTAGACCCTTCTTGTTCAATCTTTGACTTCAGAGACAATTTGAAGAGAGTTGGTACATGGAAAGTTAAGTTCATTTGTTGAATTAGACCACAATGGCAATGGAATTGAATTAGCTGATATTAATTTCACCAGGGTCACCTAATATATCTATAAAAGAAGAATCAAGACTTTTATAAGAAAATCACAAGTGAAATGCAAGAAAATGGACCACCTCTCTACTTTATTGCTCAAGAATAAGGCCAACACTTAATTCCATATAATTCAATGAACAGTACGGGATTATGATATATTTGGAATAATTAATCAAGATGCTGAGTTTGACTTCATTGTAAATTGACTTTTGTCTTGTTGAGACTTTTGACCTATTAATACATTTCTTTGGTGAAAAAGAGGGAAAGATTGGCATTGTTCTCCCGATGATGGAAATTAAGCTTCTCTCTTTCTTACTCTAATAAGAAATCACACTATGAATGATGCCCAAAACTAGAAGGCAATTCTACGTGTCCCAAATTGAAATTTCAAAGTTTAGTAGCATCCTTCTTCGATAATGATCATTACCGTAATATGGCAATTGCTCTTATAACAAAAAAAAATGTATATATAAATTAATATTTGGTAATGGATATTTGATAAGGTCCTTGCCATCACATAAAAATACTAATATTTTAACCATAAAATTAAAACTAATTATGCTTCTTCTCTTTTGGCGACGACATTTCTATTTTCACATTTTATGAACCGAAACCTCCGTCTTGGCGCGCAAAATGTTCTGTCTCTCTCGCTTGCTCCTTCCTGCTCCGTCATCGCATCGCGACGCTTCGCTTGGAGTTTCGATTTTGCCGATCATCTGATCCTTCTTCAATTGGATCGGATCGGATCACTGTGTTGTCGAGGTCGACAATGGAGATCGTTGCTCTGAGAACGAACGCCAGAAGTTGACCGCACGTGCGAGCTCCCGCCGGAGCTGGCTCTTGCTCATCTCGGAGCTCCGGTGCCCATTCGGCCCCGGTAATGAACCCTCGATCGGGTCAAGGTATAGCTCTCCCCGCCCGAAGTTCAATCTGTGGATGCGAATGGCTTCGCATGTTCGAAGTTCGTGAATTGGTTTGGTTCTCCAACTTAGGGCTCTTCGCAGCGTTTTCTTTAGTAATGTGGGTTTCGGATTAGTTATCGGTAGAGAGTCGGTGCGTTTCTCGCATTACCGCCGGGATGTTTCCTTGCGGAGCGGCGTAACGTGAAGCGATCGCGGAAGTATTTTTGTTTTGTGAATTAATTAGGAATAGAATTTTGTTCTGTTATTGTATTTGGATAGGTTTGCAATTAGCGGCGGGTGTCGGCTCTCATCCATGAATATAGCATCCTTCTTCTCAATGTTTATCTACGGCGCATGCATACTAGAGCCCCAACGACAGAACAAGACTTCTTGTTATGAGAATGAGCTAAGGAGGGTATTTGTTTTCTTTATTTTGTTAAGAAATTGGGAGCACAAAGAGAGTTAAGCTTGCTGATCATTAAAGAGTGTCGGTGCTTCATAGAGGGTCTCACCTAGCTAGGCCAAGAGCTATCGTTGGTTGGGGGGTCACGCCAAAGAATAAATTTAAAATAGAAATAAAAAGTAAAAAGAAAAAATTGCCCTTTTATTCTAAGAAAAATTTCCGAAATAAGGTCTTTTTTTTTTTTTTCCTTCCTTGTTCTTCCTCCTCTAGCCAGTCATTGGGTCTTGACGATCGATTAGAGATGAGGGCCAATTAGAGGTGGACCTCGCTAGCCTCAAGCAAATTTCGCTATAGTTAGGCAAGGTTCAACCTTACCAGATCTTGGCGAGGTTGGCAAGGTCCACCTCACTAACCTTTGTCTGTGATACTCAGCGACCGGCTAGAGGAAAAAGAAGAAGGGAGGAAAAAAAGAAGAAGAAAAATCAAAGATTATTAGAAAAAAAAAAAAAACTCCACGTTGACAAAAAAATTGAGGTTATATCAAATGCTTTTTTTTTTTTTCTATTTCAAGAATAGAAATTTTAGGTTTGTACCAAATATGCTCTTTTGCTCAAAAAATTGTCTACCGAGTAGAAATGGAAAATATATTACCAAACACACCCTTAAAAAAACAGAAAGATTTTCTTGACAGTTCATTAGTGCATGAAACTGAAATTCTTGTGAGGACATGAAACTTCCAAGTCGGAGACTAGGAACAAAATGGTTTTCAAGACTTTCTTGACTTCTTTTGTTGCCTCCTCCCGTTGCTTCCTTGTGGCATGAAAAACTTTGAAGAAAATCAGGGACTTTGTCACCCAGCCAAGACGTCTTATTATCTTTGATGATCTCCAACACGTGATAGCTAAACGATAATACTGGTTTAATTGTTAAACTAGTGAAGCTTGCATTCCTTGGTTGACTAAAGAGATAAGTACAATCAAAGTCCTAAAACTTATTATGAAAATATAATTCAGTCCTAAAACTTACAAAAAGTGCAATCAAATCCTAAAATTTGTCAAATTAATTTAATTGAGTCATAAAGTTAACACTGTAGAACTCACCGGAAAAAAATGCAAACTTGGCACTGATATAGCATTTTAAATGATTTTTTATTTTCCATGTGGCTTTTTAAAATTATTTTTTATTCAAATTTTTTAAAATTAGATTTAAAAACTAAAGAAGAAAAACTAAAAATTAATTTTTTAAAAAAAATTTGTTAAAAAAAGAAGAAGAGAAAATGGCAGCTTCGCCACCACCACCGCCCATCGCTAGAGGGGCCCGTAACCAGCCACCTCCTTTGCTAGCCCCTCTGGCAATGGGCGGCGGTAGTGGAGGAGCTACCATTTTCTCTATTTTTTTAACAGTTTTTTAAAATAAAATTTTGCTTTTCCTTTTTAGTTTTTAAATCTAATTTTGAATAAAAATAATTAAAAAAAGCCACGTGGAAAAATGAAAAATTATTTAAAATGCCACATTTGTGCCACATGAACACTTTCTATTAGTAAGTTTGACAGTGTTAACTTTAGGACTCAATTGAACTAATTTGACAAGTTTGAGGACTTGATTACACTTTTTGCAAGTTTTATGACTCAATCGCATTTTCATAATAAGTTTTAGGACTTCTATTGCACTTATCTCTTGACTAAATTAGCGCCAAGTGATCACATATATGCAGCATTCCTGCTTGTCCACCAACACGTGAAAAGACATTGCAAGCATAACTTACCAATCCACAAAGGAGGAAAATGTACAAATAGCTCTATCACACTTGGTACAATTAACCTTGCATTCTTATGTCGTTTCTCTCTGTTTGAGCTAACCAGGATCCTACTTACTGTCAAACAGAAGTTTTCCATTTCAAGAAAGTTCAGATTCCCGATTCCATGAAGGTGAAATTGTGAGAGCTTGTGCAGATGGGATCCTATAAAACTCCATAGCAGTACATCAGACATTGCATGAACCATGAAGTACATGTACCTTATCAACGATCACTTCACGGCATCACCTCTGAAATCCTTTACAAGTGACAAACAGTTCGACCCAGATGCGTGTTCCTGAAGTCCTGCGGTTCCCTGGAGCTGTCATTTCATCGTATGACATCAGATTTTACACACAGATACTCAGTTTCAGACCATTGTGGTCATGCTGTTGTGTGATTTATGTGCAGAGATGAGTCTTATCTTTACCTCATTCCAGAACGCACTAGCTATAACCGAAATGAGTCAAATGACTAGTCTTGGTGTCCCGGCCTTCTGCTAGTACCAACATATTTGCTACATTTGGATTACCTGTCAAAGTCGAAGCAGAAAAATCTGCTCTTCCGTGCAAAGGTTTTTGAAGGAGGACAGCACTTGCTCCAAAATAAATGATTGACGCAGAAAGTTTATGCGTCAATGCAAATTATCCGGCAACTGATCCAAGCTGCGAGACATAGTATTTTGATAGGATCAGAGAATAGTTATAAGAAGTCAAATTAAAACTACTTCGAGAAATTTCAGGTATAGCCTTAGGTAAACTAGTGACAGCGAGGACACTTTATCAACTTAGAATGATAACTGGGCAACCCCTCTGCATACGTCATAAAATTCATTATTTTCACGTGATTTTTTCCCTTTATCAGGTAGCACCCATGCTGCTTCATCGAGCCCATCCATCCATTATGAGGGCCTGATGCAATTTGTTATTATCAAAACTGAACACAAATGTACTTCTTTCGCTGATTTTGTTTAAGTACATGAGTTTCTGAATAGTTGTGCTGTGGAGCGTCCGTATATGTATTATCGGTTGCTTACTCTGCCATCTCTTGAACACATGGCCTTTTGTCTTCTTAAATAGCAGAAAGATTTTCATGACAGCTTAGACATGCGCAAAACTGAGATTCTCGAATCTCACAAGGACATGGAGACTTCCATATTCGAGACTAAGAGCACACTGGCACATCTTTTCTAATTTGCGACTACTGCAGTCCAAGATGGACAGTGCATAGAGAAAAAGACATTGACTTTACTTCTCCATCGTTCTACAGTACGGAAACGATGAAGCTGTACCGGGATAAAACTCGAGCCTGTACTGCAAGCAGAGCCTCAAGTTTGAGGTCATTAAGGAGATTTCTTGCTCATGTGGACCTGAGAGTTCTAGTTGCATAGCTTTTTATAGGGAGAGCGTCAAGGATTAGTGAACAGGAAGGATTAGACGCAAATCGTAATGGAAAAACGCATCATACATGAATAATGAATCTCATCAATAGCGACAAATATGCAATTTCCTTCTCTGTTAATTTCATATCTTCCAGTCAATCAAGTTTTCGACATACCAACCTCGTACTTTCCTATATTTAAATAGCATGCATAAGCACATTTTAGGACCATCACTACTCATTACATAAATCCACACGGAGACTCCGGAAATTTATTAGCAGAACTTGCTCACGAAAAGTAAAAGTCGTCATCAAGACTCGGTCCACACGACTACACTGCTGATGGAGAAGACGCAATGGAAGTCTCCATGAGGCCCTTGTAGTAGGCAAGCAGGGCCTCACGCTTCGGAAGGTTGCTTCCGATCACATCATGCGCTCTGAAATTCTGCGCCCATCTGTGCAGGCGAGGATATTCGCTAGCTTCCAATAATTTCTCGCCGGCCAGTTCTTCCAAGACTTGAAGCCACCAAGCTAGCCATCCAAAGACCAAATCTTGCAAGCCAATTTTGTCCCCAGCAAAGAAGTTGTCCTCCTCTCTAAGAGCATGTTCTTCAATGGTTTGCAGGACTTTCTTGGCCTCTTTTTTTGCCTCCTCCTGTTGCTCCCCTGTGCTTTTACAGAATTTGACGAAAATTGGGATCTTCATCACCCAGAATGTTCATCGTTAGATAGTGGAAGCAGGATTTAACCATGCTTATAGCTTTCTTTAATTATCTTGTGTAGCTCTGTAGGGTCAACTTGTTCGGAATAACATCACAAGATTTACCGTCATCTAATTAGATAGAATTTCTTACATTTTTCATGGAAATTCTGTTTTCAGATCAAGCTAAAGTCAAGACCAAGGCTATTGAGACATAAACCAAACCTAGTTCTCAGAAAAGAAATCTTGACTGAAATATTTTAATAAATCTATCATGGAAAACAATTTCATTTCGATGTTCGTAACACACCTTGTCATCATTGAATTTGATCCAGAACCGGGCCACGGCCTTCTCATAAGGATCCCGAGGAAGCAGAGGGTTTTGTGGCCAACTCTCTTCGATGTACTCCAGTATTACAGCGGACTCTGCAACGGGTCTCCCTCCATGGATGAGCACAGGGATCTTCTTGTGAACTGGGTTGCACCGCAATAATTCATCGCTCTTGTTGTGGAGATCTTCCTCCACATACTCGTATTCCACTCCCTTGAGCTTGAGAGCCCATATAACTCTGTAACTGAAAAGACTAGGCCAAGCTCCGAGCAACTTGACTCCCTCCATCCCCAACTTGTTAGAACAATGTCCTTCTTCTTCCGAGTCCTGATCTGCGATGGGTTGGATTCTTATTGAGCTCTTTGAGAGTTTTTGGGTGACAAAGTCAAACTTGGTTTTTTTATTCTCGAAGTCTGACACCTTGGTGATCACGCATTCATCAATCTTGACCCTTCTTGTTCAATCTTTGACTTCAGAGACAATTTGCAGAGAGGTGGTGCATGGAAAGTTCAGTTCATCTGTTGAATTAGACCACCAACGACAATGGAATTGAATTATCCAATATTAATTTCACCATGATCACCTAAAATATATAAAGGAAGAAAAAAGACTTTTATAAGAAAATCACAAGTTAAATGCAAGAAAAAGGGACCTCCTCTCTACTCTATTGCTCAAGAATAAGGCTAATACCTAATTCCACAAAATTCAATGAACTGTACAGGATTATGATATATTTAGAATAATTAATCAAGACGTCGAGTTTGACTTCATTGTAAATTGACTTTTGTCTTGTTGAGACTTTTGAGCTATTAATGCATTTCCTTAGTGAAAAAGAGGGAAAGATTGGCATTGTTCTCCCGATGATGGAAATTAAGCTTCTCCCTCTCTTACTCTGATAAGAAATCACACTATGAATGATGCCCAAAACTAAAAGGCAAATCTATGTATCCCAAATTGAAATTTCCAAGTTTAGTAGCATCCTTCTTCGATAATGGTCATTACTGTAATATGGCAATTGCTCTTATAACCAAAAAAAAAAGTGTAAATATAAATTAATATTTGGCAATAGATATTCGATAAGGTCTCTGCCATCACATAAAAAATACTAATATTTTAACCATAAAATTAAAACTAATTATGCTTCATCTCTTTTTGCGACGACATTGCTACTTTCACATTTTATGAACCGAAACCTCCGTCTTGGCGCGCAAAATGTTCTGTCTCTCTCGCTTGCTTAATCCCACTTCGTCATCGCATCCGGACGCTTTGCTTAGGGTTTCGATTTCGCCGATCATCTGATCCTTCTTCGATCGGATCGTATCACTGTGTTGTCGAGGTCGACAATGAAGATCATCGCTCCGAAAACGAACGCCGGAAGTCAACCGCGCGTGTGGGCTCCCGCAGGGGCTGGCTCTCGCTCATCTCGGAGCTCCGGCGCCCGTTCGGCCCTGGTAATGAACCCTCGATCGGGTCAAGGTATAGCTCTCCCCGCCTGAAGTTCGATTCGTGGATGCGAATGGCTTCGCCTGTTCAAAGTTCGTGAATTGGTTTGATTCTCCAACTTAGGGCTCTACGCAGCGTTTTCTTTAGTAATGTGGGTTTCCGATTAGTTATCGGTAGAGAGTCGGTGCGTTTCTCGCATTACTGTCGGGATGTTTTCTTGCAGAGCAGCGTAACGTGAAGCGATCGCGGAAGTATTTTTGTTTTGTGAATTAATTAGGAATAGAATTTTGTTCTGTTATTGTATGTGGATAGGTTTGCAATTAGCGGCGGGTGTCGGCTCTCATACATGAATCTAGCATCCTTCTTCTCAATGTATATCTACGGCGCATGCATACTAGAGCCACAAAGACAGAAGAACAAGACTTCTTGTTATGAGAATGAGCTTAGAAGGGTATTTGATTTCTTTATTTTGTTAATAGATTGGGAGCAGAAAGAGAGTTAGGCTTGCTGATGATTGAAGATTGTCGGTGTTTCATAGGGGATCACTGACTTTCGCCTAGCTACGCCAAGGGCCATCATGGGGGGTCACGCCAAGGAATAAATTTAAAATAAAAATAAAAAGAAAAAAATTGCCCTTTTATTCTAAGAAAAATTTCTGGAATAAGGTCAATTTTTTTTTCTTTTCTTGTTTTTTCCTTCCTTGTTCTTCCTCCTCTAGCTAGTCGTTGGGTCTTAGTGATCGATTAGAGACGAGGGCCAATTAGAGGTGGACCTCGCTAGCCTCAAGTAAATCTTGCTATGGTTGGGCAAGGTTCAACCTTACCAGATCTTGGCGAGGTTGGCAAGGTCCACCTCACCAGCCCTTGTCTGTGATAGTCGGCGATTGGCTAGAGGAGAAGGAAAAATGGATGAAAAGAAAAATCGAAGAAAATTATTAGAAAAATCTTTAAAAAACTCCACGTTCACGAAAAAATTGAGATTATATCAAATGCTTTTTTCCTTTTCTATTTCAAGAATAGAAATTTTAGGTTTGTACCAAATGTGCTCTTTTGCTTAGAAAATTGTCTACCAAGTAAAAATTAACAAGTATTTATTAACAGAAATATTATCAAACACACCTTTAAAATAAAGAAAGTTTTCCTTGACAGTTCATTAGTGCATGAAAGTGAAATTCTTGTGAGGACATGAAACTTCCAAGTCGGAGACTGAGAACAAAATGGTTTTCAAGACTTTCTTCGCTTCTTTTGTTGCCTCCTCCCGTTGCTTCCCTATGGCATGAAAAAATATGAAGAAAATCAGGGACTTTGTCACCCCAGCCAGGACGTCTTATTAACTTTGATAATCTCAGACACGTGATAGCTGAATGATAATACTAGTTTAATTGTTAAACTAGTGAAGCTGGCATTCCTTGGTTGACTAAAGAGATAAGTACAATCGAAGTCCTAAAACTTATTACTAAAATGTAATTGAGTCCTAAAACTTGCAAAAAATGCAATTAAGTCCTAAAGCTTGTCAAATTGATTTAATTGAGTTCTAAAGTTAATACTATTGAAATTACTAGTGGAAAATGCTGACTTGGTACTAATATGACATTTTAAATGATCTTTTTATTTTCACGTGGCTTTTTAAAATTATTTTTTATTCAATTTTATTTTTAAAATTAGATTTAAAAACTAAAGAAGAAAAACTAAAAATAATTTTTTTAAGAGGAGCTTGCATTTTCTTAACACTTTTTTAAAATAAATTTTAGCTTTTCTTTTTTAGTTTTTAAATCTAATTTTGAATAAAAATAATTAAAAAAGCCATGTGAAAAATGAAAAATTATTTAAAATGTCACGTTCGCACTATGTTAGCATTTTCCATTAGCAAGTTTGACAATGTTTATATTAAGACTCAATTGAATTAATTGGATAAGTTTTAGAACTTGATTACACTTTTTGCAAATTTTCGGACTCAATTGCATTTTCGTAATAAGTTTTAGGACTTCTATTGTACTTATCCTTTAACTAAATTAGTGCCAAGTGATCACATATACGCAGCATTCTTGCTTGTCCACCACTCGAAAAGACATTGCAAGCATAACTTACCAATCCACAAAGGAGGAAAATGTACAAATAGCTCTATCACACTTGGTACAATTAACCTTGCATTCTTATGTCGTTTCTCTCTGTTTGACCTAACCAGGATCCTACTTACTGTCAAACAGAAGTTTTCCATTTCAAGAAAGTTCAGATCCCCGATTCCATGAAGGTGAAATTGTGAGAGCTTGTGCAGATGGGATCCTATAAAACTCCATAGCAGTACATCAGACATTGCATGAACCATGAAGTACATGTACATTATCAACGATCACTTCACGGCATCACCTCTGAAATCCTTTACAAGTGACAAACAGTTCGACCCAGATGCGTGTTCCTGAAGTCCTGCGGTTCCCTGGAGCTGTCATTTCATAGTATGACATTAGATTTTACACACAGATACTCAGTTTCAGACCATTGTGGTCATGCTGTTGTGTGATTTATGTGCAGAGATGAGTCTTAATTAACCTCATTCTAGAACGCACTAGCTATAACCGAAATGAGTCAAATGAATGGTCTTGGTGTCCCGGCCTTCTGCTAGTACCGACATATTTGCTACATTGGGATTACCTGTCAAAGTCGAAGCAGAAAAATCTGCTCTTCCGTGGAAAGGTTTTTGAAGGAAGACAGCACTTGCTCCAAAATAAATGATTGATGCAGAAAGTTTATGCGTCGATGCAAATTATCTGGCAACTGATCCAAACAGTGAGACATAGTATTTTGATAGGATCAGAGAATAGTTATAAGTAGTCAAATTAAAACTACTTCGAGAAATTTCAGGTATTGCTTTAGGTAAAGTAGTGATAGCGAGGACACTTTATCAACTTAGAATGATAATTGGGCAACCCCTCTACGTACGTCATAAAATTCATTATTTTCAAATGATTTTTCCCTTTATCAGGTAGCACCCATCCTGCTTCGTCTAGCCCATCCATCCATTATGAGGTCCTGATGCAATTTGTTATTATCAAACCTGAACACAAATGTACTTTTTTCGCTGATTTTGTTCAAGTACATGAGTTTCTGAATAGTTGTGCTGTGGAGCGTCCGTATATATATTGTCGGTTGCTTACTCTGCCATCTCTTGAACACATGGCCTTTTGTCTTCTTAAATAGCAGAATGATTTTCATGACAGCTTAGACATGCGCAAAACTGAGATTCTCGAATCTCACAAGGACATGGAGACTTCCATATTCGAGACTAAGAGCATACTGGCACATCTTTTCTAATTTGCGACTACTGCAGTCCAAGATGGACAGTGCATAGAGAAAAAAGACATTGACTTTACTTCTCGATCGTTCTACAGTACGGAAACGATGAAGCTGTACCGGGATAAAACTCGAGCCTGTACTGCAAGCAGAGCCTCGAGCTTGAGGTCATTAAGGAGATTTCTTGCTCATGTGGACCTGAGAGTTCTAGTTGCATAGCATTTTATAGGGAGAGCGTCAAGGATTAGTGAGCAAGAAGGATTAGACGCAAATCGTAATGGAAAAACGCATCATACCTGAATAATAAATCTCATCAATAGCGACAAATATGCAATTTCCTTCTCTGTTAATTTCATATCTTCCAGTCAATCAAGTTTTCGACATACCAACCTCATACTTTCCTATATTTAAATAGCATGCATAAGCACATTTTAGGACCATCACTACCCATTACATAAATCCACACGGAGACTCTGGAAATTTATTAGCAGAACTTGCTCACGGAAAGTAAAAGTCATCATCAAGACTCGGTCCACACGACTACACTGCTGATGGAGAAGACGCAATGAAAGTCTCCCTGAGGCGCTCGAAGTAGGCAAACATGGCCTCACGCTCCGGAAGGTTGCTTCCTATCACATCATGCGCTCTGAAATTCTGCGCCCATCTGTGCAGGCGAGGATATTCGCTAGCTTCCAATAATTTCACGCCGACCACTTCTTCCATGACTTGAAGCCACCAAGCTAGCCATCCAAAGACCAAATCTTGCAAGCCAATTTTGTCCCCAGCAAAGAAGTTGTCCTCCTCTCTAAGAACATGTTCTTCAATGGTTTTCAGGACTTTCTTGGCCTCTTTTTTTGTCTCCTCCTGTTGCTCCCCTGTGCTTTGAAAGAATTTGATGAAAATCGGGGACTTCATCACCCAGAATGTTCATCGTTAGATAGTGGAAGGAGGATTTAACCATGCTTATAGCTTTCTTTAATTATCTTATATAGCTCTTTAGGGTCATCTTGTTCTGAATAAAATTCTGTTTTCACTTCAAGCTAAAGTCGAGATCAAGGCTATTGAGACATGAATCAAACGTAGTTCTCAAAAAAGAAATCTTGACTGAAACATATTGAAACCGATATTTCTAGGTAAAATTTCTGTGACCTCTATGTTTGAAGATAATTCCTATCGAAACCAAAAAACTAACAATCTCCATGTAATACTTTTGTGCAATAGCTAAACGAAACTGTTACGGGTGTTACGGGCAACCATTGTGCCTCAAATTTTTTAATAAATTTTTCATGGAAAACAATTCCATTTCGATGTTCGCAACACACCTTGTCCTCAAAGAATTTGATCCAGAACCGGGCCACGGCCTTCTCGTAAGGATCACGAGGAAGCAGAGGGTTTTGTGGCCAACTCTCTTCGATGTACTCCAGTATTGCAGCGGACTCTGCAACGGGTCTCCCTCCATGGATGAGCACAGGGATCTTCTTATGAACTGGGTTGCACCGCAACAATTCATCGCTCTTGTTGCGGAGATCTTCCTCCACATACTCGTATTCCACTCCCTTGAGCTTGAGAGCCCATATAACCCTGTAACTGAAAAGACTGGGCCAAGCTCCGAGCAACTTGACTCCCTCCATGAACCCCAGCTTATTAGAACAATGTCCTTCTTCCGAGTCCTGATCTGCGATGGGTTGGATTCTTATTGAGCTCTTTGAGAGTTTTTTGTTGACAAAGTCAAACTTGCTTTTTTTTTTTTTCCTTGAAGTCTGAGACCTTGGTGATCACGCATTCATTAATCTAGACCCGTCTTGTTCAATCTTTGACTTCAGAGGCAATTTGCAGAGAGTTGGTACATAGAAAGTTAAGTTCATTTATATATAAAAGAAGAATAAAGACTTTTATAAGAAAATCACAAGTGAAATGCAAGAAAAAAGGACCACCTCTCTACTCTAATGCTCAAGAATAAGGTTAGTACCTAATTTCACATAATTCAATGAACCGTATGGGATTATGATATATTCGGAATAATTAATCAAAACGCTTAATTTGACTCCATTGTAAATTGACTTTTGTCTTATTGAGACTTTTGACCTATTAATACATTTCTTTAGTGAAAAAGAGGGAAAGATTGGCATTGTTCTCCCTATGATGGAAATTAAGCTTCTCCTGCTCTTACTCTAATAAAAAATCACACTATGAATGATGCCCAAAATTAGAAGCCAATCCTATGTATCCCAAATTGAAATTTCAAAATTTAGTGGCATCCTTCTTCGACAATGATCATTACCGGCAATTACTCTTATAACAAAAAAAAAAAGAAAAAAAGACTGTATATATAGATTAATATTTGGCAATGGATAGTCGATAAGGTCCTTGCCATCACATAAAAAATACTAATATTTTAACCATAAGATTAAAACTAATTATGCTTCTTCTCTTTTTGCGACGACATTGCTGCTTTCACATTTATGAACCGAAACCTCCGTCTTGGCGTGCAAAATGTTCCCTCTCTCTCGCTTTCTCCTTCCCTCTCCGTCATCGCATCCCGACGCTTCGCTTGGAGTTTCGATTTCGCCGATCATCTGATCCTTCTTCGATCGGATCACTGTGTTGTCGAGGTCAACAATGGAGATCGTCGCTCCGAAAACGAACGCCAGAAGTTGACCGCGCGTGCGGGCTCCCGCCGGAGCTGGCTCTCGCTCATCTCGGAGCTCCGGCGCCCGTTCGGCCCCGGTAATGAACCCTCGATTGGGTCAAGGTATAGCTCTCCCCGCCTGAGTTCGATTCATGGATGCAAATGGCTTTGCCTGTTCAAAGTTCTTGAATTGGTTTGATTCTCCAACTTAGGGCTCTTCGCAGCGTTTTCTTCAATAAAGTCGGTAGAGTCGGTGCGTTTCTGGCATTACTGTTGGGATGTTTCCTTGCAGAGCAGCGTAATGTGGAGCGATCGCGGAATTTGTTTCTGTTAGTGCTTTTTGATTTGCGGGAGGTATTAGTTTGTTGTTACTGATCAAAATAGTACACAAGAAAATAGAAAACCAGAAGCTATATTTTTCAGATGAGGAAGAGAAGCGCAGAGAAACAGAACATAAACTTGCATACGTCTGTTCTAAAGGAAACTGTCAAGTACAGGACAACTTAAACAAAGCAAAAACTACTCACGTACGTGCAACACATAACTGCACACAAACGTGCTATTAACTTCCTAGAAAATAGCAAAAACACTAAATAAATAACTAAATTGAACTTGGCTGTTTTTTAAATAAAAAACAGAGTAAAACAGAGCAGAAAATAGAACAGAAAACAGCAGAAAACAGAGTAAAACAAAACAGAAAACAGCAACTGAGACATTATAATCCAACAAACTCCTCCTTGGATCAGTTGCTGCTACATACTCCAATTTTCTTTCTTAATACTTCAAATCTTCCAGCTTGAAGTGGTTTTGTGAACATATCTGCAAGCTGATCTTCAGATCTGCAATAAACCAACTTAACTTCGCCACTTTGTTGCACCTCACGCAGAAAGAAAAATTTAACTTTGAAATGCTTGGTTTTGCCATGGAAAACTAGATTTTGAGATATTGCTAAAGTAGCCTGATTATCCACATTAACTTCAATGCAATTACTGGAATTCAACCACAAATCCTTCATTATCTTCTTCAGCCACAAAGCTTGATTTGCAGCTGTAGTAGCTGCTATAAACTCAGCATCTGCTGTGGACTGAGCTACAATCTCTTGCTTTTTGAAACACCAGGAGAAACAAGCAGAACCAAAACTAAAACAATATCCAGACGTACTCTTCATGTCATCTATTGAACCAGCCTAGTCACTATCAGAAAAACCTTGCAAATTAAACTTTTGATCTTTCTTAAACTTCACACCAAAGAATAATGTTCATTTGAGATATCTTAATACCCTTTTTGTTGCAAATAAATTTTGCTTCACCTTCTCTATCAATTCCATATCATTCCCTTTCACTAATAGATCATCTACATAAAGTGACATAATTACAACACTGTAATTTACCTTCTTGACATAAAGAGTGAACTCACTTAAGCCTTTTACAAAGCCAAAATCTTGCAAATATCGATCTATCTTCCCATACCAAGCTCTTGGAGCCTGCTTCAGTCCATATAGAGCTTTCTTCAACCTGTATACACTCTCTTCTTGCCCTTTGATACTAAAGCCTTCAGGTTGTTCAACAAAAATTTCCTCCTCAAGCTCTCCATTAAAAAATGCAGACTTGACATCTAACTGAAATATAGGCCACCCCTTCTCTGCTGCAATAGCTAACAGTAGCCTTATTGTATCAAGTCGTGCAACATGAGCAAATGTTTCAGAATAGTCTACTCCCCATATTTGTGCATAGCCTTTCACCACCAATCTAGCTTTGTGTTTATTAACAGAACCATCATGATTAAATTTTGTTCTAAACACCCACTTAACCCCAATTACATTCTTATCAGATGGTCTATCAACAAGCTCCCATGTGTGGTTTTTCTGGATCATTGCAATCTCCTCCTGCATTGCTGCAATTCACCTCTGATCCTCCTTAGCTTCCACAAAGTTAGATGGTTCGAGCATTGCCACATTGCTTCTTTCATAGATTTCAGCAAGTGACCTTGTGCCTCTCACTGGTAAATCATCCACACTGTCTTCCAATCCATATATAACTTCATCAACCTCTACATCTGTTGCATGTTGTTTTTCAAACTGTTGCTGTTCTGCACTCTTTCCTTCCATCCAATTCCACTCATCTTCCTCTAGAAAAACAACATCTCTTCTTGCAGTCACCTTCCCTGTCATAGGGTGAAAAATTCTGTAAGCCTTTGATTTGAGATTGTACCCAATGAAGATTCCAAGCTCTGCCTTCTTATCCAGCTTGTCCCTCTTGACCTCAGGAACATGAGTGTAACACAAACACCCAAAAACCTTCAAATTTTTCACAGAAGGTTTAACACCATACCAGACTTCAAAAGACGTTGACTTCTCTAAGGCCTTTGTAGGCAATCTATTCAACAAGAACACTGCAATATTAGCTGCTTCAGCCTAGAACCTCTTAGGTAAATTCTTCTCCTGCATCATACATCTAACCATCTCCATAATACTTCTGTTTTCCCTCTCACTGACCCCATTCTGTTGAGGTGAATAGGGAGTAGTGAACTGTTGCACAATTCCTGCTTGCTCACAATTCAACTTAAACTTGTGAGCAGTATACTCAGAATCATTATCAGACCTGAGCATTTTAATTTTCTTCCCACTCTGATTCTCAACTAAGGCTTTAAACTTCACAAACACATCAGCAACTTCAGACTTGGCTCGTAGAAAATAAATCTAACTCATCCTAGTCATATCATCAGTGAAGGTAATGAAATACCTGCTACCATTGAGAGAAGACTCAGACATAGGTCCACATAAATCTGTGTGGACTAATTACAGCTTCTCACATGCTCTCCAAATCTCCTCCTTTGAAAGGAAATCTGGCTTGCTTGCCAAGAAGACAAGTTTTGCACCGTGGAAATTCCTCCTCCAAACTTGGCAAGTCATCGCAAGCTATTTCTCTGCATAAACGACATGCTCTTCCTGTGAACATGTCCAAGTCTGTTATGCCACATCTCTACATTTTCTTCTTTGCACTTTAAAGCCATTTGTTGCATCTCTTGTGGCTTGAACATGAAACTCTTGTCCTCCATTGGAATTCTTAGCACTTCTTTGCTATCTGCATTATTAATAAGACATTCCTTCCCTTCAAACTTCACTTTATAGCCCTTCTCAACTAATTGACCAACACTTAACAGATTATGGTCAATATTTGGCACAAAGAGAACATCACTGATCAGCTTCACCTCCTGACTTCCTTCAATAGCCACTGTACCATTCCCTTGCACTTCGATATACTATCCATTGCCAATTCTGACTCTGGACCTGACTGGCCTGTCTAGAATCCTAAACAGCTTCGAATTGCCAGTCATATGATTGGTATAGCCACTATCCACCAGCCATGCATCATTCCCAACAGAAGATTCAGAAAATGAAGCTACAAACAAGTGCTCTTCCTCAGTTTCATTCACTGCTACCTAGGCTTTTCCTACTTGTTGGTAATTTTTTTCTTTGCATATGGCTTTCATGTGACCCAACTTGTGACATCTTCTGCATCTAGCATCAGGCTTTCTCCAACATCTAAAAAACTAATGATTAGTTCCACCAGAATTTTGTTCATCTTCCATTTGCTAAACCCACCAGAATTTCCTTCTTTTGCTACAAACTTGGAGTCACCGGCATTTTCTCTGGACTGAATCCATTTCTTCCCTTTGCCTCCATCATTTGACTTCACTCTAGCTTGCAGCGCACCCTCTACAAACTCTTCTCTTCTCATCAGTCTTCTGTGCTCCTGCGCCTGCAGAGCATTTAACAATTCTGCAAGCTTTATATCAGGTAAGTCTCTTGTATTTTTCAGAGACGCTATGGTGGCTTCGAACTTCTCTGGAAGAGACACAAGAATCTTCTGAACAAGCCTTTCATCCTTCAAGTCAGTCCCTAAAATTCTGATTTTTTCAGCTATCCCAACCAACATATCAGAGTACTCCTTCACTGACTCTGAATCCTTCATCTGCTGTCTCTCAAACTCCCTCAAGAAATTCAGCACCTTCATGCCTCTTATCTTCTCATCTCCCTCGTATTCATCCTCCAAGAAATCCCAAATTGCCTTTGCAGAATCACATCTCATGATCCTTGTGAAGATAGTGGGTGAAACAGCAGCGTACAGGCATGACTTTGCCTTGGCCTTCCTTGTGATTCTCTCTTTATGGTACTTTATCTGATTCAAGGTTGGATTGTCTGGAAGTGGAGCAACCTCATAATCATCCTCCACAGCCTCCCATAAATCATGACCCTCCAAGAATGCCGTCATCTTAATAGCCCATGCTTGATAATTCTCTCCAATAAATACTGGAGAAACCATCGCAGAGAAACCACTCGACCCTGTCTCCATCACCCTTTAACTTCTTTACATTTCGATACTTGCTTCACTTCACAGTCCCTCAAGATCATACATGCTCTGATACCACTGTTGTTACTGATCAAAACAGTAAACAAGAAAATAGAAAACCAGAAGCTATATTTTTCAGATGAGGAAGAGAAGCGCAGAGAAACAGAACATAAACTTGCATACGTCTGTTCTAAAGGAAACTGTCAAGTACAGGACAACTTAAACAAAGCAAAAACTGCTCACGTACGTGCAACACATAACTGCACACAAACGTGCTATTAACTTCCTAGAAAATAGCAAAAACACTAAATAAATAACTAAATTGAACTTGGCTGTTTTTTTAAATAAAAAACAGAGTAAAACAGAGCAGAAAACAGAACAGAAAACAGCAGAAAACAGAGTAAAACAAAACAGAAAACAGCAACTGAGACATTATAATCCAACATAGTTCTTTGCTTGTCTTTTTCCTGTGGGGCTTCCATTGATCTGTTATGGAGTTCCATGCGTGAGATTAGGAATAGAATTTTGTTCTGTTATTGTATTTGGATAGGTTTGCAATTAGCGGCGGGTGTCCGCTCTCGTACATGAATATAGCATCCTTCTTCTCAATGTATATCTATGGCGCATGCATAATAGAGCCACATCGACAGAAGAACAAGACTTCTTGTTATGAGAATGAGCTAAGAAGGGTATTTGATTTCTTAATTTTGTTAAGAAATTAGGAGCAGAGAGTTAGGCTTGCTGATCATTGAAGAGTGTCGGTGTTTCATAGGGGGTGATTGACCCTCGCCTAGCTAGGCCAAGGGCCGTCGTTGGCTAGGGGGTCACGCCAAGAAATAAATTTAAAATAGAAATAAAAAGTAAAAAAAAAAAGAAAAGAAATTGCCCTTTTATTCTAAGAAAAATTTCTGAAATAAGGTCATTTTTTTTTTCTTTTCTTATTTTTTCCTTCCTTGTTCTTCCTCCTCTAGCCGGTCGTTGGGTCTTGGCAATCGATTAGAGATGAGGGCCAATTAGAGGTGGACCTCACTAGGCTCAAGCAAATCTTGCTATGGTTGGGTAAGGTTCAACCTTACCAAATCTTGGCGAGGTTGGCGAGGTCCACCTTACCAGCCCTTGTCTGTGATAGTTAGTGATCGGCTAGAGGAGAAAGAAGAAAAGGAAAAAAAAGAAGAAGAAAAATCAAAGAAAATTATAGAAAAATTTTTAAAAAAAAACTCCACGTTCACAAAAAGATTGAGGTTATATCAAATTCTTTTTTTTTTTTCTATTTTGAGAACAGAAATTTTAGGTTTGTACCAAATGTGCTCTTTTGCTCAAAAAATTATCTACTGAATAGAAATGAACAAAATATTTATTAACAGAAATATTACCAAATGCACATTTAAAAATACATAAAGTTTTTCTTGACAATTCATTAGTGCATGAAACTGAAATTCTTGCGAGGACATGAAACTTCCAAGTCGGAGACTAGGAACAATATGGTTTTCAAGACTTTCTTGGCTTCTTTTGTTGCCTCCTCTTGTTGCTTCCCTGTGGCGTGAAAAACTTTGAAGAAAATCAGGGACTTTGTCACCCCAGCCAAGACATCTTATTAACTTTGATGATCTCAGACACATGATAGCTGGATGATAATATTGGTTTAATTGTTAAACTAGTGAAGCTAGCATTCCTTGGTTGATTAAAGAGATAAGTACAATCGAAGTCCTAAAACTTATTACGAAAATATAATTGAGTTTTAAAACTTACAAAAAGTGTAATTAAGTCTTAAAACTTGTCAAATTGATTTAATTGAGTCCTAAAGTTAACACCATTGAACTTACTGACGGAAAATGCTAACTTGGCACTGACATAGCATTTTAAATGATTTTTTTCTTTTAATTTTCCACGTGGCTTTTTAAGATAATTTTTTATTCATTTTTTTTTTTAAAATTAGATTTAAAAACTAAAGAAGAAAAACTAAAAATTAATTTTTAAAAAAATTGTTAAAAAATAGAAAATGGCAACTTTGCCGCCATCGCCGCCCATTGCCGGAGGAGTCGGCGATGGAGGTGGCCAATTGCTGACCCCTCCGGCGATGGGCGGTGGTGGCGGCGGGGAGGAGCTTTCATTTTCTTTGCTTTTTTTTTTAACAGTTTTTAAAAATAAATTTTAGCTTTTTTTTTTTAGTTTTTAAATCTAATTTTGAATAAAAATAATTAAAAAAAGCCATGTGAAAAATGAAAAATTATTTAAAATGCTATGTTCGCGCCACTTTTAGCATTTTCTGTTAGCAGGTTTGATGGTGTTAATTTAGGACTCAATTAAATCAATTTGACAAGTTTTAAAACTTAATTACATTTTTTACAAGTTTTGGACTCAATCGAATTTTCTTAATAAGTTTTAGGACTTCTATTGCACTTATCCCTTAACTAAATTAGCGGCAAGTGATCACATATATGCAGCATTCCTGCTTGTCCACCATGTGAAAAGACATCGCAAGCATAACTTACCAATCCACAAAGGGGGAAAATGTACAAATAGCTCAATCACACTCGGTACAATTAACTTTGCATTCTTATGTCGTTTCTCTGTTCGAGCTAACCAGGATCCTAGTTACTATCAAACGGAAGTTTTCCATTTCAAGAAAGTTCAGATCCCCGATTCCATAAAGGTGAAAGTGTGAGAGCTTGTGCAGACAGGATCCTATAAAACTCCATAGCAATACATAAGACATTGCATGAACCATGAAGTACATATACATTATCAACGATCACTTCACGGCATCACCTCTGAAATCCTTTTACAGGTGACAAACAGTTCAACTCGAATGCATGTTCTCGAAGCCCTGCAGTGCCCTGGAGCTGTCATTTCATAGTATGACATTAGATTTTACACACAGATACTCAATTTTAGAGCATTGTGGTCATGCTGTTGTGTGATTTATGTGCAGAGATGAGTCGAGTCTTGACCTCATCCTAGAACGCACTAGCTATAATCGAAATGAGTCAAATGAATAGTCTTGGTGTCCCGGCCTTCTGCTAGTACCAACATAATTGCTACATTGGGATTACCTGTCAAAGTCCAAGCAGAAAAATCTGCTCTTCCGTGCAAAGGTTTTTGAAGGAAGACATCACTTGTTCCAAAATAAATGATTGACGCAGAAAGTTGATGCGTCGACGCAAATTATCTAGCAACTAATCCAAACTGCGAGACATAGTATTTTGACAGGATTAGAGAATAGTGATAAGTAGTCAAATTAAAACTACTTCGAGAAATTTCAGGTATGGCCTTAGGTAAACTAGTGACAGGGAGGACACTTTATCAACTTAGAATGATAACTGGGCAACCCCTCTGCATACGTCATAAAATTCATTATTTTCACATGATTTTTTTCCTTTATCAGGTAGCACCCATCCTGCTTCATCGTGCCCATCCATCCATTATGAGGCCCTGATGCAATTTGTTATTATCAAAACTGAACACAAATGTACTTCTTTCGCTGATTTTGTTTAAGTACATGAGTTTCTGATTAGTTGTGCTGTGGAGCGTCCGTATGTGTATTATCGGTTGCTTACTCTGCCATCTCTTGAACACATGGCCTTTTGTCTTCTTAAATAGCAGAAAGATTTTCATGACAGCTTAGACATGCGCAAAACTGAGATTCTCGAATCTCACGAGGACATGGAGACTGCCATATTCGAGACTAAGAGCATACTGGCACATCTTTTCTAATTTGCGACTACTGCAGTCCAAGATGGACAGTGCATAGAGAAAAAAGACATTGACTTTACTTCTCGATCGTTCTACAGTACGGAAACGATGAAGCTGTACCGGGATAAAACTCGAGCCTGTACCGCAAGCAGAGCCTCAAGTTTGAGGTCATTAAGGAGTTTTCTTGCTCATGTGGACCTGAGAGTTCTAGTTGCATAGCATTTTATAGGGAGAGCGTCAAGGATTAGTGAACAAGAAGGATTAGACGCAAATCGTAATGGAAAAACGCATCATACCTGAATAATGAATCTCATCAATAGCAACAAATATGCAATTTCCTTCTCTGTTAATTTCATATCTTCCAGTCAATCAAGTTTTCAACATACCAACCTCATACCTTCCTATATTTAAATAGCATGCATAAACACATTTTAGGACCATCACTACCCATTACATAAATCCACACGGAGACTGGAAATTTATTAGCAGAACTTGCTCACGGAAAGTAAAAGTCATCATCGAGACTCGGTCCACACGACTACACTGCTGATGGAGAAGACGCAATGGAAGTCTCCATGAGGCCCTTGTAGTAGGCAAGCAGGGCCTCACGCTTCGGAAGGTTGCTTCCGATCACATCATGCGCTCTGAAATTCTGCGCCCATCTGTGCAGGCGAGGATATTCGCTAGCTTCCAATAATTTCACGCCGGCCATTTCTTCCATGACTTGAAGCCACCAAGCTAGCCATCCAAAGACCAAATCTTGCAAGCCAATTTTGTCCCCAGCAAAGAAGTTGTCCTCCTCTCTAAGAGCATGTTCTTCAATGGTTTTCAGGACTTTCTTGGCTTCTTCTTTTGCCTCCTCCCGTTGCTCCCCTGTGCTTTGAACGAATTTGACGAAAATTGGGATCTTCATCACCCAGAATGTTCATCGTTAGATAGTGGAAGCAGGATTTAACCATGCTTATAGCTTTCTTTAATTATCTTGTGTTGCTCTTTAGGGTCATCTTGTTCTGAATAACATCACAAGATTTACTGTGATCTAATTAGATAGAATTTCTTACGTTTTTCATGGAAATTCTGTTTGGAAATTCTGTTTTCACTTCAAGCTAAAGTCGAGATCAAGGTTATTGAGACATGAACCAAACCTAGTTCTCAAAAAAGAGATCTTGACTGAAATATTTTAATAAATCTATCACGGAAAACAATTCCATTTCGATGTTCGTAACACACCTTGTCATCATTGAATTTGATCCAGAACCGGGCCACGGCCTTGTCGTAAGGATCCCGAGGAAGCAGAGGGTTTTGTGGCCAACTCTCTTCGATGTACTCCAGTATTACAGCGGACTCTGCAACGGGTCTCCCTCCATGGATGAGCACTGGGATCTTCTTGTGAACTGGGTTGCACCGCAACAATTCATCGCTCTTGTTGTGGAGATCTTCCTCCACATACTCGTATTCCACTCCCTTGAGCTTGAGAGCCCATGTAACTCTGTTACTGAAAAGACTAGGCCAAGCTCCGAGCAACTTGACTCCCTCCATCCCCAACTTATTAGAACAATGTCCTTCTTCCGAGTCCTGATCTGTGATGGGTTGGATTCTTATTGAGCTCTTTGAGAGTTTTTGGGTGACAAAGTCAAACTTGGTTTTTGTTCTTGAGTCAAACTTGTTTTTTTATTCTTGAAGTCTGACACCTTGGTGATCACGCATTCATCAATCTTGACCCTTCTTGTTCAATCTTTGACTTCACAGACAATTTACAGAGAGTTGGTGCATGGAAAGTTAAGTTCATTTGTTGAATTAGACCACCAATGGCAATGGAATTGAATTATCTGATATTAATTTCACCAGGGTCACCTAATATATAAATAAAAAGAAGAATAAAGAATTTTATAAGAAAATCATAAGTGAAATGCAAGAAAAAAGGACCACCTCTCGACTCTATTGCTCAAGAATAAGGTTAATACCTAATTCCACATAATTCAATGAACCCTATGGGATTATGATATATTTGGAATAATTAATCAAAACGCTTAGTTTAACTTCATTGTAAATTGACTTTTGTCTTGTTGAGACTTTTGACCTATTAATGCATTTCTTTAGTGAAAAAGAGGGAAAGATTTGCATTGTTCTCCTGGTGATGGAAATTAAGCTTCTCCCTCTCTTACTCTAATAAGAAATCACACTATGAATGATGCCCAAAACTAGAAGGCAATTCTATGTATCCCAAATTGAAATTTCAAAGTTTAGTAGCCTCCTTCTTCGATAATGATCATTACCGTAATATGGCAATTGCTCTTATAACAAAACAAAAAAAAAAAAGAGTGTATATATAAATTAATATTTGGCAATGGATATTTAACCATAAAAAAAATACTAATATTAAAACTAATTATACTTCTTCTCTTTTTTGCGACGACATTTCTATTTTCACATTTTATGAACCGAAACCTCCGTCTTGGCGTGCAAAATGTTCTGTCTCTCTTGCTTGCTACTTCCTGCTCCGTCATCGCATCCCGACGCTTCACTTGGAGTTTCGATTTCGTTGATCGTCTGATCCTTCTTCAATCGGATCGGATCGGATCACTGTGTTGTCGAGGTCGACGATGGAGATTGTCGCTCCGAAAACGAGCGCCGGAAGTCGACCACGCGTGCGGGCTCCCGCCGAAGCTGGCTCTCGCTCATCTCGGAGCTCCGGCGCCCATTTGGCCCCGGTAATGAACCCTCAATCGGGTCAAGGTATAGCTCTCCCCGCCCGAGTTCGATTCGTGGGTGCGAATGGCTTCGCCTGTTCGAAGTTCGTGAATTGGTTTAATTCTCCAACTTAGGGCTCTTCGCAACGTTTTCTTTAGTAATGTTGGTTTCGGATTAGTTATCGGTAGAGAGTCGGTGCGTTTCTCGCATTACCGCCGGGATGTTTCCTTGCGGAGCGGCGTAACATGAAGCGATCGCGGAAGTATTTTTGTTTTGTGAATTAATTAGGAATAGAATTTTGTTCTATTATTGTATTTGGATAGGTTTGCAATTAGCGGCGGGTGTCGGCTCTCATCCATGAATCTAGCATCCTTCTTCTCAATGTATATCTACGGCGCTTGCATACTAGAGCCACAACAACAGAAGAACAAGACTTTTTGTTATGAGAATGAGCTAAGAAGGGTATTTTTTTTTATTTTTTTGGCCTGAAGCTAAGAAGGGTATTTGATTTCTTAATTTTGTTAAGAAATTGGGAGCAGAAAGAGAGTTAAGCTTGCTGATCATTAAAGAGTGTCGGTGCTTCATAGGGGGTCATTGACCCTCGCCTAGCTAGGCCAAGGGCTATCATTGGTTGGGGGTCACGCCAAAGAATAAATTTAAAATAGAATAAAAAGTAAAAAAAAAAAATGCCCTTTTATTCTAAGAAAAATTTCCAAAATAAGGTTTTTTTTTTTCCTTTTATTGTTTTTTCCTTCATTCTTCTTCCTCCTCTAACCGTCATTGGGTCTCGACGATTGATTAGAGACAAGGGCCAATTAGAGGTGGACCTCGCTAGCCTCAAGCAAATCTTGCTATGGTTGGGCAAGGTTCAACCTTACCAGATCTTTGTGAGGTTGGCGAGGTCCACCTCACTAGCGTGATACTCAGCGACGGCTAGAGGAAAAAGAAGAAGGGAGGGGAAAAAAAAGAAAAAAATCAAAGATTATTAGAATTTTTTTTATAAAAACTTCACGTTCACAAAAAAATTGAGGTTATATGAAATGTTTTTTTTCTTTTTCTATTTCGAGAATAGAAATTTTAGGTTTGTATCAAATATGCTCTTTTGCTCAAAAAATTGTCTACCGAGTAGAAATGAACAATATATTTATTAATAGAAATATTACCAAACACACCCTTAGAAAAACAGAAAATTTTTCTTGACAGTTCATTAGTGCATGAAACTGAAATTCTTGCGAGGACATGAAACTTCCAAGTCGGAGACTAGGAACAAAATGGTTTTCAAGACTTTCTTGGCTTCTTTTGTTGCCTCCTCCAGTTGCTTCCCTGTGGCGTGAAAAACTTTGAAGAAAATCAGGGACTTTGTCACCCCAGCCAAGACGTCTTATTAACTTTGATGATCTCCGACACGTGATAGCTGAATGATAATACCGGTTTAATTGTTAAACTAGTGAAGCTTGCATTCCTTGGTTGACTAAAGAGATAAGTGCAATCAAAGTCCTAAAACTTATTACGAAAATGTAATTTAGTCCTAAAACTTGCAAAAAATGCAATCAATTCCTTAAAACTTATCAAATTGATTTAATTGAGTCCTAAAGTTAACACCGTAGAACTCACCGGCGGAAAATGCTGACTTGGCATTGACATGGCATTTTAAATGATTTTTTTATTTTCCATGTGGCTTTTTAAAAAAATTATTCAAATTTTTAAAAATTAGATTTAAAAACTAAAGAAGAAAAACTAAAAATTATTTTTTTTTTTAAAACTATTAGAAAAAAAAGAAGATGGCAGCTTTGCCACCACCGCCACCTATCGCTGGAGGGGCTGCAACCGACACCTCCTTTGCCAGCCCCTCCGGCAATGGGTGGCGGTGGAGGAGCTACCATTTTCTCTTCTTTTTTTTTTTTTATAGTTTTTTAAATAAATTTTAGCTTTTCTTTTTTTGTTTTTAAATCTAATTTTGAATAAAAAAAATTAAAAAAGCCATATGGAAAATGAAAAATTATTTAAAATGCCATGTTCGCACGTCAACACTTTCTATTAGTAAGTTTGATGGTGCTAACTTGAGGATTCAATTAAACCAATTTGATAAATTTTAAGATTTGATTACACTTTTTGCAAGTTTTATGACTCAATCGCATTTTCGTAATAAGTTTTAGGATTTCTATTATATTTGTCCTTTGACTAAATTAGCACCAAGTGATCACATATATGCAACATTCCTGCTTGTCCACCAGGCGGAAAGACATCGCAAGCATAACTTACCAATCCACAAAGGGGGAAAATGTACAAATAGCTTTATCACACTCGGTACAATTAATGTTGCATTCTTATGTCGTTTCTTTCTGTTCGAAGTAACCGGGATCCTAGTTATTGTCAAATGAAAGTTTTCCATTTCAAGAAAGTTCAGATCCCCGATTCCATGAAGGTGAAACTGTGAGAGCTTGTGCAAACGGGATCCTATAAAACTCCATAGCCGTACATCAGACATTGCATGAACCATGAAGTACATGTACATTATCAACGATCACTTCACGGCATCACCTTTGAAATCCTTTTACAGTTGACAAACAGTTCGACCCGGATGCATGTTCTCGAAGCCCTGCAGTGCCCTGGAGCTGTCATTTCATAGTATGACATTAGATTTTACACAGATATACTCACTTTTAGACCATTGTGGTCATGCTGTTGCGTGATTTATGTGCAGAGATGAGTCTTATCTTAACCTCATTCTAGAACGCACTAGCTATAACCGAAATGAGTCAAATGACTAGTCTTGGTGTCCCGGCCTTCTGCTAGTACCAACATATTTGCTACATTTGGATTACCTGTCAAAGTCGAAGCAGAAAAATCTGCTCTTCCGTGCAAAGGTTTTTGAAGGAAGACAGCACTTGCTCCAAAATAATTGGTTGATGCAGAAAGTTTATGTGTCGACGCAAATTATCTGGCAACTGATCCATACTGCGAGACATAGTATTTCGATAGGATTAGAGAACAGTGATAAGTAGTCAAATTAAAACTACTTCGAGGAATTTCAGGCATAGCCTTAGGTAAACTAGTGACAGCGAGGACACTTTATCAACTTAGAATGATAACTGGGCAACCCCTCTGAGTACGTCATAAAAGTCATTATTTTCACATGATTTTTTCCCTTTATCAGGTAGCACCCATCCTGCATCATCGAGCCCATCCATCCATTATGAGGCCCCGATGCAATTTGTTATTATCAATCCTGAACACAAATGTACTTCTTTCGCTGATTTTGTTTAAGTACATGAGTTTCTGAATGGTTGTGCTATGGAGCGTCCGTATATGTATTATCGGTTGCTTACTCTGCTATCTCTTGAACACATGGCCTTTTGTCTTCTTAAATAGCAGAAAGATTTTCATGACAGCTAAGACATGCGCAAAACTGAGATTCTCGAATCTCACATGGACATGGAGACTTCCGTTTTCGAGACTAAGAGCATACTGGCAAGATGGATAGTGCATAGAGAAAAAGATATTGACTTTACTTCTCGATCGTTCTACAGTACGGAATCGATGAAGCTGTACCGGGATAAAACTCGAGCCTGTACTGCAAGCAGAGCCTCAAGTTTGAGGTCATTAAAAAGGATTTCTTGCTCATGTGGACCTGAGAGTTCTAGTTGCATAGCTTTTTATAGGGAGAGCGTCAAGGATTAGTGAACAAGAAGGATTAGACGCAAATCGTAATGGAAAAACGCATCGTACCTGAATAATGAATCTCATCAGTAGCGACAAATATGCCATTTCCTTCTCTGTTAATTTCATATCTTCCAGTCAATCAAGTTTTCGACATACCAACCTCATACTTTTCCTATATTTAAATAGCATGCATAAGCACATTTTAGGACCATCACTACCCATTACATAAATCCACACGGAGACTGGAAATTTATTAGCAGAACTTGCTCACGGAAAGTAAAAGTCATCATCAAGACTCGGTCCACACGACTACACTGCTGATGGAGAAGACGCAATGGAAGTCTCCATGAGGCCCTTGTAGTAGGCAAGCAGGGCCTCACGCTTCGGAAGGTTGCTTCCGATCACGTCATGCGCTCTGAAATTCTGCGCCCATCTGTGCAGGCGAGGATATTCGCTAGCTTCCAATAATTTCTCGCCGGCCAGTTCTTCCAAGACTTGAAGCCACCAAGCTAGCCATCCAAAGACCAAATCTTGCAAGCCAATTTTGTCCCCAGCAAAGAAGTTGTCCTCCTCTCTAAGAGCATGTTCTTCAATGGTTTGCAGGACTTTCTTGGCCTCTTTTTTTGCCTCCTCCTGTTGCTTCCCTGTGCTTTTAACAGAATTTGACGAAAATTGGGATCTTCATCACCCAGAATGTTCATCGTTAGATAGTGGAAGGAGGATTTAACCATGCTTATAGATTTCTTTAATTATCTTGTGTTGCTCTTTAGGGTCATCTTGTTCTGAATAACATCACAAGATTTACCGTGATCTAATTAGATAGAATTTCTTACATTTTTCATGAAAATTCTGTTTTCACTTCAAGATCAAGGCTTTTGAGACATGAACCAGACCTAGTTCTCAGAAAAGAAATCTTGACTGAAATATTTTAATAAATCTATCGCGGAAAACAATTCCATTTCGATGTTCGTAACACACCTTGTCGTCATTGAATTTGATCCAGAACCGGGCCACGGCCTTGTCGTAAGGATCCCGAGGAAGCAGAGGGTTTTGTGGCCAACTCTCTTCGATGTACTCCAGTATTACAGCGGACTCTGCAACGGGTCTCCCTCCATGGATGAGCACAGGGATCTTCTTGTGAACTGGGTTGCACCGCAATAATTCATCGCTCTTGTTGTGGAGATCTTCCTCCACATACTCGTATTCCACTCCCTTGAGCTTGAGAGCCATATAACTCTGTAACTGAAAAGACTAGGCCAAGCTCCGAGCAACTTGACTCCCTCCATCCCCAACTTATTAGAACAATGTCCTTCTTCTTCCGAGTCCTGATCTGTGATGGGTTGGATTCTTATTGAGCTCTTTGAGAGTTTTTGTGTGACAAAGTCAAACTTTGTTTTTTATTCTCGAGGTCTGACACCTTGGTGATCACGCAGTCATCAATCTTGACCCTTCTTGTTCAATCTTTGACTTCATAGACAATTTGCAGAGAGTTGGTGCATGGAAAGTTCAGTTCATTTGTTGAATTAGACCACCAACGACAATGGAATTGAATTATCCAATATTAATTTTGACCATGATCACCTAAAATATATAAAGGAAGAAAAAAGACTTTTATAAGAAAATCACACTATGAATGATGCCCAAAACTAGAAGGCAATTCTATGTATCCTAAATTGAAATTTCAAGTTTAGTAGCATCCTTCTTCAATAATCATCATTACCGTAATATGACAATTGCTCTTATAAAACAAAAAAAAAAAAAGTGTAAATATAAATTAATATTTGGCAATGGATATTCGATAAGGACCCTGCCATCACATAAAAAATACTAATATTTTTAACCATAAAATTAAAATTAATTATGCTTCTTCTCTTTTTTCGACGACATTTTCTATTTTCACATTTTATGAACCGAAACCTCCGTCTTGGCGCGCAAATGTTCTGTCTCTCTCGCTTACTCCTTCCCACTTTGTCATCGCATCCCGACGCTTCTCTTAGGAGTTTCGATTTCGCCGATCATCTGATCCTTCTACGATCGAATCGGATCGCATCACTGTGTTGTCGAGGTCGACAATGGAGATCGTCGCTCCGAAAACGAGCGCCGGAAGTCGACCGCGCGTGCGGGCTCCCGCCGGAGCTGGCTCTCGCTCATCTCGGAGCTCCGGCGCCCGTTCGGCCCCGGTAATGAACCCTCGATCGGGTCAAGGTATAGCTCTCCCCGCCCGAAGTTCGATTCGTGGATGCGAATGGCTTCGCCTGTTCGAAGTTCGTGAATTGGTTTGATTCTCCAACTTAGGGCTCTTCGCAGCGTTTTCTTTGGTAATGTCGGTTTCGGATTAGTTATCGGTAGAGAGTCGGTGCGTTTTTCGCATTACTGTCGGGATGTTTCCTTGCGGAGCGGCGTAACGTGAAGCGATCGCGGAAGTATTTTTGTTTTGTGAATTAATTAGGAATAGAATTTTGTTCTGTAATTGTATTCGGATAGGTTTGCAATTAGCGGTGGGTGTCGGCTCTCATCCATGAATCTAGCATCCTTCTTCTTAATGTATATCTACGGCGCATGCATACTAGAGCCACGACGACAGAAGAGCAAGACTTCTTGTTATGAGAATGAGCTAAGAAGGGTCTTTGCTTTCTTTATTT
Organism: Eucalyptus paniculata subsp. matutina; assembly: GCA_017140255.1. Lineage (NCBI taxonomy): Eukaryota > Viridiplantae > Streptophyta > Magnoliopsida > Myrtales > Myrtaceae > Eucalyptus > Eucalyptus paniculata. Next base: position 824,753 of record CM029438.1, on the reverse strand, counting down.
TGTTAAGAAATTGGGAGCAGGAAGAGAGTTAGGCTTGCTGATCATTGTGAGGATAACTGCTTAGGCGTCAGGAAGATGAAGCTATAACTCAAGAAGGAGCTGGTGTTCGATTATGTAAGTTCATGATTGCTCTCTGGAGATATACAATAATTGTTTTTTTGCTTCATTATCTTAAAATACACTAGTGTTTAGTGTGTAATCGTGATGAAATCAATTTTATAACCAAAGCATGAACATGACATGCAGCTGATGTCCCGAAGACTTCTGAGTATGCATTTTTCAAGAAATTGAAGGAGAACAAAGGTCACAGATTTAGCTCCCGCTCCATGCAAAACGAGGCCACTCCAGCTATGAAGTTTATAGCTGATCACAATCCCAGCAGTAGGTTGAGAAACTTGATCTTGCTCACTTTGTAATGTAGAATGTACTGACCATTTCTATCTTCTTTCAGCAGGTACCCATGTGGCCGATAGTGTCCATAAGGAATCTGGGTCGTCACTGCTTCACCAGGATGTTACACCTAACAATTTTTCCTCACTTCAATCTCCAGTTGGAAGTGTTTCCAGAAAATCAGGTCTGCGTTATAAAATTCTTGCCAGCGTCCTCAATAAGTTATTTCTTTGTGGAATACACTGCATTATTCATGACTGAGTCCCATACTGCTTTGACTGGTTTACAGCCTTGGGCAAGCTCTTATTTGTTTTATATCTTCATTTCAGGCATGACATTCATTACTGTTTGATATCTCTTACCTCAGCACAGTGGTTCCCATTTAGGAAATCACCCTTGCCCTAAGATTTCTATACTGATATGATTGTCTACGGTTTCCTTGTTCCATCTCCTTCACCTTGGCCATCTAAATTATTAAATACATCTATCACTCTGCAGATGTTCTTATGTTTAGGTTGGTCATGTTATTTTAAAATACCTCAAGTTGCTTATCTGAAAAATTGAAGCTATCTTCAGGGACTTCGTATATCTATAAGTGTGGTGAAGTCTTTCCTAAGAAGAGGGAGAATCTACTTTTGTGGGTCAAAACTACCTCCTTTCCTGAAATTGATGAACTCTGCTCAAAGGGGTAAGAAGCATCGCTGCTCATAAGTCTATGTTTCTTCTTTTTGGCTGAATGACTCTTACTGGGGACTTTTGGAATTTCTGATAGGTATGGTTTTGTTTCCGTACTCTTAAGTCGCCTAAACCCAATGAGCAATGAGGACAATGTATGCTTGTATTTTTAGTCTTGTGGAATAGTTATTTGGTTATTTCCTAATTGCTGTTACTGAGTAACCAATACATTTGACAGGATTCTACAAATCTTGATAGGAAGCAATTTGACTCCAGCATGAGCTCTAAACTGCATGCTTACCCTCAGTCTGGTATTCAGTTAAAAGAGTTTAATCATAATTGCACATGGGACTTTCTGGAAGCTGAAGGTGGACAGTATTTGGACTGTTCTCCATCTTCTGGGTGGCTAAAAAATTCTATGGAAAGAATTATCCCAGATTATCTTCCAGCTGTTGCTGCCTTCAAGGCCATTACTTGGCAGGAATCTGAGGTAACCAATGGACAATTTAAGATTCTAAGAGCTCCATCTCCATACTATACAAAAAATTCTGCTTCTTTCTGATATTGGATATGTACCTCCATTTCATTTGGTTTGTCCAGGATGAGTTCCAAGCTCCAAATAAATCCTTGATTGAAGAGGAGTCACGTGATTCAGATTGGGGATGGGTTCTCAACAATAAGAATAATGAAAGAGACCCATGCTTAGTTCGTCAAAGTAGAGAGCTCACTACAGCACCGGCATTGCTGACGTACTGGTGCAATGATCGCCAGCAGACTCTAGAATCTAGGTTTGGTGGGAGGGAATTATCTGCATTCTCTGTCTCATCTCATCATCCTTCAAAATTTTGTCCATTGCTATGCCATCCAACAAGCTTTCACGATGATGATCTTGAAACACATTATGACCTGCGGACTCTACAATCTGGGTTTGTTGGGAGCGAGTTATCTGCATTATTTGTCCCATCTCATTATCCTTCACAGTATTGGCCATCACAATGCCAATCAATGAGCTTTCACAATGATGATCTTGAAACATATTATGGCCAACAGACTCTGGAATCCAGGTTTGGTGGGAGAGAATCACCTGCATTCTCTGTCTCTTCTCATTATCCTTTACAGTCTTGTCCATCAAAAATTCCTTCAACCAGCTTTCACAACCATGATCATGAAACACAATATAACAGGAAGGAAGATATTGCAATTTTTAGTGATCTTCCTTGTTCTTTGTCACACAATTTATATAATTCTCGCCAGGCTGAAGATCATGATTTTGATGACTCATATGCAGTGCTCTCACCTCCAGAACTGGATCAGTTCATCAACAAGGGCTTCACTGAGAGACATTATTACCCTCAAACTGATGGTTCAATGCTCTCCCTTGAATGTGATTCTGATTTGAGATTGACATGCTTTTCATCTCCCATATCTTCACTGGGAGATCATATATTCACTGATTACACTCATCGGTCTCCTCAAGATGGAGAAGTACTGTTGTCCTTCCTAAGTGGGGAAGATTGGCATAAAAGACTCAAAAGTTCCATTCAGATGGACGCCATCATTGGTTTTAGCAGAAGTAAATTTATTCAACTCTTAGACAGAGAAAAGGCTTACCCTCTGCTTCCAGATAATTCAAGCTCAGATGAAGGAGAAGTGATTGTTCATTGAAGCAAAATCTGTTAAGTGTGAGGCATCATGGAATTTTTAGTTCAACTCCTGAACTTCACTTCTGTGTGGCTGTGGGCCTTGTGGCTTGTTGGTTGTCATAACCTTGCATTTGAGTTTTGATTTGACAATTTACATACTAGATAATCCTCCGATTGATTGAACTTCAGATGTACAGAACTATTGAGGAAACTAACAACCTAGATGCATATTCTCAAAAGTGGTGTGGTCTTATTGAACACTGTGATGCTGATCTTACTGTACTACATGTTGAACTGTAACTGATACATGTCCTGCACATAAGCATTTGCTGACATTCATATTTTAGGTTGTTACATAGCTGCTATAAGTGAGAGTGCATTCTTGATGCAAGAATAGCTGCTATAAGTGAGAGTGCATTCTTGATGCAAGAATGTTCTACTTAGTCACTGTGAAATGAGTTTTTCGACGAAACTAATCTAAGAAAAGCTCTGCACGCAATGACAATCTTGAGTCCTTCCTAAGTAGACTGAATTTCGTATCCCCCTCATCAAGTTCATGTCACATGAGTCTTGGTATTCGATCCATGGCTTGATACTTTAAGCAACGGGACATTTTAAGTGACAAGTCCACTTGATATGCTCTGAAAATATTAGGTTAAATTTTTACATGTTTGAATATCTTGTGACCTGGGAAATTGCTGTGGAGTCCCTCCTAAGAAGACTGAATTTCGTATCCCCTCATCAAGTTCATGTCACTTGAATCTTGGTATTCGATCGACAGCTTGATACTTCCGCGACAAGACTATTTTAAGTGACAAGTCTACTTTATATGCTCTAAAAATATTAGGTTAAGATTTTACATGTTTGAATATCTTATGACCTGGGAAATTGCTGTCTACTGTAGGCGTGCCTCAATTTATGAACAGGTCGACAAGTGCTCCAATGAGCTCTCGATAACTTGATGACACTTATTTGAACTTAAGTAGCTCAAATGTGAGTTCTGAACCCAAAGGATTGCAACTCTTATCAAACCGGGCATTTTCCTCCTATCGAGATCCAAGAAATCCCCTCCAATTATTACCTTTTGATTAGTGCATTGTAATTATGCACATGATTCGTATGAATTTATATACGAGTTTTGTACATTACTTGTAATTCACCGATTGGGAAGACCCCTTCTACCAGATCGGAGGAAAACGGATCCCATGGAAATTGAGCAGCGAGTGGACCGACTGGAGCGTATTGCATTCAATCGAGCGATCGAAACCGTGAATGTTTTGGTGGAAAAGGAGACTTTTTTCTTCTTGTAATTTGGGCCTCAGCCTAACCCTTAAGCCCAGCAATACTTGGAGCTGAGCTCTCACCCACAAAGACAAAGACCTCCATCTCTCTCTCTCGTGCCCTCTCCAACCGCGCAGCTCCAAAAGTTCGGTGGCCTCCATTTCCTCTGACGAGCCATGTGGGCAACGCCAACCCAAATCCGCATTCCTCCGTCGCTCTCCCGTGCCACCTATGGCTCCACCAGCTCCGACAAATTCAGGAGAAAGGGGAACAAGATGGGAGTGAGGGCCTCCTTCGACTACCCTCTCGCCAGCCGAATCATGGTCCGGAGTAAGTGACTGTTCCACCCCCACCTCATCTTTCTCTTTAGGTAGATTACAATGCATAGAATCGATCAGAGACCGAGCGTGCTTATCGAATTTATCTGTCCGGGTTCTGTTTCTTGCGCCAGACATACCCTATTCTCTGAACGAGAGCAGGTTGCTCAAGGAGTTCTCTACTTTCGGACACGTTGCTGAAGGTAAGGCCTTTCTTGTTCCGAATTGATTGCGTGGGATGTTTTGTTGTTGGTTGTGGGTTCTGATCGATTCTTGGTCGCAGTCAAATTGGCCAAGGATGAAGCGACGAAACAGTCGAGAGGGTACGCTTTCATTCAGTACACCTGCCAGGACGATGCGGTGCTCGCCCTGGAGAACATGGACCGTAAGGTACCTCAACCCCCTCTGCCTCCGTTCTCTGCCCTGACCACTCTCTCCGATCCATCACCCACCACCCTCCCATCTCTTTCGCTGCAGAAACTCGAGGGCAGGGTGATTTACGTGGAGATTGCCAAGCCCGGGAAGGAAGCCTACGATAAGCCTTGGACTTGTGGTCCGCCACCGCCGCTGCCGCCACCGCCACACAATGATCAGGCGGCCGAATGACAGTCGGGTCGTCTCGAGTCCAACATCGTGTGATTGAGCATGGGATGTAAATCATTGGCTTTGCCCTTTATGCGAGGGACGGTGTCTGTCGAAGTCGATCTGCAATTCCATTCTTGACTTCACATGCCTTCTTTTGCTTTTCTATTCACAGTGTCTGAGAGTGAGATTATCCAATCCATCGTTGTCCAATACTGCGACTGCGAGTAACGATTCACGTTGCATCGTGTTTTGGAAAACCATTGTCGCCAATGTTGGCCAATAATAAAGTGTATAATGCAACGCATCTGTATCTTTTACATGATACTTTGTGGATATAAAGTGGAGAAAATCAAACATGTTGTCTGTGCAACTGTGCCTATATCAGAGGAAAATAAGGTCAAGTGGTGATAATTCAAAGCCATTTTCTTTCTAGTTATGCCTTCAATGACAGCTAGCACTTTCTCTGTTCAAGTAGTAACAATAGCTACATAGTTGGAAAGGTAAGTAATTTACCAATACTACAGTACCTAACCTCAAATTAACTTATCCCACAAAACCTATCATCAATATTTGACCTCGTAAATTACCCCTAAGTTCATATAAATGACAACTAGTAAAGTACTTTTATTGAACATGAATTACCCCAAATTTTCATAATTTTCAAAGTCTTAAATGATCACAACATCACTTGGGTTTTACTTAAATCATTGTAAGTTTCTTCTTTGGTTAATAAATTAGTGAAACTTATTTTAAGATGATTTTCCCTTGATTGCTTAAATTTCTTTAGTCGAATCTACAATTCACTATTCGACCATAATGAGGTAGTCATGTTAGAGGTTGGTTGGTCAGTTATCAGTTAAGGAGGGGGGCGTGCTTTTAAAGTTGCCTGGACGGACGGGATCTTTCGGTTCCAAATCGGACGGCCAAGGAGGCAAGCAGGAGCCGAGTCAAAGCGGTCAATCGACGCAGTACCGTACGAGCAGAGGAATATTCCATTTTCCGCGTCCATCGAGAGAGAGAGAGAGAGAGAGTGAGAAACGAGCGTGGCAGCGACGTTGCTTTGTCGAAGAAGAAGAAGAAGAAGAAGAAGAAGAAGGTAGAAGCAGCAGCAGGAGGGAAGGCCATGGCGGGAGAAGAAGAGAGGCAGCAGCAGCAGCAGCAGCTGGAGTGCAACGCTACGGAGGACCGTCCCGTCCGGGTCTACGCCGACGGCATCTACGATCTCTTCCACTATGGCCACGCCCGTTCCCTTGAGCAGGCCAAAAAGCTGTACTTCCCCTCCCTCTCTTTGCATGTTTCTGTTCTGTCTGCAGACGTTGCTTAATGTGCTTCGGGTGTACATCTCAACCAGCTCGTATCCATGTGCTATAATGTCCCATGAGTTTGTTCATCATCTCTGCACATGATCCGCTTCTTGGCTTGTTTTTTTCGTAGTCTTGTAGGGTGTTTTGAAATGGGTTGTCAGATCACAGTTCATCGTCTGAGTATGGAGTGTAATTGGGTGTTCTTGGCATGGGAGAAGTTCGGTTGCTAAGACTACCGGGACCCATCTTATGGTCTTTGCGGTCTTGTGCTTCTGGGTCCTTTGCAATTGTCTTCCCTGTTCATGAGTTCTTCCCTCCATTTGTATGTTTTGTAGGTTTCCTAATACTTACCTGCTCGTTGGATGCTGTAATGATGAGCTCACCCACAGGTATAAGGGAAAGACCGTCATGAATGAACAGGAGCGCTACGAATCTCTCCGCCATTGCAAGTAGGCTTAATGTTTCTGTTTTTTGCCTCTGGAGATTGTGGCAAGTTGATATGTTAGTTACTATCTACTGCTCTGTTTGTCTGTGCTTTTTTAAATGCTTGCCCCGTGGTGGTGGAGAAGGGATTAAGTATGAATATTTTTGCCTCTGGAGATTGTGGCAAGTTGATATGTTAGTTACTATCTACTGCTCTGTTTGTCTGTGCTTTTTTAAATGCTTGCCCCGTGGTGGTGGAGAAGGGATTAAGTATGAATGTTTTATTCTTCTAACTGGTTTGAACTTGTAGCATTCTGACTGTCATAAACACATTGAATTCTAGGGAGGAATAAGTTCCCATTCTTTGCCATTGTTCTTCAAAGTATTGTTTCTGTTAACATGGAGGGCTTCCTCCTAGGCAAGACGATAAATTGGTTGATCATTCGTTATTTCCTCAGGTGGCACTTTTTGTTTCTTTATTCCTGCAGGTGGGTAGACGAAGTCATTCCTGATGCTCCATGGGTGATCACACCAGAGTTCCTTGACAAGCACCAAATCGACTATGTTGCACATGACTCTCTTCCGTAAGGTTAATCAGCCCAAGTAAATGTTGTTGATTGCTTGAAACTTGTCTAGACAAATCTTGCAAACGTGAAATGTCCATCCTTGTTTTTCTCTAGTTGTTCAATTCTTTCCCCCTCTGATGGGACTCCCCCATCAATGTAGACACATAGTATCCTTGTTACTAGTAGTTGTGCATTTCCTGCTAAGACTTATTTTGCTAAGTTTTCTGTCAAATAATTGAATATGCCATCTGAATCTAGTTTTTGCAGAAGTTTTGTGTATCTGGTTTTTTTAATGATTAACTTCAACAATTGTAACTTTCTTAACCATCTTTTTTTTTCCCAAGATGAATAGGCTTTTTCTAACTTGAATCGGTGAAATTTGTTTTCTTAGTTTCTCCATGTGAAGCCATGCACTACTTAATGGATGGCTCAATCCCGGAAATATGCCATAAGATCAGAGGGTGTGAAGCAGACAATGTCTTTTTGACATCCTATGATTATCTAAGGATCCATTATGGCATTAATCTCACATATCCAGAAGAAACTTTTGGCATCAATTTAAAAAATATAGACAAATTTAGATGAGTGTCTCTTTTGCTTAGTCATTCATTCAGTTCTCTTGCTATCTGTTACACATAATTCGTTAGGTCTAACGTCATTCTAACTTAGCTTGACATGAGATTTGGACAAGCGTTCATATAGATTTAGATGTTTCTAATATTATGTAAAGGTAGCAGACAATTCCAATAGCATGACCTGCCACACTCTGGCTTTGAACCAAGATAGCATTCTTGTGGCAGGTACAGCAGCGTACACCTTCATGGCTGATTGCAACTCCTTTATGAGCCATTTCTTATTCAGAATGAAGAAGCACCATTTGTCTTTCATGAGTTTCAAGGACATACATTCCTTAATTCATTTACTTCATAGATTCATCTTGCTTTGATATTTGAAAGTTTAAAAAGTAAACATGCAATTATTTCAAACTTGGATGAAGTGAAGAGTAAGAGTTAACTCCTCTCTTAATCATCCAAGCTCATATAAGTATCAGATTTAGTATGGTTTAGAATGGGAACCTACCATTGCTTGTCCACTGTGCATTATGTTAAACTTCTATTTTGAAGTGTGTGGCCTTGATCACTTCTATTTTGAGGTGTGTGGTTTTGCTCCTTCTGTGAAAGCTTAAATGGCTTGGATATGAATTTTATCTTGCTGTATTTGTGATGGTACAATGAGAATTAGCCATATTGATGCCATAGTTATGTGGGTCAAGACTTGGGAATTTTAATTGTTGCCTCTTCATCTTAAATTGTAGTTATGCTGATGCAAGTGGCGCTGGGAAAGATGTCTATGAATTTGTAAGTTTAATTCAATATTGATGTATGTTTCTCAGTTTTGCTTCAGCAGACGTATTGGTGGAAACTCAGTATATTCACTCACTTTTTTGTTCTGCTGATTGGCTCATTTTTGCTGGAGAGGGTCAAATATCTAGATCATCCAGATTCTAGTTCTGTCATCCTGACTTACTAGGAATAGGATAAGTGCCATCAAAGTGAGACTAATAAGGTCTCGCAGTCCAAACCCCATTTTCCATTAGGTGGGGCTTCTTAGTCCTGATTCCTGTGTCTTCATTGGTGCACGGTCTGCTTGATTGAGCATAAGCTCCTTTCCCCAGCACCCTGTGCTAGCTTGAATTTCCTTATATTCTTGTGCATCTTTCTTGGAAAAATTCTGGACCGCTAAATATGTTGATATGTTTGTTTTGGTTTATCTCGAATGCCAATCTCATTTAATTTTGTACAATCTCTGTTTTCAGGTTAAGTCCATGGGAAAATTCAAGGAAACAAAGAGGACGGCTGGGATTTCCACATCAGATATTATCATGAGGATTATTAAAGATTACAACAAGTATGTGATGCGAAATCTTGCACGGGGATACAGCAGAAAGGATCTAGGTGTTAGCTATGTGAAGGCATGTCTTTGTCATGTTCATTCTCACATGTAGATTTTATCCATGCTATTCACAATCTGGGATTGATGTTCCATTAATGGTGAATGCTTAATGCCGTGTACCAGGAAAAGCGACTCAGAGTGAACATGGGCATAGAAAAGCTGCGTGAGAAAGTGAAGAAACAGCGGGAAAGAGTGGGAGAGAAGGTATATGCATAACTATTTGTTGAGTTTGTAAACTTTTGGCTCATAAATAGTCAATTTCAAAATATTTTTTAATCACTACAATACAATCAACGTTATTGAAAGATGTAATTTGAGCATCAAATGCTTTGTTTAGAAGGCTGGGTTAGTATTTGATTATCAATTCGGCAATCCAGAGTTTCCACTGATTGATACTTTCAAGGACCATACATTCCCATTTTGCTGCTCGTTCACTAATCAAATAGGCCCTACAAGTAGCTCTCAAGGAAACACTGTCTTTGCCTTTTTTGCCTCAAGGTATCATTCAGGTATTAGATGCTGATATTATGTAACAATTCACCAATAAAAAGCAAAGGTAGGTTTTCTATATATCAATATGAAGATGTAAGGCTTGAATGGCACATACTATGGGAACTATCCTGGACTTTTACAAATATGTGGTTGTGAATGACTTATGCCCGTGGGTGAGCTCTTGGTAACTTCTCCTTGTGAGAAATTGCAAAAGATAGGTGAGGGATGATTTGGTAATGTTCAATTTATATCTAAGATGCTCAAAAAAGCTCCATCTTTGTGCTGATATGCTGTTTCAGTACATTACTGCTATTATTCATACGAATTTTATGACTTACCAGAGTTGACTATATTTTATACGTTCCTGTTCTTGATATCCAGATCCAAACAGTGGCAAAAACTGCTGGTATGCATCGTAACTTATGGGTAGAGAATGCTGATCGGCTCATAGCTGGTTTTCTAGAGATGTTTGAAGAACGTTGCCACACAATGGTTGGTGAACTTCTTTTTCTCATTCTTTTGACTGAACCAGCTTTCTCATATAGAGGCCTTTTTTTAAATATTTGTAGACTATGATCTATCTATACCAACAGGTTCTTCTTTATGATCATCAGGGGACAAAAATTAGGGACCGAATCCAGGAGCAAATAATTGGACAGCAGATAAGAGGATTCATTAATGACAAAGAAGGTGATGATGTTGATGAATACAATTACAGCGAAGAGAGCAGTGAAGATGATGAATCCTACATTGAGGGAGAAGAAGAAGAAGATAGAGACAAGCGATAAAGGTTGGTTTATTTATGTTTTGACTGCTCTTAAAGTGATGCAAGTATGGGGGTATTAGATGGACCTCTCGCCTTGTGGCACTGATGAGCTTTACCATGCCTTTGTGCTCAATGGGTGCTTTCTGTCATTTCTATCACAAAGGGAGAAGTCCTCTTCGACACATCTGAGTGTATGCGGATTTGGGGAAATCTGACTATATTTAACACTGTGATTGTGTTTAGAAATGGTGTGTGTTTTCTTGTCATTCATCTTCTGTACTCATTACTTTAGCAATATCTTTTCCACTGAGGTGCTTGCTATTCATGAAGAGAGCTCTCAAAGCAAAAAACCTCAAGGAACACCAATTGTTGGAGTTGGGAATGAGGATATGGTAAGAATGTTTAGTATCATGTCATAGAAGAGCTAAACAAGAGGAGCAAAAGTTATATTGGAATAACTGTAGGAATAATGAGAAATATATTTTGGGGTTTATAGGCCGTGTAATAACTACTTAGCAGAAATGTGTTAAATCTCATCATCGACCATTAGGCAACTTTTCTTCCTTTAGGTCAGCATTTTAATGCTGGAATGGCAAACGATGTCAACTAAGTCAAAATGGCTGCATGAGGATACTGGCACACTGCTATTGTCTGCGCCTTTCTTTTTTCTTCGCAATAAGAAAAATTTCATCTTTTCTAGCTCTTTGTTGCCTTTCTTCCTGTTGGTGTCACATTGTTTCCTGAAGGATGTATACATATGGAAGTTTGTTTGCGCATTTAGGGTTTCGGACAAGGGTTTCTCTTTGGTTTATCTTCTAGCTTGCGAATACTGAGGTGAGGAGGAGGATATCCAAGAGGTTAGGCCATTTAAAATAAGCACACGCAGAGATATAATATTGAGGCATCAAACAAGGTCCAAAGCTGGCACCAACTCCGAAGCTTCTGGTCCTCACTTGAAAGTTCTATTCTGCCTTGGTCGATGGAAAAGATATAAATTTACTTGAATGTTTTAGTGTTCCAAGATTAAACGAAACGAAAAAATGATTATTCTAGAATGGTTGTCGACATCTTGTCGACATCATATGGAAAAAATGATATTAATTGAGTTCAAGAGATCTTCAGAAAGTGGGTTTTATCATCTTCGACCAAGGTGTCTTTTGCTATTATTACGGGAGAGTGGAGCTCAATAGACTAGGTGGATAAGCCGGGCCTGTGAAAGAATCCCAAAGCATGACCAGCATTGTTAATGACTTGTCTTAATCTATTGGATGTTGTTGATGAGTGCCTTATGGGCACTAGTTAAGCAACTAAATAGAAAGGTTTTGAATTTTATCCAATGCAGTTTTACTCGTACTTTGTATAATCCATATGTTCCGGAAACTCAAACATTCCTTGCAAACTATATTGCCAAGGGTTGAAAAAATTTAATGCTAGAAGGGTATTACATTACATTCTCAAATCACAATAGAACTCCCCTCGTATCTCAGAGGCACTTCATAGATGAACCCCAGCACTATAAATGAGAGTAGAAGAAATCAGAGTGGAACTACGTTACTCTCCCCTATTCTAGAACTGGATAACTTCTCCAGCCATGCTGTACTGGTCGACAACAACGGAAACTACGGCATTTACTGCTTTCTCACTCTCGACAACCACCACGTTATTTGATACATTAGTTATTGCATGGTTGAGGAACCCAACCTCTCCTTGAGCATAAAAGGAGTATTGAAAGTGATTTATCTGGTTCGGGAAGAGCAATATAGATGAAAAATCAGCAATCCATTTGGTCCCATTACCCTTCACCGTCAGTTTGCCTACTGTCGATCTTAAGCTCATTCCGATCGCATTGTTGCTGTCGACCACCACTTGGTTGACATTAGGGAATTGGCCATCCAAGGCTACTATTGGATTCATGTTTTGCGGATCGCCACTGAACATATTGTTCACTACATTCAACCCCGAGACTTGACCCTTTATCGACTTCAATACTATATTAGCATCTCCTAGGAAGAATCCGTTGGTAATGTGTACCTGAACGGGGTCTTCCATGACTATGCCTGTGAAATCCATGTAGCAATTGTCTAATCTGGTTTGCGATATTCCAGCCAGTTTTACCAGTATTCCAATCCCACCAAAGGATGTGGCCTTGTTGTAACAGTGTACTCCAGTGACCATGTTGGCCTGACCTCTCAGAACAATTCCCACAGCAGCGGAGAAGATGACGACGTCAGTAATTGCGTTGTCGTTGCTCTGAAGATCGATGGCTGTGCCTGTGAAGTTTCTTTCTCCTGGATCCCCACCGACTGTCGAATGCTGTCCTAGGAAGCATCCCGATATCAAAGTCTCGTGACCTCTCTTCACTAGGATTCCCTCTGTGGTGAAATGAAGAAAGAAGCAGTCCGTTACACGAATTCTCGCCGAATCGACCACGTAAATTCCTCCTCCTTGGAAACTAGAATCGAAGAGGATGTCTCTGAAAGTTATGTCCTCGTAGTAGATTCTGTCATTCTGGACCTTCTTGGGGTAAGATGTTGATTGATCATCGGCACCTGGAGAATTTGGGGACCAGAGTTCAACGAGATGCTGGTCCTTTGGAAATGTTTCTGTGGCACGCAGCGTGCCCCCTTGTATCTAATTCAGCATCAGCGACATTGTATTATAAGCAGCAGTGAATGTGAACAGGATTTTTTAATTCAATCAAATGAATTGATGAACTTGATGATATCCACAGCAAGAAAAGTTTATTATTACCAACTACTGGAGGTTCTTCATCTGGGGAAGGGAGTTGGTGATGGACAAATTGCAGTTGGGAGAGTAAATAGCCTTAAATGCTTGATTCTCAAAGACGACACTTTTGGGAGTGGTGGATTTTGAATGAGAAAGACCACACACTCCACCTAAATCTTGATGAAAGTTCCAAGGGCGTGAATGGGGCGACATACAATGCAACATTGCCACGTGATACCAACTCACGAGAAAGGTAAAACAGTGGAAGAAGAGAGGCACTGAAGATATAGTCTAGAGAGAGAGAGAGAGAGAGAGAGAGAGACTGACCACGACATTGCCTCCACCAGAAGCAGGAAACCTAATGGGCTTGGAGACCAGGTAGGTTCCACCTTGCAGATCAAGGATCACACCACCCAAGTCAGACACTCCAGGCAGCATTTGCTGCTTAGTTTGAACTCGGAATGCATCAGACAGAGCACTTAGGATGGCCTCACTGCTCTCTTGTATCCCTGTCGGATCACCCCCATATCCCACTGGATAGAACACCCTCCCCATCTGAAAAAAAATAAGGCACCAAGCAACCACACGCGTTCCTCAAAAACACCCACATTGGCCTTCAATTCATGACAAACTCTGGCACTGGCCAAAAAAGAAAAAAATATTTCAAGAAACTGAAAGGGTGAGTTCTCACTTTACCTTCTTGGCACCATCCGGACCGGGCGGGGCAACCGGTGCAGCGAGGTCTCCCTTGGGACCGTAGACCACTCTCTGATGGAGCTTCGCATGGAACTCTGACAGCTTGAGGAGTCTCATGGAACAAGATGCTTCTTCAACCATGAGAATGAGAAACAAGCACAACAATGCTGCTGACAAAAGTTTCATCTGCTTGCTTTCGCAACTCCAACCGAGGAGGGTGTCCATCAGATGGGTACCAAATGTGGACTGGCTTTTGTCCTGCAACTCAGAGAGAGAGAGAGAGAGAGAGAGAGAGAGAGATTCTCCTTCAACTGTTTATAGTCGTTTCGATCTCTACAGTGGACTTGGTCCTTGTGCTCCTCTTGTCTCGGTTTCCGGTTTAGAAGATCATGAGTTCACATTAATATAAATAGCTTTAGAAAGGCCATCTAACTTTGCTTTCATCGAAAACAAAACTTTCGTCAAACATAAATCTTTGAAATTACCATCAATCGAGGAGCGCCAAAAGCCAAAAAAACAAAATTGATGTAGATCACCATGCCAACAAGTCAATCTTTCCCACAAAAAAATATGTGGCATTTATATGGATCGACATTTCCAAATTGGAGAATGCTTCCATTGATCAAGTTGTTCATTTTATATGAGACGGCTTGGATAGTAGATGGATTGATAGCAAAAAAGAGCTATGAAAAGAATTATTCTCAGTCAAGTTGAGTTAGGTTTAGTTGATATGATCAACATGAGAGTTTAATCGTACTTTAAAAGTTGGAATCATGTTTACCAAGTCCGGATTCTCAAGCACCTCTGAGTCTCCTCAGATTTTTGGGGAGAAATCGGCTCGATTCGAGTGTTTCTTTTTTAACGCCTTTAGTTGCTAAGATGTGAGGTAAATCTTTTCAAAGAGGAGTATCAAATATATATAAGCATGTTATCAAAATGAACGACTAAATAGAGAACACAGGGCACTCCAATGTTTTCATGGAACTAGTAGAGTTGGCGTGCAATCCTTAATATTATGCTTATCGATTGATGTAAATTATGTATTTCTCGTTTCATTAGCTAGAAAAATCAAAAGTGACATGATAAAAATAAAAAAGAAAGCTAACGATTCTAGCAATTCAAATGGATGCAAAGTTTAACGTAAGGTCATTCTTGTACAAAGCTTATTTGCTGGCAATTGTTCTTCTAATAATGAATTGCTCGATAATTGGAGCAAAGACATCCTTAAGTTACCGCCACACTACATAATAGATTATAAATTAAGATAACGATTTTAAAGAATTTGCACAACCAGATAACTTAAACGACAAAACACCGACATGAAAATAAATTAAATGAAATTGGAAAATGCATAAATTATCACCATACTAAAAAACAAAAGTTATGAGATTTTTTTGACATTGGAATCAAATTGGCAAAAAATTCCCGGTGATCATAGTAACTGCCTCCCTCTTGAACCCTGGATGCTCTCAAAACCCCTGTTCTTGAATCGTTGCCTCTTCCTCAAGAACACCATCTTCCTGCTGCTGTGCAGCCACGGGATCGATTCTCCTGAAATGCATAAGTAGATCCTCTCTGTAAAGCCTTACCTTTTCACAGACCTGGACCCTCCAAGCGATGCCGGCCCGTCAAATGCGTCGGTAATCACTTGCTCTAATATTTTTCACATCTAGATGATACCCAAATTCATCGTATTTGCAAATACATAATTTATTTGGATGTAAAAAAAAAAAAGCTTACAGTGCAAATTACCGGATACTAAAGCTTTGTCCTCGACCAAGCAAAAAGAAACTCGACCCACGGCTTTTGAGGAATTCAGTGTGGGGCCGCTCTTGAATCCCTTCACCGTGCGCACGGCACTTGGCTGAAGGAATGCCACATTCTCGTGCGGATACAACGTTGCTGAAGAAACCCCAGTCCATCACGGCTACTTTCATCGTGCAAGTCGTCCCTTCTCAATCCTCTCCCATGTGCTGCTGCCCTGCTACCGAGACCTTTTTGCCCCCACAAGTAAAATGAAAAGACATTCTTGTCTTTTAAGGTCCTGTTTTTCTTTTTAAATTTATTCTCAAAAACGTATTTGAGATAGAAATTCATTTAATAACATAATTTCAATTTTTTATTTATAAAATAAAATTTTAATCTAAAAACAGGTTTGAAAAAAAATGAAAAGTAAAAAAACTTCCATTTTTCTATTTATGGAACAAAATTGAGAAATGAATTTTTTTTCATTACTCACCCTTGCAACTAGCTAGTTGTCCACCCCTGCTGCCCCATTACCCACTATCCACTTAGGAGAAATGAATTTTGTATTGTTATCAAATGAATTTTTATTTTTGGAATAAAATTATTGTATTATTATTAAACACGTAGTTTTGTTCAAAACTTCATCAAGGGAATAGAAATAAAAAATAATAATAATCTATGTTTGGCCATAAAATGATTTATGGAATAGAATGGTTTTCATTCACACTCTATCGAGCTAAATAATATGACTTGACATTGTGAGTCATGTGTTGGACCCAAGCCTATTATTTTTGTGCTGTCAATGACACCCTATTGTGGCTGAGATCATTCAACCAACCACTACAAGCAAATCTAGTGGCAATAGAGTACATTCTTCCTCCTTCTCCATTTATTGATGCTAATAATGTTGTTTATAGTGGTCCACCCCTATATGAATTATGCAAAGGCTTTCTTCTAATCAAGGCCAGAATAATGGAAATAATCAAATTAGTCCTGGTCAAAATAACCAAATTTGTAGCAATGATTTAGCGAACCAAACTGGTCGACACGCTGGTCAACTGCCCAATATTGGAAATGACAAGCCAGTGGCTCCATTGGTATGACAAAATGTGTTCCTTGAAGGCCTAATTTGCCAATTAATGTTAAAAAAAATAATCCAGCAAAACCATCTTCACCGCCTAGGGGGTAAGATAGCCAATATAACCTCTACACAGCTTGACAACAATTGGGGTTAGATAGAGGTGTTATAAGACCAATATATAGGAAACCTTATCTTGGATGGGCTGATCACCAAACTTTTTCTAGAGGCTTTGAAACTCCTGACTTTGTCATCTTTACCGAAGAAGATGAACAATCGACAAGCATGCTGGTGTTCACAGCCCAATGTGGTGAAGCAAGGACAAATGAATTTATAAGACTTAGGTTATTTCTTTAATTTTTGTCGAAAATTGATTTCACTTGCTAAATTAATCTATCACCCAATTTTGTTGGTTACTAGGTTGAGATGGAAGGACAATTTCATCATCGATTTTATGGAATCATACTTGAGTAATTAAATGCCGATTTGGACAGACTCTATCAATACAAGAACAAGTTGGTTGATCAATTTATTGCTCTGTTTAAGAAGGAAGGAAATAGCTTCTTCACTTTGCTCTCAAAGATAAAGTTCACAAATTTGGCTATCAATGGGGTTAAAATCCAACCTTAAAGAAGATTCGAATGACAAGACGTTGCTTATTTATTCCAATTGACCACAAAAATGTCTAAATATGAGCAACTAAACAAAAAGAAAGAGATAAATGACCACATGAAAACTTTACACGAAATGTAGTTTTAATGGAAATATATGAGTTAGTAGATGAACCTAGATGAAAATATTGAAATTGCTATGATAAGAGTGATGCTTAGGGTGAGCATGACAACGTTTCTATTTCTCTATTCCTCGGAACAAGTTTGGAATAAAAATCCGTTTGGTAACGCAATTTCATTTTTATATTTCTAGAACAAATTTCTATTCCAAAAATAAACTTGGAGTAGAAATTAAAAGTTAAATTTTGTTAGCTTTTCTATTTTTGGAAAAAAAAAAAAGAGAAATCAAATCTTTCTTCATAGTTTACTCTCGTTATCGCCCGTTGCCCACCCACCGCCCATGGGATGCTGAACGCTCGCCGTCGATCGCCAACCGTGCGCCATTGGCCCTGGCCATTAGCCGCTCGCCACCAACCACCGGCCACTGAACGCCATTCATCAACCACCAGACTCTACCCGCTCATCACCGATCACCGGTCGTCGGATGTTGGATGCCTATCAGTCGTTGGTCGCTCATCGCCAACCACTGGACACTAGAGGCCCACCGCCAACCACCAAACATCCCCTGCTGACCACCCGTTAATCACCACTGGCTGTCAGATGTCGATCGTTGGACTTTGGCCATTGGCCACCCGCTGCCAACCATCAGTCGCCAATCGTCGGACTCTGGCCGTTGCCCCCGTCGCCGATGGCAGACTTTGGCTTGGCCACCCGCCGCCAAGATCCGGACTCTAGCCGTTGGCCCTCCGCCGTCAGCTGCCGGACTCTGGCTTGGCCACCCGTCGCCGGCCACTAGACTTCAGCCGTTGGCCACCCGCCACTAGTCGCCTATCGCCGGCCTCCGAACGTCGGCCACTGGACACCAAACTCCAACCACCCGCCATCGATCGTCAAATGCCGAAAGTCAGACTTCGGCCACCAAATGCCGGTCATCGCCACTCCTAGAAATAAAAATTTTATTCTCTTATCAAATGAATTTTTACTTTAGAAATAGAAATTTTGAATCATTATCAAACGTGTTTCTTTGCTAAGAAACTTAAATTGAGAAATCAATTTTTGGTCGAGAAATTGATTTCTATCCAGAAATTTTGTCATGCATGCTAATAATCCTTATATTTGTTCAGCTTTAAAATCTACAAAAAAAAATAAAATAAAAATCGAAACAATAATGGCTAGAGCTAAATATACTTTAATTTACTTATCCGATATTAATAAAACAGAAGGAACCTTCAACATACTTTGGAAAGATGGCCTAATTAAACTAACTAAAGACTAAGTAATTCTAAGTAAAGAAGATTTATATATATATATTGCAAGTGGCACCATTCATTGAGTCATAACACAATTAATTGTTTTGTCTTAAGTATAGGAATTCAAGAGGTAATTCAATAGGGAAATATCAAATTTGTCGATGACAAAGGGTTGTATAATTACTCTTGATTATATAATTAAAAAGAATTGAATGGTCAATATATCAATCAATTCTTTTATAATGGGGGCATATGTTGACACAAGAAAATGTCCAAGTGTTGTAGTTGATAGTTTGGTTATTAGAAACTTGTCAGAGGTCGAGTAGTTAAGTTGGTAATTGTCCAGGTGATTGAGTTGATAACTGTCGAATAGTAGAGTAAATGTAATTGTCAATGTACTCGTCAACATAGTGAAGTCGATGTAACCATTGAATAGTGAAGTTCTAGCAACAGCTTGAAACCCTCGATTGTGGGCTATTAAAAAAAAAAAAAAAAAAACCCACATGGTACTCTTTGTAAGAGGGATGTCCCCATGTAATTACAGAATTCAATTTTTTCTTTTTTGCAATTTATCTTTATCTATTCTTTTCTGCAATTTACAAGCTGGAAACGATTGTTTATAGTGTTCGTACCTTTAAATTTTTTTATCATTTACGTTTTTATCCAAAATCAACAAAGGACCCTAAACACCCTTTGTCACACTCATTGATCTATCCACATTCCAGAGAGGCATTTCGTCATTTTTTTGGTGAATTCTTGAGACACAACTATAATGCCTATATTATTTAGCCTCATCAAATGCCGGCAAAATCCTGTAGCAATTCGCAATCTGATTCTGTGTCACACTGAAGGTAAATCCCAGTTCCCCCAAGCCGGTGGCTTTGTTGTAGCAATGAATCCCTGACAATGGTTTAGCTTTAACCAGACACCATGATTCCAGCGGCGGCTGAGAACACGTCAGCAACATCATTCTCGTTGATTATAAGATTCACTGCCGTGCTTGAGAATTGTCTTTCCCCAGGGTCGACCTCCCGCCGTGCTATGTTGACTTTAAAATGAGCTATGGACCATAGTTCCATGACCAACTTGCACTAAGATTCTACTGCCGTTAAAACGAGTGATGTAACAATTCTCTATGCTTATCCTCGGGTAATTCAGAACCGGGAAATGCCGCCGCCCCTATAGTTACATGGTCACGCGACCCAACGAGGCGACGCCAGTGATGCATGACTCCGCCGCTGACTACCAAGTGCAGAAGAGGGAACATGCCTAGTTGATAGGACTAAAGTTCATCAAGAAAGCTGAAATGAAGGAGGGAGGGAGTTACTGCGAGATTTTGAGTATTCTCAAGGTAGGTTTGTAACATTTTGTTAAAGGTGCGATTATTCTTAGGCGTATGCTAATGTGTTGAGATACAAGTGTGATTTGTGTTAAAATAGTCATACATTAGAGAATTGATTGTGTGGAGTAATGGGGGAGAAGAATAGCATAAATGCCATAATTTTCATATGATACCTACTTAAGTGCTATATCGGAGTAAAATCGATCAGATCATTTGAGTACCAATTCCGGCAATTCATCTTAGGTGAATTTTTTACATTTTTTTTGAATTTTTTAAAATTTTGAATTTTTATTTTTGTTTTTCTTTTTGTTTTTTTAGGAGCCCTCGTTGGCTGTAAAACTCTCTCCCAATCTAGTAGAGGTATCTAGTAGAGGTCCGCCTAGCCCTTGGCTATTGCCCTTGCCCAAGCATTTGCGGCCATATTTGGGAAGTAGCCCTTGCCCTTGGTGGCAAAGGCCTTGGACGAGGGTTTCACGACTAGTGACCCTCACCAGCCAAAAAAAAAACAAAAAAAAAAAAAAAAAAGGGAAAAAATAAAATAAAATAATTAGTAAAAAGTTCAAAATAGTAATAATAATAAAATTAAAAAAATATTTTTAAAATTGTCACGTCGGTGCCGGTGAAGCCACGTAAGATAATCCGTGTTCACATCATACTTTTCGATGGGGTAAATCACCGATAACATTTAAGTAATCAATTTTTTAAATTTGTAACACTTAAGTGAATGTAAAAAGTTATGATCCTTAAGTAAGGGCCGTAAGAAAGTTATAACACTCTTGTTATTCTTACCTTAGAGTAATTAATATATCCTAGATCTGTATTGTTATTTTTCCCCCTTGCACATTTCATCTTTTCTTCAGTTGTATATGTCCCTCGGATGTACAGTGTAGAAGAAATCTGAGTTAATACTAAAAAATCCATGATGGATATGTTGGGTCACGGGCAGAGTGTTCTTGCCGTTTGGTCTGGTGTTTTTTGGTATGTTGGAAACTTCAGGAAATTTTGAGGGCAATTCGGATCTTGTTATGGTTCGAGTGGGTATGATGATGGTTTAGGACTTAATTTTTGTTCGTCTTGTACTGGCTTTTGGGACATCATATGCTCAATAGGGACGTCTGTAGAACAACTTGGGATTAGAAAGAATAACACGATATTTACTTATCAAAAAGTAAACATGTGAAACCAGATAAAATATGGACACGTAGAAATCTGGAGAAAAAGGGGATCTGGGATAATGAGGACATGGACCTCAAGACCTGGCACTTGCGGGTCTTGCGGGTTTTTGACAGTGATGAAGACTGGGGGGAGTAGATGTTGTCAGCTTATAGCAGAAGGCAATGGCGAACAGCTCTTTTTTAACTCAAGCTTTGAAAGTGAGGCATGGCTCCTCTAGCGGGACAGCTGCATCACCCAAAAAAAAAAAAAAAGAAAGAAAAAACAGAGAGAGATAGTGATCCAAAAGTGATAAATGTCGACTTAACTTGGAGTTATTCATGAACTTTCAATCTTGCAAACTTTAATGTGAAGAGATATGTAATTTTCAATCGGAATTGAAAATCAAAGCCATGATTAGATTTCTTGAAATTATTGAATGCATCAGATGCATGTATCAATCTCTCACACGGCATTTGAATAATGGATGTAGGATATCCTATGAGATAGTAACACACCCATACACCCCTTTTAACTTCTGTTCGTGTGATCCTGGAATGCCAAGGCTCACTTGACAAAGCAAACTCGCCCCCCAAAAAATGGTGTAAAAGCCTAGTTGCGTAGTTTTGCATGCATTGACTCTCGCCATTCATGGAGAGTGATTGTTTTCAAGTAACAATCGGGTAACTTCGTTGATGTCAGCATGTTGTATTTTGGTGTGGATTTGATACTCCTTGTGAACCTACGTAGTGAGACATGATATGGCATACTTGTGCATAGATTAGTTGTGCTTTAAGATTTAATCACGGCCGGCATGATTTTTGAAGATTAATCACAGCTAATGTGTTTTTTGAATCACCATAGAATAGTGATCATAGGATTTCTCGACATGGTTATTCTATAGTGTGTTTATGATGACTTGTTAGGAATATATGCATCATATTTGAAACATGGGAAATGCAATTGCAATTATATTAATACATATGGATGCTCACTCATTTCTAAAGCTGCATTATCTTTTATTTGATCCTACACGAGTGGTGATTGTCACTTACCAAGCCACGATTTTGCTCACCCCACTTTTATTATCATTTAAGGCTACAAAATTAGGAAACATAATTGAGTCATATAAAGAGCGATCTCGAGTGGCATGGGACTCTATTTAAGATTACTCAATTAAAAGCTATTAAATGAAATTAGTTGAAACTCTCATTTTGATTAATTCACACTGCCCTAGTCTTTGTTATTATATTTGTTTGGTGAAAGGTTTTATTAAATTGATATTTTCTAAAAACACTTTATTGGTTGAAGGTTTCATCCAATTTTTATTTTTTTGGATGAGTGGTTTGAAAGTCTTAAAATTTGTTATGAAAATACAGTTGAATCCTACAACTTTCAAAAAGTGCAATTAAATCTTCAAATTTATCAAATTAATCCAATTGAGTCCTTTCATTAATTACACTTTTTGAAAGGTTTAAAGATTAATTGTACTTTCTTAACAAATTTTAAGATTTGATTGCGCTCAAGTTTTAAGACTTGATTGCACTTTTTGATTATCTTAGGATTCAATTGTACTTTCGTGATAAATTTTAGAACTTTAAGTACATTCCCCCCCCCTTTTTTTTTATAGAGGATGCCCAATCATGCTCTGAACTCTAGGCATGGATTTGGGTTGTGACAACTCAAGTCATCTACCGATGTTTTTTTGGTCGCTTTAATAATCTAATAACATTTTTTGGCATAGTTTACCAACCTAATAAAGTTACCAACATTTGCCCGAAGTTACTCCTGAGTACACATGTATGAGATGTAAAAGAAAGAAGTCCCACTCTAGATGTATAAAGTTAAAATAAGCAATTGATAATACATAATTGGCTGTAACTTAATGACTTAAATTTTTTAGCAAAACTTGATCAAGTAGGTTGTCAATGGGTTCAAGTATAGGCTTCCTCTTAGATCTCTTCTTTTATAGTGATTTACCAACTTTTCTTCAATTGGCTTACCAAGTGATTTTAGTTTTTCATTGTTTATTGGGTCGCTTTAGAGTTATTGTCTTTTATTGTAACTTCAACACCCCAATAAAAATCACTATCAAAATTGGTAACTTGGTCAAGATGGTAACGTGAGATAGACGATATGTCTATAGACACACATTTAGACGGAGAAGCAAAAGACTTACATTTAGACGGAGAAGCAAAAGACTTGACTTGGTCCGTGTCCGGCACTACAAAAATGGGTCAGATTTCTCCATAATCTCTTCAATGGTGTTGCTCTTGACTCCAAGTTGACCTGTCCAATCTTGTAGTGGGTCGATTTACTCTTCTAGATGGGGTTTAGTCATCAACTTACAAACTCCAATTGCAAGAATGGTTGTTCCTTTTCTTCCTGATTATGATAATGACATGAGGACCTTACATAAGCTGAATATACATTCTTAGAAATGGTACACCTGCATACACGTAAGTAAATCTCTCCCTGCCCCTCCATATAAGTGATGCGGGTTCAACTAAAGAACCCTCAAACCCACTCTCTAAAGCATAGATTTATCTTTCCCTTGTTGTTCATGGGGAGATTTTGTTTCCAAGTGCTTGCACTAATAACTATATTGCTTATTTTAGACAATTCATGTGTATGCTTATGCAAAAATTCAACATCTATTTGCATAAAGCAAGAAAGAGAGGTTCTACTCCAATTTAAACAGAATCTCTTAGACCCAATTCACTTCCTTTCTTCTTGGAAAGGCGAAGACTGCTGCAAATGGAAAGGAGTCACTTGTGATAGAGTGTATGGTCATGTCATCGAGCTCCAATTCTTACCCCAAACTATAAGAGGTGAAAATGGTACTCTTGTTATTCCCATGGAAGAAAAGCTCTCCACAATTGGTAAGTTGAACTCCTCTTTGCTCAACTTGAGATTCTTGAACTATTTGGACTTAAGTGGGATCAATTTCAAACATGGAGGGATACCTGTATTCCTTGGTTCAATGAAACAGTTGAGGTATCTCAATTTGTCATTTGGTAACTTTATGGAATGGTTCCACGACAATCTAGAAACTTGACTGAGTTAGAAGTCCTTGACCTTCATGATGATCATGGAGATTTGTTTGTTGATGACACCCCGTGGGTTTCTTATCTTCGGTCACTTAATTATCTCGACATAAGTGGTCTTAATTTTACCGGTCATGGAGACCTCATGCAAGTGATTAATATGCTCCCATCTTTATCACATTTGAGCTTATCAGCTTGTGGACTTTGCAATTTTCATCTATCTTCTATTCGCTTGGCAAATTCCACTTCTCTTGTTCATCTTCAGTACCTTGATCTTTCAACAAATTTCCTTGAAGGTCCCATCACAAATGATGTGTTTCAAAACATGACCTCTCTCCAGCATCTTGATCTTTCACGAAACTCTTTCAACTCTTCGATTCCCATGTGGTTTGGCAAGCTTACAAGCCTTGTTCTTCTCAATCTTGAGGGAAATTTTTTTCTCAACATTGAAGAAGGCTTATTCTCATTCCTAAAGAGTAAGAAGTACCTCAAATCATTGAATTTGTGCGGTAACCAAATTAGAGAAGAGACTTTGACATCCCATGGAAATTCATCTAGATTCATTGAGAACAACTTAGAGAGTCTAGTGATGTGCAATAATTATCTTAGTGATGCTTTACCAAATTGGTTGGTGAGCTTCACACTCCTAAGGTACTTAGATCTTCATAGCAATTTCTTCTCGGGTCCAATTCTTGGAGTTATTGGAGAATTACCAAACTTGGTAACAATAGATCTTTCACATAATCAATTGAATGGGACCATTCCATCGTCATTAGGTCAGTTGTCATCATTAAGATCATTAAATCTTTCATATAATTGATTGTTTGGGCATATTCCCGAGTCATTAGGGCAACTGCGAGCTTTGCAAGACTTGCGTCTTGACAACAATCATTTGAACGGCACTGTACCCAGTAATCTTGGAGAGCTTTCCCATCTATTGGCTCTGTATCTTTCCAACAATGCTTTAGGAGGAGTGATTTCAGAAATCCATTTTGCTAATTTGTCGAGGCTGAAGTACTTGGTTATTGGCAACAATTATGACCTGACTTTTAAGGCAGAACAGGCCGGAGGCCACCTTTTCAACTTAGATCCATTTGGATGAATTCCTGTAAATTCATAACAACATTTCCCCATTGGATGCAGACATAAGTGGAAGTTAGCGATGTATATCTCTCAAATGCCTCAATTTTTGGGGCTTTGCCTAAATGGTTGGGCAACATGACGTTTAGCCACTTCGACCTCTCGTACAACCAAATCATTGGGACCTTGCCAAATGTATTTTTTAACTGTTCCATTTTAGATCTCTCTCACAACTTGATCTTTGGACCTCTTCTAGCCAATATTGGTGAGATGTGCATAAAGACTCTGCTATCTCAACGATAACCTCATCAATGGCCCAATCCCATCATCCTTATGTGACATGTTAGATTTGACTGATTTAGATCTTAACAATAATAAACTATCTGGTAGTATTCCTGACTGTTGGAAGGGGTCTCGTTTATCTCACTTGATTCTATCATTCAATAAGTTGTCCGGAGTAATTCCAAGCTCAATTGGATCGTTAAGTGATCTTTATATCCTATGCTTGAATGGAAACCATTTCAATGAGGAGCTTCCTTTGGCTTTGGGTTGTGGATCCGCCGTTCCTCTGCCCAATCCGCCGCCGAGCAGCCTCCGTCCGACCCCGACCAGCAGCCAAGAAATTGGGTATTTCAGCGGACGTTTGGCCCGTTTTGGGCGCCTTTCCGAGCCCGGATGCTCGGCCCGCTTTGAGGAAAGTCGATCATCGCGTCGTTCCCGTCGTTTTGGTCCGCTCGGCTCGCTAATCCGATGAGTTTAACTCACTAAATCTTGATTAGAGGGTTAATGATGCCCTAAGTGTGTTTAGTCTAAGTTAAGTAAGTTTAGGTGGTTAGATTAGTTTATTTGGTTGATGATTAGATTATGGTGTTTAATTAAGTTAAAGTGTGTTTAGTTTAAAGTTAAGTATGTTTATATTAACATAAGCTTTGATGTGACTTAAAGGAATTTGTTTTTGATTTATTTAAGTATTCCGAAATTATTAAATAATTTAATAATATACATTTATTCGGAATTATTAAAATATTATTATTTAATTATTTTCGGAATAAATTTAATTATTTATTAAATTAGAAAATTTTGTCGACCCAAATTATAAAATTTCGTCTTAGGTCCTTCTTTAATGTAATCAGAATTTGAAATTGATGATTGGATAAATTGAGCGTGGATCGTGAAATACAAGGATATCATTATTTAATTAATTTTCGGAATAAATTTAATTATTTAATAAATTCCGAAAATTATTTTGTGACTTCTAAGTGCTCAGAATTTACGTCTTGATCAGCTCTTTGTCTTGCCTTTAGAATTTAAATTTGATGAATGAATGTGGCAAATTGAGTGTTGATTGTGATAAATAGAAATTTTATTCATAAAAACCCAAGTGTCGGGTTTCGATACAAAAATTGGATTTTAATGATTATATTAAATAGTGGGGTTTGAAAAAGTGAGATATTGGCTTTCTGGTTCGAAATTAGCGTGCCCCCACACACGTGAGTAATTTCTGGAGTATTTTTAATATGAAGAAAAATGGTCGGGATCACTATTTTAAGTGGAAGTATCGAGTGAAATGCAAAGTGTCCTGGGGCCGAGTATGCTTTGAGCTGGATTTGCCCCTATATGGGATGCCCACGCGGTGGATGCGGGTCGCAGTTGATTCTAGGCCCATGCTCCTTCGGGAATGCCGTCGATGTACTGACGAAGCCGTGCTCCATGGGGGGAGGCGATGCCTGGCTATATGCTAGTAGATAGCCGAACTACGAGTAGGCTATGCCCTTGTGTGGCAATGAATATCAATTGGAATGCATGTTGAGTGTTATTGATGTGTCAAATTATGGGACGGAATTGTGTGGCATGGAATGTGACATGTCATATCGATTTAGTCTTATAATCAGGACCCTGGCGGTTGTTGGTTATATGAAAAAGAATGCGTTCCGATTGTTTAAGTTCATATTACTATCGTGGTTGAGTGATTTGAATTGCGCTAACCTGCGGGGAAGGCGAGCGCGAGTAAGTCTTACGTGTGATGTGGCTAGGTCACCCGGGGTGTATTTTCTTTCTAATAGGGGTTTAGGGGTTGAACTTTTTAGATATCGATTAAAATTTCAGGTCCCGGTGGAAATTTTTGGCTTTGAGGAGTTGGGTTACTGCACAAGTCTGGTAATTTTTACTGCTTGCGCAGAATGTCGCATTTGCATGATTTTGGTGAGAATAACTTCTCTAATTTTAGACCTTGGTGAGAATAACTTCTCTGGAAGCATTCCTACATGGTTCAATGATAGCTTTTGGGTCTTGCTAATCTTGAGGCTACGAGAGAATAGTTTTAGTGGCAGTATCCCTCCGCAACTTTGCGCACTCCCAGGATTGCAAATATTGGATATGGCAATGAACAATTTGACGGGAATGATTCCACATTGCCTCGGATATATGAATGGCATGAAAACCTTCAATCAAGACAGTTTAGCTAGATTTTTAGCGAGATTTGAGGATTTGAATAAAGAGCATGTGGTTGAGATCATGAAGGGAAGATATAATGAATAAACCAAAATTGTTTTGGACCTTGTGGTCAATTTGGATCTCTTGAGCAACAACTTGATTGGGTCAATCCCTGAAGAACTTACTTTCCTTGCGGGATTGCATGGTTTGAACTTGTCACACAACCTTCTCTCTGGAGGCATTCCCATTGGCATCGGGGACATGAAGTCACTTGAGTCTCTTGATCTTTCCAACAATCTCCTCTTAGGAACAATTCCGCCAAGCATTTCAATGCTAACATTTCTAGAGTACCTCAACTTGTCGAACAATAACTTCACAGGGCAAATTCCAAAAGGCAATCAAATCCAAACCCTTGACGATCCTTCAATCTACGCTAGCAATCCTCTACTTTGTGGCGATCTTCTGAAAAGAAAATGCCCAAGTGTTGAAGCACCTCAAGCATCGAAAATTTCTCATGAAGAGGACAAGCTTGAGAAGGCATTGTTCTATGTGGTTGTGATGCTTGATTTGTGACTGGAGTTTTGCAATTCAAGAAGGATTGGAGACATGCATATTTCAGTTTTGTGGATCGAGCAACAGACGAGGCATATGTTGCTATAGCAGTGAAGGTAGCCAAGCTGAAAAGACTAAGACAGTCAAGAAGCGCGTAAGTAATTCATAATCCTATGCCCTCTTCCCTGCCTTTAGTATTTCATTTTGAGTGTATGAGACTTTTTGTGCTTTGTGTGATCTCTTCCCTTTGTTTATACTTCCTTCTTAGAGTTTGCTCATTAACGTGTTGTACTCAGTATGCTATGCGGTTTTCAACTGTGCAATCCCTTGCCTGAAGTGCCATATGAAATGAAAGAGGATTTGAAATGTTATGAATACACCCTTATATCGTCACCATTCGAAGGTCCAACCCATGCGGACTAGACTGAGCGATTAAATTGATTCTCCTTCAACCCAAAATGGCTAATGACTGCATAGGTATACTTGTCGTCAATTTGAGTTTGGACCATGAAGGCGACAAGATCGACTATACAATAATATAGAGACGCGCAGGAATGGAATGCCGCATGGTTTGCTACCCACATTTTATCTGTCACCTCTTGGGAACTTCATCATTTCCCAATCTCTTTATGTAGAACCTTTTTCATAATTAAATAGAAAGGGGTCTCCATTCTTCACTACGCTTGGTGAAAGTATAAGGAACCTATCTAATAATTTCTTCATTTATATACATCTCGTGGAAGTACGATAATGTGGAAGGCGAGTAATATGAACGCTATCGGTCGAGTGAAATTGACGTCAGTTTAAAAGTCAGCCTTTTCCTCTTTGTTCATTACAGAGAACGATCCTTCAGCAGACACCGCGTTACTTTTCTTAATTTTTCCAAGGAAAAAACGGATACTAAACAATAGAATTGATACTGTATTATCCATGATAGCACTTTGAGTATCCATAACGTTAAAATGTGTGAGCTGGAAGTTGCTTGATTTACGCAGAGGAAAGGTTGATTTCATTTAAATCATGTTAGTATTTTCATTTATTCAAAAGAAATGCAAACAGATGAACATTGACCCAAGTCTTCGCATAAGATAACGACAGGGACCTCGAGACTTGACTCGGTGCTTGCGGGTCTTGCACTGCAAAACTTGGCCATACATAAGTTTTCCACAATATCGTTGTTTTGCCCAGCCCCACCAAATTTGAAACAATTATCCAAAAAGTCATAAATATATTATATTTTGCTAATTCAGTTCTAAACATTTTCACGTTTTATCAATTGAGTTCATTCGATCAATTTAGATTAAAAAAAAAATCATTGACATAAATGATAGTTGTCCTACGTAATACAACCAACACTAATATAAACAATTTTTAAATAATATTATAATATTTTTCTCAATTATTTTATTTTATTTTATTTTCTTTCTCTCTTTTTTTTCCAATCTTCCTCTTTTCCAATCTTCCTCTAGTTGGTTGTTGGCTTCGTGACTTGCCAGAGGCAAGGGTTGTGAGGTTGACCTCACTAGCCTCTAGCAAAGCTTGCCCTGCCAGTCATTAGCAAGGTCTACCTTCCCAATGCTTGCCCAACCTTGGTGAGGCTAAGCTAGCCTAGCAACAGTGAGGTCAATCTTCGCTAGGGGCAGGTGAGGCTCACTCGAGATTAGTAAGGTTGACTTCATTGGCCCTTGCCTTTGGCTAGTCATCGACCATTACTAAGGCTTAGCGACCAGCCGTAGGAAACATGGAAGGAAAAAAAGAATAAATAAATAAATAAACTAAATTAAAAAAATATTAAGATTTTATTTAAATTTCTCCACATTAGTGCTATCTGTGTCATGTAAAATAGCTAGCATCCATATCAGCAATTTTTGGCTAATATTGGCCGGATAAACTCAATTAGTAAAACGTGAAAATGTTTAGAACTCAATTGATAAAATTAAAATGTTTAAGATTAAATTCAGAAAAATGCAACTGATTTATAACTTTCTGGATATTTTTCCTTACCAAATTGCATACATGTTGGGGCTATGACTTTGTGTTGCTCAACTCATAGAAGTTCATTTCAACTTCAAGCTATATGGTAGTGGGACGGGGAAAATTATTAATTCAATTATACACTTTTCAATTTTTCCTATGTACTTTTAAACTTTTGCCTAAATTTTCAATATAATCATTCCAATCAATTATCGCTAAAAATTACCACATGGCAATTCACATATGATGTCATTTCAAGTAAAGTTGTCCATATTAGCATGTGACGTGGGATTGTCAATGATGACCAAACCCCACACCAACGATGACCGAACATTGTAATTTTCATTCCCTTTTTTTCAATTGAAATGCATGGCGATGATTACAATTGCTTGGAATGCATTTCTTGTGGGTAATCTAACTAGATGGGTTGCTGAATTGTTTAGTGCACTTGAGGAGCTCAAAATTAATTCATGGCTTTCTAGCAATTGAAGTAATGGGGAAAATGCAAAATTTGGTACTTTCTTAGGTCTGTTAAATAATCAATTGAATTGGTCCACTTCACAAATCCTTCTGCCGAGAGAAAAGAAGTTCAGCGGCAATGTCTCTTCACATTGTGAATGATGGACCCTGGCTGTGAATAATCTGACAGGAAAGATTACGAGTTGTCTTAGCCACATGACAGGCACGAAACTCTCAGCTACCTCCCTTCGTCCACTGCAACCCCACGGACTGGAATCAAGAGCATGTGGAGCAGGTCGTCCAAAGGGGACTGACCTTGACTACACGACACTTGATCTACAGCATCAATATGAAATACGAAATAAGGACATATGCCTTTTCTTGACAAAAACAAAAATGAGGACATAAGGTTAAGAAATACGAGTTTGAAGAGAAACTTTTAGCCTCAGTCTCTTTTTCTTCTCTGCAAATTTAATACTAATAGCGGTAATCACACGAAATCTCTTGGCCTTGGCTTCATAAAACTCAATTAGGCATGATGATGCTAATAGATTTGTCATAGCTAAGTGGATCGCTCAAATTAATTTTAATCAGCTACCTATTTCCTCTGAGGAGTTAGTGATGTCAAAACAATTCCTCAATGTTCAAAATAGAAGAATGAGTTTGTAACATACAATCAAAGTTGTTCAGTCTCAAGCGCGATTGCCCTTAGCTCTTTCAACCCTAATTCAACCATAGCGTAACACAAGCAGCAGCCTGCATAACATTTCCTCTTTCCATAGTTTCTCTGGTGATTTCTACACACCAGTTGACTGAGTCAGCACTTACCAATCCCTCGCTTTCTTACACCGAATCAACTGTTTGACATTGTGCAAGCTGTGTCTCCAAACTGAAAGTTGCTCACATGGCTGTTGATCTTAACGATGCGAACATGGGCATTAATGTGAGATAAAAAAAAAGAGCTAAACAAGTCCCGTTACTTTGTTTTGGTGATTGAATTGACATGTGAAATAAAAGGAATTGATTTGCTGAAGGTCGAAGAAATCGACATGCAACTCGATAGTATTCCTACTCCTGCCAGTATTTACAGATGATCGAAATCATCATTTTGGGCATCTTTACTCTATTTGTACTGTATATAGTCCATTCCAACTCGTGGGTCCATCCTGTCCATGGCTCATGACCTTGTGTAACAATCTATGAAGTTCCAAAACCCACAACAGACAAGCAATTCCAATCAGGGGCCAGGCCCATATAAAAAATTTATTGTAGAGCAAAACTAAACCAAATTAGAAATATTCAGCAGTTTCAAAGGGTGATTTTCAGTGTTTGTTTCGTGTTAACCTCCTCAGAGAAGGGTTTGATTCTGTTGTAATATATTAACACAGAAACTAACTAGGACCTTGCTATTAAGTTAATGCGAAATAACTGAAAAAATAAAAGAGGAACAATAAAGAATATCAAAATTCGATATAAATGCCGGTACTTACATTTACAAAGTGAGTCCATAGCCAATAATCTAATCAGAGTTATAATTATTCACATGTTTGAGTATTTTTCATATTTAATTTATACCAAAATTCAAAGTATTTATAAATATATTAACTCAATCGGATGAAGAGAAAAAACTCAGCACAAATTCCTGGGTACTTGAGTCCGCCCTCGACCAAACAAAATAAACTCAACTCACGGCCGCTCTTGAGTCCCTTTACTGTGCGTGTGGCATTTTGCTAAAGGAATCCTACTCTTGCGGATACAACGTTGCTGAAGAAGCCCCACTCCATTATGGCTAGTTCGTCGTGTGGGCATGTCAAGAGCTGAGAGAGAAAACCCATACATCCCTTCTCAGTTTTCTCCCACGTGCGGCTACTGTAGACTGAGGAATGAAGAAAACAACAACCTAGCCTTTTGTCTGTTTCTCTACTAAGGCCTTTCCGTCGCACAAGTGAGAAGAAAATGCATTATACAATAAAAAGTGTGCCCTTCTTTTTGTCTTTTAGTGGCTGGGGACTTCTCCTTTTCCTTTGTGCGATTAAAACGTGGGTATCCATTCACCTAGGTCGGGTTACATAAACAGCTCAAAATCAATTCATAATTTAACAAACTCAAATTGTTTATTCGAGGTGCATGAAAGATTTAGAGTGTACACCCACACAAAATGATCCAAGTGTTTTTGTTGACATTTTGGTTGATAGAAACTTGATAGGGCCGGCTAATAAAGTCAATATAATCATCAAGTTAGTGGAGTTGATGTAACTGATGAGTAGTGAAATTGATATGACCTTTGTAATCGTTTAGGCAATTTAGTTAATGTAACCATCAAGTTGTGGAGTCTTAATAACCATTTGTGACAGTTGATTGTGGATTATTCTGAAAATTTATCTTTATCTACTTTTTTGCAATTTACATTACTCAAAACAATTGTTCCAATCTTCGTGCCTTTTATTTTTTGTTAATTACTTTTAAGTCCAAATTCAATAAAGGATCCTACATAGCCTTCGTAGGGTCCTTTATTGATTTTGGACATCTTTATTGATTTGAGAAAACTACAACGACAAAGACAAGAGCCAAAAAACAACTAGAATCCGACAATGCTACTGACATTAACAATCCAGCACCACAAATTGGTGACGAGATTGTTCCACACTTTGAATCTTCAGCGACCTAAAGAGTAGCATAGGAAATTGACGCAAATAAGGTGATCTTTCAAGGCGTCTTACTGAAGAGCAGTTAAAGAATGTGAGTCCAAATTCTGGCATGGTGTCGACCATGAGAAAAATGTTCGAAAAGTAGCAAAATGATATGATCAATGATATTGTGAGTTATATACTTGACTCAAGCCGATCGTCATCAATACTATCAATGATTCTCTATCAAGGCCGAGATCATTCAACCAACCACTACAAGCAAATCTAGTGGCAATAGAGTACACTCTTAATCCCTCTCCATTTACTAATACTAATAATGTCAATTATAGTAGTCAACCCCTATAAGAATTATGTTTGAATCTTCTAATTAAGGCCATAATAATGGAAATAATCAAATTAGCGCCAGTCAAAATAAGCAAATTAATTTCGAGCAAAAAAAAACGAAATTAATAACAGTGATTTGGCAAATCAAACTAATCGACATGCTAGTCAACTGCCAAATATTA
This sequence comes from Eucalyptus paniculata subsp. matutina, assembly GCA_017140255.1. NCBI lineage: Eukaryota > Viridiplantae > Streptophyta > Magnoliopsida > Myrtales > Myrtaceae > Eucalyptus > Eucalyptus paniculata. The sequence goes on along the minus strand of CM029438.1, from coordinate 790,937 downwards.
GGAATGATAGGCTAGTGGCTCCATTGGTATGATAATAGTGAATATTCCATGTAAGCCTAATTTGCCAATTAATATTAATAGAAATAATTTGGCAAAACCGTCACCACCACCGGGGTAAGATAGCTAATATAATCAACAATTGACCCCCACATAGTTTGATGAAGTTTGACAACAATTAGGGTTAGATAAAGGTGTTATAAGACCTATGTGAGTGGGTTGATAACCAAACTTTTTCTAGAGGCTTCAAGACACTTGACTTTGTCATCTTTAATAAAGAAGATGAACAATGGACAAGCATGTTGGTGTTCATAGCCCAATGTGGTAGAGCAAGGACAAATGAATTTATAAGACTTGGTTATTTTCTTAGTCTTTGTCAAAAATTGATTTCACATGGTAAACTAACATACCATCCAATTTTGTCGATTAGTAAACTGAGATGGAAAGAAAATTTCACCATCAATTTTGTTCTTACCTAAGGTATGAATTATTGATTTGGAAGACTCTATCAATATAAGAACAAGTCAGTCGATCAATTAATTACTCAATTTAAGAAGGCTAGAAATAGATGCCTCACTCCTCTTTAAGAGAAAGATTTCACAAACTTGGCTTTTAGTGGGTTGAAATTCAACATTAAAGAAAGTTTTGAATGCCAAGACTTCGCTGATTTATTCCAATTGACGACAAGAATGACTAAGTATGAGCAATTACTTAAAAAAGAAATAAATGACCACATGAAAACTTTACACAAAATACGTGATTTTAATGTAAAGATATGAGTTAGCCGATGAACTTGACCAAGATGATATTACTGAAGTTGCTGTGATAAAAGTGATTGCCGACAATCCTTACATTTGTCCAGCCTTAAAATCTGCTAAAAAAATTGAAGCAATAATGGCTAGAGCTAAAGATACTCAAATATACTAGTCCAACATCATTAAAATGGACAAAACCTTCGACGTCCTTGGAAAGATGGCTTGATTAAATTAATCAAAGACTAAGTAATTCCAAGCAAAGAAGATTTAGCAAACAAAAAAATTGCACGTGGCACCACTCATTGAGTCATAATACAATTGATTGTATTGTCTTTAGGAAAAGAATTCAAGAGGCAATTTAGCAGGGAAAGTCAAATTTGAAGGGCATATAACGACTCTTGATTATTTAATTTAAAAGAATTGAATGATTGATGAATCAATTGATTCTTTTATAATGGGGCATATGTTGATACCAAAAAATGTCCAAGTGTTGTAGTTGATAATTTGGTCGTCACTTGTTAGACGTCAAGTGATGGAGTCGATAATTGTCAAGGTAGTTGAGTCGATCTAACCGTGAGTAGTAGATTCAATGTAACCATCGACGTAATCGCGAGGGTGATGGTCGATGTAACCATTGAGTAGTGAAAACTTAGCAACGGTTTGTAATCGTCGATTGTGGGCTAAAAAAAAAACCATATTGTACTCTTTGTAAGAGGGATATCCCCAATAAACTACATACGCATCGTTTTTTTCTGCAATTTATCTTGATCTTTACTTTTCTACAATTTATATGTTAGGGACCACAGTTCCAATGTTCATACCCTTTAATTTTTTATCATTTACTCTCTTTTTTTTAATCCAAAATCGACAGTGAACCCTAAACACCCTTTGTCAATTCACTCATCGAATCTATCCACGTTCCGGAACTGTGCTTTCATCATCGTTTCGGTGAAGCCATGGGACACAACTTTAATGCCTTTATTATTATTTAGCCTTGTCATTTTCCATCCCCCATGAGTTTAAAAATGGTTAAGTGGAGGATGACATGGAATTTTGTTAACGCGCATAGTTTTGGCTTTATTTTGAGAATGGCGATGTGCTAGATGCTTCTAATCATATGTTCGCCATCCCCGACCAGATGGCATACTCGAGGATGATGTACTACTAAAATCTATTCTCAGCCACTGATCCTTCCATTCAGCTACAACCAACAATCGGATCATATTCAATCTGCCTTTCAATGATTAATGAAAGAACTGAGGTGAAATCGACTGTCCGTGATGTCCCATTCCCTCCCAGTAGATTCTCGAGCAACTGTTGATGTCGCATTCATCCCCGTTGGCATTGTTCCTTTCAACCACAACCCGATCAATTTCTCGGAAGGACCACTCGATTGATCCAATTGTACAGTTCCGATTCCCTTGTTAGGCCCGCGAAACACGTTGTTGACACGTTAACCCTGCCCGTAACACCATTGGTTGATTTCAGGAGAACGTATGCATCGCCATGGAAGAGTCTATGAGCGATGTCAAGTTGTATGGGGCCTTCTGCATCAATACCGGTTGAATTCCATGCAGCAACTCGCAATCCGATTCTGCGTCAAACTGGGAAGCTTTACGTAAATCCCGGTTCCTCCCAAGCCGGCGGCTTTGTTGAAGCAATGAATCTCTGATAATGGGTTGGCTTTGAACAGACACCAGGATTCCAGTGGCGGCTGATTAAATGACCATGTCGGCAGCAACATCGTTGTCGTTGCTTATAAGATTCTCTGCCGTGCTTGAGAATTGTAATTGTCTTTCCCCAGGGTCAACAGCGCGCCGTGCTATGTTGACTTTAAATTGAGCTGTGGAACATAGTTCCATGACCAGCTTGCACCAAGATGCTACTGAAGTTAAAATTAGAACTTGTGATTTAACAATTATCTATGTCTGTCCTCAGGTAATTCGGAACTGAGAAATGCCGCCGCCCCTATAGTTACAGGGAGGCGATGCCTGTGTCACGCGACCCCGCCTTTGACTATTAAGTGCAGAAGAGGAAATACGTGTAGTTGATAGGAGTAAAGTCGTCTATCAAGAAGGCTGAAATGTCAAAGCAGGGTGGGAGTTTACTGTGGGATTTTGAGCATTTTCAATGTAAGATTCGAGCCCAAAAGTCTTCTGTAAGATTTACCAAACATTCGATGCTCTTGCTTGAGGGACTTCGCGTGCCCAAATTCAGATTCGAGAAACGTTCTCAAGCGCACCAACGCCATGAAGAAAAGCAGCCCATATGGTTAAATTATTATATGGCGTCGTGAATCGCATCTGAAGGCAGGATTCATAGCATGGGAGACAAAGCAGTGACCTGGATGGGCAACATAGATCCAGATCAGAAACCCACTGGACAGCACTTATTCGGATTCATTCCTGAATAAGCAACAAGACAATCGTGCAGTGGCTCGGTGGCAGCGCTAATCTCGAAGCATGGCGTGGGGATAGACAACAAAAATCCCTTGTGGACAGAATTTGTAATAAAAAGAGAAGAAAGATCGCAATTGAAGTTGATAAAATAAATGGGGTCGTGGATGGTGACGTGGCGCACATGGCCATGCGTGGGGCCCGCAAGGTCCCTTCTTTTTTCCTCCCGTCCCTTACGTCGGCCGCCATCAACAAGATTTGTGTAATATCCGAAGGAAGTGGACGTGAATCTGCCATATTTTGCCCCTTACTATTCAAACCAATGGCGGCCGATGCCGTGACGAAAGCAAAGAAAGGTCCCCCGGAAGAGGAGGAGAAGGAGGAGGAGGAGGAGGACGTCACGGGTGGCGGGTTGCATGGGCAGGGGCAGTGTATAAAAGCCGAGAGCCAAAAGGTGAATATGCGGACAAGACACGGGCAGAGAATCTGGACAAAGGAAGACAAGGGGGGACCCATGGGAAGGAATCGTCACGGGCCACACCACCGAGTGCAGGGTGAGTGGCCATCTTGGTCTCTCGTGCTCTCTCGTTCCGTGATCTGCTTCTCTTGTACATCCTCCTCCTCTTCCCTCCCGTTTCTGCAGCGCCGGACGGGGTAATAAACCAGACCCATTTCGAGAACGTTCGTCCCCTGGAAGATAAAAGGGGAAAAGAACGGTCTTGGAGTGGATTTGAAGCGCTCCGGGTGTCGTGATATCGGGAAACTGGGTGCGGGGGCGATTTCTTTCCTCTCCGAGTCGCGCTCACCCAGTTTTCCGAAGTCCTTTTTCGACCTTCAAGATCGAGTCTTGGATTCAGCCTGGCCATGGGTCGCCTGTTGTTCGCTCTTACCTTCTTCTTTCTGCTCTCGACCCTCGCATTTGCTGGTAATTTTCGCGTCGCTTTGCTCCTCTCTCTCCCTCCAATCACCGTCGTGTCAGGAGCTTTTTTTTTTTTTTTTTTTTTTTTTTTTAAAGATGAAAGGTTCGCACCTTTGACAAAAAGATCCGATTTTGACCAATTCTTTTCATGCTTTTTCTATTTGGTATTGGCTCTTTGATGTTATGTCTAGGACTTGAGAGTCGTTTTCACCATTCGGGAGGACGTATTTTTTTACTCGGACGTTTGTACTAATGCGGACGTCCTTTTGCACGTCCCTGAAGCATCGGTCGAAAGGAGTTACAAATTTTCAAATCATTTTATTCTTGTTAAACTTTGATGGAGCATGTATGGCTGCATTTTGGCGTTTCTGATGAGTGAGGAAATCATGGACATGGACAGGTTCATGGAGTGCTCAAAATCTTGAAAGCAGAAAGGATGATTTGTATCCAGAGATTTTAAGGGACGAGGCCGTGGCTAGACTCAATGAGCTTGGAAAGGTTTTCCTTTTTGCGATTGTGTTTTTCTTGGATAGTGTGCTTTTCGAAAGCATGAGTTTGATGCTAAATGTTAAAATAAGTTTTTCTGGTCTTGAAGCATGAAAAAAGATGAAGGAAGAAAGGGTCCTTGACTTTCTGCTGAATTTCGGTCTCTTATTATCGTAAAAGCTATCATCCAAGACAGCTAGCTGGGAGAAACTGAATTAGGTTCTTGAAAGCGATCTGAATTCTGAATTTTCAGTGGAAGTGATTTTTCACCAAATTCGCTGCCTCTGATTGATGATCTACTAGCTCGATCCATTGATCCTGACTTTACAGCGAATATTTTCTAGTTTTGCATAATGATCTTATCTAGGAACTGGTTGACAATGACATTGCAATAATCTTCTGCTTATGAATAAGTGTGGAGGTCTCCATGAGAAGTTTAATAGATGTGGCCGTATTAACAGGTCAGTGATGCTGAGGCTTATCTTGAGAGGACATTCATGAGCCCTGCTTCAGTGAGGGCTGGGAATCTTATACGTGGGTGGATGGAGGATGCCGGCTTGAGAACGTTAGCTTCTTGCTTTTCTCTCCCTTGCTCTTATTGAAATTGAGATACTCTGCTGATACCTTGGTGCTCTATTTAGATGGATCGACCAAATGGGCAACGTGCATGGTCGAGTAGATGGGATCAATGCAAGTTCCAAGGCTATTTTGATCGGTTCACACTTGGTATTTGCTTTTATCTTCTTTTGTATATATGAATAGGCTCTTTTCTGTTTCACACTTAGGCACCATTTTTTATACATCAGCTCTACGTGGCTCCTACAAATTGTAACCATCAGGACACGTGTCTCAAACATTTGTTCTAATATTCGATAGTTCGTTGTTTGACAAAGGATACTGTTGTTGATGCTGGAATATTCGATGGATCATTAGGTGTTGTCTCAGCAATATCTGCACTGAAGGTTCTGAATGCCCATGGAAAGTTGGGTAATCTATTGCGGCCTGTTGAGGTATATGGAAATTTTGCTGCTTATTGTTCTTGAAGCTTCATTTGTGCCTTTGGCCATGTACTATTTTGCCTAAAGAGTAGCATTCTTGCATCATTAGTCAAATGCCCAGAATTGACATTTGCTGGATGCACTGGAAGGTGTGGATTTTTCCTTTTATTCTTATTCTTTAGGAGTTTATCTGGAATAGGATATGTAGCACCTGAAATAACAGTCATTGCTAGAAAATTATGTTATATGTATTTGTGGTTAACTATGTGGGAGAAACATCTCCTTGGAGGTGACAGATTTCAATGATTCAATTCATGTAGGAAATTACATATGTTTGAGTGGGATTGTCAAAATATTCAGTTCAGAGGTCAAACCGAAATTCTATCTCATGGTGCCAGAGAGAAATGGATGGTAATCCAGAAGAAGTTCACTCTTTGACTCCATGATTGATTAGACAGACCTTGATTAGATCATTTATTTCCAGTAGTCATGCTCTCCTGTTTATAGTTTTGCGTTGAATGCAGCCACCTATTTATCCAAAGGTCGTCACTGATTTCCTGTATCTGTTGCTACCTCAACGATGATTGGACTGACCTTATCTGAAATCTAATCAAGCATCTGCCTTCGTCTTGGAACTTTTTAGGTAATCGCATTTAGTGATGAAGAGGGAGTTAGATTCCAATCTACCTTCCTAGGTAGTGCTGCTGTTGCTGGAATATTGCCAGCTTCAGCCTTGCAATTTTCTGATAAAAGGTTTCTTGAGTAACTCCCATCTTCTTCTTTTTACCCTTTGTATTCATTATCGATGTAGTTATTCCAATGTTTATGCAGCGGTGTAACCGTACAAGGGGCTCTTAAAGAGAACTCCATACAAATCAGTGAGGAAAACTTACACAACCTCAAGTATGACCGAGATTCTGTTTGGGGTTATGTTGAGGTATATTCCTTTTCTGCCTTGCTAAACCAGCTGAGTACAGCCATTGTCTAACTTCTCATGTTGTCTATTCTGCTCCTGTAGGTTCACATCGAACAAGGACCTGTACTGGAATGGAGGGGTTTGCCTCTCGGTGTGGTGAAAGGAATTGCTGGACAGACAAGATTGAAGGTATAATGGGTTCTTGGAATTAACCATGCACCCTGTTTAATTATTTAATATTAGAAGATCTTGTTGTGTAAGGGAATTGGTTAACACCTGTGAGAGTTTACTATTTTCTGTTAGAGGTAATTTCTTCACACGATTTTGCTATAGCTAATGGTGTGCATTACATTGGGAATAGGATCACACTTAGCCTTCATATCATCCATCTAAGTTGCATAATTTGTTGATATGATGAGAGGCAATAGGCCTTCAACAGTTAACCCTAGGAAAATTTCTTCTTGGGCCATATTCCTAGGGATTATTCATATGCCAGAGTGCAATGTCTTATGTTTAGTTATTGAGTTTTGTTAGTGACACTTCCTGGAGAATGCATACATTATAGACTGTGAAGCTCTCTACCTTTCGACAATATTTTGCAGGTTACTGTCAGAGGTTCTCAGGGGCATGCTGGTACGGTTCCAATGTCTATGCGTCAGGACCCTATGTCAGCTGCAGCTGAACTCATTGTGTTACTGGAAAGTCTTTGTAAACGTCCTGAAGATTTTCTCTCCTTCGACGGTCACTGCAAGGATTCGACAGTGCAGTCACTTTCCACTTCACTTGTCTGTACTGTTGGAGAGATATCATCGTGGCCAAGTGCAAGTAATGTCATTCCAGGCCAAGTAAGAAATTGTTCATCTGCCTTCTGGTTATTATGGCAAGGCTGTCTAAAGAGCTCAGAATTCTTGATTCATGTGGAGCGATTTAATTTGCCCGGTTGCAGGTGGTATTCACAGTGGACATACGTGCAATAGATGATATGGGACGTGAAGCGGTGATCTATGAATTATCTAACAGGATGTATCAGATATGCGACAGACGTTCTGTTTCCTGCATCATCGAGCGCAAGGTGGGATGTCTAATTGCTTTGTGCATTTCCTCTTTTAATTTATTTTACTATGTATGCTGGTACTTATGTTTTGGTGATGAACAGCATGATGCAGGTGCTGTTATGTGTGATGATGAGTTGCGCCGACAGCTCAAATTTGCAGCTGACTCTGCGCTCAAGAGGATGTCAGATAATCAGTTCCTAGATGAAGTTCCAGTGCTAATGAGCGGAGCCGGACACGATGCCATGGCCATCTCACATCTAACCAAGGTATGACCTCCACATCCCTTGTGCTTTCACCCAGTTTGGTCGGCAGTGGTGATTTAAAAGGAAGAACTGGTACCTTATGTGGAGGTATGTATGTGTATCTACAGGTAGGAATGATCTTTGTACGTTGTCGTGGAGGTGTGAGTCATTCGCCGGAGGAGCACGTGTTGGACGATGATGTTTGGGCTGCTGGTCTCTCAGTCTTGGCTTTCCTTGAAACCCACATGTAAAGAACTCTTCAACCATGTACAGTGCAATCTGATTAATCAAGAGGATTTCTAAAGCTGCGATTACCATCTCTTCTTTAGCAAAGTCTCTGCTGCTACTTTTCAGTTTATGTGCTGCTGTGTTGCTGTGAAGGCGTTTGGTCAGTAGATGTCTGTCTAAATGAATTCATGGTTTTCCAATCTAAAGAGACGAGTGATTGTGAATACTAAACTTGGAACGGAGGAGAATTCTGAAGACCAAAGTACAAACTCCCTTATCAGAATCTCATCCCTTCAAAGTGGGCTAAGCCACTACAATACTGGGAGCACTACGAGGGTCATAACTCCCGTCACTCGGTTGCAATTTTTGATACGGTGGATGGCTCTAATATCAATTCATACGAACCTAGTGCTAACATCACATCCCAAGTGGTACCCAACAAACACTCAGATATGGTAAATCTAAGAAAAACAGATTTCAGAGAGAGAGAGAGAGAGAGAGAGAGAGAGAGTGAATGGCGGGGTATTAATGCGAGCATAGCACTAAGGGTGGAGGTGATGAAGACAAGGTGAAGCTTGAGCAGTGTAGGCAAATGGGCAAGCGATAATGCCTCGTTTTACTTCCGTAGCATTATACAAAGACAAGTGCTCGAAGCATAGGGTTCCCCAGCATTGAAGCTGGATGAACTTAGCTTAGAACCTATGCCAGGCACTGAAACTCTCTCTCTCTCTCTCTCTCTCTCTCTCTCTCTCTCTCTCTCTCTCTCTCTCTCTCTCTCTCTCTCTCCGTGCATCAAAAGTGTACCTTTAACATGTCGTGTTTGACCTTATTCTCATTGGTACTGCTATTCAAATCACTTCCGTGGTTGGGGGTTCCGTGTAGGATTCTGCTAATCAGAAAAAGAGAACGGCCAGCGCCGTTGCTTTGCAATGGCAATATGGTAGGACTAGCGACGAGAACTTTCCTTGTTGGTTCTCCTCATATCTCCTCCATCGGAAGGACTTCTGAAGCACCTTCTTTCCGTAGGATCTTGCATAAAAAGCAGTCTTTTGGACCCCTCATTAAAGATACAACTACATTAAAAAAGACACGGAGTTCGACTTTTCACACGACACGTATGATCAGTTTTTCAAAAAGTGCGTGTTCTAGTCATTGAGTATGGTTAACAAGCGTCACTTATTTCATCAATTCAAAGCTTATAGATTCGAGCCAACTCATCATATTGTAATCCTACCTTCTTTATAAATCAAAAAGTTTGATCAACATAAAAATTTAGGGTGCGAATGATAACGTTTCTGTTCTTTTTTTGTTCTGGATAAAACAAAAAAAAAAAGTGTTTCTGTTCGGAACAATTTTTGAACAAAAGAACGTGTTTGGTAACGTTTGTTTAATAAAAAATGAATAAAACACGTTTGGTAAATTTTATTCTTTTTTTGTTTCTTTTAATTTTTTAAACAATTTTATTTTATTTTTCATTTTTTCCTTTCTTTTTATTTTTCTTTTTTTTTGACCGGTCGCCGACATCCGGCGACCGTCGACGGGCTAACAACCTCGCCCGGCCATGGCGAGGCTCGCCGGGGCCGGCGACGCTCGGCCTCGCTAGGGGCCGGTGACGCTTGCCTCGCGGGGCCGGCGACGCTCCGCGAGGTCGCCGACCCTCGACGGCGTCGCTGGCCCCTTGACGGCCGGCCGCCGGCCATGGCCGAGGCCGACGACCGGCCAAAGAAAAAAGAAGAAAAAAAGAAGAAGAAAAGAGAAGAGAGAGAAGAAATTTTTGTTCTTTTTTAGCTTCGAAGAAGTGTTTCTTTTCTCCAAAAACAACTTTTTTGTGTTTCTTTTTTTGTTTCCGAAAACAAAATCCGTACAGAAGTGTTCCAGAAACGTTTCTTTGGAGCGTTTCCATGCACGCCCTTAGAGAATTCAATTGAGTAGGTTACAAGGTATAGAACCTGATAATCTTGTTCCACCATACTCGTTTCCCAAGATGACTCAACGTTCCAGAGTTGTGCAACCAAAGCAAGGAACTTTTGTTCTGTGTTAGGGCCGCCCTACCTCCCTAGTAACTCAAATGAACTGAAAGGATTACATTCCTTAATTTAACGTATTGGTACCTATATACGTGACATTTCAAAGTTCCCTTCTATTTATTTATCATCCCAATAAGGAAGGAATACTTTATAGATGATTTTTATTCTGAAAGTCTCGAGATTTAGATTAAATTAAGATAAAACTTTTTTAAGGATTTACTTAGATCTAAAACGATACTCATTTGATACTTACCTTTACAAAAAAAATAAAAAAACGATACTCATTTGGAAATTTGAAGTGGTGCGGTTATTCTACGTATTTTCTCTTCATCTCTCAGACTGACGAGTTAGGTGGGCCTTCACGTCCTTTCACCCACTTCGTCTGATCAGTAATTGGGTCAAAACAGAGGAAAGACCGGTCTACGTTGTTGTCGCCAAAATCCTAAATAGTAAAATGATGTGTCCGAGATCACCTCGTGGGGTGTGAAACGGTGCAGACATGGGGCTGCGAGTGGTGGTAATTGGAGTGCAACGTGATGATGCGATGATGCTTGCCCTCCACCACCAGCCGGTCACTTTAAGCTCCTTTTCAGCACGACGGCAGCGAAAAAGGTGCGGCCTTTTGAGAGAGGGAAGAGAGATTTAAGGGGAACTTTTTCCTAACGACTATCACTTAGAATTTAAGGGATGCTGTCTTAACTCATAATGTCGACATCCGGGGTGGCTCGCCCACACACTTGCCTCCTCCCCTCCTGTTCCTCACCGCCTGCATGGGCTCTGCATGTCGCCATATTTCCGCACTCCTCACTCACAACGCAACTTTGATCTTTCCTCTTTTCATCATTAATTTAAGGAATCTAAAGTTAAGGAGCTACCACTCAAGTTCACTTGTTTGAACTCAGACGTACGGATCTCAACCCTAGCTATAGCTATGTTCAAGTCGGTTCGTCTTATCAGATCTGGTGAAAAACGGGTTACATTATTAAGTTTAATGAATGATGTAACTTTCTCACAATAATATGATAAGATCTAGGAATCGAATCTATCATATATTATAGCGATTTTTTATTTTGATAAAGTGTTTGATAAATTAACATGAACATGACATCTACGATGACATCAAAAAAGTTTTACATGATCGAAATTCACTTTAGAATCTCGTCCTCAACTCTAGTCATGATCGAGACAAGTCATCCTAATAGTTCCAATGGACATGGTTATATTGTCGAGTTGAATGAACGGTGTAATTTCTTTGCGATGATATGATAAGATTTAGGATCGAATCTATAATATGTTATATCAATTTTTTTCTTTTCTTTTTAAAAATGTTTGGCAAAATATTATGAACAAAACGTCTCCGATGACATCAAAAGGGTTTTGAACGAATATGGCCCCTTCATCATTGCCTCTTTTGGGGTTGAAACATCAATTTTTTTTTATAAACCAGTCGTCTCGACGTACCACCTAAGCAGCATAACTCGCTCGGAGACCCTTAAATACATACTCCCGACTCCCGAAGCAGCAGTACTGTCATTTCTGTCTCGAAACCAGAAAAGAAACCAGAGAGAAGAAGACGCGATGATGATGACGATGATGATGAAGCTCAAGTTCTCGTGCATCTTCTTGTCGCTTGCGCTCCTCGTGCTGCTCGCTCCAGCTGCCGAGTGCAGGTGCGAGAGCTCGACCGAAACCCAGTTCCTTGATCTCGAGAAATCTTACGGTAGCGCTAAGCACCAAGCTCTCAAGTACAAGCTGGCGGCCATCTTCTCCATCCTCGCCGCCAGCCTGCTCGGCGTATCGCTTCCTATTTTGGGCAGGAAGCTCCCCTCCCTCCACCCGGACAACCCCATCTTCTTCCTCGTCAAGTCCTTCGCCGCCGGCGTCATCCTCTCCACGGCCTTCGTCCACATCCTCCCCGACGCCTTCGCCAGCCTCGCCAGCCCCGCCCTCGCCGACACCCCCTGGCACAACTTCCCCTTCGCCGGCTTCATCGCCATGCTCGCGGCGATCGGGACGATGATGGTCGACACCTTCGCGACCAGCTACTTCGAGCGGTCGCATTTCGGGAAGGCGGCCGACGAGCTGCTGCAGCCGCCGGCGGCTGCGGCGGGGAAGGGGGACGAGGAGATGGACATGCACGAAGGGCACGTGCACGTGCACACCCATGCGACTCATGGACATGCGCACGGCTCCGCCCACGACTCCAAGTCCTCTCAGCTCACAAGGCATCGCATCATTTCTCAGGTTAAGACGAAGAAACTGGTTCATATCAGTTCGTATTTTCTTGGATGCATGTTATTTGAAATGATCTGGCACCATTTGAAAGGTTAAAATCTTTCTGCAAGAGTTGGATTAAAATGTGGCTTTTGTTCATTTAAGTTCCCAGGGTTTCAAAACTTCAAAACTAGGTCATGTCGTAATTAGGTAACAAGTGATAAACGAGAAAGTTATTCTAAACACACCAACAGTTATTTACTTTCTTGATTCAATTAATGTCCAAATCATTATCTACTGTTAAACGCCCCCAGGTAATTTTTAAAGTACGAATAGGAGTACTTGAAAAAGAAGAAATAGCAATATATATTTTCATTATTCATTCGAAAATGAGCAGAATTTATTTATTTTATCGTAATAGACTGTTCAAGCAATTAACTTTTGGTGTAGTTCTAAGCCAATCCCGAATGCCGAAATTTTTTAAGTTACGGGATGAGCCTTTAGGAACCCCTACAGAAAAACCCAAAAAAAGAAAAGAAAAGAAAAATCAATCCTCTTAGCGTATTTCTAAGGTCGAAATTCATGTAGAACGGGACTGTCAAATGTATGTGTTATCATGCCAGTTTATCAAGACCTTGATGAATTATCTGTGACATCGTACTGTCAATTTTTTGACATATCTGATACACAACCCGCCACATTAATTAAAAGGCAATCGCAACTAAGAATAATCCAATATACATAAATGATACAAGGTCAGATAGACAAATATATAATGTTGCGTGCAGGCTGTTGGTGGGGATATGAGCATTTCATTGACTTGAAAGCTCCACCGCAGCTGGTGCTGAGAACATATTCTAGCCTTTTGACAAAACAAGTGTTGTCTCTTGGTGATTAAATCAAAGAGTCTGAATCGTGCTTTGGCACCTTGGAATGGAATTGGACTGCAGGTACTGGAATTGGGGGTGGTGGTCCATTCTGTGATAATAGGAGTATCACTAGGAGCATCTGAGAGTCCTAGAACCATCAAGCCTCTCGTCGCAGCATTAACCTTTCACCAGTTATTTGAAGGCATCGGACTTGGAGGGTGCATTTCTCAGGCGAAGTTCAAGTCCCGGAAAATAGCGGCGATGATGGCGTTCTTCTGCCTCACAACGCCAGTAGGAATTGGAGTGGGAATGGGTATGTCGAGCATATATGGGGAGGGCAAGCCGAGCGCCCTCATCGTGGAAGGGTCGCTCAACTCTGCATCGGCTGGGATACTGACTTACATGGCACTCGTGGATCTGATTGCAGCCGATTACATGAACCCCATCATGCTCCAGAATCTCAAGCTCCAGATGGGTGCAAATCTCTCCCTCCTCTTGGGCTCTGCCTCCATGTCTCTCTTGGCCACCTGGGCATAGAACATGGCAAATGCATCTGTCTTTGTTTGTCCAAATAAGACCCTGCAATCTTTTTGTACAATTTTTCAAGGTTTTTCCTCTATTCCATCCACAAAGATTTACATTGTAGTTCTTCTTTCGGCAAGTCTAGATCTTACACCGCCTGAATGAAACGTTACCTGAATCAGTGCAAAAGAGAACTGTCCTATGAACATGATTGTGAAAGACAGAACTAACTGAGAAAGCTTTCCTATGCAGTAGTGATCGATGAGGTACAATCAATTGCTGTAAGAAATAATAAGGAAATGCCTTCAAACAGATGATGGACATTTTGGCAAAGAATAAATCAATCAAGTCAGAGCAGGAAGTTTCTATTTTGGCTGGGAGAACAGGATCTCTATCTCGATACTTCTCATCCCTCATGCAACCCAAAAACAACAATATTTCTGTGCATCTTATAGCTCCTTCTTGCATTGCATCCAACCTTATTTATCATCTTCCTGGGTATGTTGATGCTCTGTCATCACAACATTAGCAAGTAGGGCAACTGCGCTACAAACAACATGCCTCATAAAAGACTGGAACAATGGCCTAGAGGAGTAGAGTAACAAGTTCCTGATGTTGAATTCTTTTCTACCATAATCTAACCTGGAGGACAAGAAGTAAATCCCGGACAAAGGCAGATCTCAACTGTTAACTCCTCTTTTAGTTTGCATGCCGTGAGGTTAAGGATGCTCTTTGCATGGATAGAGCAGTAACAAGACATAAAATTAGGATCACCTACCAGAACAAACCGATACAGAGGTTTATATAACAACCAAGAAACCGAGTTAGAACATAGTACCTGGCCTTAGAGCCTTTCTTCCGAACCACAATATTGCGTGATGTTAGTGGGAATTGACTAGCTACTCAATCCTAAAAGAACCATCTCCTAACTCTTTCCAGCCCACCAATCAATGCTCAACAGCACATCGAATTTTCTAAAATGGCCACATCATCACATCAGTCAACATTCCAATGACTATTTATTTAAGATCATCCAGAGGCAAAAGGTATGATATAAACTGTACCAGACAAAACTTGCTGAACAACTTCCCTCTCACAATTTCTGACTATATGTTTCCCCCGACTTCCTGTGTCATCTCCATTGGCTTTTGTGCCAAGGTCTTCAAACTACATTGGCATTAAGGATGGTTACGATAAAACAGTCAACTGGTAAAACTACCTCTGTAAGCTTGTGATGTTTTGAAGGAAGAATAGCTAGGTAGTACAAATGTGCTTCTGTGTGCGTGCAGGAGTGAGAGCATTTCCAAAGTTTAATTCCTGAAGGAGTAATTCAAACAATTATCAAAAGCAATAAGATAATGCTGTTCTGCACAAACAACCATTACCTTTCCTGATGCATCCATGCATCTTCCAACTTTAGGCACCAAGATCTTGAGATTGTTGACATATTTCCCTCCAGTTCTGCTGTAAGATACTTGAAATAAGCAGATCCATGCTGAAACTCCAACTATAGTTCCCATCCACGAAACATAGAAAGCATATACTAAAGTGAAAATTTAATACGTGTACGGGAGCAGCAAGAGAAAATAATGTGGGCGCCCCGATATCAGTGATATCCAAATCATCAATCCACAGAGTTAAAGCAATATAACAATATCTTATTCAGCATGATATAGTGCTTCAGGAAGATTCAGCAAATGATCATCATGCACAGTTTTGAAGTCTTGTAAATGGTTCTAAAGTCAGTATTTGATTAACAGAACAATACACCAAATAAAGCAACAAAAGCTTTGAGATCTTCCAAATGTTGGTCTCAGTCTCCTGAAGGGAACAATAGCACACATGATAGGATAGTGTCACCCATTGCTTTGCCAAGAAAGCTGTTGGATATATAGAGAGAGAACAGTCCACATGGCAGTCTTAACAGGTTAGCCTCAATCGAACAATTGACCTCCTTAACCTAATGTCAGTGAATAGCTGAAATATACTAGTGGATTCGCACAATAGGCCACATCGAAATCATATTGATGACATCGAAGCAACAGCGTTCAAATGGTTTCTCCAGCTAACAACCCTCGGCTTATCTAGCTTTGACCAAACCAAAATTTGGCATGTTGATGAGCATATTAATTAAACATTTTAGTTCTGAAAAATAAACCGACAAATATGTAGTGTAATAAAAAGAAGACACTCACCAGGAAAATGTCAGCAAACTAGGTCATTCCAGCAACTGTCAATTGCAGCTTGAACCTTTTTAGGTTTGCAAAGCTGCTGAACAGCCTTTTCCCAAGTAAATGCTTTTGGAGGCAAATACTTTTGCAGCATCACTTCTAAAATTCTGGATGCTCCCACAACTCTCTGGCTTTTGAATAGACGTAGCACTAGCTCATCTAGAAATTCCCTTCCATCTTGAGGTGGATTTAACTTTTCGCTTAAAGCTTTTAGGAATATGTTACATGTGTACAAGTCAGGATCACATCCCTGATGCAGCATACTGTTCAGAAGATTTAGGGCATGGGAGATGTCACCCTGCTTGCATAATGCATTGAAAAGTATGTTATAAGTGATGACATCAGGTTGACAACTGGGCCCCTGACAGAGCATCTCATTAAATAGCTTCAGACCTTCTTTGAGCTCTCCCTTATCACAAAAGCCTTTAATTAATGAAGTGTAAGACACAACATCAGGTTGGAATCCTCTAGCAAGCATGTTCTTCCATACCATCATAGCCTTCTCCAGCTTTCCATTCTCACACAATCCATGGATAAAAACGCTATAACAGACAGCATTGATAAAGTCATTGTTATTTTCCATCTCTTCCCACATAAGAATAGCTTTCTCTGATTTGTCTGTCCTGAGAAAACCCCTCAGCAATGAGCTATAAGTGAAAGCATTGGGGGCAATCCCCTTATTCATCATTTCCAACAGAATTTCCTCGGCTTCTTCCGGCTTCCCTTCTTGACATAAACCATCAATAAAAGTACTATACATTACGGTATTGGGTTCAAATCTCTCTTCAATTATGTCCCGCCACAATCTCCTTGCCTCCTGAAACTTTCCCTCCTTGAATAACCCGCTAAGGAGGGTGGAGTACACATACTGATTTGCATGGGATCCTCTTTCCACCATGAATTTCAATACCTGAAGTCCATCAATGGCTCGTCCCAGTCTAACAAGTCCATTGATAATTGTTCCATAAGTGACATCATTGGGCACAAACTTACTAGCAACCATCCGATTCAAAAGGTCTACAGCCTTCTCCAACTTCCCCCTGAGACACAAACCGTGAATGAGCGTGTTGTAAGTCACCTCATTTGGAGCACATCCTTTAAGAAGCATATTGTCGACCAGCTTGGCTGCACGTTTCAAGTCACCTTTCTTGCACAACCCATTGATCAAAACGTTGTAAGTCATGGCAGTTGGAAAGCAACCCTCCATTTGCATCTCATCCAGCAAGGAAACCGCCTCCTCGATCCTACCCTCCTTGCACAACCCATCCATCAAAGTGCAATACGTGAACACATCGGACACACAGCTTCTCAGAGGCATTTCCCTAAACAGCTCGACTGCTCTATCAACCATTCCCATCTTACACGCGGCTTTCACGACCAGATTATAACTAAGCACATTCGGCGAGATATTTATCTGGCTAGAACTAATGACATAAGAATAGAACTCCAACCCGCGATGATAAAGCCCATTT
Source organism: Eucalyptus paniculata subsp. matutina (assembly GCA_017140255.1). Classification (NCBI taxonomy): domain Eukaryota; kingdom Viridiplantae; phylum Streptophyta; class Magnoliopsida; order Myrtales; family Myrtaceae; genus Eucalyptus; species Eucalyptus paniculata. The sequence goes on along the minus strand of CM029438.1, from coordinate 773,610 downwards.
TGGATAATAACGTTGAGGACCGAATTGAAGGACCGGACGGTCCGCTTACACTGGAACTCGTCGACCATCCTGTGGAACAAATCGACGGCCATCTCGGGCAACCGCGCCCTGCCGTAAGCCTTGAAGATGCTGACGAAGCTCCTCTCGACAAGCACGCGCCTTTCGCGCTTCATTCGACGCAGGACCTCCTCCAAGGAACCGAAGTCGCCCAACCGGGCGTAGTTGTCGATGAGAGAATAGAATGTGGAGTCGCCCGGAGTGTAAGTTCCCGACTTGGCGCCGGAACTGAAGATGTGGTCGGGAACGGGGGCTCGGGAGGCGAAACGGGTTCGTGGGTCGGGACGGCGAGGGCTGAGGAGGAGGAGGAGCAGCGGCGGCGGAGGGGAGAGGAGGAGGGGTTACATCGACGCAGCAGGGGAGGGAGGTTGGTGGGCTTCTTGGACTTGAACGCGTGTGCGGCGGTATGGATGATGGGCATGCCGGGGATCAGCTCAACGAGCTTGCTTCGCGTGGGGATGTCGTCGTTCCATTGAAGCTGCAAGCTTTGGAACGAGCGAGCGAGCGGAAGGAGAAGATAATGCGCTCGCTCGCTGCTATTCCTGCTTTGAAATGGCTTCGCCTTGTTGGGTCGTCGGCCGGGGTCCTGCTCCTCGACCCGGCTATTTATACTTTGCAAAATTGCTGTGAATTCTTTTCCCAAATGAGATGTCTTAGCGGAGATTCAGAAAAAGACACAAGTGAAATTGCTTGGTTGTGAGAGGGAAAAGTCACATTATTGTACAAAAATTGACCAAACATCATGCTAAAACATTGCAGATGACATTAGAAAATTTATCAAAAATATTAATTATTTCGATTGAAGATTGAATTTGCAATCCATTAAGTGGTGATTTCACTTAACCAAACACGTTACAAGCAGTACCCAATTTGCTTTATTAATTGATTAACTTTATAAGTGTGTGAGATGTCATATTTGATTTGATCTCAAATATATTATGGCCAGAAAGATGAATGAAAAATTCCCTCATGAATTTTCAATTTGGGCATGGATAATTTATTTGACTCCATGGATTTTACTTTTGATGCAAACAAAATGTAAACAAAATGCACGACTCCAAGCCACACAAAAGAAAAGAGAGAGGAGAGAGAGAGAGGGAGGCGGCAGCGGCAGCAGGAGGAGAGCAGCAAGAAAAACCCCTAAAACCCTCAGAACAGAAGCCAGCAACCAAGCAAGCAAAAGCCAAAAGCCAAAAGCTTTCAAAAAGAGAACCGACAAATCTCACAACCCCTCTCTCCTCTTCCTTTCCTCTCGAGTTTTCCCACCTTCTCCTTCTCCAGTTCAGATTCACCATCATGAAGCTCCTCCTGTAGCAACCACAAGAAAAAGATGAAGACTTTACGAGCTCTCAGAACTCTCGCCGCCCTCCACACCCGCCCCCGCCCCCGCCCTTCCCCCGCCGCCTTCTTGCGCCGCCCCTACTCCGCCCAGCCTGAGGAGGACTCCGACCACAACGACTCCGATTCCGTCTTCAACAGCGCCGATTACGCACTCCCCGCCGCCGCCGCCGACGCCGACGCCGACCGCCGCGCCCCTCGGCAGCCCACTTGGAGCCACGAGCACCGGAGGAGGGCTGACGCGGTGTTGTTCGGCGATAAGGCCGTGAGGGTTCTGGAGGAGGAGGAGGAGGAGGAGGAGGAGGAGGAGGACAAGAAGGGGGATTTGGAGGAGGAGGAGAAGCGGAGAGTGCTCGCCAAGGCGCTGCTCCAGGCCGCCTTGGCGGCTCCGGATGAGGAGGATGACGAGGAAGAGAGGGCGGTGAGGGAGGAAGATCAGAAGTCTCTGGCGGTTGGAATAATCGGCGCGCCCAATGCTGGGAAGTCCGCTCTAACTAATTATATGGTATGGGTTCCTGCAATTTCAAGGATGTTGCTGTATGTGTTTTGTTATTCTTGGAACTATGCGATGGAGCTTTTGGACTGAGATCGCTCTCGATTTAGTCGTCTTTTGATCAATTGTTGACGTTTTGTGATGTGTTCCGAGGTGCACGAGATGGTGAGCTGTTTAGGAATGGGTTCTTTAGCTTAGCATTGAGTAATCCTCAATCTAGTTCATCAGGGAAAGGAGAAACTTAGTGGAAGGTTAATTTAGGTGGTGGTTCAAACTGAATTTCGTTGTGTCTGATTAGATTAAGTTTTGTGACGTATTTGGATTTGCACACTACAAGCAGAAGTGTTCGTAGGTTCATTGCAAATAGCTCATAGCTGGACTGCCAGTCCGTGCTTACATATGTTCTAAAGGAAGTTACTTGCCCAGTGAAAAGGGATAAGCACTTATGTTTACTAGTCTCCTGAAGATTAGCAGGTCTTCTTTCATCCTGCTAGTCTGTGGACCACTTCACCTGTACTGTCTTTGCTTAGCTGGAGCATGAGCTGGATATCCTATAAACTTCCTTTTCTATTTGGAATTTTAGTTGCATTATACGTACTCTTGCTTTTTTGCCAACCATCGACATCCGCATTCATCTTCTGGTTGGGAGTTTCCTAGTGAAACAAACTTATGCTTATCTTTACTTGTAATGAGTCTGCACTAATTCCCGTACTGGGCTTTTGTTGTGTTAATCTTGTAACTTTGACATCTGTCATGTCTGTTAAGACATGGTCTTGTAAATATGATGTACTAAGCATAATTTAGAAAACTGTAAAGACATTGAACCCATATGATCTCTTAAGATCCCAAGAAAAATACAGTTTAGCTGACAGAGTTCTGGAATTAAATGGCTGATCCTTGTTACCGACCATGTGATGAATATCAAGGATTCAGTCCATTGATTTGACTAATGTAGTAGATCTCTTTAGTAATAATTGTTAATTAGAGCTTAGGAGCCTTATGTTCCCTCTTACAATATAAATTGAAGTATATTCTATTTTTTCTGAATCATGGGCTACTCATGGAGCTTGGTTGTCCAAATCTAGCATCCATACAGGACTCTTCTTTCTTGAAGTTATCGAGGAATTAAATAACTCACCATTAAAGTTTTTGAGTACCTTCAATTTTGTTATTCAACCTGCTGTCACTATTTTCTGCTTCCTCTACCCTCCACAGATGACTTAAAATTTTAACTTTCTGTTGTAGGTTGGAACAAAGGTTTCTGCTGTCTCACGGAAAACAAATACAACCGTCCATGAAGTGCTAGGAGTTATGACAAAGGAAGATACTCAAATAGTATGTTTCTTTTAATGTATGCTCACGTATCTTGTGTATAATTTCACTTGTTGCCATTCATTCCCAGCATGTGCAAAAAGTCTATGCTGGTCTTACTAATGGTCAGCTGTAGATAGTTTGTTTATTGGACTAGCATGGACCGACATAGTCCATAGTAGAGTTTCCCTCGTCAAACCGTCGGTGTTATTTGGGGTGTGTTTGGTATGACTTTCACTTCTTTGAGGTTGCTCAATTTTTAGAGTTGGAGATTTTACATTTTTCTTGACACTAAACACTTCAAACCTTACTTTTAATATTAATCACGTTTGACATATTTTTATAGTCATGATGTGGAACTTTCTTATAATAATATAATTTTTTGCTGGTGGGAAGTTGCTTTTGTTTTTACTATGTGCAGCCAAATACGCACTTACTTATGCTCGTTGAATATTTTTCAGTTGTTTGTCTCTGCCCGTTAAGCTTAAATTGATTATGAACTTGTTTTTATCTGCCATGATGATGATAATTGTCAACATAGGTCAGCGCCATTTGCTGAGGGATGTAGATTGAGGCTGTCAAATGCCTTGTATCTTATAAAACCATCATTATAATGATCTCTTATTTCTTCAAAATTCAATGCAGTGCTTCTTTGATACCCCTGGCCTTACGTTGACTTGCAGTGGGTTTCCCCATAAGGACTTGAAAGCACGTGTTGAAAGTGCTTGGAGTGCAGTTAAACTCTATGATGTGCTCATAGTCTTATTTGATGTTCACAGGCATCTTACCAGGTTATTATTCACAAAGTTAAATTTTTAAATATCTGGTTGTTTTCGTGTCTATCTTTGATTTAACATACATAATTAGATACTTTTGTTACATTGCCATTAGAGAAATATCATGGCATGGAGTTTAATCATGTTATATTCTGCTGCTGATGCCAATGATAAAATTGGTTGCACATGACTTTTTTGTTTTGCGAGTACTTATTACATATATATGACACGCAATACCCCCTTATTGTAGTTTCCAAAGTGGATTAGTAGGAATCTAATCAAACAATTTTAAGCATTTTGTCGTAGCAAGCGTGAATCTGACCGATTCTGGGTAGTTTGGTTCCATAATTGCATAGTCTTTGCATTTTCTACTATCACACATCCAATCAACTTTGCATTATTAATATACTCAAAAGCGGGGAAATAGTGTACATTTTTATAGCATAATATGCTGGCTTTGTGCTTTATTAGCGATGGCACTTTAAAATGTGAAAGCTTGAGTTCCTTAATTGTGTTTTGATTTGAACTTGTCGTTTATTTGGAATATGAAGGTGGAAATATGCAAGTTAGACCCAGAACTCCTAGGATAAAATGGGCATCAGTGGGTTGTACTTAGACTGAGGCTCTATTGCAAGTTAGGAGCCATTTGGTCGACTTGCTATGATTTGGTTCTTTGATTCTATAGTATGAAACATAAAGTTATCTTAATTATTATCTTCTGCTTCCATGACCCTGTATGTACTCTTAGCAAATATTTGTATTCTTTTGTTGAGCTCTGACATAGTTAGTTCTATCGACAAGTATAGTTCATAGGTCTCTTTCCATATTCTAATTATGAAATGAGAAGAACTAAATGAAGATAGAGCTAGAGCTAGGGTTGTTCTGTTGCTTAGCGAAATACTGGAGTTTTTAGGTCTTTTGATTATATTCTCTAAAATGTAAATTCCTCCTTAGCTTTTGTTTTTTATTATCACTTATATTCTTTGATCTTGATGCTTTTAAACCATGTAGACCTGATATGAGGGTAACTAAATTGATTGAACGAATGGGAGCTCAAGCTCACTCTGGACAAAAGCGGGTATTATGCATGAACAAGATCGACTTAGTGGAGAAAAAGAAGGACCTCCTGCAGGTTGCAAACCAATTTAAAGATCTTCCTGGTTATGACAGGTTAGTGTTGTCTGTCACTGTAAAGAAACTACTACAGTATTTAGCAAACAAGGGAAAAAAAGAAAATAGAGAAAGAGAGGTTATCAGGAGTGTTTCATGGGTGCTTTGGAAAACTTAATGACTGCAATTGCTCTTGCTTCTATTATCAGGTATTTCATGATATCTGGACTCAAGGGTTCTGGGGTGAAAGATCTTTCTCAGTATCTCATGGAGCAGGCAAGGCTCTGTTTTTCCAATCATCTGTAATAATTCAAGTTTAACAATTCTACGTAGAAAAAATCTCTTTTTGGTTCAGGGTAATATCTGAATTTTGGCAATCATTTAAGGCAGTTCAGTCTGCAACCAAAGCAGGCAAATGCTGAAGCTCCTAAAGGAAATCATAACGTATCACCAACTTCTTGAAATTTTTCACTCACTCTGACACAATCCTTCTATCAATATCTCTGCTCTTATAAACCTCACCTTTCTGCCTAAACCACAATCTCTTGGGCAGTGAACTCCCTTTGCCTCCCTCATGCTGCCATTATTGTGCCCATCTACATTTATATCTTTTTGCAAGTGGTCATGCTTGTTGATCTACAATAAGATATATTTAATATGTGATCCATTAATTCCATTTCCAAACACACTTCTCACATGGTCTGTCAATTCATGTGAGTCTTCATTGATTTCAATTGCACTAACACATTTCAGCTATTTCTTTTATGGGGATAAGTATGAGAAGTGCAGTCTGTTAAATTTAGCTATATGGGGGTGACAAAAAAATATGTGCTTCTTTGGGATTGTTTTACACGGAATTTTGGTTTCTCAAGAGATTTGGGGTCCCTTTTAACAACCTCTTTTTGCATGAATGATATATTTAACATTGATTGCTTCAAGCCTTGAGAATGGTCTAGTATGTATTTGCTGAAAGCGCATGATGCCTACCTAGCATCTACTTCATTTAAAGAAATTTCATGGACCAGTGGTGAAAAGTCACTGTACATTCAGAGATGGGAGAATTGACTTTATAGGAGGCATGAAAAGTGGGTCGTTGCTGAAATATCTGCTTCTTCCATGCTAAGTCTTTCCAAGGAAATCAATTGATTTCCTCTTCCAGTTTTATGTATTCTAAGATTGCATGATAATTGGTTCTGTAGCCTTTCAGAAAAACTTGAAGCAAAATTACAAGAAAACCTTCAGAAGTAGCTGTACCATTTGATTACTACATGTGATCATTTTTTAATAAACAGGCAGTTCAAAGACCTTGGGATGAAGATCCAATGGAGATGAGTGAGGAAGTCATGAAAAACATATCTTTGGAAGTTGTGAGAGAGAAGTTGTTGAACTACATACACCAGGTACGGTTTGCAGTTTACCCTCTGCTTACAAGCTGTTTCCTGGACATGAGTTTTATTTGGCTATGAACTTGGATTATGTAGGAAATTCCCTATGAGATTGAGCATCGCTTGATGGGCTGGAAAGAGTTGAGAGATGGTTCTCTGAGGATTGAGCAGCACCTCATTACCCACAAGCAAAGTCAGCGCAAGATTTTGGTTGGAAAGAAAGGCTCTAAGATAGGGTACATTGCTCTTGCCACTCAGTTTCTTGTTTTAATTCTAGAGGCTTGCATGCTGATTTCTGCTTCGAACATGCAAATTAAACTTCAGCTCAAGAATATTCTAACTCGGGAACAACTTATGCTGGTTCTTATGCAGAACGATAGGGATTGAAGCAAACGAAGAGCTAAGATCCATCTTCAAGAGGGATGTCCATCTCATTCTCCAGGTTAGGGTAAAGTGACACCATTTGTATCGAGATGATTTCTACAGCAGATTCTTTGCCTTGCAGTCCTTATGGTGGGTACACAAGGAAAGTTCTTCGTGATCCATTTGCACCTATTTCATGTCACGTCACAAATTTCGTGACAAGCAGCAGTCAGTGATGGTAATTGCTGTGGAGACTCGTGACAAGCAGCAGTCAATGGTGGTAATTGTTGTGCATCCACACTGCTGTGAAAAAGGTGGTGGGCAAGAACGGGACAGGATGCCGCTGCAATGCAAAATCCTATGAGGAGATTCGCATGTGACACTTGGTGGAGAAAGTTCAAGATGGAATGCCTCTTATAGTCTATTGCTGTGTTGTTTCTTTTCCCCTTGTTTTGTTTCTAATAAGGGTCAATCATGGTGAAGGTCCATCTTATGTTTCGTCTATGAAGGGAGTTACTAATTTTGAATTCTTGCGGTAATCAATGTATACCTTATTTCACAGAAAAGGCTATCTTCCGTTTCAATGTCATGTACATAATACAGCTCCAAAAGGCAATGGAAGCACCATTCATTTTTTAAAGCTCTTTCTGTTCGTTTCCAAGGCATTGCAGTACTCAAATTAATGGTGGGATGATAATTTAGGACCTTGGTTTTTCATTGATCAATAAATTATCCCTAGACATATTGATAATTTTTCAGATGACATAGGCATCAAAGTAATTAATTAATTTTGTTCTTGTATTATCTAATCGGATAATGTATGTATGTGTGCAGTTGAATTTGTTTGTTGGTGGCGTTGAATCTACTTGTAAGAATGGGATGCAACCATATCTATAAATTATGATGTAGCACCTCCAACTCATAAAACAATCATTGGTACTTCTTGTTGTCCATACGATCCATGAAAATCTTGCAATTAAATGAAACAAAATACATGAACAAGATCCAATAAGCGTGACTAACAAAGTACACATTGAATTTTCAAATGCCCAAAGTTATCGATCACTACAAAGAAAGAAAAAATCAGTTAGCGTAGTATCTATTACTTAATTTAAAGAGTTATATATTGATCATTGCTAATTGTTAATTAAGTCACTATCTTCATGGAAATCGTTACTAACCGGAAAGAAATTTATAAGTAATGATAAATACGTACTTATATTTCTCCAATGTGAAAAAGGATATTAACAAAAGAAGAGAAAGGAAAAACCAAAAAGGAGGTAACCTCCTTTATAAAAAAAGTAAAATCAAAAGAAAAGAAAAGAATTTATAAAAAAAAAAAAAAGGAAAATAAAAAAGAAGGGTTGCGCCACCAAATTCTTTGGAAGGAATTGTTGGAGGGAAAACAGAGGAGCGAAAGGAAGAAGGAGAAGAAGAAGAAGAAGAAGAAGAAGAAGAAGAAGGAGAAGAGATGCCGGTGGCGAAGCCTGTATTATCAGATGGAAGGGTCATTGCCCACATCGACATGGACTGCTTCTACGTTCAAGGTCTCTCTCTCTCTCTCTCTCTCCCCACCGCCCTTCTTCTCCAATCAATCTTGTCCATGAGTGCTTGGGCTGCGCTTCCTTCATTCTGATTCTGGCTCAGTAGTGATCTTTCCGCGACCCTTTTGTGAGTAAAACGACCCTGTGCTTCGCAGTGGAACAGCGCAAGCAGCCGGAGCTCAGGGGCTTGCCGACCGCCGTCGTGCAGTACAATTCTTGGAAAGGCGGGGCCTTGATCGCCGTTGGTTACGAAGCCCGTGCATTGGGTATCAAGCGGTTAGTGAAAACCAAAAAAGAAGAATTCTTTCGCCTTTTCTCTGAGGCTTTTTTCTTGGGTCGGATGTGGGAAACTCAAATTCTCGACCTTTTCAGCTCGATGCGAGGAGATGAAGCCAAAGCAGTTTGTCCGCAAATTCATCTGGTCCAGGTACCAGTTGCCCGCGGTAAAGCTGACTTGAATTCTTATCGGGAAGCGGGATCGGAGGTCCGTGATGTCTTTAGTTTGTAATTAATTTACAGTTAATGTGATGTTAACTAGCTCTGAACGTGTGCTTGATGACAAACCCATCCTTTTTCATAGGTGGTTTCCATTCTTGCTAGGATGGGTCGATGCGAACGAGCTTCATTGATGAGGTTTATCTTGACCTTACCGATGCAGCCGAAACTATGCTAGCAGAAACCCCTCCAGAGAGCTTGGAAATAATTGATGGCGAAGCACTGAAATCGCATATTTTGGGCCTTAAGCATGAGGTAGGCTATGGATTTTCTTCTTCTTTGTTCTTGAACCTTTTTATTTCCCTTGCCATGGACTTATTTTTCATCAATGACCATTTCTGGAGTGGGATCTCTTGTATTCAGGATGGAAGTGACATGAAGGAAAATGTGAAGGGGTGGCTACGTCGGAGTGATGCTGATCATCGAGAAAAGTTATTGGCTTGTGGGGTCCTCATTGTTGCGGATCTCAGAATGCAAGTTTTACAGGAAACTCAGTTCACATGTTCAGCAGGAATTTCTCACAACAAGGTGGAATTATGATTTCTCTTCCATCATCCTTTTATAACTTAATTTAGTCTCAGCATCTAATGACTCAAATTTTAGCAGATGCTATCCAAGCTTGCTAGTGCCATGAACAAGCCTGCACAACAAACTGTTGTGCCCTGCTCATCAGTTCGAGGATTGCTCGAGTCATTGCCAATCAAGAAAATGTAGTTTTCCTAGATACAAGACTATGAACTATTCTACTCTCCAATGTAGTAGCTAGCACCTAAATATTTTGTGTTGCTGTCTTTATCTGGCTATTCTTAGAAGCAGTTTATTGTTTGTGCAGAAGATTTCAGTTTATTTTGTATGCTGTGCTTGTGTGCGATCCTCCTAATATATTTCTTTCAAGTCTTTCATTTCCCCCTTTCGACAAAAACATTGCAGGAAACAACTTGGAGGAAAGCTAGGGAGTTCCTTGCAAAGTGAGTTGGGGGTGAATTTTGTTGGCGATCTATTGCAATTTTCAGAGCAAAAGCTACAAGAATATTATGGCATAAACACTGGGTAGTTGTCTGTTCTGCTTTATTACAACTTTTGAGTCTCTTCTGCTTTGCTTACTATAGAAAAAGCCAATCATGGTTTTATAAGCTGATTTTGTTCATTCAAATTTCAAATTTCTTGTAAATAGACTGATAATATTTTGCTTCCTTATTGGGAAGTTTTTCTTTTCATTTGTCTAATCATTTAGGCATTAACAAATTTAATTTACATCTGCTACTTTATCATTTTGTCATATTCTTCTTTGAACATTCTAATCTGGAGCACTGGTTCAACATTAGCATTTGTTTCTATCAGATGCTGTTGTAATTATGGATCCACTAGTTTTGATAGGTGCTTCTTTGTAATTTTTTTTCCCTGTTTGAAACCAACTTTAGCACCTGGCTGTGGAATATCGCAAGGGGAATTAGTGGTGAAGAAGTTGAAGGGCGCCTTCTTACCAAGAGTCATGGCTCTGGGAAGACATTTCCTGGTCCTCGAGCTTTGAAGACACTTCATTCTGTAAGTACTTCTTTTTCGTTCAGTTAGTGCTTGGCATTATTATTGGAGGCTTGCCACCATATCAAAGAATCCGCATCCAACTAATGAATTTTCTTTAGTACTGGAGTGCTTTTGATTGTGCCAATTTTTTTGTTCCTCTATTACTGTCCCTGTTTTCCTATGCTTTCTGTCTTTCAGACTTGTTATTTTTATTAACATGGCTTAGAAACACCTATTGGAAATCTAAAACTATGCATGTCATTGTTTGTTGTGTCCCTGCTTTGTTTACGGCTGACTGCACGCTGCAGGGTCCATTGGTGTCATTACTAACCTTTTGAACTTGGAAGCCAAAAAGTAGATCTACTTTGATTGAATAATTTTCTGTGAACATTGATAAATAAGTTAATCAAATAAATTTTGCTGCACATAGCGCTTTTCTTTTCCTTCACTCTGTCATTTGGATGACTGTCAGTGAGACCATATTATCTTATTTATGAGATTAAATTGTTTGAAGTGCTCACTACCTCTGCAAAGGAAAAACATAAAAGCCTCACATTTTTTGAACTGTGTTTCGTGGAATTTGTCTCTACCCCGAAAATCCATCACCATGCCTACGAGCCATTGTCATATCATTAAACTATTACTGGTAAAACCAAAAAGTTCGATTATTGGCTTTCATTTGGTAGCTTCCTTCGATTTTAGACACGAACTTGCTCGATTTTTAGTTACTGTATCTTGTAAAATATTTTTGCCTACCACAAGTTCCATTTTATTTATGGAGCTCAATTTGCCTGGTAGCATTTGGTTTTGGTAAGGTTTGGCTTATAATTTTGTGCAAATCCATTACAGGGATCCACGTGAATTCTGGTAATGCCACGTTAGAAATTTGGCGAAGTTGCTTTCCTGTTGGGGGCAAGTTAATTTACCAATCTGTTTGCTTTATTTTAGGTGCAACACTGGCTTAATCAACTCTGTGAGGAGCTGAGCGAACGTCTTCAATCTGACTTGGATCAGAATAGACGGATTGCCCGCACACTGACTCTTCATGCTAGAGCATACATGGTAGCTCCATATCTTTGCTTCAACCAATTCTGCCATGCATTACTATAGAAGTTGTTCTTTTGATGGGTACTTGATGCACCTCAATGTCATCCTTCAGTCCAGTGACTCAGATTCACATAAGAAGTTCCCTTCTAAATCTTGTCCCTTAAGATACGGGACTACCAAGATGCAAGAAGACGCAATGAACCTCTTTCAAGCTGGATTACGTGAATATTTGGGTCCCTTCGAGGTTAAGATGCAAGGAAATAAAAAAATTGGATGGGGAATCACAGGACTTTCTGTATCAGCAGGCAAAATATCTGATATACCATCTGTAAGTTGAGAAGTTTTTGGTCTATAAAGCTGATAAATTTATTTTAAGCTGGTATGCATGCTTTTGATGCCTGCGGATCTTTTAAATTATCTATTCCGTATCCTGTGGAGTCAGCACCAGTCTACATTATTAGTTCATAAGCAATTTTAGGTTAGGTTTACTTTTTGTTCTGGTGGGGCCTAAGGTTACATTTACTTGGTTTTCCTTTATTAACTAGGCAATCTATTTTGCCTCTAGTTTGAGAAATTTAGCCCCTTCATAGTCTGGTGAACATTGACTATCCTGACTACAGTTAGTCCAGAAATTTCTGGTGGATGGTAGTCAGATTTATGTGCTTCTTCACCACAGGTGACATTTGGGTGATGAATCCTCCCTTTTCATTTGAGAGGATGTCATCTTCGACTTTTCTGTGCAGTAACTGTCTGATCCTTGAATAAATAGAGTATTTCCCCCACCACTGCAGTCTGTACTTCTGTATTTTTAGGTTTATGCTAGATACATCAGTTTTCAGTTTTAAGGAAGTCCACTTAAAAGTCGCAGTTTTGCCTGATGTAATTAATGATAAACATTGTTCCAGGGAACATCTTCAATCATGAAATATTTCCAAGGTCACGATCGACTTTGCTCTCCGTCAAAGCTAGCAAAAGAAAAGTTTGAGCTAGAAGATCCCTGTTCATTTTCTGGTACTGTATGGCTAAAAAAGTACAGTTTTTTTTTTCTTTCATTCTATTTACCTGTTAAACTTCTTGATCAATCTGAATGTGCCTTGGCTTTTTGTTCAGAGAATGAAAGCAATTCGACTTTGGATATAATCGAACACACGAAACTACCAGAGGAGGAAGCCACTGTCAATAATGAATCCTCAGATTTGGAGTCAATGGAATGTAAAATGAGTACAAATTCACTAGAGGTATGCATAATCAATGTTCTCCTTTTCTTTTACAATTGACTTTGATGAAGATGATCGGGCATTATCTTGTTTGAGGAACAGAAATATGATACTTAAAACTGTCACCCCTTAAATCATGCAATCAATCTTTACCTTGTTGTAAAGGATGAAATAAGTCGAAATTCATATAGGATCCTACTGCGGGTTGAATTTGTGGGCAGTTGTGAGTTGAATGCGAACAGCATTTTAACAACTAGTGATTCCTATATGATGAATTAGGATGAGAAATTTACTGACTAACCTACTTTGATAATTAACTGCTATAATAGCTGTAAATCAAGAGCATCTGCTTCTCTGAGGCTAACAATAGTTGTTGACTGTAACATTTTTGCCTTCCGAAAATTCCAAGTCTGGCAGTTATAATTGGAAAACTGGGACCATTGTCTTTTTTCATATTACTTGATGTGCAGGTTCCATTTTACTCTTCAATGTCTTCATTGAAAAAAGCAGATTTCAGCCAGGAAACTCCATTGTCATTTTCAGGTACTTTCTTAGTACGTGGTGTCAGTCTCTTGTAATTCTTAGAATGCTTCTCTAGTATTACCCTGCGCAAGTATTTCAAGGCTTTGTATAATCTAGGAAGAGAATCCCATCTAGAACCAAAGCTGACTGAGCTGCAAAGTAAAGTTTCCAGCAAAGAATCTACGTTTGAGTCTGGAAGACCTTCTTCAGAGCAACAAGTGAAAAGAAACGCACTGAGAGACAAGGTTCTTTCATGCACTTCCACTCCCTGAGTCATTTCTTTAATATATAATAATGATATTGGTGGAACCCATCTGATATGATTGCAAGGGATTTCTATTTCAGACTGTCAATTTATTTTACATACTTCACTGTGGTGTAGAATCAAGAAACTTCATCTAATGTCGTGAGACCTTGGTTTTGATTGTTCAATAATGCATTTTGCAGTCTCTTTCTTTTGGTGCTTGAGTGTAGGATTAAAAAATCGAAATATGGAAATGAAAATTCTACTACTAAGGTCATGTTCATGCGTGCTCTATAATACTATCACACAAGTATGCTGAAGTTCATACATGCATATGAACCCGAGATCTGTTACTCATGACACAATTGATGTGTTAATTGTTCTGTATTCTGATGATTTAAATGTCAACCAATTATGCCCATATCTTTTCTTGGTAATTCTTCTTTTGCACAGTCCTACTCACCTTTCCATGCTACCTTTGTTGACCTCTGTTTCTTTCATCTCTCAGTTGGACTAATTTGGTAAATTGTATTAAGCATTTTCGATAACTGAAGTTAATGCACGTTGAGAATGGATAAAGAATTGTTTTTACCATATAGAGGGAAAATGATAACTTGAAAATTATCTTTTTGATTTCTGTAATATATAGTGCACAGTGACTGGAGATGCATGGTGCTTAATGACTTGTGACATGGAGAAATGCAGTGATTTAGTTTTACTATGGGATGCTACCTTCCCTTGTCTGATGAACAGTAACATGTAGAAATCGCTCCTGGGCATTTTATATTTGCAATCCCAACATTTAGTCACACGATAATCTAAGGCAGATGATTTAATGGATTTTAACTCCTTAGTGTATGTCATGGTATGCTGTGGCAGGGAACGCCTTCACTCTTGAGATTTTTCAGGAGGGTTGATCCTTCTTGCTCAATCCAGAGTCAAGTCCTTGCCCAATCTTCTGACAATACCAATATACGTTCCTCTTTAGGTAAAATTAGATCCATGTCCATTCATCTAGACAAAGTCATGTCAAGCTCTTCAGAAGGTTTTTCTTTTAACAGAAAACAGCAATTCTATTCATGGGGATAGCTTGAGGGAAGATGTACAAAGAAGGGACATGTGGCAATACAATGTTGATGAGATTGATCCCTCTGTAATTGACGAACTGCCTTCAGAAATCCAAGAAGAAGTCCGTGCCTGGCTTCGTCCTCAGAAGCGGCAAGCTAACTCAGCTAGACGGAGCGTTGGCATTGCCGACTATTTTTCTCGAAATAAGAAGTTGTAACCTCTGAAGAAATGTCTTGTACATAGTGTAGCATATGCTGATGCTCATTTTATTCATTATCCTCTTCCGTGTACATTCTTTAATTACCGTTCTCTTCGAGTCTTTCTGTAAATGCACTAGCATTCAATCATTCACTCAACTAAAACTCATTATTTATTGTGGTGGCTATTGAGGATAATCATTCATTTTCAGGTCGGACCCGACGAGGAAATTCCAAGATTTGCAAAGAATATAATAGGCTACACTTATATTTTCGTGGCTGCTCGATTGCATTCACAATTACAACATGTTACCCGTTGCAAAATTGTGCACAACTTAAGTTTCATAAACACAGCTCACCGAGTCACGTAATGTACCGCATTTGACAATCGGTTATGCCCATATGCGCTCGATTTTGTGACAGTTAGATGCCTATGATATTCACGACTTGATGGAGAGAAGTCGGCATTTCATTTATTAGCTAGAATGAAAGTTGATTCGAAAACCTAAAAGAACATCGTCAAATGCTATGATTCCACAATTGAATGCGGTGGTTCCGGTAATATCGACGGAAATGAGGGAGGCTGGTACCCACAGAGTTCCTCCTAAGTAACCCGGTTTCGCTTCGAAAGATTTCCGGCAAACCAGAAGAGAAAACCAAAATGGGCATCATTGAGGGAAAGAAAAATTGCACGGGACGCGGAGAGCTCACAGTCTTCAAGGTCGGTCGTCGGCTGGCTGGGGTATAGTGTCGGTACAAGTACCAGGATGTGGAGACTTGCTGGTGGAGTCCTAGATTTTGGATTTTCTATCTCTAACGAAGTGGCCAAAAAACCACATCCTGTTTTGAGTCCTGAAAGGCAGAGATACCACCGGCTCTCAGTCCCTGGTTTTTGGCTCCATGTTTTTATCTTTAACTTTTTTCCTTCTTTGGTATATATTGACTCCAACGCGATCCTTCTTCAACATCGGTTGATCCACCATCCCCCTGTTCCCTTCCTTCTTCCCTTCTGTTTCTCCTCCCTCAGTTGAAATATTTAAAAATCACCCCCCCCCTTTTTTCCTTTGCTGGGAAGCCTTTAAAAAATGAGAAGTTGCATTCCTGGGGAGTGATTATCTCTGTACATTTCTCTCTCTCTCTCTCTCTCTCTCTCTGGGATTGGAGTGGACGCCATGCTGTGGTCATAGTAAATGAAGAATCTCAATCCCATCCGCCTGTCATGACGAATGCGTAGGTGAAGCCAACTTTGCCGTGGATGGTCGATTTGTCCGAAGCGAATTGCAGGGAAAGTCGTCTCCTTTTCAGCTCCTTCGGCTTCTCCGCCATCTGGGTATGCCCCTAATCTCCCCGTTTTCTTTCTGTCTAATCAAGATTCGAATCAGAATACATTTCTTTGCCTGATCATATGCCTTTTCTGCCCGACAAGATCGGATGCTTCTCAATTTGCATCTCTTTTATGATGTTGATCTAGCTGAGGATGCCCGCATTCAGTGATCTAGGAACTAATATGGGCCGTTCCAGTGGTTGTGCCAAAAGTCAATCGACTGTGCATCCTGTTGATTGTGATGCCTCAGTACTGATCGCCATTTTGGCCGGATGGTAGACAGTTTTTGACTCGAAGATTAAGCATTGTGTGTTTTCAATGAGTTCACCGTCTTCTCAATGCTTCATTTGTTGGTCATATCACTTTACAAGATTTGTTCTTTCGGAGCAAATATATTCAGCTGACAAAAGTGCACTTTCTTATGAATCTTACCTGTTGGTATGGATTCTGTGATGACTCAACAAAATTTTGTTGTTTAAGCAGATGGCAATTTGTATTTCATTCCCTGCACTCGTCTTCGTAAATCATATTTTCAGTTTTAAAGCAATCTTTTTAGTTTGCTGCTTGCTGTCTTAGGAGATAGTGAAGTTCTTGTTGGGATGGTGAGTAGATCATTTCTTGGGATGTATGACTAGAACTTAAGTGCCTAGGATTCCTGAGTTATCAGCATTGGTGCTGTCTTAAAAAATTTAGCCACCGAGTTTTTGCTCGGTGTTTCATGCCTCTGTTGGGAAAGCTAGTGTTAGTAGCTCCATTTGCCGGTGCCATCGTATTTAATTTTTATAGATGTTTGAAGGAAGATAAGAACTCCCTTTTCTCAAAATGTGGATTCTTCACGATAAATATGTAGTATATGTGTCAATTAATTCCATTAGCTTGAAGGATGTTTCTGGGTCGTGTCTTTACTTTGACCATGTAATTTTCCAGAGCCAGTTACCTATGCACGTCCTATTTTCTGAGCTCATGATGAGATACCGAGCGATCTGTGATGGTTGCAACATTATCATTTTCTTTTCCTGGTTTACTTAAGTAGAAGCAGGTCATCCAATTGCCTAGCTTTATGTCTTTTAACTCATAATTTGTTCTGGTTTCTTTCTCTCATTGTAAGGATGCATTGATAGGCTTCCTCTTTTCTGACAATCTAATTTAGCCACCGAGTTTTTGGTAAATGCTCATTATTTATCTAACTTTACAACTGCACACACAACACATGGGCATGCTCAGTGAACTAGGGAGGATGTTGGGGATCAAAATCATCAAATCCAAGCCAAATTCAAGGAAGGACTGTCCGTTCTGCTGGGTTAACCTTTGTCATTAACATTTTCCAAGCTGAATCCCTCAGTGTCATGTTGTAGATTGAATGCTTGAGCAATAAGCATGGAAAACTTAGGCCTTAAATCTTCCTTTGCAATTATCATGCTGAAAACAATTGGAAAAGTCTCTTGCATATATTGTGTATGACACTGATATCTGCGAGACTAATATTTAAACCCTTTGAATCAACCCCTCTAGCTGTGTGTAGAGATCATTTATCTCTTGTGCACAACATAATTCACGAGCTTGAATGTAATTCTAACATATTGACATTACCTTTGTATGTTTAATAGATCTAAGATTGGAAATTGGTGTTAGTGTTCCTTTACTTACTGATTAATCCAACTCATCCTTTTTTGCAGATGTGTGGGGACTCAAGTTACTTTAACAGTTGGTCGTCCAAATTTATTGTGGTGGACTCCAGAATTTACTCTTAAGGCCTTATCCTCCCGATTGAGAATCTGCAAATGAAAATCCTATCCAAATTACGATGCATCACTGTAGATGTCACTGGCACACTCATGGCCTACAAAGGGGAGCTTGGTGACTATTACTGCATGGCTGCCAAATCAGTCGGTCTTCCATGTCCCGACTATAAACGCGTCCATGAGGGCTTTAAACTTGCATATACAGAAATGGCAAAAAAATATCCATGCTTTGGATATGCTGCCAAAATGCCAAACATTGTATGGTGGAAAACTTGTGTGAGAAATTCATTTGTCCAGGTAAGATAGCCAAGCCTATGAAATGGAGCCCTGTGAGTTGCTTGCTTAATGCAGCTAGACTACTATTTTCTTTTGCATGTCTGAGTATGTAATCCTGGTTCCAGGTTTATCTTATTAAATGTATGAAGCTGTACAGTTATTTGTTGATAACTTAAAATGGTTAATATATCGAAGTGCTGTAACTGTCATTCTGATTGCAACATTTCGTAATTTTAGTACTGCAAGTTGAAGAATTCTGCTAATAGCTTGAGAGTTCTATTTACTTCTCAAAATCCTATGCCTGGATGTGTTACTAATCTTAATTTTTTTGCTAACAGGCAGGTTATGAGTATGATGAAGAGACATTTGAGAAGATATTTAGACGCATATATGCATCTTTCGGTTCAGCTGCACCTTACACCGTCTTTCCAGACTCCCAACCATTCTTGAGGTGGCTGCGTCAGCAAGGCCTTAAAGTTGGAATTGTGAGCAATGCAGAGTACCGGTACAAGGATGTGATTCTTCCAGCCTTGGGATTGAACCAGGTAGACAGACTATTGTTAGATTACCAACATATAATCGTGGTTTCAATGTTGGCAGTTCAGCTTTACCCCGTGATAAGCCTGAATTTATGATTTGCTGGGCACACAAATGCTCCTGTAGGATATCATTCTTTTCCTATCTCAGCATTGGATAAGTTAATTTAGCTTGCTTTTTCTTGACAGTGCATTTCATGCACAATATAATTGGTCATGTAGATTCAAGTACATGTAGTGTGATAATTTTGTGCGTATCTTTGGCTTAACTTTGTAATGTCATGCATATGCACGCAATCATATATTTGAGTTGCTTATTGGCACAGAAAATCGTGATAGAGTAGTGCATTTTCAAAACCATTGAGTAAAGAGGGTGAACTGCTATTCCAGGGGTCCGAGTGGGACTTTGGTGTATTCTCAGGGCTAGAGGGTGTGGAGAAACCGGACCCTAGAATTTATGAGATTGCCCTTGAGAGGGCTGGAAATATTGCACCAGAAGAAGTGCTGCACATAGGAGACAGCATGCGCAAAGACTATGTGCCCGCAAGGAGCGTGGGAATGCATGCATTGTTGTTAGACAGGTTCAAGACGTCTGATGCCAAGGAATGGAGGAAATCCGGTGCAGTTGTGCTTCCTGACCTGGTGGCTGCACAAGATTGGTTGTCCAGGGATGAGCAAGTTCCATCGTAGTTTCCTCCTATTCTTTGCAAAGAGACTCTTGTTGTTTAAATATCCATCTCTGTTACTGGTTGGCTGGAGGTGCCGTCCCTAAATTCTTTTGTCACCTTCTGCAGCTTACAGTCTCAAGGAACAATTTATTGAGCTTGATTTCGATGAACCTTGTGTAACAGAGGAAATTACATGAGATTCCATTCTGGCCATTTTCTTTTTTTTTTTTTTACATCACGAAACTTTGTGCACTGATTGGTATCTCACAAGGGCAGACTATAATCTTGTCCTAAAAAATTGTCTCTTGTTCAATGGAAGTCAGCAAAGGATAATAAACTTACAGTCGCTGTGAAGATAAAAATTTATGCAAAATCAACCGTTTGGGAAGAACACACTTGATCTGACCATAAATCATCTCTCAGGCTTAATGTCCAACTTGTAGTCTATGCTTGGAGATGACGCAAGATATGTGCTGGTTGGTGCCATGCTGATGGCGTGTTTGCTTTGCTAGTGGTAAGATTACTTTGGAGGGGCTTGTCAACGGAAGGGAGGGAAACGTGGTCAAATCTCTTGACTTCACAGAGCAAACTTCCTTGCCAGGTATGTAGTTTAGTTTGGCGTCATCCTTGCCATGCGTTGGGACACTTCCCAAATTTTATATTCAATGGACTTGTCCTATTGTGCATTTTTTAAGTAAACATACAGCTCAAATGGTCAATTACTTGTGTGGTCACTCAAAATATTCCTTTTAGGAGCTTAGCCCCCACGTACAACAGGCATGATCATTATAAAATGATATTAGAGCAAGACCCTCTCTAAGAGATATGCGATTCGTAAATGGTCTAGGCCTACAGACAATCTAATGAGGGCGATGACCCTCTCTAAGAGATATGCGATTCATAAATGGTCTAGGCCTATAGACAAACTAACGAGGGTGAGGAGTGATCCCAGAGCAAAAAGATAAAGTGCAATGACTGCACTAGTAACTTGGTCTGGTCCTTGCTCCTTTGTTTCGACTTTGCTTCGCCAGAATTTACTTTCATCACTTGGCTTTGTTTACTTGGTGTTCGAGCGGGAAGAGACAAAAGGCGCTTTCCTAGTCTATTGTCGGTTTCTTTTCTTTTTCCCCGGGAGAGAAGATGAGGTTGTTGAGAGCCATTCTAATGAACTTTATCAGGGAGCTGGAATAAATTTGAGAATAAGATGATTTGGGTGATGTACACCGAGGACTTTGGAGTTCTCGAAGGACAAAATCGCCATCGTTGTCGTCGTTGTCGAAACTCAGGGCTGAGACTGGACGTTGAGTTTGGGCAACTTGCCATTAAAGGCAGTCCAGCCCCAGGGAAGGTTTTAACGCCTTCCGCTGCATGGTCCTCGGGTAGCCTCGAATTGAATCGGTCAGCATCCGAAACACCGTGGTTGCCCACCTACCGTTACCCCGGTAGCTGCAGCCCCCTCGTTGACCCTGGTTTTTCTCCCTGGGCCAAGGGATACGGGGACCCCCACGTGGGGACT
This sequence comes from Eucalyptus paniculata subsp. matutina, assembly GCA_017140255.1. Lineage (NCBI taxonomy): Eukaryota > Viridiplantae > Streptophyta > Magnoliopsida > Myrtales > Myrtaceae > Eucalyptus > Eucalyptus paniculata. The sequence continues at coordinate 752,857 of CM029438.1, read as the reverse complement.
CTCACCCCTGGGAGGTTCTCCCTCGAGTGGGGGGGTCTCCCCTTGAGTCTTTTAAGGTCTTACTCAGGATCAAAATTTGAGAATAAGATGATTTGGGTGATGTACACCGAAGACTTTGGAGTTCTCGAAGGACAAAATCGCCATCGTTGTCATCGTTGTCGACAAAAAGTCCGCGTGGCGGGACAATTAGCCTTCCCGATCAAAGGCGAAATATTGGAGGAGCCGGGCGGTCAGTTGATATACCTCTCTTTCCAAGTTAGACTGATTGCCAAAAGCCAAATTTCTACGGATCCGTGGTCCCCTGGAAGAAAAATGCCCAGCACCAGCACCACTCTTCTCCCTAAATCATTTGACAAAAAGGATTCGACAATTTCTGACTCCATCCATGGAGCGCACAATCGGGTTCACATCATCTACTTGCAAATACAGGAACACTCATTTATCTTTAAAGGCTAAAAAGGAATTTGACATGAACCCATAATCTCATTAAAGGTTGGAAAAGTATACTAAAAGTTTTGAATTTGTACGGCACTCAATCTAGTGTCACAACTTTTGGATCATGCATCTAAGCTCCTTAATTTTGATTTTTGTTCATTGAAGTTACTCGCCAAAAATATCAACGTGATGTTAATGTAATGATAAAATCACTTCCATGTGCTTTTAAGAAAAAGAAAAAAATTAGCACCACATCAACGTCAGCGAGCAAATGATCAGTTTAAGTTAGATAAAAGAAGTTAAAGGACTTAAATGAGCAATCAAGAAATTGTGGTATTACACTGAGTGCCATGAAGATTTTGAACTTCTGCTTTTAACTTTTCCCGTCTAGGAATCTTCATATCGATGAGAAAAATTAGGAAAACTGTCATAATTCAAGATGAGAAAAATCATTCACTTGCTGTCCATGAACTAGTAGACTTTCCAACAGGGGGGCGCTTACTAACCAAAGTGATAAGCTATGATACGTAGCTGTGGCTGCGAGACTGGGAGGGGAATAAAGAAAGTGGGGAAACGTTTTGGCTTGTTCGCTGCAACTTGCAAGTTGATGAAGCGTCTCTAGTCGATTTGATACCGAGGGAATCTTTCGCCGTCTGTTACGATAGGAAAGAATCTCTCACAAGACAACGGGAGTATGCATTATTATATCCAGAATATGGACATTTCACTAGGCAACGATCAGAAAAATCCTGCTTGACTGTTGTTAGTCATACCTTCCCAGCCTTTGTCGTCGACAAAAAGGTCAAGACGAGACGAGTAGTGATTGGATGAATGAACGTGGAGTATCAGACACTTGACGGCATCTTCTCCTACAAATAATGGCGCGTCTATCCAGGAGTGGCCAGTAGAGCTTCCAACTAGTATCTCAAACTTCCATCTCAAGAACTCAGTCTAGAGAAACCATGAAAAGTTCTAGCGAAGAACCATCCAGTGATCAGGTTGGAGGAAGAAGTTACTGGAGATGGAGCAAGCAAGATTTCTTCCCAGAAGAATCATTTAAAAGTTGGGGATCCTACAGATCCGCATTGCGGCAGACGTGGTTCCGGCTGAAGGATAGGATCAAAAGTAGGTCGGATGATATCACCGAAATCGGGGAGCTCCGGAAACGGAGCGAGAACGACATGAAACGTTGCCTAAACTGGTGGGATCTCACATGGTTTGGATTCGGGTCGGTCATCGGAGCAGGCATTTTCGTGCTCACTGGTCAAGAAGCTCATAAACATGCTGGACCGGCCATCGTCCTGTCATATGTCGCATCGGGTGTGTCTGCTATGCTTTCAGTCTTCTGCTACACAGAATTTGCAGTAGAAATTCCCGTGGCCGGTGGATCTTTTGCTTACTTGAGAGTAGAACTAGGGGATTTCGCTGCCTTCATAACAGCAGGGAACATACTCCTGGAAAGCATTGTTGGGACTGCAGCAGTTGCCAGGGCTTGGACTTCCTACTTCACAAGCTTACTGAACCGTCCCTCCAACTCGTTACGCATACATACGAGTCTTCACGATGGTTACAATCTCCTGGACCCAATTGCTGTTGCTGTTCTGGCTATTGCCGCCACAATTGCAATGATCAGCACAAGGCACGCTTCCTCCATCAACTGGATAGCATCTGCAATCAACACCGTGGTAATTTTGTTCGTCATAATTGCAGGTTTTATTCATGCAGACACTTCTAATTTGACGCCTTTTATGCCTTACGGAGTTAAAGGGGTCTTCCAAGCAGCGGCTATTGTATATTTTGCATATGGTGGATTTGATAACATAGCCACCATGGCCGAGGAAACAAAGAACCCATCGAAAGATATACCGCTAGGACTGCTCGGTTCAATGTCAATCATCATGGTGATATACTGCTTGATGGCTCTCGCGCTTAGCATGATGCAGAAGTACACAGAAATAGACGAGAACGCAGCCTATTCTCTGGCTTTTCAAAGTGTGGGAATGAAGTGGGCAAAGTATCTGGTAGCTCTCGGTGCTCTCAAGGGCATGACGACAGTTCTTCTCGTCGGGGCGCTTGGCCAAGCACGGTACACCACTCATATCGCGCGAGCCCACATGATCCCACCGTGGTTCGCCCTTGTCCACCCGAAAACTGGAACTCCCATCAACGCAACCCTTCTGATTACAATCTCAAGTGCTGTCATCGCTTTCTTCTCCAGCCTGGACGTACTTGCAAGCTTGTTATCTGTAAGCACGCTGTTCATTTTCATGATGATGGCAGTCGCTCTTCTCGTGAGGAGGTACTATGTACGAGACCAAACACCTCCACAGAACCTGTCGATGCTGGTTGCTTTCTTGCTCATAATTGTGGCTTCCTCTATGGGGACTTCAGCTTACTGGGGATTGAACCCAAAAGGCTGGATTGGGTATTGCGTAACTGTACCACTTTGGTTCTTGGGCACTTCTGGGATTTACTATTTCCTGCCACAGCAGAGGACGCCAAAATTTTGGGGAGTTCCGCTCGTCCCATGGCTTCCATCACTGTCTATAGCAACGAATTTGTTTCTAATGGGGTCATTGGGTGCCGAGGCTTTCGTACGATTCGGGATATGCACCGTAGTGATGCTCCTTTACTATCTTCTTGTCGGAGTCCATGCGACCTATGACGTGGCACATCCGCCACGGCAACCCGAAGAGAAACTTCAGCAGGCTGAGAATGAAGACGATGGCAAGAGCAAGACACCGGAGGTGCATGTTTCTTTCCACCAATCCATCCTGAACTTGGTGGTTAAATTCTACTGCGGTTGTGACGATACTGTAGGGGAGGTCCCTTAAAGGTCTCACACTTTCAAGCTCTAAATATGTATCCGCCGTTTAGGCTTACAATAATATTATGAAGAAAGTTCAGCAAGTTCTAGATAATTAATAGCAAGAATCTGTCTCTTCTTTGCCAGAAATAACAAAGTTAATAGTATTTTTGCCATTTCGTCTCCATAACATCACCTGCTTTCAATTTGCAGCTGCCTTTCGAGCAAATTTTCTTCAGTCGGTGAGAAGCTTATCTGTACTCATTTCACGGAGAATACCCAAAATAAGCGCAGGAGACGCGTACAAATGAAACGCTAAGTTCAAATCAAACGATCGATTGATCTCAAAAGTATTATTGTACTGAGCTTTGGACCATCTATTTACATTCGGTCATAATATAAGAACTACGATGCACAATGACAACTGTCACGTTCCACCATCGCCCCAGCATGTTCTGGGTTTTACTGATACTATAGGAAACCCCAGTTGCTCCATTAAATCACTCAGCACACCAACACTTGACTAAGCCGCATTTCCATCGTTTACCTGTTCCTTGTGATGGATGCAAACCGATATGCCAAGTCTGTAAACACAGAACGAATCCAAATGCTTCCACTGAGATTTGCCCCTTTGTTGGACTATATGCCTGCTGGCTCCTGAAGTGGATTTTGTAACTGATGAAAGCATGAAAATTGACTTGGAATTACGAGAGAAAATTTAATTTGGATTAGCAACATGTTTCTGGTAACCACACAAGATAATCAACATCTGTAATTCAGCTGAGTTTGTGATGCATGTCCAACCAATCTATACTGGAGGTTGAAAGTAAGACTTAACCTAACTTAATCACTATTCCGAAGGCTGAGATACCAGCACTCTAGAATCGATGGTGCTTAGCACCAGACAAACTGATGAACAATGGCTGATTTTAATGGGATAAAGTCACATAGACAAAGTTAAATTATGACTCAAATACTATTAAATGACATGTCCCATTCATTTCGCCAAAACATCTTCATTACAAAAGGGGAAGAAAAAAGAGAGCTAGATAAACAGAATATCAACCGCCAAAAATACAATTCTAACTGACAATGAGTCAAAATGTGCACAAATAATGTGAGTATCCCAGTTTCATTTGCTGCGCTTCACAGCACGTCTTCCTTGGCCCTTCTTGGGTGGTCCCTTCCCACGCCGCTTCAACATTTCAAGCTTTGATAAGCGCCTGGAAAAGAGTTCAGGGAAAAAAAATGTCAGATAGTACAATACATAGTGCATAATTATACAAAAATCATCATTATCTTGCGTGAGGAGTAGACTTCAAAATCAGAAGTCATCCTAGCTAGCAAGCTTGCTCCAGTAGACAGAATGAAAAACAGTTTATACAGTGAAGAAAATAAGCTAGGGATGATCTAATATCGTAAAATGCAAGTGATCCCATTATTGTTTTCTTCTCTCTTTTTTTTCTTCCACTGACTAGAGGCAAAAATATCACTGGCCACAGATAATTTCAGCACAGCACCAATTCAGCAGCCAGGATCCCCCCTCAAACACTTGGCAGAAAAACCAAAGAAAACTGCACTGACCCTGGAACCTTCCTTTTGTACTGGAGATATCCCTACTTGCAGCATACGATTAGGCTCAGAAAGAACTCAAAAAGAATATGGGCCAAAACTTCCATTTGAACTTGCAATAGAAATGCAGACTGAACACCAAACACAGATACTGCAAACAGTTGAAATCTCATCTTACATTATTTATCCTGTAACAAAGCAACAGAGTTTTACACAATAGGCATCCCCTTGATGCCACATTGATAGTTAGAAAGTTGGTCCAGGACAATAGCAGAAGAGATGGATCGAGCACACATTTAACAGCAGAAATTAAGCTTGTACATGGAGCCAACTGGCAGTGATAACTGTATTAATTGCCTATTCAACTGAGGTGGAGAAAGTAGATTAAAATTCTCGCACTACCATTCCCATCATCCCAGGCTAACTCCTTGGTTACTGCACAATGTACATGATTTCTTGGATTTTCTTCGTCGTGCACTTGAGATCCTCACATTCAGTAACCTATCTCACGTTTGTTCCCTCTAAATATATAATTGCATCAAAGGAGGAACCCTCCTCCTTCACTAGGTAACAGAACCATTCTTTCAGGCAACAATCCAATCTTTAAAAGGCCAAATTCAGTGAAAACAGACACCACAAAATCCGGCATGCTCCGCCACATAAACATACAGATGCATATCTCGTTATGTCCGCTAACGAGAGAGAGAGAGAGAGAGAGAGAGAGAGAGAGAGGATTACTCTTGTTCTTGACGGGCCATGACGAGAGGGTCGTCCTTCTTGATGTCATAGGGGTACCACTGCGCGACTTTCTCGCCAAAGAGCTTCTGCCTGAGAAGCTTGTGTGGAGATCGCTGCCCCGTGGGATTCAGGATGTGCCCGAATATCCTCCCCTTCGCCTCCGCCACCCCCGTCGTCACCGCCGCCGAAATTAAGCTCCTCAGCCCACCGCCGCCACTCATCCTCCCTCACTCCCCCCCTCTGAGAACCAATGCAATCACAAGCAAACGCATAAGCAAGAAAGCCATCTCCTTTACCCACTTGGGAAGCAGTAAAAAACAGGAACGATGAGAAAGAGCAACGGAGAAGGGAGATGAGAAGAACCTCTCGACTTCTGCACCTAGAGACCCCGTCCCCCCCGTCGAGTCGGAGGAAGTCGAGCACTGGCTCCGTCAGTTTCAGCGAAAACAGAGAGAGAAATGGGAAGAGAGATGTTTAGGTTTTGCTGTGAAAGAGAAGAGGAAGACGACGACACAGCTGATTGGGCTGGGCCTTTCATGGGCTAATGGGCCCTCGAGGGCTGGAGCTTGTTGTCTGTAGTACTCCAATCTCTTCAATTGGCTCGAAAACAATTTTTGGGCCAAGGAAAGTTCGCTACCCAATACTTAAAATTGCATCTCGATATATTCAAGGAAAAGTCATTCCCGTTGACTTGATTTTCGTGAGTAGTAAGTGCAAAAATCAAGTCAATGAAAATATCGGAGAAAAACCCTCTGTCCAATCAAAATTTGGTCAAATCTGTCTGAAAAACAAATGAATATGATTTTTCAAAAATAATTTTGATTTAACAAGTCACAAACACCAAAAACAGTGTCACTAACACATGGACGCAAAAATTCTTAAAAATGATATCTTTTATGTCCTTCTTCCCATTGACTCTATGTTTTTATTTTATAAAGTCCATGACTGTATACTTAAAATTGCATGAAAATATTTTTAAGAAAAATTCCCTTTCCTATTGACTCTATTTTTATACTTACGGAAGGCAAGTAAGCTAATACTTAATATCACATCTCGATATGTTCAAGAAAAATTTATTCTCTCACTAACTCAATTTTTGCACCTATAGGCTTTACGTCGATGCAACAATATATATTCAAAAAAATCCATTCTCGCATTGACTCAATTTTTGCACATACAGGCTTTTTGTAGGTAAAATCCAGTTAATAGAATACCAAATGAAAAATTTATGTCCAATCAAAGTTTGGTCAAATTTGTCTAAAATACACATGAAAATGATTTTTAAAATGTTACCCAATTTAATGAAGTCAAAACATTGTGTCTCGATTTTATACAATCTTTTCAGTTGTATAAAGAAGAACTGGTTATATATGCTAAGGCATCGCTAATAACAGCTTTGTTTGAATACATAAAAGCACTATGAACAAGTTTAATTTAATGATGTTTCCTTCTATCATTAAACTATCTCTTTATATTTCTGTGCGGCATTCAATTTGCTTAAAAATTCATAAAGTTCAAAAATACCTCCAATGCATCTGCCGTTGTTGTTACCATATCATATGTAATCTCTTTACAAATTTTATCCAAGAAGAATATTACGTTTGTTAGCTTCCAGCATACTAGAAGAGTTCCAATCTCTTCACGTCTAGGAATCATATGCCTTAGGCCAACCTTAATAGTATGTTTAAGAGCACTCAAATTACTCAAAGCAAAAATTTGGATTATGGAATCAGTGTCGACACCATGTCTCACACTATGATTTGCTTTAACTGAAAACTAACCATGTCTTTGCTAGGAGGCACTGAACATCCACATAAGTATATGACCTCCCAAGCACTAATTAAGTAATGCCTGAAATAGTTAAAACTTGGCAATTTAGCTAAAGATGAAATCAATCAAGCAAAACAATATTTAAACTTATCAGGCAAGATAGAGTTTACATCTTTCTAGATTATTCCGCATTTGATTTAACTTGAACAAAAAGCTCATCATTAACCTCATATCTCTTTAGTGTTTTCTTGTACAATTTCCTCACTAGTTGAAACCACTCATATAAGCTTGTCAGAGAGTGTCTATCGCGTTGCCCATGTACTTCAGGATTACCTTGAAGAGCTTCATCGTTGGGGAAATTGATATCTTTTACGCCCTTCTTCCCATTGACTCTATTTTTGTACCTATAAAAGTCCATGATCCAATATTTTTGGTGGAGAGAGTCTATCGGCTAAATCAATGCCTCCGTATTGCAGAAAGCTTGTAGGTGCGAAAATTGAGTAAAGAGAAAATGAATTTTTATTGAATATATCGAGCTATGATTTTAAGCATTGGATCACTAGCTTTTCGTAGGTATAAAAAAAGAGTTATTAGGAAAAATGATTTTTTCTTGAAAATATTCTCATGCGATTGAAAGTATTAGGTTACGGACGTTGTGTAGGTATAAAAATAGAGTCAATGGAAAGAAAGATGTTTTCCCTAGAGACGAAGCTCTTCAAGATAATCCGGAAGTACACAGTCGTCAATTCAGTCAATAAACTCTATCCACCAAGCATATTTGAGCATATTGAACTAGTGAGGAAAATGAGCTTTTGCTCAAGTTAAATCAAACATAATATTCTTCTAGGATGAAAAGCATAAGTTACTGGACGTTGGGAGATTGAAGCTCTTCTAATAGGTCATAAGTTAACAACCTAAACCTTTAAAAAGATTACATATGATATAGCAATAAGAGATTACATATGATAGCTCCATGATAAGCTAGTCCAAGGCATACAATTCCCAGACGTTAGGAGATTGAAGCTCTTCTAATAGGCCAGAAGTTAACAACCAAAACCTTTAAAGAGATTACATATGATATGGCAATAATAGTGGTTGATGTATTAAAGGTACTTTCGAACTTTATGAATTTTTTAGCAAATTGAATGCTGTACAGAAATATAAAAAGACAGTCTGATGATAGGAGAAACATCACTGAACTGAATTTTTTGTAGTTTTCTTATACATATAATTCAGACATGGTTGTTATTGGCATTACCCTAGCCTCTGTAATTAATACTTCTCTTTATTATGGTTATATAAAATCAAGACATGATGTTTTGAATTCATCAAGTTGGGATTTTTTTTTTTAAAATTCATTTTAATGTGCTCTTTAAACAAATTTGGTCAAACTTTGATTGGATATAAGTTTTCCATATGATATTTTATTGACTCAATTTTCGCACATACTGTCTTTGCACCTATAGTCGCACCTACGGAAAGCTTGTAGGTGCAAAAATTGAGTTAATGAGAAAATGAATTTTTCTCATTAAGGATCAGTTCACTAACTTTATGTATATATAAAAATAGAAGCAATAATAAAATGGATTTTTCTTGAAAATATTTCATGCGAGTTTAAGTTATTGGATCATGGACTTTTTTAGTACAAAAATAGAGTCAATGGGAAGGAGGATGTGAAAAATATTAATTTCCCCATCAACGAAGCTCTTCAAGATAATTGTGAAGTACACGGATGTTGATTTAGCCAATAGACTCTTGCCAAACTTATATGAGTAGATTAAGCTAGTGAGAAAATTGTTTAAAAAAAGGATGAAGAGATCTGATGATGAGCTTTTTCCTCAAGTTCGATCAAGCATGGAATAATCCTGAAAGGTGTAAATTCCATCCTTCCTGACAAGTTTAATTTTTATTTTGCTTGATTGATTTTACATTGAGCTAAATTGCCAAGTTTTAACTATTTCAGACAATACTTATTAGTGCAGGAGCTTATATACTTATGTGCATGTTTAATACTCCTAGTAAGGACATGGTTGATTTTCAGTTAGAGTATGTCTATAATGTGAGACATGATGTCAGCATTGATTATAGAATCCAAATTCTTTCATTCAAAACATTCAACATTTTCGAATGCTTTTAAACATACTATTAAGGCTAGTCCAAGGCATATAATTTCCGGATGTAAGGAGATTGAAGCTCTTCTAATAGACCGAAATTAACAACCATAATATTTTCTTGGACGAAACTTTTAAAACGATTACATATGATATGGCAATAATAGTGGCTGATGTATCAAATGTACTCTCAAACCTTATGAATTTTTTAGCAAATTGAATCCCGCATAGAAATATAAAGAGATAGTTTGATGATAGGAGGAAACATCATTGAACTAAGCTTTTTCGTAGTTTTCTTATACATAAAATTCAAACATGGTTGTTATTGGCATTGGCCTAGTGTCATTAATTCTATAAAAAACATGGTTATGATGTTTTTGAATTCATAAGTTAAGAATTTTTTTCTAAAAAAACATTTTAATTTGTTCTTTAAACAAATTTGGCCAAAGTTTGATTAGACATAAAGTTTTCCATCATATTTTATTGACTCAATTCTCACACCTACTATCTTTGCACCTATTGTCGCACCTACAGAAAGCTTGTAGGTGCAAAAATTGAGTTAATGAGAAAATGAATTTTTCTTCAATATAATGAAATGTGATTTTAAGCATTAATTCACTAGCTTTATGTATGTATAAAAATAAAGTCAATTAAAAAATGGGATTTTTTTTTTTTTTAAAATATCTTCATACAAGTTTAAGTATCGGATCATGGACTTTTTGTAGTACAAAAATAGAGTCAATTAAAAGAAGGATGTAAAAAATATCAATTACAAAAGCTCTTCAAAATAATTGTGAAGTACGCAAGTGTTGATTTAGCCAATAGACTCTCTTTACCAAGCTCATATGAGCAAATTAGGCTAGTGAGCAAATTGTATATAAAAAAAAAAAACGGTAAAGAGATTTGAACTGAATGATGAGCTTTTTGCTCAAGTTAAGTCAAACATGGAATCATCTTGAAAGGTGTAAACTCCATCCTCCCTGACAAGTTGGAATTTTACTTTGCTTGATTGATTTCACCTTTAGCTAAATTGCCAAGTTTTAACTATTTTAGACAACACTTAATTAGTGCTTAGGAGCTTATGTACTTATGTGCGTGTTCAATGCCTCCTAATAAGGGGATGGTTGATTTTTAGTTAGCGTATGTCCATAATGTGGGACATGGTGTCGGCATTGATTTCAAAATACAAATTCTTCCATTCAGTAGTATGAATGCTTTTAAATATACTATTAGGGCTAGCCCAAGGCATACAATTTCTGAACGTAAGATTATTGACGCTCTTCTAATAGACCGGAAGTTAACAAACATAATATTCTTTTTGGATGAAACTTTTAAGTAGATTACATATGATATGGCAATAATAGTGGTTGATGTATTGGAGGTACTTTCAAACCTTATGAATTTTTTAGCAAATTGATTGCTGCGTAGAAATATAAAGAGATAGTTTGATGATAGGAGGAAACATCATTGAATTGCACTTTTCATAGTTTTCTTGTACATAAAATTCAAACACGATTATTATTGGCATTGCCCTAGTATCTATAATTAATTCTTCTCTTTATCACTGAAAAAATGGTTATATAAAACTTGAGACATGATATTTTGAATTCATCAAGTTGGGAAAAAAATTTAAAAATCATTTTAGTGTGCTCTTTAAACAAATTTCGCCAAATTTTGATTGGACATAAGTTTTTCATCTGATATTTTATTGACTCAATTCCCGCACCTATTGTCTTTGTATTTATTGTCACACCTACAGAAAGCTTGTAGGTGCAAAAACTTGAGTTAATGAAAAAATGAATTTTTCTTCAATATAACAAGATATGATTTTAAGCATTAGTTCACTAGTTTTCTGTATGAATAAAAATAGAGTCAATAGAAAAGGGGATTTTTCTTGAAAATATCTTCATGTGAGCTTTTGTAGTACAAAAATAGAGTCAATGGGGAGGAGGATGTAAAAAATATCAATTTCCCCAGCAACGAAGCTCTTCAAGATAATTGTGAAGTACACAGGTGTTGATTTTGCTAATAGACTCTTTCTTCCAAGCTTATATGAACGGATTAAGCTAGTGAGCAAATTGTATTAAAAAAACGGTGAAGAGATCTGAGCTCAATGATGAGCTTTTCGCTCAAGTTAAATCAAATATGGAATAATCTTGAAAGGTGTAAATTTATCCTCCCTGACAAGTTTAAATTTTATTTTGCTTGATTGATTTCACCTTCAGCTAAATTGCCAAGTTTTAACTATTACAAGCAATACTTAATTAGTGCTTGGGAGCTCATGTACTTATGTGCATGTTCAATACCTCATCACAAGGTTTTCAGTTAGAGTATGTTCATAATGTGGGACTAGATGTCGACTTAGAATCCAAATTCTTGCATTGAGTACTTTTAATGCTCTTAAACGGTCCAAGGCATAAAATTCCCGAACATGAGGAGATTGAAGCTCTTTTATTAGGCCGGAAGCTAACAACCATATTCTTCTAGAATGAGACTTTTAAAGAGATTACATATGATATGGCAACAACACTTTTAAAATATTACATATGATATGCAACAACAGTGGTTGATGCATTGGAGGTATTTTTAAACCTTAGAATTTTTAAGCAAACTGAATGCCGCACTAAAACATAAAGAGAAAATTTGATGATTGGAGGAAACATCATTAAAATTAAACTTGCTCGTAGTGTTTGCAAGAAATTCAAACATGGTTGTTATTGGCATTGTCTTAGCGTCTATAAATAATTCTTCTTTGTAAAATGAGGTGCAAATACTTAAAGTGCCAAAATTTGGCACAGAAGACACTTAAGGCTTTCTACGCGGAACAATTTTTGAATAAAAATAGTTTTTATTTATTTATTTTCTATTTTTGAAATAATTTCTGATTATAAGAATGCACGCTTTGTAACGCAAAAAATTTCTATTTCATGAATAGAAATGTGTTTTGTAAACTTGTATAATTTTATTATTTCTTTTAATTTTTCAATATTTTTATTATATTTATTTCTTTTTTTTTTTCAATATTTTTATTATATATATTTTTATTTTTTTTTCCTTTTTTCTCCTTTGTGGCCGGTCATCGGCCACGGCAGTGGCCAGCGACTGGCTGGGCGAGGTTCGGCGAGCTCGCCGGTGGCCTCGGTGGCCAAGCGAGCCTCACCAGGCCACCGGCAAGGCTCGACCTCACCCAAGCAGCGCAAGGTCAACCTCGCCCTGGCTTAGCGAGGCCAAGCCTCGCATCAGCCGGCGAGGCTCGACCTTGCCTTGACTAGGCGAGCTCGAGCTCACCTAGATCTGGTGAGGCCGAGCCTCGCACTGGCCCAAATCCGGCGAGGCCAAGCCTCGCTAGTTGTCGGGCAAGCTTGGCCTCACCAACTAGCCACAACAAGACTTGGCGTTGCCAAGGGCCGGCGACGCTCCAGCGAGGTCACCAACCCTCGTTGGCCGGTCGCCGCCATGGCCAAGGTCGGCGACTAGCCAAAAGGAGGAAGAATGAAAGAAAAAAAGAAGATAAAACAAAGAGAGAGAAAAATTGTTTCTCGAAATTGTTCCCGGAAAAAAGAAATAACTTTTTTCTACTTCTTGTTTTTATTTCAAATCTATTCTCCGGAACAAAAGTTTTACCAAACACGTTTTTGTTCTTTTTTTGTCCCTCGAAACAAAAGAATATAAATTTTTATTTCAGGGAACATAAACACTTTTTAACAAACAAACCCCTAAGTGCTAAAGTTTGAAATGTATATTTAAGTGCCAAAATTGGAGCAAAATAGATCAATTAAGTGATAATAGTAAGAAAGTTCGACCAAAATGCCGACAAGACATTTTTCCGATAAGACAAATGTGGCTAGTAAGTCAAAAATGACATCATTTTACCTTGAATTATAAATTTAATATAAATGTTAATTAATTTAAATTTAAAACTAAATTATTAAAAAAAATGAAGAAGAAAAAGGGTAGATTGTAGAATAGCGAGGGCTATTCAAGCCTTGATTGCTAACTCCCCACTGTCATCAACCTGGTGACAATGGGGGTGGGAGGAAGGTCAACCGAGGTCACCAAGGGCCATAGCTAGGGGCCAATGACCTTGGCTAACCAATGGTGAGGACCTGCAAGCCCTCACACAATTTGGGGTGAGGGTTGTAGCGCTCTCTTAGATTTGACGAGGGTTGCTAGCCCTCGCCCAATTCGGCCAAGAGCACCACTGGCTATCAGACCCTGGCAAACCAGCAATGAGGGCTTATTAGCCTTCATCGTCCTACAATCTCCTCTTTTTAAAAGAAATAAAAATTTAATTTCAAACTTAATTTAAATAATATTTATATTAAAATTCAAATAAAAGACAAAACAATGTTGTTTTGGTTCTTCTTTATTGACTCACCTTTCCAGCAAGCCACATAGACGACTTACATTACTAAAAATAAGCCACGTTAGATTTTCAATACCCTTTGTTGGAGTTGGCATTTTAATGTCCCATTTTTTTAAAGAAAGTGGCATTAAGTGTACCTTTCGGAGCTTTTGACACTTAAGTATCTTTATGCCAAGTTTTGGCACTTACGTTGTACATCTACCGAAAGAAAATGAATGTATAAAATTGAGGCACAATGTTTTGAATTCATCAAATTGGGAAAACTTTTAGTGTATTTTAGACAAATTTGACCAAACTTGGATTCGACATAAGTTTTTCATTTGATACTCTATTGATTTGATTTCACCTTTGATTTTACCTACGAAAGTCCGTAGGTGCAAAAAATTGACTGTCAATGAGAGAATGAATTTTTCTTGAAAAATTGACTGTCAATGAGAGAATGAATTTTTCTTGAATTTATCGAGATGTGATTTTAAGCATTAGGTCACTAGCTTTCCATAGTTAGTCAATAGGAAAAGGAAATTTTTCTTGAAAATATTTTCATGCAATTTTAAGTATGGGGTTATGGACTTTATGTAGGTACAAAAATAAAGTTAATGAAAAAAAGACGTGAAGAGATATCATTTTAAAGAATTGTCTACGTCCCAGTGACTCGATTTTTTAACATTGTGACTTGATGTTTTGAATTCGTTAATTTGAATTTTTTTTTTGAAAAATCATATTTATTTGTTTTTTAGACAGATTTGACCAAATTTTGATTGGGCATAAATTTTTCATCCGATATTTCATTGACTCGATTTTTGCATTTACTACTCACAAAGATAAGTCAATGGGAATGATTTTTCTTGAACAAATCGAGATGCAATTTTAAGTATTGGGTCACGAACTTTCCTTAGGTACAAAAATTGTTTCAATGGAAATGACGTAATGGTTCGGTGCCCAACTGAAGGAAAGTTCCCCTTGACACTCAAAACTGGAGTAGACCACTCCTCTCTCATAATGATTCGGTGTGCTATCATTTGAAAATGTGCGGACTAAAACAATAGAAGCTCTTGATACATATCCAACGCCCGGATGACTTTTTGTATGTACAACTTCCGATGAAGCCTATACCTGCGAATATCAAAGGTTATACTTTGTCACTAAGCATTGGAAAGAACAGATATCAACACTTGGGTACTCTAATAGCATGAAGTTCCTGGGATGCTCAGATGAGAAAAACTTACTTAATTGCAGCTTCGGATGTCCTACTTTGTGGCATGGAATCTGTGAATAGCATTAAAGTGGATATCACGCATATCAAATGATAATCAAGTTAATCAACCAAGCAACTAGATTTAGTTTAATATTTTCTTTACCTAGTATTTCCTGGTCTTGCTCCAATGTTGTAGGGAATTGCGCAAGCATCCGTTGGCATTCTTCTTGCAATTCTTTTGCTGCCTTTCTTTCCACGCTGGGCACTGCAGGCAGATCTCTATCTGACCAAGTGGGCAGTGCTCTTGCAGCTGCAAGAACAGCTCCATCCACGAAAGTGCCTCCGACATTGGCTAGATGATCTGGACCTGTTTACGAGATTCAGACAATAATGCCAGAGTAAAATGCTTGGGGTGCTGTTATATAGCGGAAACAATGATGAGGGGATTGGTCTTTTTCATACTCTTATGGTAATATTCATCAGGAAGGCCAGCTATGTCGAAGACAGACAAGAACGAATCCAAATGAATACGAGCATTGCCAGAGAACTCAATAGCATCCCAAGGATTCTGCCACAATTAAGCAATGTGTATCAAGGAGTTAGCTCTGCAAAGATACTTAAATCTAAAACAATTGAAATCAGAGGCTGAGAAATTATTAGCCATATGTTCCATGCAACACTGAAAGTAACACAGGCAGATCCATATTTCACAAATAGACCTTACAAGATCAAGCAACCTTGGCAAGAAAGCTCTCCAGATGACAAAGAGGACTAAGTATATGCTAAGGGCCATTGATGGCTTTGGATGTAGAGGTATTTCTACAGCTTCAGCCACAGCCTCACTCCTGACTTATGCTGTTCAGTTTGCAATACTGTAAGTTCAAGAGTCATTCAGACACCTTCAATCACAAAGATAAGTGGAATTGGATGAAATCTTTGGCATCTTGCTAGCAATGATGAAAGAGCCAAAGCAAAGGGTAGTGATGGAAGAACATCTGGAGTTGGCTGAAATTGTTGACATGTTATTTTGGAGTGTTCATGTCAATCTTCTGGCGAGGTAATCATTAGAGTTTTGTATTTTGTTTCACCTCTACTATCAATCTTGCATTTTCAAAGAAATTACAGATTCTTGACGAGTTTTTGCAAGCAACCAGCACCAAGGTCGAATGGTATCTAAAAGAGCCAATTACGAATCAACTCTCAAAATAACCAATGCTTTGTTTGTCTAGGCACGAAAGACCAATTATAAAAAGTTTTTTCAGGCTGATCTCCACTGCCTGCTTAGTTCTCATTAAAATGTCACCATGGTATACCATTTTCCCTTGGTTCTGCCTCATTTGTCAGTGTCAGAGCATCAGCTGTCACCTTTCTACAAACACCATTTTATACATGTACTTTTTGAGTTCCATCCTATCACTCCATTCAATTAGATCATATTCTCTTTTGAATAAAAAATTACTGTTTTCATTCTAAAGAAAGATATATCACCAAAGTGCCTGCGTGTTTAGAACCCTATAGAAGGTGTTGCTCCCAGAATAATAGTGCTAGCTAGCCAAAGTTGTCCTAAATGAAGCACAAAACCATTGGCAGGACAGAGAATGTATGAATACCACTCCGGTGACCATGGGGCATAACCGTCACTGTATGTTATATCAGGTTATATCAGGTGCAGCATGCATAAAGACAAGCGACTCAGTAAAGCAGTTTGCATAATTGATGCTTGTAAACGTAAGAAAATCATATATTCACAAAGCATTAACTTACCACAGGTGATGAAAAGCCGTATCTTTGCATGAACATGTTATTCTTCTGGCTGCCAAGGTAATTGATTGTCATCTGTCAAATTGAAAGACTCACAAAATTACAGTCTATCACCATTCCCATCGTTCATTTACAGGACAAAAAATGACTTTTTCAAAAAGCCTTTGCCCCACGGGCAATGATATAAGTAGCTGCTCCAGGTCCAGAACTGTATAAGCTGTGAAATTTTAAGCAACTTCACATTTAACCTGTCAGAATCACCAAGTGTTGGTTCTGGCTAGCAGGCAAAAAACAATGCCAATCATCTAAGAATAATTATTAACCAAACCACCATACCATCTGACATTCCATGACATGTCAAGGCCTTGGTTCATTCTACCAAATGTACTAATTGACGGTTTAAACATTCAGTGCCTAACACTTAGATTCACTGGCCTGCCCCTAACAATTACAAGAAAAATTATTTTGTTGAAAGGTGAATGTGTCATAGAGAAAAAATGTAACTATTACCTCATCTCCCTTTCTTATCCTTTGTCCAGCATTTATCATCACCTCAAGCATGCGATCCTTAAAGCGCCAATGTAGAAAACAATTTGGTTCAAAAGAATGATTCAGCATGTCTGCATGTCCACCCAAAGGTATTTTATAAAGTCAAGTCAGTCTGACAGCTGTTAACAAAAGTGGGAATTAATGAAGAGAATACAACAGATGCAACAAATATACAGCATTCACAAAATACAAAAATTCAAAGTAGACAGCAAATTCCACTGTGAACAAATGAATCTCGTAACGTAGAGAAAATAACAGATAAATACCATTTGAAGGCGTGTAAAACTAACCAGCATAAGGAATTAGCATATTAGAATCCTGAACAAGAGCGCCTATCCTTATTTGCAAGCCAATACTTCGTGACTGAGCCACGCTCACTGCCCAAGTGAATCTCTCAGGATCGCGAGCAAGACGCTTAATCTTGAGTGGTGCACCATTATGCTACGGGATGTTAAGACCACAGATAAATATTCAGCAAAAGAGAAAAGTATACCATTCAAAATTATAACTAAAGAACATACAGACAGCATGGGTCAACTAACCCAATGCTTTTCCCAAAAGTCCAAGGCACGCCTTTGCTGTTGTTTCATAGTTGTAGCAAGGGTTGGATCCTGCAGCTCCAAAAGATCACCCTGTAGCAATTAATCCATGAATGAGCAAGATACATTCTAAGAAAAAGCTGGAGAAGGAAGCAGAGTGTTCCCCAAAAACCTAATAGTCCATTATAGTGGCTACAATATAGCAGTTGCGGCCATTGCGGCTACCAAAATCACCAGTATAGTGCTGAGCTAAAAAGTCACACTATTAGCCATCGGTAGAGGCTGCTATCAGCGGTATTTCAGTGATAATGCCAGTCCCAGTGTCATTGCCATCATTTGCCGTTCAACCGCAGAATGACCCCAAAAAAATGGCACTAAAATTAGAATCAATCCAATCTTAGATCAATGAATTAATAATTTTTTTGATAAATCTGTCAATTCAAATTCAGCATTTCTGTTATTATTACTAGAAGCAATGGAACCACCATAAGATATATTCCAAAATTACAGCTACCTAATACATTCAAATATTCATATAGCTTAGCCTCTTAACATCTTTATATACATTGAAAAGCAAGCTTAACATTCTTAAGAAATCACAACGGAATGTATATTTGACACACGGAAGTATTATGATTTTACCATATGTTGTGTGAATGCTTGAAGAATTTCACAGAGAAACCTAACTACAAAGAGAAACAAGTTAAAGATGATACTAGATACGGAAGCAAGTGTAACAGCTCCATGTCGATATGTTAATAGATGCATATGTGCAGTGCTCCAGCCTTTCATCAGCCAAAAGCTTAATGACCAAGACATATTGCACTAAGATTAAAATCAGCGGATACTCATGGAGACAGGAAGTCTGACATAGAGTTTACATAGAGTTTGAGGCAAAAATCTTGTCAAAGTCCAAGTGAAAAAAAAAAAAAAAAGAGAAGAAAAGAGAGATAACTCAAAAGATCTCATTGCTTAAAGAATTAAAAGAACTCAGAAATTCATCTAAATAGAAAAACAATTCAAAGCTTAAAGGAAAAGATAAATAATAGAAAATAATGACCTCTGTTGCTAGAAGCAAGCTAGTGCACTCATCTGCACCTGGTAAAAAGTCCCCATATAACTGCCAGAAGTTGTCCTGATTATCAAATGCATATAGAAGAAGACATGCCATTCTCAGGTCCCAGTCCGTCTGCATGTAAATTATCACATGTAATTATCTTGTCAGTGATATACATGCTACAAAACAAAAAAAAAAAAAAAATTGCAGAAGCAGCATCTGTTTTTGGGAACACAAGACTAGAGCAAACGGTCATTTATGTCACTGAATAAGAACAGCAGCGAATTACCTCTGGATCGGTTGAGTTAATAATATCAAAAATGGGATGACCGATCGGTACTATATCTGGGAAGAACATCCAAGGGGGCTTTTGTCTAATGGTTAACATTAGTTCCAGCGGAATTTCCATGATTACCTGAACAAAAGCAAAAGACCATCATGCCTTATCTTAAAGTAGCCTCGAGAGAATCCAACTGTAAATTACCAACAGCATGACGATAGATTTCACATCAAACACCAAAAAGAATGCAAGCACATGAAGATTCACAGTCATCCTTGGGTTAGTGATTCAACGAAATGTCTTATGAAGTAAACAGTCCACACACCCTAGCACGGCGCAGTGGCTCAACATCTTTGGAAGCGTAGACTCCAAATCCATCAGGCCCTTCCTTGAATTCTATTCCATAAGCTCGCATACTTCGAACATATCCAATCTTGTAAAAGTCGGGGTCTGCTGGTTCGAGCTGTAGAGTACAATCCAGAGTTGAAATCACACTTAGCAAATGAAGTAGACATGCATCGATGTATCCCCTTAGATTTACGTACGACGGTCAACGTAATCCTCTAGGCCTTCCTAATCGCAGTAAAAGACATAAACATGCATGTAATGTAGACTTCTTACAAATAGATGGCGGGCAACTTCTGCTGCAATTCGAGATAAACGGGCAGGCAAACAGAGACCCTCGAAAGTGTGCAGTGAAAATGGAAGAAGCAAACAAAAGAAACAGCTAGCTCCTTCATTTCCTCACAATTCGATAGGCAGAGCTAGCATTGCATACAGATGAATGTTGGTAACTGGGTCGGGGGCTACCTCGGAGAGAGATTCTTGGGCAGGAAGAGGCCGATAGAGGGGGAACGAGGAAGGCGAGTCCACCAAGGAAAGAGCAGCTGTTATGGGTCCAACGTTAGACGCTCGCCGGTCGCGGTCCAGGTGATGTCCGGGTCTTGCCGGTGGTATTCCCCAAGGCAAACGCTTCCACTATCATGTACAAAAGGTGACCTTTTGAGTGTCTGCCCACAATATCATTCAATACCCAGAAAGAGAGAGAGGAGAGAGATGGGTTGGACCTGTTGAAGGGAAGAGGTCAAGAAGTGGTTTGGCTGAGGGAGAGGAACAGAGAGCTTCATGTTTGACAAAGCACGCCAGCAGTGATTCTCCAAGAAGAGGAGCAGCAGCAGCAAACGGAGATGAGACGAGCTGAGCTGATCCAGGGGAGCTTTACCCTGTAGCAACAGGAAATGGATAATTCCCCGCCCGGTCTAATTCTTTTTCGTTTGTATTTATTTTTATTAGCAAAAGGAAAGAACTTTTGTGGAAATCGACTATATATATAAAGGAGCGACCTTTCCAAACGTTCTTCAGTTCGTTGGGGATCGTCGTCCTCTGCACCGCGCCGCTTGGCCACCGAGTCGTTGTTTTGCTAGCGGTGGAATCCCAACGCAAAGCCCTGTTGTTAATTTTTCTTCTTCTTGCCTCGCCAAGATATGCCACAAGGTTCGTCTCCAGTATCGTCCTGGAACTCTCTACGATTCTGTTGGTTCTGTCTCTGGCTTTTGTGGTCTTTCTTGGGTATTCTGTTTCTTCTTCTTCTTCTTCTCCTCCTTCTTTGTGTTGATGGGTTGTTTGTGGAATGTTGTGGGAACAGAGCTTCCGGGGTACTACTTCGATGCGGAGAAGAACCGGTACTTCCCTATCAAGGGCCCCATTCCCGGCTCCAAATCAAAACCCCCCAGCTCCAGCTCCAGCTCCAGCTCCAGCTCGACTCCCGCTCGGGTACTTTCATTCTTGCTTTTTTTACATGAGATTTTCTCATATCAGGAAAAAAAAGTTTTGATTTTGCGGTCATGGCATTGGAGTAACCAGTTTCCCTTGCATAATGTTTGCGTGATTAGTTTTTCCCCCCTAATGGTTTCAGCGTAGACCCGTCTCGGGCCGAACGTCCACTCTTCTTGAGATGAGGGAATTGAATTTTTCCCCCTAATGGTTTCAGCGTAGACCCATCTCGGGCCGAACGTCCACTCTTCTTGAGATGAGGGAATTGAATTGCAATCCTTCATGGTTGAAGCATGCCAAGTGTAATTTCCAGGACGAGTTCCTCAAGATTCAGGTTTCCCATCCTCAGGTACTGTTATTGCTTCTGTTCTTTCACCAATTGGCCTTCAGGTGTGAATCACACTGCCTTCAATGTCGCACGCAGTTTCTTAAGTGGATGAGAGTATGCTTGATTGAAACATTCTTTTTCCAACTTTATAAAGGGCTTGATTAAGAACCCGGGATGTGAAGTTTGTTGTGAAGATGATATGACCTGCTGCAGTTGCCTTCATGGCTATCTAAACCCAATAGGATCCCTGTTATCAACCAACCCAGAGCGCAGCTTTACCTTTATGCTTTGTTGAGCAGGTGTGGGCATTTCACGGGACAGATAAGATAGCTGATGGTGCTTTGGAACAGATGCGTCTCCATATAATGACACCAGAGGGTGAAACTGCAACAGTTGGCCTGCTTGCTGGGGGCATGAATGGCTCTTTGAGGTGTGTTGCTTGCCATGCTCTCCATATCTGAGTGTTTTGATCCCCAGTCGAAATTGCGGGGCAATAAGCTAGTGTTGTCCTTCCTCCAAGTTTGCTCCGTGGGTATTTGGAATTGGAATGCTGAACATGTGTCTGCACAGAAGTATTGTCAGCCATTGTCTTGTCAGTTTAATTTTAAAGTCAAGCTGATGTAGAATGATTCCTTTTCGATTTGAATGTGCTCTTTTCTTGCTTGACAAGTCAATGCAATAAATGTCCTATGAACTCTGTAGCTTAGTCTACTACATCTTTCAGTGGCTTCTTTGAGTCTCGCTCGTCATTCTCACATCACTGTCTATATGCTCTCACCTGGCCATCTTTGTTTAATCTTGTCCACATAATTGATGCTAAAGATCTAATTTGGTATCGAAGTCCTCTGTTCTCTTATAGATCAGTTGCAATGGAGCATCTGTACTTTCGAGCACTTTCTGCTTGAGATACCTGTTGTCTTGACAACCATCTAGGTGTAGATTTTGCATAGTTGTTCTAAAGTATGGCCAATTTATTGCCTTGTTATTCCATGCACGCCTGCTTGAGGACACTATTTCATAATGAATGGCTGCACACCTTGGTTTGTTGGTTTTGGATTTTTGAAAAGGAAAAAAGAAAAGAAAAAATGAGCCACATCATTCTTCTTTTATGTTCTTTCTGCGGCCATTTTCCTTAGCTATATCTAATAATATAATCCTTACATTGTGGAGTACATGGCTGATGTTGCTGCTTAATATTCTTTTCAAATATTTCTCTATTCATAATCTGAAAAATTATTCTGGATGTTTTGCAACTTTTGGGATATGAAGAGATAATCTTGCTAGATAGAGACACAAAGAACTTTGTGAAAGAATAAGGATATTTCTTTTTACTTAAAATGTTCATCCAAGAATATAGATGAGTGCAAGAAACTTGAGATTTTGGACTGAAAGTTCAAATGCTGAGCTGTGTGTGGCATGAAGATCATACAGTAATAGAACTTCTATTACTCTTCAGAGAACCCCAAGTCATTGCAATGGAATCTCAAATCAAGAAAAATGTGTATCTATCTTTTTTAATAGATGAGATGAACTTATTACAAGCTATTGCATCGAAAGTTTGGTGCTTTTCGCAGTTTTTGTGAAGTTGGAAAAGTTGGCCGACATTTTGATTATGGGGTCGATTGCATGCCAGAACATGTGTGGCCTCTTAAAAGAGAACATGAAGATTGCAAAGTCCCTGTTCATCTTTGGAGACCTCCAACAGCACATTTTCCTTCAGGCGTCTCCTGCATTAAAATGCCAAGAAAGCGATCCACTACAGTTGATGGCAATCATTTTCAACATGCACTGTATCCTTTACTCAGTTGGATGTGCTGTACTCTTTAGTCACAGTTACATGATATTTTGCCTCTTGTCCTTCTCAATTTATATAATCATTACATACTCACTTGATCTTCTTGTTTTTCTTTGCTTGACTTTCACTCTGGTGTTTGGCACTTCTCTGGAATTTAAATGATCGTGTTTAATGTTCTTTGCTTAATGACTAGATTTGTGATCTCTTTACCTTTGCTTCCCACTGTCTTATGCTCCAATTCACATGTTGAGGCTGGGCATTGTGAACTGAAAATATAGGTTTATTCAATGGGTCATGTTATTTGTTGTTTAATGTTATGTTCATTCTTATGTTGCTCTCTAGTAATTAAATGTCCATAAATGAATGGTTCTTTCTTTTGATACAATAAATTAGTCTCTAGGTGCATGTCATCTATGTTCTTTAGCTAATTTAAATATCTTGGTCTATTCGTTGGCTGTTTTCCCCGAGTTTGTTGTTCATATTTGTAGTAAGCTATGAACCATTGTTTTGAAGTGACAATTTTCTGCTTTCAAATCTCTTAAAGCAGCCAATTTGTGTGCTGATAATAGGTAAAGGCTCTTTCTATAATGTCATTGTACTTTGATGTTCCAGGTTTTTTCTTGATTCGTTTGCTCCAAATTCATAAAAGATCATATTTAAAAGCTCTGGTGTGCCTTAGTTCTAATTATCTCATCTGGATTAGCAATACTGTGACTTTCCACCATCTTATTCGAAACAATTTTAAATAGTCATTCATCCAGTTTGTTTCAATACTCTGAACAAATTGAAAGGAAAAAAGCATTCTCTGTATTCAGCAAACAAACTTGTTTAGGATTTTGTGGTTATGATTTATGAAGACATTCTTTCAAGATGAGATACCTTAACCCGCATGCAGGATAAGTACTTTAGGTTCAGATAGATCCGGTGGTTCTGTTCATATCCTTAATCTAGCTGAACCTTTTGATTTTCCTCTACGTGCTTCAACCGTATGGCAGAGGCAGTGTCATATTGCTTCTTTCCAATGTACCATATGGACAGCAGATTGCTCTTCTAATGGCAGTCGAGCAATTGTTGGCAAGTCTCTCTCTCTCTCTCTCTCTCTCTTTGACACTCGTCCAGTGCACACACAAATATTATCCTCTTTGGGAAGCTTCCATTAGTTGCTGAATCTTTGAAACTGTGAGAACTTAGCAATTGCTCAAGCATGAAGAACCTACTGTAGTATGTCAGATCAGGTTCTTGGTTGGCTGATCCCTTTGCAGACCAATGATATACATAATTCTTCTTTGACCTATCTTTTATTTTTACTTCTAGATTCATGTTTGAGGGTTTTTTCTTAGTGGCACTTATTCAACTTGTGGTTAAGAATATAAGTTAGTTCCTGGTGCCAAGTTTTGCTCTGTGCACTGTGGATGCATTTTCACCATTGGATGTTCGTATGAAGCTCAATCTTTAGCTATTAAACTAAAGCAAGGATGTTTTTCTAATTCAATTTGGACTTTTTCTGGCTAGTTCTTCCATTATTTATATGTTGCCTTTGTATATCTAGGCACGAATTTGGGAGCTGCGGTGGTCAATTTGGAAAATGGGGACGTATCCTGGGTGTGTCGTGGTAAAAGTGATGTTCTGGCATTGCAATTTGACCAGTCGGTAATTCTTCATGTCTTTCAAGATTCCAAAGATATAGAAGCGTGATGTTTTGTGCTTTTCCTTCTTTTTAGTGGATTATTATCTTGGCAATCACAATGTTTATCTATTGTTGAAAAACAAGCTTTTCTTTTTTTGCCTTTAATGGATAAGCAGTCTCCTCCTTTCTCTGGATGCTGACACCTTTAATCCTTCTTGAAGGGAAATATTGCATTGTGTGGATTCAGAAATGGGGCTATTGTTACAATCGATGTCCGAGAAAACCAAGGGGTGCCTTCTTCTAGACTGATCAGTCATCAGATACCTTCCTCTCCTTCAGAAAAATTTCATGGGCATTCTCAAAAGCAATGGTTTAAGGTAATCGTTAGGGCACTTTTGTTTAGAATTTTAGAAATGAAAATTACTTATTTGCTTTCCCACCCAAATTTAATTAATGATTCTAATTTCAAAAAATAATGAAAAGACTGTGCAAATTTGAGCGCTGATGTTTGTCTATCATGAAAGATTAGTATGTTTTGGGTTAAAAAGAAGTCAAAGTGCATGACCTGTGAGATTTTTTTTTTTTTTAAAAAAAGCAAAAAGAAAAAAGTAAAATCTTCTTGATGATGTGAATTATGAAGTAGATGTGCTGAATGGCCATTATTTCGATCTTCTTCTCCTCCATTCAGAAAAGCTGTTGGCTTTCGACCCACATTTGTGACAAGAACTGCCTTAAGCTCTTGTAGAATCTTGGATTCTTGTGGTTTTTTCAGGCTTGGCCTAGAGTATTTTTATTCTCATCTTTACTCTCTCAACTTGGCTTATATAATTTTTGGCATCCATGCTGTCTGAATCTCTTCTCAGAGTACAGGAGAGTACTAGAAAAATGTCAAGTGATACGTTTTGCTTATGCTTTTGTAAATGGCTTTTCCTGTAACATTTCGTTTTTCATATTTAAATCTTTTTTGAAAATTTCCTTGTCTTGATGTCTTTATTTGAATGCATCATGGGTTTCTCAAGTCATTGGTAATGCAACTTGGGATTTGATACCTGCAGCTCTCTGGAAAAATATGTCCAACCAATACAACTTATATGCCGAAGTCTATTTGCAGGTTCATTTGCCTTTAATGTCATTGAAATAATTGTTTTAATTTGTTTCATGCAATGCTTTTGCTAACATTTACCTACTTCGAAACAACTAGTTTGGTGTCACTCCAGTTGTACGACCAGTACTTCTTAGCGAGTTCTATGGATGGCTCGGTTAGTGTCCATAATCTATCTTCTTTTATTTGTTTACCTCTGTAAAATAGTTTACTTTTCCTGTGCAGTCTGGTAATCTTTTGAAATTTATGTCTATATGAGTGGTATGAGGTCTTATTGATAGGTCATTGTACACTTTAATATGAACAATGGCTGCTACACATTCCCAGCGAGATTCATTAACATTATTTGTCTCATTAATGAACAGATCAATCTGTATGATCATCGTCAAATAAAAAAAGGACCTGTGCAGTCCTATGAAGGGCAAGTGAATTCCCATACCCGTACACAGCTTGGGACGGACCCATCAGAGAAATTTCTGTTGTCAGGTGGTTATAGCTATTCTCTGGATGTTTTTATTTTAAAATCGTCACTAGAATCTACTGACTTCCTTAGCATGCCTTTGACCTTAGGTGGAGAGGACTGCTTAACGCGGCTCTGGAATATCAAGTCTGGGAAACTTCTGTTTGAGGATAGATTTTCAACTTCAGTCCCCTTAGTTTCTTGCTGCCAGTCGACTGAAAGTAATACAACTTATCTTTACTTAGATTAAGCCCAATTTCCATGGTTCTGTTGGTTTTTGAGTATTATTTACTAATTATGCCTGTTGACTTGATTGTTTTGACTTGTTCAAAGGATATCCAAGCGAGTTGTATGGCGGACAAAACCATATGGGATACTCACATGGGCAGCATGAGAGCTGGGGGTCATGGCTTGGGTCACAGGATGGATTATACTATGTGCAATGGTACTAATTCATGATTCTGATATCTGACTCTCAACTAATGATCCATGCATGAATGCTGCAGTTGGATGCTCAAGCCTTGCAGGCACCTCCGAATGTCATTCCAATTGACCTGTTATACTCTGGGGTTGTGGTAAAGCACTTTTTGGGTGTCTTGAGGAACAACTCATCTGTTTGGAGGATATAAATTGAGGCTCATTCAAGAGACCTTTTTTTCGGCCTAAAGGCAATGCTAACTTTGTATAGCTATAACTTTGCTTTTTAGTTCAACTATAGCGAGCAAAATCTTAAACCGGTTTCTTAGGCCACGTGGTGTTTTTTTCCCCTTTTGTTGTTCTGTAAACAGACATGATTTTATAAGTTGGCATCTGTGCTTTCTAAATTGTTTAAGCCTTTGCGTGGATGTAGCTGTTTTTTTAGTACTATTGTTGCCTTCATTTCAACTGGCTTCTCCCTATTGCGAGAGAATGTAGCTCTTACACTTGTGGAGTGGAGTGATGGAAATTGTTAGGGAAAATTTTGGCGTCTACTCAATGGCTCAGCTTCCCTTTAATCTTTTTTTCTGTTTGAGAAGATGCGATAATCAAAGATTTTTTGACCCCTCAATGTGGAGGAAAAGCTGCTTGGATGAGGCCCTGAGAGCCTGCAAATGCGAGGATGATGTGGGAGAGACGATAGAGATCTCTCCTAGGATCTCCTGTCTAGGCTCTATGTCAGATTCAGGTTCACCTGGCTTTCGATTTTTTCGATTTCAAGCTAAGTTGGATTGAGGAAGTTAAATTATTTGATTTGCGCGGGTTTGGATACGGTTACAATTCTTTTGCAAATTATCAGACTTTTCTTAGTTATATCTGGACGGATCAAATTTGTGGTCGAGCAGATTGGGTAGTGTGCTGGGATCATGTATCATATTTGCTGCTGCTACTTTCAGTGAGAAAAAGTAAAGCACTCCCAATGAAAGGCAGCAAAAGCAGACACAATACCGACTTTCTGGATTTGGATATGAGTCGGCTATTGCTATAAGTCGATTTGGCCATGTGGCAGATGCATCGATACAACGGATATCACCATGACTTGTGCTTCGATAATATTCACTCCCCAACGTAGTTAGAAGATACTTGGAAGCAAACACAATGCAATGATTCGTATGTAGTTTCCGAGGTCAGGGGACAATGTTGGAAAGAAATCGAATACAGTCGGATATTTCAATTATATGTATAAATGTAATTGATAATCGGAGCCTGTGATACCCAAGTTAGCCGCTTTAACTTGCGGTCCAAATGGAGACGGATTTGCTGGTCTTGTCTCCTGGTTCAAATGGAGACGGATGTTATCCATCCAGTTGAAAGCAGAGCAGAGCCAGAGCAGAGGAGTCGTCGTCGTCGTCGTCTCAAACGGTAAATAACGCCCCGCCATGTCCTCCATTCCCGCTCCCGTTTCGACTCACCCCGTCTCCGCCTCCTCTTCCATCGTCCCACCCCACCACCACCCTTCTCACGTCTCTCCTCCGCCAGTACCCAGCAACACCTTCCCCATCTCCTCTGCTTCTCTTCCTCCTCCTCCGCACCCTTCGCTTTCGACCCCTCCTCGCTCTTCATGGATCGAGTCCCTCCGCTCCCAAGCCAGGTCAAATCTTTTCCGAGAAGCCATTTCCACCTACGGAGATATGATGGCTCTCGCCGGTATCCCTCCCGACCACTTCGCTTTCCCTGCTGTCCTCAAGGCCGCCGCGGGCCTCCGGGACCTCAATCTCGGGAGGCAGATTCATGCCCATGCCGTTAAACTTGGGTATGAACAATCTTCCGTTACCGTTGCCAATACCCTGTTGACCATGTATGACAAGTGCGGGGATATCGGGAACGTCTTTAAGCTATTCGACAGAATACCTGAGAGGGACCAAGTTTCTTGGAACTCTATGCTCGCGGCACTCTGTCGGGATGAGGAGTGGGTTCTTGCGTTGGATTGCTTTCGTTCAATGGTGTCAGAAAATTTGGAGCCCAGTTCCTTCACTTTGGTAAGTCTGGCGCTCGCTTGCTCAAACTTGCCGCAAGTGGATGATGGCTTAAAGCTCGGGAAGCAGGTTCACGCTTATAGTTTGAGGAAAGGGGATTGGAAAACGTTTACCAGCAACTCTTTAATGGCTATGTATTCGAAGTTGGGAAGGATGGGCGACTCAAGGGCTTTGTTTGAATCGTTTGAAGACCGTGATTTGATTTCGTGGAACACCATCATAAGCTCATTCTCCCAGAATGAATGCTTCTTGGAAGCTTTGATGCTCTTAGTCCGCATGGTTCGTGATGGAATTAGACCTGATGGAGTGACAATAGCTAGTGTTCTTCCTACATGTGCCCAATTGCAGATGATAAATGCAGGTAGGGAAATCCATGCTTATGCCTTGAGGAATGAGGCCTTGATTGGGAATTCTTTTGTGGGCAGTGCTTTAGTTGACATGTACTGCAACTGCGGGCAGATTGAAAGCGGTCGTCGAGTTTTTGACAGTTTATCTGATCGGCAAATTGGGGTTTGGAATGCTATGATTGCTGGTTATACACAAAACCAACAGGATCATGAGGCTTTGATGCTCTTCCTAGAGATGGAAGCAATTTGGGGGCTTAGTTCAAATGCTACCACCATCGCAAGCATCTTGCCTGCTTGTGCACGCTGCGAAGCATTCTCTGTCAAAGAGAGCATTCACGGGCATGTCATAAAAAAGGGCTTGCAAAGCGATATGTATGTGCAAAATGCACTCATGGATTTGTATGCCAGAATGGGGAAGATAGGAATTTCGAGAATTATCTTTGACAGCATGGAAGTCAGAGATTTAGTTTCTTGGAACACAATGATCACTGCATCTGTTATTTCTGAATGCCACGAAAGTGCACTTGCTTTGTTAATGGAGATGCAGAGTAGAGGGAAAGATGCTAACAAGGAGGAGGATATGTACAATGATGAAAAAGGACATTCTTGGAAACCAAACTCGGTCACCTTAATGACAGTGCTTCCGGGTTGCGCTTCACTAGCTGCTATTCTGAAGGGAAAGGAGATCCATGGTTATGCCATCAGAAATTCATTAGCATTAGATGTTGCAGTGGGAAGTGCATTAGTAGATATGTATGCAAAATGTGGCTGCTTGTACTTATCGAGAAGAGTGTTTGACCAAATGCCGGTTAGGAATATAATCACCTGGAATGTCATTATAATGGCCTATGGCATGCATGGCAAGGGTGAGGAAGCATTGCAATTATTCAACAATATGGTGGAGGATGGATCCAGAGGTCAAGGGGTGATGCCCAATGAAGTTACCTTCATTGCCGTATTTGCTGCATGCAGTCACTCTGGAATGGTTGAAGAGGGAATGCAATTGTTTTACCGTATGAAAGATGAGTATGGAGTCAAACCATTGCCAGATCATTATGCTTGTGTTGTCGATTTACTTGGTAGAGCGGGTCAAGTGGCTGAAGCCTTTCGGTTGATAGATTCCATGCCATCTGAATATGACAAAACGGGTGCCTGGAGCAGCTTGCTTGGTGCTTGTCGAATTCATCAAAATCTTGAGGTTGGGGAAATCGCAGCTACGAATCTCCTTGAGTTGGAGCCGGATGTGGCTAGCCATTACGTGCTACTGTCAAACATTTATTCTTCTGCAGGACTTTGGGACAAGGCAATGGATATCAGGCGGAAGATGAAGGAAAGGGGAGTAAGAAAAGAACCTGGATGCAGTTGGATTGAGTTTGGTGATGAGGTTCACAAGTTTATAGCAGGGGAATCGTCACATCCGCAAAGTCAGGAGCTCCACCGATTCTTAGAGACATTATCAGATAGAATGAGGAAAGAAGGATACGTGCCCGATACTTCCTGCGTACTGCACAATGTTAACGAGGAGGAAAAAGAGGCCTTACTTTGTGGACACAGTGAGAAACTCGCTATAGCTTTTGGGATCCTGAACACTCCTCCGGGAATGACCATCAGAGTTGCCAAGAACCTCAGAGTTTGCAACGACTGTCATACAGCTACCAAGTTTATCTCCAAGATAGAGGAGAGGGAGATCATCTTAAGGGATGTGAGGAGATTCCATCATTTCAGGGATGGGAAATGTTCTTGCGGCGACTACTGGTGAAATTCGCCGGCTAAAGCCCATGAGGAAGAGTCGGACGATTGCATTGAAAGTGCAGGGCGCTTGTTCTCTTTCTAACGAAAATAACTGCAAGTTGAGAGAGACACGTCGGCTCACTGGTTTTTTGGATGCTGTGGAGGAGCAACATGACAAATGAGGGGATATTCGAACAAGCTGTATCCTGTTGTTGTAGTTTTAGTCTAAAGCCAATTTATTGTCTATCAGAGTCTCGCGTGCTAACGCAGGTACCATATTATTGAGTGTACATGTTTAGGATTTTCTCTGTTTTTCACTAGAGGACTATGTATGCGTTTATAATAAATCAAAGATGCAAGTCACTAATTGGCTTTTGGTGATTTGATGCTGATCAAGTAGTACATAATTTAATGAAAAAGTTGGGGAGAGAGAAATAATTTCCTTGCAATAGTGAATGAAATCGACCATTGTTTTTAGGGTTCAAATTGCAACTAATGTTTTGTTTGACCATCAACCTTCATCCTCAACCTTTCTTTCTTTCAAATCACTTGTTCTGATTTGGATAGTGCAAACTAATCTAACTAATCTCGATTGTGAGTTGCCCAAATTTCAAATGGTGTTAATAAGGATCCACACTAAGTGAAAATCTAGAGACGATATCAAGTTTGATTCTTACTCTTTATTTATCTTCTGTGGTCAGGTTATAAGAAGACCATTAATCTTAGTCTTGACATGAATGATGAACTTATGTCCACAGTAGATATCCTTTGGCAAAATTGTAACCATGCAGGGTAATTGTTAAGAATACCTCCTAATATCTTTTGAAATCAACAAAACTATCCATAGTCAATCTTGATAAATAGAAGAAGTGTTATTTTCAAGTAATACTTGCACTGAATGGATTATTTATGACAAAAAATCTACATGAACAAGTTTAGAAAATAACAATGTTTTTTGTTTATAGTATCTTCATCTCTATCGTTGTCGAAGTATATTCATTAGAACCATCGATCATATCCAATAATCCAGAAGCAACCAGCTGCATGAACAGTTATTAAATCCGCTTGCCCTTGTTTAAAATTTCAACTCAAGTAAATACTTGATAATGATACTCATTCATTGCTCGATAGATAAACTGCACTCGATAACATCAATATGACCTAAACCTGCTCATATTCATGCTCTGTTTTACTTGATCCTCCAAATATCGATATTGACTCTTGAATTTACTATATTTACTTAAAATTTATTGAAATCACCTATTCAACCCCCCTTAAGTGATATTGTTGGTCACTTTTGATAAAGACTCATATAGTTTCCCAATTTTGACCTAATATGCAATGTAGTCAATGAATTTTCAACTTATTCAATGTGACTTTTGCACTGTAGCCCAATGTATAACATCTTTATTGAGTTTTTATTTTGTTCAATAGAGTCCTTGAATGTTTGGTACATGTTTAGATTAGTCTCTAGATCATATAAGAATATTCAATGTTGCTCCCAAACTTAATTAATGAAAAAATAACATTGAACATATTCATATAATCATGAGACTAGTTTGAACATGTACCAAAAAATAAAATTAAAATTTCAGAAGTGGAATTTCACATTGGGTTTAAGTTCAGGGACTACATTGAATAAATTAAAAGTTCAAGTATCATAGAACTATAGTTCTAAGTACTATTTGTATCATTTTTCCCTAACCACGCCCCTTCATGCAACCGGAGTATGCATCAAACAACCCATTGGGCTAGTCCATAACGAAAACGGGCCTGAACGAGGCCCATTAACACCGGCCCGCACGTCCTTCGCCGTCACCGCTTCTGAGCTCTCTCTCTCTCTCTCATCAACGAACACGACGCGCCTCCGCTCCCCTTCCCTTTCCTCCGTCTGAGTGCCTCGCGCTGTCGCAGACCGCCATGGCGTCGAAGCTCCTGAGCCGAGTCCGCGCCGTCCCCGCTCGTCTGGGATATCCGCGGCCGCTTTCGCCGACCCTCGCTGCCTTCGCTCCTTCGAGGCTCCTCTCCGACGCGGCCGCGGCCGGCGATTCTCCTCCTCCCGCTTCCGCCTCGCCGGCTCCTCGACCTTCCGGGAAGCTCCGGGAAGCTCGAGCATAATGCGGGGAGCTCCTCCGTTCGCTCGTCTCTCAAGGATCCCGAGCTGGCCAAGTTCTCCGCCATCGCCGATACATGGTCAGTTCCTCGATTGCCCGTTCGTATCTTTCGTGAACGGTGATTTTCCTGATTTGGCGGCTTTCTTTCGTTCGCCTGAATTCGGCATTGTGCATTTGCGATTGATCGCAGTGGCACCGCTTTCTGTATTTTTTTCATTTCACGTCGTTTAGCAGCTGAAGCAACTTAGCTGAAGTTAGTTAAAGAGTTGAGGCTCCTCGATTTTGCTGGAACTATTACGAATTCAAAGTCTTTGAAATGCGTTGTTTTTATAGATTTTAAGTTACGAGATTGCTGCAGAAGTTGCGTTGATTTCTTGTGCAAATGTGATGATAATTGGTCTCTCCGCGTGCTGTGAATAGGTGGGATTCTGAAGGCCCTTTCAAGCCTCTGCACTGGATGAATCCTACGAGACTCGCCTTCATTCGCTCCACTCTTTGTCGGCATTTTGGGTATGTCAAATGTGATCCTTTGCTATTAGCAAGTTGTTTGCACGATCAAGTTTAATTACTGCATATAATGACTTCATGCCTAATAACGGGGATGAGGTTTCAAGTTCACCACATTCAGTTGAACTCATTGGCTCGAGACAAAACTTCAATAATATTGCAATTTTGCAATCATTTCAGTTGATAGACTTCTAGGACTTGAAACTCAGTTGTTTAGCAAGGGTTCCATCAGATACATTGAACTCTGTTCTTCTTTGTCAATAATCTTTTTTTCTTTTGAATGAGAATCAATTAGTTTGTCCCTGCTAACCATATTTTGCAGATTTGTCTGACTTTTCTTGATTTAGGAAGGATCCATCCTCTGCAAGGCCTTTTGAAGGTTTGAAAGTTGTAGATGTTGGCTGTGGTGGTGGAATTCTTTCAGAGGTATGAAGTCCCTTCTTTTCCCTTGTTTTCCTACTTTGGATGAATGGCTATATAGAAGATGGGAGTAATCACCTTCTGGAAGGTCCTAGACAGCAGGGCTTGTAGGCTTAATGTGTCAAATGCTGAATGAGTTTGTTGGTCTTATTTATGCTTGTTTAATGAAATCATGATGCACCTACAGCCATTAAATCTGTCTCCTTTTCTCTACTGGAGGATTTTAGTGCACTTAGTTCTGTCATAGTCATATGGTATGCAGCTGTAAATGTATCATGCTCAATAACAAGGTCTAGGTTTCTTTTTCTTTTTTCTCTCTTGAAAAGGTGTACAACTGTCAATTCCACATGCTATCCTATTGGTTGATTTTTTTATGTTACAATGTGAACATTTTACGTAAATAGTAGTGATAAGGAGTTCATCTTAGGCCATGGTGAAATTTCTTCAATAGTTCTTGTATCTAAATATCTCTATCATTCAATGCTGGAAGCTGGACTTTGTGGTAGTTTCCATCACAATAATTTCAAGAATATGGACACAAGTCATTAGCAATGGTGATGTGGCAGTGGGAATGCAGCACCATATCTTGGGTTTGATAAAATGTCTTTTATGGCAAAAATGCTGGTCCCCAACCATCAAGGGTGCTGGTTTTGCTCGATGAACAAAATGAGGGTTTGACTTGGGGACTGTTTCACTCATGAGGCTTGTTTTGTGATGTATTTAGTTTATTTAGTGCAGATGGTTTGAGTCATAAAAAAGCAAGAAGGGAGCATCATTTATTTAACAAAGTAAAGAAAGCTTTTATTTACCAATGATATCATAATGTTGATAGGGGGTGTATCTGCCTTGTTGTTACTAGTCATGCAAGTGGCCAGTTAATCATCTATCGTACGGTATACCAACTGTTATCAATGTGCTGGCTGGTGTGAATTGTAAATTGAGTTCTGTTTCATTGCCATGGGAGCATAAAAGGTGTATGAACTACAATTATAATTTATGGTTAGAATTTGGTCAGTAGGGAGGATGGTGTACTCATTTTATTGAAATAACATGATTTTGGTTTCTTTCAATTCCAAGTATGTTGCATTTTGAGTTCATTCAGTATTTTGGACATCATAATCCATCTTCAATTGTTCAAGTGGAAAGGTGTATTGGTGAATAGTTGTCTTTTGCCTTTTCAGCCATTGGCCAGGATGGGAGCTTCAGTAACAGGTGTGGATGCTGTGGACAAAAACATCAAGATTGCACGCATTCATGCTGTATGCTCATTTCTCCTGCACAAAATGAACATTTTCTTATGGAAGTTCCACAGCATAAGTACTACAATGATCAACTTCTGTTATTGATAGAGTTACTTCAGAATGGATTCTATAGAAATTAGAAGATTTTCTTGAAGCTCTAAAACATCTTTTTAATGGGTATATATATGCATTGAATTCATCTAATTCTCAGTGTAAAATCCACAAAAAAACCCTACAGATGCCATTATGAATGCAGTTTATTTGTGAAGTTCAGACTGAAGCATCCAGTCTGAAGATTCTAAGTAACATAGAGCGAGCTAGATGCTTTTTGAAGTTGCCACCAATCAATGCTTGGGAATAGTCTCTTAATCTATGAGTTACTCCATATCAGGAATTTTCTGGCAGATTGTGTGATTGACTGTGAATCCACAAATCACTTTACTATTGTCCAATGCTTTTGTATTCTGATCGTTCTTGTTTGATTATCACTGTCAATTGCTATGAAGCCTGTGATAAGTTTTACTGACAATTAAGTTCTGGATTGATGCTGAGAATCCTTTTCAGATTTCCTGGTTGGCATTTAATGTTTTGGCATAAATATGTATTGCTCATTACAGATTTTTCTTTTCCTGATGATTATTTGGACTTGAGTGATATTACAAAGTGTAATTTCTTGGTTAGCTGAAGCAATTTTTGCTACTGATCATGATCAACTTTCGACTTCTATCTGGATGCTTGTAATACTCTTTATCAACACAGGATTTGGATCCAGTGACTTCAACAATTGAATACTGCTGTACAACAGCTGGTATGTTCATCTCACAATTCGATCAAGCATTTTCCTCTGGTAGTGATTCACATAGATTTAATGCATAATTTCATTTTTTAGTTGGATTGTTTCCCTCTGAAAGGAGAACTCCACATTTCTGTCAAGTTTTTGACTTGTCCAGTCCTGAGACTCCCTTCATAGTTATCATTATTTGTAAATGCAAAGACCAAAATATTCTAATATATGATTAAGAATTCCTAGCTGGAAGCTTCAAATAATAACATCATGTTTGGTGATTATATCACCATAAATCCAAAATATATTACACCTACTACTTGCAAGTCCTGTAGTTGGCAATATATTGGTATTCGGATGCATAAAATTCTCTTTCTACGGTAGTTCTCTCTTTATTTCTTTTTTCAACAAAAAAAGAGGTAGTTCTCTCTTTGGTTGAGATTAGCTTGCGTTTTTCAAAAGTCTTCTATCTAGCTGCTTAAGGTCTTTGGATCACCATCCTTAGTGTCATAGTAACTGTTTGGCAGGATTCTTTATCTTTTGAAATAAGAGTGGTGATTTACATCCGGAGTACATAATTTCAGAACTCAAAAACAGTAGTACAGAGAACATTGGGTTAAATGTCCGTATAAGTGCTACAGCTTTAACAAGGCACTTGAGCTTCTTTATATAAGTGCTGTTTTGGGTCTTTTGGCTCACATGCAGTCATATCGCCATAACATGATTGTATATCTCTTGCCTTTCTTCTTTGCAAAGGGAAGAAAAAAGGAGGATAATGGTAGATAGAGTAATGTATTTCTTAATATTACGTCAGTCAAAACATGAGTCGTAAAAACTTATGTGATTCAAATAATTGGCAGAGAAGCTTGTTGAAGAACAGAGGAAGTTTGACGCAGTGATCTCTTTAGAGGTATCTATTCTCTGCCCAAATCACATGCTGACTCCTTTCATATCTTTTTCTTTCATGTTAACTTGGATCTTTCAAATTTTTTTATGTGACAGATTTTCTTCATTACTTTCTCTTCCTTCTAGTTTTCTGCTTTTCAATCGTGGAATGAATTTTCAGGCTACAGCAGCAGCATCCTATCTAACTTTCTTGCATGGGTGCTTGATGGACATCTTTTTATTATGGATGTGATAAATAATGAAAGGGTTTATATAAGTGCACTTTTGAATGACTAAAGGTAATAGAGCATGTAGCAGATCCTGCTGAGTTCTGTAAGTCACTCGCGGCATTGACTATTCCTGAGGGAGCTATAGTGATTTCAACTATTAACCGTTCTATGAGAGCTTATGCTACTGCAATTGTTGCTGCTGAGTACCTCCTGCGTTGGGTATGTTTCTTTTCCTTTCTCCCTGTCTTCATCTCTACTATTGATTCCATTGCAAGATTATACTCATAAGTAATTTCTGCTGTTCCTTGACACATTTCAAAAATGCATGTTATATTATAACATAGCACAGGAGAAAATGGTCTGTTTTGCCTTGGCTCTTAATTTTCATATCTGTCTAGACAAAAGTAAGAGATGCAGCGAGTCATCTTTTGTTGCTGGGTTAGGAAGCTCCTAAGTGCTAGATATTTATGAATGGATCTCCTTGGTGAAATTGCATAGATAACTGCAAAATTTAAACTGGGCGATGATTCTCTTAATTCAGCAGTTTCACTTGCAGTTTTCAGCTAGTTCGTGCGCCTCTAGATATAATGGTTGGTTGATCAGTTGATAAATTTACTATGAACTGTGAAAATAATTTAGCTTGGAGACATCACTTCTCGGTTGTATCTAAAATTTAACAAAGCAATGCATCTTCCCGTTTCAACATTGCAGCTTCCGAAAGGTACACACCAGTGGTCGAGTTTCCTTACCCCTGAAGAGCTAGTGTTGATCCTACAACGTTCTTCTATCAGTGTAAGCCACGATTGCATGCTTGTCCATGCTTCCGCATGCCTCAGTTATTTTTAATGTGATCAATATACTTTGGCTGAATTGTGGTCGTCTATCCTTGGATTCGTCCAGGTCAAAGAGATGGCTGGATTTGTGTACAACCCCTTGGCAGGAAGATGGTCTCTTTCCGATGATGTTGGCGTGAATTTTATTGCTTTTGGAACAAAAAACAGCCAGTGAATGAATATTCATGAGAAATCTCTCCTGCCAAATGTTAACAGCTTTCGTGTTAGGTTTGTGTCTTATACATGATTTTAAATCTTTATGGAAAGAATAAAGAAAGAAAGAAGTCGTTTTCTTGTACTTTCTCAAGTCAAAACAAATCCTCCTCGGGGATTTTTTTTTTTCCTTTGTAGGGGTCATATTTTCTTCTCCTATTCTAATTACTTGAAGTGTCTGGGTCATGCTGATATTAATCTCGTCCATATTAGAGAAACATTGGGGGCATCGTCATCGTCATCGTCATCGGCATTGTCGTTTTCATGTTGGAAACGAGCATCTACGGCAATTTTCTATGGCAATTACCCCTACCCGATGGCCACGTATCGGATAGTTCCAATGCTTCATGGGCTGTAGCGGAATCTTGGATTGGTTGCCTATTGCTGATAATTGTGGAATTTTGTGCTTTTCTTAATGATATTTCATGGCCCATCGAACGGAACAAAAGATAAGGCAGGTTAGATTGGGCATTAATTAGGGCGTCACGGGAGTTGAGAGAATCCTCACCGTGTGATTTTGGGGGCAATTCAAACACGCCGTGCTTATCAAAACGGATGGGAGTTCATCATGCACCAGCCTAACTCCTTGGATTACACTGACCATCCATAATTGAAATCAAAATGGAGGCTAGTTTGATTGATCCTCTCCAGCCAAATCTCCCTTTCTTTAATGGGATTCTAATGATCTTTATCGCCCTTTGTTGTTCTTTTTGGCTAGAATAGTATCATGTCCATCCTTTGTTTAACCCAGTCATTCAAATCATTAATACACCGTGTGACCTTACATTAACGAAAGATGAACCTTTTGAGCTAGAAAGATCTACTGGCCAAGCATTCTTGACCTGAAATTTTTATTTGACGATATGCCCAATCCAGATGATAACCATTTTACTATGCTCAATCTAATGGTTGAAGCTGACCTTGTGCTACCGTGAAGTGTCAAGGTTTGATTCCTACTCAACATAATTTAAGCTTTAGTAAGAATTATTATTATTTTCATTAAATGGTTTCCCTTTGAAATCAGCAATATGAGATTGATCTTATGCCTAGCTACTTGTCCACTGGATCACCACAGTTCCGTGTCTTTATAGTTGTACCGAAGTTGAACCAGATTCCCGAGTGAAAAGCTTGGGTTAATCCTAGTAACGAGAAAAATTCATGTCAATACTTGGTTGATAGGCCAGTTCAGTCTGACTTCCCAAACAGTGTTGCAATTCCCCACCTCGTCTAATCTTGTATCTGCCCCCGAGTAGAAACTTATCTACTTGTGTCAAAAGTTATTGACATGCTCTACACCCTTGGCAGAGATTGGCTAAAGATTAGGATCAGCTATTCGCAAAAAATTGTTAACAAAAGGGGTTGGGAAGACAAACTCTGGAGTTTTTATGACCGGTGAAGTGAGAGATTTTCGAGATATGATGAATTTGAGATGAACTTGTGAGTCTGGCTAAAGGAGTTGCATTTGGCATTTTCCATAGGAATTGTAGGGGCCAAATTCGAGTTGGGTTGGACTATTTCTGGGAAAGGCAATTTTTCTAGACAAGATTTTACCTTTCCAGACCAAGCAATAGTTGATTCGTAGCAGATCACAGCTTTTAACTATAGCTATTTAGTGGCGTTGGAGGGGGGCATCAAAGGGACTGTAGCTCAGACAATGGAGAAGCTGGTAGTCCAAAGGGGAGAGGATTTGATAAAGGATAAAGAAAGAGAAGAAGTCAATCAAAGGGACAAAAGAAGAAAGAATGTTTAAGTAGGCAGCTGAAACCAGCAGGAATTTGAAAAGGTTACTTGTTGGTATTATGGTCGTGAGCACTGAATAATGAAGGGGAGAGACTTGCAGGACAATAAAGAGAGGGGGGCCTATTCATGGTGGAGTTGGAGTTTGTTGGACTTTGGAAGTTTGCTGCAGGGTACACTAAAGGAATATCACAGGACGTCGACGTGAGACATTTTAGGATGCTTCGGGTGCATGTGCGGTCAGCGCATCCTGACCCTCGGATCATATGGATCTCGCTCAAGACCCCTTCAATATCAAGGGCTCAAATGCATCGACCTCGCGCACACCAGAATCATTTAAGAATCGTTTGTGGATGTGGACGTGGTGGGGTCTGCTTTTGACTTGGTGAAGCCTTTCAAACCGTTCTATGGTATTCTATACATGCCAAAGTTTAAAGAAATGGGAAAAGCGGCAACTCAACCGCTCTCTTTCGAACGGAGGTTTCGGTACTCCAGGAGCTAACACACTCAGAAGCAGCAAAGAACTAGAACATCAGCAATTCAACCACTGCGTCTTTCCTTTTCTCTGTTCTTTGGACTTGGACGTTGGAGTACCCAAAACCCAAATGAAACCCAATTATCAGCACCGCGTGGGCTCGCGCTCTTGGTGCAAATTCATGAATAATTTAGATTGTTAGCGTATCAATAATTAATAATATTATAAATATGGTTTCATGTTTTGGAGTTAGTCACTGACTGGATAGCTGTAGCAACCCTTCCTTTTCCTATTATTTCATTACGACTTTTTCACGCTGCATGCATACATTAGACCCATCCTGCCTGACCCTCTTTGACCTTATTAATCCCATCCTCCTCTGTTCTCAGTAACTCTCTCTCTCTCTCTCTCTCTCTCTCTCCGTTCGGTGGTCAGTCATGGCGGTTCATTAACAGCTGAGCAGGCCTGCGCCCGTGTGGGATTTCAAGGCAAAGGGCTGTCTTTAAGGGCTCTGCAAACACACCCAATTCTTTCCAACTCCAACGCATGCAAGCACTCGAATCCATGCACCCATTCCCATCCCCCTTCCTCCACCAGCCAACAACCACCGGTCACAGCAGGAGCGCTTAACTCGGCCATAACCATCGGCGGGAACGCACGGTCGTGTTCCATGCTCTGCTA
Organism: Eucalyptus paniculata subsp. matutina; assembly: GCA_017140255.1. NCBI lineage: Eukaryota > Viridiplantae > Streptophyta > Magnoliopsida > Myrtales > Myrtaceae > Eucalyptus > Eucalyptus paniculata. The sequence continues at coordinate 711,942 of CM029438.1, read as the reverse complement.
CCGACGCATATAGTGAAGGAGACGCGCGTTGCGCCGAGCGAAAGCAATGGCGATGTTGTTCATGCCTCGCGGAGCTCTTGATATTTGGGTTGCTGTGATCCTCGCGCTTCTGGCGTTGTTCTGCACGGTGGGACATGGCGAGACGACCCTGAGAATACTTCTGGAGGCCAAGGCGTCGTTCGCGGAAGGAGACCCGGGAGTGCTGTCCGACTGGTCTCCGAGCAACCCGGATTTCTGTACGTGGACTGGCGTGTCCTGTGATCAGCTTCAGCAACAGGTGGTGGCCCTCAACCTGTCGGCTTCCTCTCTGTCGGGATCGATATCGCCGTCCCTGGGCCGCCTGCGGAACCTGCTTCACCTTGACCTCTCCGGCAACAGCCTGACGGGACCGATCCCACCTGCTCTCTCCAACCTCTCCTCCCTTGAGTCCCTCCTCCTCTTCACAAACCAGCTCTCCGGATCCATCCCTCCTCAGCTCGGTTCCCTCTCCTCCCTCCGGGTCCTCCGCCTCGGCGACAACCCTGCCCTCACCGGCCCCATCCCTCCGTCCTTCGGCGGCCTCACGAGCCTCGTTACTCTCGGCTTGGCCTCATGCAGCCTCACTGGCCCCATCCCTCCTCAGCTAGGACAGCTCCAACTGCTCCAGAACCTCAACCTGCAAGAGAACCAGCTCACCGGCCCCATCCCGCCCGAGCTGGGCAACTGCTCCAGCCTCACGCACTTTGCCGCCAGCCTCAATGGCCTCAACGGATCCATCCCGAGGGAATTGGGCCGGCTTAGGAATCTCGAGTTGCTGAACCTGGCAAACAACAGCCTGTCCGGGGAGATTGATGACATGATTGGCGAGATAAGCGAGCTGCACTACTTGAACTTGCTGGGGAATCAGCTGGAGGGTCCCATCCCAACATCCCTAGCCCGCCTGCACAAGCTCGAGACTTTGGATTTGTCGTTGAACCAGCTCACCGGCAGCATCCCTGCGGAGTTGGGGAGCATGGGGGAGCTGGTTTCCCTGGTTCTTTCCAACAACAACCTCTCCGGCACCATTCCCGCTGCCCTGTGCTCCAATGCCACTCATCTGGCGGACCTGTTTCTGGCTCAGGCCCAGCTCTCTGGCCCCATTCCCCCCCAATTGAGCAACTGCCGTGCTCTGAAGCAGCTCGACCTTTCCAACAACACGCTCACCGGCGTCATCCCCATCGAGCTATATGAGTTGGTCGCCCTGACAGATCTCTATCTCCACAACAACTGCTTGGCGGGCAACATTTCTACATCCATAGCAAACCTCAGCAGCCTGCAGAACCTGGCTCTGTACCACAACGATCTGGAGGGGAGCCTGCCGCATGAGATTGGGATGCTTGGCGAGCTCCAGGTGCTGTATCTCTACGACAACCGCTTAAGCGGGGAGATCCCCACGGAGATAGGAAACTGCTCGAGCTTGCAAATGATCGATTTCTTTGGAAATCACTTCAGTGGGAGGATACCCGACAGCATTGGGAGGCTAGATCAACTTAATCTCCTTCACCTGAGGCAGAATGAGCTTGTAGGAGAAATTCCCGCCGCTTTAGGCAACTGCCACCAACTAATCATTCTGGACTTGGCAGACAATGCTCTGTCTGGCGGTATTCCCCCAACACTGGGGAATCTCCTGGTATTGAGGCAGCTCATGCTCTATAACAATTCTCTCGCTGGTAATCTTCCCGACTCTCTCATCAATCTAAGGAACCTGACCAGGATCAACCTTTCCAAAAATAGATTCAGTGGTAGCGTCTCTGCCTTGTGTAGCTCGCACTCTTTCCTTTCTTTCGATGTCACAGATAATTCGTTTGAGCACGAAATACCTCCCAAACTGGGTAATTCGCCTTTCCTGGAAAGAGTCAGATTAGGTAACAATCGATTCAATGGGAGTCTCCCCTGGACCTTGGGGAAGATCCGCGAGCTCTCGTTGCTTGACCTATCCGGAAATTTGCTCACTGGACCGGTTCCTGTTCAGCTCTCCTTGTGCAAGAAATTGACCCACCTTGATCTAAACAATAACCTTCTCTCCGGGTCAGTCCCCTCGTGGCTTGGCAGCTTGCCTCAGTTGGGTGAACTTAAGCTTTCGAGCAACAGCTTCACTGGCCCCATTCCTCCACAGCTATCTGAATGTTCCAAGCTGTTGAAGCTTTCTCTTGATGGAAACTCGCTGAATGGAACGCTCCCAGCTGAAATTGGAGATCTTGCCTCACTCAACGTCCTCAACCTTGACCGCAACCAACTCTCTGGGCCTATCCCTTCTTCCATAGGGAAGTTAGGCAAGCTTTATGAGCTTCGACTCTCGGAAAACAACTTCACTGGTAAAATTCCTGTAGAACTAGGACAACTCCAGAATCTCCAAACCATTCTTGATCTGAGCCACAACAATCTCAGTGGCCAAATCCCACCCTCTATAGCCATGCTGTCGAAACTCGAAGCACTCGATATGTCTCACAATCAGCTGGTTGGCGAAATTCCTTCGGAAGTTGGCGAAATGAGCAGCTTGGGCAAGCTTGACTTCTCTTACAACCAGCTTCAGGGCAAACTGGGGAAGCAGTTCTCACGGTGGCCAGCTCATGCATTCCAAGGGAACCTGCATCTCTGCGGGAGTCCTCTTGTCCCATGCAACAGCTTCATACCCAGTAACCAGCCACGTCTGAGTGAAACCGCAGTCGTGATCATCTCTGCAGTGTCGACCTTGGCAGCTATTGCTCTTTTAGTGCTTGGAATTGCCCTGTTCTTGAAGCGCAGGCGAGAGGCTTTCAAAAGATTCAACGAAGTGAAATGTGTGTCCTCCACCAGTTCTTCCCAGGCACATCGGAGATTACTCTTCCACCAGGGCGCTGCCAAGCAAGACTTTAGATGGGAAGATATTATGGAAGCCACCAACAACCTTAGTGATGAGTTCATGATTGGTTCGGGGGGATCTGGTAAAGTCTACAGGGCTGAGATGCCTACTGGGGAAACGCTTGCAGTTAAGAAGATAGTGTGGAGGGAAGATCTTCTGTCAAATAAGAGCTTCGTCAGGGAAGTCAAGACGTTGGGCAGGGTCCGGCATAGACACCTTGTGAAACTGATGGGCTACTGCAGCAACAAAGCAGCAGGTTCCAATCTGTTAATTTATGAGTACATGGAGAATGGAAGTCTATGGGATTGGTTGCATCAGAAGTCAGCGAATTCAAAGAAGCAGAGGAACCTCGATTGGGAAGCAAGGTTACGCATAGCGCTGGGTTTAGCTCAAGGTGTGGAGTACCTGCATCATGATTGTGCTCCGAAGATCGTTCACAGGGATATCAAATCTAGCAATTTGTTGCTGGACTCCAACATGGAGGCACACCTAGGTGATTTTGGGCTCGCGAAATCGCTGGTGGAGAATTATGAATCACTAGACACAGAGTCCAATTCATGGTTCGCAGGGTCGTATGGCTACATTGCTCCAGGTATTTAAAAAAATTGATGCTGCCAAAGTCTGCACCATTATGTTCCAATCTAAATTTTCATTCGACCTAATATATGCAAAGATGGTACAGCTGTTCTTACTTGCTGCTTTGCTTTCCCTCAGAGTATGCATACTCCTTGAAGGCAACTGAGAAAAGTGATGTGTATAGTATGGGAATCGTGCTGATGGAGCTCGTCAGTGGGAAAATGCCAACAGATGCATCTTTCGGTTTAGACATTGACATGGTCAGATGGGTGGAGACTCATATTGAGACCCAAGATTCGGCTCGGGAAGAGTTGATAGACCCTGCATTAAGGCCGCTCTTAGCTAGGGAAGAGAACGCGGCTTTTCAAGTGCTCGAAATCGCACTGCAATGCACGAAAACTGCCCCACAAGAGAGGCCATCATCCAGGCAGGCGTGCGATCACCTTTTCCACGTATTCAACAACAGGACGACGGATTTGGAGAAGACCAGTCTCGTTCCCTACACGTAAATTACAAAATAGCCTCTTCTGAATGAATGATGAAAGGTTGGTGGATCGTATAGCCGTAAGAACTTCCTGTAGTTATAATTTTTCTTGTTGACAAATTCTCGAGTCTTGATACTGTTTATTCCCACCTAAATGCCGCGAGCGAACGTTGTGCGGAAATTCTCAAATTCATCAGGTATCTCCATCAAACAGAAGCGTAGGCGCAAGTCGTTCTGTCGACATTACATTAGATGTGAGTCTGTCGACACTATACCACGGACCAATGTTCTTGAAGGGTGAAGCGCTACTTAGAGGATGGACTAGGCAGTTGATTAAACTGCATTAGAATAGCTGACCAGATCGATTCTTGAGTGTGTAGTAGTTTGGCTGCTCGGCCCATGGGACTATGTACTGTTCTAGTAGGCAAATGGTTAACTAAGGGTATCGTCTGTCGCTTCTTTTTCGATTTGAGGAGAGATTTCATGAGCCACTCACTCGTATGAAATTGTACCGATTCCTCGAAACCAAATACGATGAGCGTGGTGATCGGTTTTCACGGAGAGTTTGGTTCAAGTTCATGCAGCCGATCATATCACTTAGCAATCGTCATCTGATCTGATTGACAAGCTGAACTGATGTACTAACGTTGGCGACGATACAAATCATGGACCACCGCGAATTACAACACCGCGGTCGCTCTCTTCGCATATTATAAGGGCTCGGAGTCTTGTTTCTGGTCCGATGAATCTTCCATTTTCTCACATGCATACAATCCCCGCCCGTCGGCACCTCCGCTAGGGGCTTTCCCGCGATCGGTTTCACGCATCCGAGACGAGATTTAGTCAAAATCAAGTCAAAGGTTAATCATATACGGCCATCCAATACAAAGAAAATGAGGGGTGAGCATAAAACCTAACGCATCGATCGAGTCGAGATTTGTCATGGCTTCGCGTCGGCATCTAAAGCTGGCGTGGGGACTAAAGTCACGACGTTGGATCGATTCAAAGGCTGAAATGGGCCGCAAAGAGAAAGCCCAAGAAGCGAAGCGAAGCCCAGGCCCATCAGGTGATCTTTTGGCGGGAGCCCATGGAGGGCCCTCCGTATCTTCCCGCCAAAACTCCGTCGTCCTTCTCCTTCCTCCTTCCTCCTTCCTCCACCATTTCCATCATTCCAACCCTCAGAGGCGAACTGCTGATCTGCAGAGGAGGAGCGGACGAGGGAGAGGAATTCAATCGTCGTTCGCGGCCCCCCCAATGGAGTCGTACTTCGTCGACCGCAAGGCCGTCCAGGTGGAGGACGTCTTCCTCGACTTCCTCAAGAGGTAACCCCTCCTTCCCTTTCCCCTCCGTTCCCTTCCGATGAATATAATCTTTGCCTTGTGCTGTCGATTCACGATGATGAGTAAAAACCCACTGAAAAAATCGCAGCTTTACGGTGGATCCGAACTCGAGAGGGCCGCCTTACTACTCGGCGGAGATCGACGCCATGAAGGCCAGCGAGTCCAGCACCATCTTCATCGACTTCTCCCACGTCATGCTCTTCAGCGACCTCCTCCAGTCCGCCATCTCCGACGAGTTCTTGAGGTCCGTCTTTTTATCGCCTCCGTTCCGGTTCCGCCGCCTCGATTGTTCCCTCAATTTCTGTATTTGACTGTTGCGTGTGCGCGCGCTGTCAATTAGGTTCGAGCCGTACCTCAGGAATGCTTGCAAGCGGTTCGTCATGGAGCAGAAGCCCACCTTCATCGCCGACGATAATCCCCACAAGGACATCAACATCGCCTTCTTCAATCTCCCCTTCGCCAAGAGGTCTCCTTTTTTTTCCTTCCCTCATTTCTACTTGCTCATAACAATTGTAAAGTTCGAATTTTTAGAGCCAATTACTCTGCCCTTTCTGCTGCGCCTGTCAATTCTCGTTTGCCCGAATTCATTAACTTGAAACGATTAAATTGATCTAAAACTGTAGGTTGAGGGAACTGACCACCGCAGAAATAGGGAAGCTTGTATCGGTGACTGGCGTGGTCACTCGCACGAGTGAAGTGCGGCCGGAGCTTCTCCAGGGTACATTCAAGTGCTTGGACTGTGGAGGCGTCATAAGAAATGTGGAGCAACAATTCAAGTATACTGAGGTTGCCTAGTATATGCCTTGCGAGTGTTTTCCACTAGTTCGCATTATCTCTTCCTTGTAATTAATTTATCAGCCTTGCGGTGTCGTGCTCAATTGCAGCCCTCAATCTGCGTGGATCCTACATGCCAAAATAGGATGAAGTGGGCATTGCTCCGCCAAGAGAGCAAATTCGCAGATTGGCAGAGGGTGAGAATGCAGGAGACCTCCAAAGAGATACCTGCTGGATCCCTGCCCAGATCGATGGATGTCATTCTCCGCCACGATATAGTTGAGCAGGCTAGAGCTGGTGACACGTAAGGATCGATCGCTCATTTTTCAGGGTCGCTATGAGGCCTAATTGTCCAGTCATCTTTTTCGGTTTCATTCTTTCTCTAGTTTTTAGTCTTCCAGAATTTATTTTCTTCCCAAAAAGTAACAGGCAGGTGATCCTACAGTAGGAAGCTACCAATCTCAGCATGTAATTTCTTACCATGAAAGAATATGATGAGTTTGATTCTTTTGCGATGGAAGCTACGAATATCAGCATCTTCATTCCAGAATACATCTGGTTAAACTAGCTATTGGACAACGTTCATCTCAGACTATGTGGTCTTACCGGTGCCAATCTATTTGAAATAGTGGTAGCTAATTAAGATTGCAAATTTATTGCTGTGATAGAATTATTCCTTCTACTGTAAATTCTAGGCCATCGTCAGTGCCAATTGTCTAGCTGGATGTGAGAGTCTTTGCCATGTCTGACTTGTTGGAAGAAATGCTATGTATATGAATTTGTGTCCCCTACATAGGCCATTTGAAGCTGAGTGGATCATATCTGAATTTGCCTTTTTGCAAACGTGCAAGTTTCAGTGAGAAAGAAAAGAACAAAGAAAAAATTGGTGTAATAATTAGGACTGCTTTTTCTTGAAGAAACACAATGCTTAAGACTACTTGTTTACACAGATCAACTGATAACTACTGAATGTGATGGAACATTCGCCTACTCACATTAAGCATAGGAAGTTATCTAGAATTAGCTTGTCAATCTTTCTTCTTTTATTCATGTACTTCTTGATGCTTCTTCTTCTGAATTAATTTGATCATTTGAATGATTTCAGGGTCATTTTTACCGGTACTGTCGTTGTCATTCCTGACATATTGGCCCTGGCTTCCCCTGGCGAGAGAGCAGAGTGCCGCAAGGAAGCTTCACAGCGCAACCCATCATCTGTTGGAAAGGAAGGTGTGAGAGGTCTTCGGCATTAGGCGTGAGAGATCTCTCTTATCGGCTTGCCTTTATTGCCAATTCAGTTCAGGTTGCTCACTGGGGGAATCAGTTGATTAATTAAGCAAATTGTGCAGAGTATTCGCTAATGCTAACTTTACCTCTTTTTGCATCGGTTCAGATTATGGATGGTAGAAGAGACATTGACATTAGAAATAGGAAGAAGGGTGCTGATGAAGATGACAATCAGCAATTCATGGTTCGTCTCCAATGAACAACCTTCCTTTAAGTGATAGTGTGAACAATAATGTGACTTAAGAATGTAGCTGAATCATTTTACTTCATTCAATAAAAAATATCTATCTGTATATGGGTTCGTTCAATTGATTGTGATAGAAACAAGTAATCTGGTTGGGGTTTCTGTAGTTCCAAAATCCAATATATAAGATAGTGAAATAATATTCTGTGCTTTTAGTTGGCATAGTTGTAGTTGAAGAAATCTTTTTGACATAGCAGGCAAAAAGTTTATGTCTGTATAAGACCAATTTTACTCTGTAAGTCACATGAACTCCCTTCTAGTAGTACCATGTAACTCGAATTCTTCCAAAGTAGCTAAAACATCATTTGACCTGAACCATTATCCTGTAATGGGCTTTCCCTGGCAACCTTGTGCAATCATGGCAAGTTACAGTAGTCACAGCTGACCCAGCAGCTTCTGATGTCTGTGTCTGTCACAGGCTGAAGAGATTGATGAAATTCAGAGAATGAGGAATACCCCTGATTTCTTCAATAAGCTCGTCAATAGCATTGCTCCAACAGTTTTTGGTCATCAAGACATAAAGCGAGCTATTCTCCTTATGCTTGTTGGTGGCGTTCACAAGGTAACTCACGAAGGCATCAACCTGAGAGGGGATGTCAATGTCTGCATTGTTGGAGATCCTAGCTGTGCAAAATCCCAGTTCCTCAAGTACGCTGTCTTTTTTAATCCAATTCATCAACCCTATGATCATGCTTGCTGAATGGAATCCATGTTTTCGTGTATTATTAGATTTATGGACTTATTTATGTGCTCGCTTGTGTTTCAGATATACTTCAGGCATAGTCCCAAGATCTGTATACACATCGGGAAAATCTTCCTCTGCTGCTGGGTTGACTGCAACTGTTGCCAAAGAACCAGAAACAGGGGAATTTTGTATCGAGGTAGCTGCTTCTTATTCTTTCTTTTTAGAACATCTTTTGGTTTGATATGGTATATGCAAAAATGGGTTATTGGCATTAAAGCGTCTGATGCTGTCCTTGCATCTTTCCTGGAAAAAGAAGAATTCAACTGCTGCAGTGCATTGTGCCTGCAAAATTCAATTTCTATTCTAGCATGTGCCTTGCTGGAAGTTGAAGAACCCACTGAAGGAAAGATTGGACTACTTTCTTTGTCACAAAGTTTGGTCTTTCTGATGGAAAGAACACTCACCTTGTTTGACTGCTGTAACTTCAGATTTGCAATAATTCTTGTTGAAGATGCTGTCACCTCTCCCTGGTCTACCTTTCCATAATATCAACTGTATGCAACTAAGTGCAATCACAGAGTGTGGGGTATGTGGGACCACTGGATACTTTTAGATAATGGTGGGGGTTTATACACTTGCTACTTGTGAAAAATTTTAGCGAGATATGTTGTCAACCAACAATGACAACCATTCACCTAATCTAATAGTTCTTAGTTGTGTTTTGCTTGCAAATGGATCTTCCTTGGTCCTTCAGGCAGAAATCCACTTTTTGCCTTTTCATTTAGAGATCTTGCAATAGTGACAAAAGCCAATAATATTGTAACGGTAATTTTTTCTGAAACAACTTGGAAGCCACAAGTTTGACTATTGGATCTCTATTTAGAGCCATTTCATAGAAGGTGGACTTGCAGAATGCACAGTGCAATTATGGTTGAAGCATCTTCGTAAAGTGCAAAATGAAGTAGTGATCTGTTCATTATAGGAGTACCAAAATCTTTGACGGTATTCTGGAAGTAGCAGAATGTACCTTAGACTGTTTATGGTCCTAGATTCGCCTTTCCTATTCATCTCCTCCAATGTAACTGGTGGTAAGGAAATTTACTGTGGACTCTTTCTTATCAGTTGTAAATGCAGAGTTGAGGAAGATATCCCCTTTAAGTAAGCTGCTTATTAGGAGTTATTTTGCACGATTCTGTTGAAAAATGTGAGAAATTGGCTTCACTCTTTTCACATTCCTGACCTGTTATTGAGTGTTTACTGGCACCTTCTTGATTGCCTCTTCTTTCAATTGTCTTACATTCTCTTGTCAAGATAATATCTTTTTGTTGAATTTGGACAAATAAAGTTCAACTGGACAGAACAAGGGAAGCTGTCTCTCTTTTCTTTAGTTGTTTTCGTTGCTTCTCCGGTGCAAGAATTACTGCAGGTTTCTGAGATCATATGATTATTTTAGGCTGGTGCCCTCATGCTTGCGGACAATGGAATCTGTTGCATCGATGAATTTGATAAAATGGACATCAGGGATCAGGTGAGTTCACTTCCTTGCTTCTGTGACATTGGCCACATTTAAATCTGGTACTTAGGACTGAAATTGACTTTCGTTTTGAAGGTTGCAATTCATGAAGCTATGGAGCAACAGACAATAAGCATCACAAAAGCAGGTATTCAGGCAACTCTAAATGCCCGGACATCAATCCTAGCTGCCGCCAACCCAACAGGGGGCCGTTATGACAAATCTAAACCACTCAAGGTGAGACGATGAATTTTTGGAAGCCTTGAAGTTAGACCTTTACTTAATTGACATTTTTCGATCATTGTAGACTTATGATGCTGGACTAATTTAGTTATGCCTGTACGCAGTATAACGTAGCTCTACCTCCAGCTATACTTTCGAGGTTCGATCTGGTATATGTAATGATTGATGACCCAGATGATGAGATTGATTACCACATTGCCCACCATATTGTGAGAGTTCATCAGAAACGTGAAGATGCTATTGTTCCTGCATTTAATACTGCCCAACTGAAACGTTACATTGCATATGCAAAAACTTTGAAACCAAAGGTTTGTTTCTGATTTTTCAGCGGTGACTTTGTTCTTTGTTTTACAGAAAAGTATCTGCAGGTATATATTGATCATTTTAACCGGACTAATTAATGCAGCTGAGCTCAGAAGCAAGAAAAGTGTTGGTCGAGTCATATGTTGCACTTCGAAGAGGTGATACAACTCCTGGTAGCAGAGTTGCTTACCGCATGACTGTCAGGCAACTTGAGGCATTGATCAGGCTGTCTGAGGCCATTGCTCGAAGTTATTTGGAAACTCAGGTACTTTTCTTGAGGTCCTTGTCCCTTCATTGGGTAATTTCGAGTAATATTTTATTAAAAATAATGTTCCTTATAGGTACAACCACGCCATGTTGATGTAGCAAGGAAACTGTTGAAAACATCTATAATAAGGCAAGATCTCAGCTAACTTTTAAGATTTCCTCCTCACATTTAAGTGTTGTCCCCTGCCTTTCACTCTTCTAAGCGAGCGATGTACTGCTCAACCCATCTCACATACCATTGCCATAACCTTTCTTGGGATTTGTTCCTGGCTTTCCCTCCATACAGTGTGGAGTCAACTGAGATTGATCTATCTGAGTTTGAAGATGGTAATCGTGATTTGGGCGATAGCAGCGGTGGTAATGGACCTGATCCTCCTGCCCAAGATGACGCTCAACCCACAGATGCTGCGTTGGACACGCAGTTTAGCAATGCAAGTGAGTATTCGATCTCCACTAGCTTGTTATTCTTTTGATTGTATTTTGGATCTCACAAAAATTAGATTATCGTAATGCAGAAACTGGAGCAAGTTCCGGTGACAAGCAACGAGAAAAGCTTGTGGTCAGTGATGAGTATTTCCAAAGGGTAACACAAGCCCTCATTATGCGCCTGAGACAGCATGAAGAAGCTGTAACACAAGAAGGTAGGTAATCGTTTCTCCTCTGGGCATATAAGTTGATCTAGAGGTGCATCGGTTGGAGATTGATTTTTCCACCAGTTGTTACATATTGCCTGATGCTCTGCTCTTTGTATAAATGATCTGGTGGGAACTTTCTCTATTTAAAGTTTGTTGGCAGATTGATGTAGTTTTATTTGTTTCCTTATATCTTGCAGGGGATGGATTGGTTGGAATGAGGCAAAGGGACTTAATCATGTGGTATGTCCATCAGCAGTTTGATGAAAATAATGATATTTCAGAGAAGGAAGCAGCGAGTGAAATCAAAAAAGTCAAAACTATCATAGAGGTATGATGCAACTGCTGAGAACTCTTACCATTTATTACAGAAGTATCAACAGCTCTCATCAGCATTCTCATGCCGAATTTCTTGTGATGCAGAGCTTGATAAGAAGAGAAGGTTATTTAATAGTTCTGGACGATGGTGTCCAAGCTGCCGCAGAGGGTGAAGGTGCTAGACAGGCTGTTAATCGAAATGACAGAATTTTGGCGGTGGCTCCTAACTTTGACCATGCTGCTCTCTAACTAGAGACTAGATGAACAGCACAACGCCTCCCTAAATATCACAGCAAATCTGCTATCTGTATACTTGTAGTTTGTGGACCAGTGCTTGCCAGAACAGTGAGAAATTGCCCGCTCTATTATGTCCAACATATAAGATGCTGGATCGGGGTTATGGAATGGAGGCAACGGCTGATGTTTTGATCTATGGTCCCTTGGGTTCTTGTTGTTTGTGGCCTTTAGTAACTAAATACAGAATTAAGCGACATCGCTACAAAGAAGCACGAGCCTAACCGTAGCACCTGGTCTTGATCATCATTAAATGTACTGACTTGTTTGTTGCCATGCAAGGTAGGAACCTTTATCCCACTATTGAAGACATGTCAGTTTAATTTTGTATTTCCTTCATAGTAATTATATAAGGGTTCTTGTTTTCCGGTTTTTTTGGTGGAGTTCGAGAGGTTATATGTACATAATTGTAAGTTTAGCGAAGTTCTTGCATACTTAGACCAAGTAGACAATGATGATATGGAGCTGAAATCAACCAATGACTTAATAAATCACACTTGTCGGGTTTCATTCGAGCTTCGAATATATGTTAATTTGGAGCTCAGTTCAGTTTCGATTTAATAGCTCTTTCGAAAATGGAGACGTGGACATCCGCGTACACAACTCTTTCACTCTCCCTGAAGCCCTGTCATAATTTGGTATGCATCCATTATTTTGTCTTTTGAACCTGAACTTAGGCTTGGGAGAATGTATGGAGTGAGGAGATGGGTTACCAATTAGAGCAATTAGAGAGATGATGAAACGTTGAGCTAAGTAGGGCATGGTTTTAATTGGTGACAGGGAACAGAAGCCGTAACTTTCAGTGGATTATAGGCTCTTAATCAAAATATGAGACTTTGTCCAATTTAGACAGGGAGAAAGTTGTCTCTAAAATGTACGTTGTAATCTAATACATCAATCAACCCAGATTAATTAAGAACAGAGCCTGTCCATGTCGAGAGGAGTTGTGTACTCAATCGCCAAAGTGCGTCATCTTTCTTGTAATTATCTTTTTGGGTTTCCTGCAATAGCAATTGACGCAAGACTCCTTCACTTATGCCCCCCACGGTGATGGAGACAGGCTTAAATGAGCCACGGACGAATTAGTCAAATCCCGGATAAGAGGAGTCTTAAGATGATGCACCAAGTTGAATGGTCAGTACAGAAGGAATCTAGTGTTTGACTAAATGAAATTATCTTCTGGGCTTTTTCCACCATTCGACGCAAACTAAATTATGCAAGGTCCAAGAGGGGTGGTAAAGCTTAAGATACTAGCACATTACTTTGGATACTTTGTCTCATGTGTTATGGGTAATTTGCGAAGTGGGTCGATAAAATCGTTCTCCAACAAGATTATCTATGTTCTTCTATAATTGATAAGAGAAGGCCCCTACGTACAAATTCTATTAAAATCAATTCTTGCAATCCCCGCATATCTTTACCCAAAGTGCGCAACAAAGGTGCAATTATTTCATTTAATCATACAAGCAAGGTTAGAGAACTAAAATTACGGGAAAGAGAAAGTAATTGGCAACTCCAACGAAACATTTGTAATCAAATGGTATAATGTCACCAATGAACTTTTACAAAATATACAATCAAATCCTTAAATCTTTTTGCCACGTATTGGGTTCTTGATCTCTTAAATTCCGTGTTTACCTTTCAAATGAAACATGTTCAAATAAAATTCGAAAAGTGTGAAAAAATTGATAAATACACTTTCTGGTCTGATCAGCACTGACATAGCAACACATGTTAGCTTTTTTCTTCAAATGCATGTTTGTCCCTGAAGAAACCAACACGAACCAAAAAAAAAGGGAGTACAAGGATTTGATAAATAAATTTCGTAGGACTTGAAAAACAATTTGCAAAAGTTTAAGAGCTGCCATTGCCTCTCCTCCTCAAATAAAATAAATGGTGATAACTTGGTGCATATTGATTTTAATAAAGTGTGTATAAAAATGAGAAATTGAATTGGAAACAGCTGAAATGTCAATTAAAATTGAGCACACAAAATATCTTCTCTAATCTCGTACAATATTAGAGAATCGCGTGTTTTGAGTAAATTATCAGTTTCGTGCAAATCACTAGTTCCATGCGAGTCGTGATAGCATTATCAAATCAACGCAAACTCTAAAATAGAAACAACTAGATAGTAGAGATTGAGGTTGTTCGTGATGGGTTTAAGCTTCATCATCAGGAGGGGAACAATTCAGATGACACATTAAGATCCCTATATGATCGTTTAGTAATAAGATTGGTGCATGTATGGATAAAATCAAGAGGTTTGTTTGGAAGCAACCATACCATCGAAAGTATATTGAATAGCTTACTAATTGAGAGCCCTCATACAAAAGACAAGTGGGGCTCAGCTATGCGTTCGGAATATCTTGGGGGTAGACTTTGACGAAATCTGTAGGTAAAGTTTCGACAATGAAAGTCTGCAAGGATTTGCTTTTAACGCTGAGAAGTCTATTAGCAAGAATAGGGGAATTTCATGGCCAATTCCCTTCCCGTCTGCTTGTTTTGGGGGTTGGTGCCAAAGGTGGAGGTTGGATTCACTCTTCTGCTTGTCTTTATGTATGACCATAGACCTGTCATCTCAATATAACGTGCATAAAGCACCTTGATGGTTGCGGTTTCTTCTAAGAGTGGATAAGTATCATTTTAAAATGGAATGCTTAGGTTGCTTGGGACCGTTAGCTTGAACTTATCGAAAGCTCCTCTTCCACCAATAAACGAGTGTGCTTGAAATTTTCCCTCTTAAGAATTATCACATTGCACGTATTGTAAACTTCTTGACCTGTATACTTGATAATCTGTCGTATGGGGTCCATGTACACCAAGCATGAATGCGTCCACTTTCTAAACGAGAAAACCCACCATTCGAAAAACCAATCCGATGCCGTATGGAGATTCTGCATCTGAGCAAAGGAGCATATGAACAAATAGGCAATAATGTGCCGATCCATTTTCCATCAAAATTGTTTATGATGGTGGTGGGACGTAGCTTGGCTATTATTTGGATGTCGTGCTAAGGGAATCAAAATGGGGGAGGAGGGCGGGGGGTCATTGACGGCCTAATTGGGGTTGTCTACCAGCGAAGCCACGTGAGATTCCATTGACTCTCAATCAATCTTTTACAGATCGACATCAGGCCACGTTGGAGGTAGGCCCCGCGTTCGACATTGCCAACCTTCGAATGAACGAGCTTGATTGCCATTGCAAGCTGTCTTCTCTTGGCGCTTTCGCCGCTATCCCCCCGAGCGAGACACCTGAAGCGAGGGCTCCGGAGGTCGTTTCGGCACCGGGTGGCTGATACCGACCAATCATGAAGTGGGCAACTTCTTGTGAATTTTCAAGACCAAAAAACCCGTCCATTATTCTATCATCTTGCGTGAAGAGATGCTTTGATAGCATGTATTTTAATCTCTCTCTCTCTCTCTCTCTCTCTCTCTCTCTCTCTCCCCTTTGTGTTGGGCTCTATATGTGCCTTGATTCGAAGGGACAATAGGGCTATCTATAATCCACAACAACAATCCCTCCCATCCCAGGTCGAACGTATTCGCCTTCAGACTCAGCACCAAGAGAGACGTAACAGCACGAGTAAGTTTAGCTCAGCAGCTTCACCAAATAACATCTAATTCCCCTCAACTCTCTCTGAACTTGATTGGTTTATATTTTTCAAAGTCCATCGTACTCACTTTTGCAGGATTTGCTTCCGTTCTATCTTCTACAACAGAGAGTGAGACATGGGTTATTGGTCATCGAAGGTTCTTCCGAAGATCAAGAAAGTGTTCGAGAAGAATGGAAACAAACCTGCGGCTGCGGAGGCTTGCAAGTCCTTTGATGATTCTAAGGTCCCTTGAGGGTTGATATGTTAATTTCCCTAGCCTGGTTAACGTGGCTAGTTGGCATAATTAATTACATCTTTATAGGTTTATTGATTTGCGTGGTTCCTTGAAACAGGGGGAGATAGATAAGGAGTTCGAGGAGAAGAAGACAGAGCTTCAGCCTAAAGTAGTGGAGATATATGAGGCTTCCTCCGCAGAAGTTAAGGTACGAGCGGAACGTCTACACTTCGATCCAATACCTATAGTCCTATGTCTATACATACGACCTAAGAATAACAAGTGCGCTCGGTATGCCATGTAACAAACAGGCTCTTGTTAAGGAGCCCAAGGAAGCAGGACTCAAGAAGCACTCGACCGCTGTCAACAAGTTCCTAGAAGAGCTTGTGAAAATCGGTACAGATTCTTTTTTACAACATGTTGCTTATATTAGCATACATGCATCGATGTCTCATGCGATTCAGTGCCCGCATCATACGTATAAGCGCCTCATTCGCATGCGTCTTGTACCTCTCTGCATGTGTATCATCCTTATCTATGCAAGAAGCAAGTATACATGATCTGATTCTGTATGCACGCACGGTTGATCACCTTTATGCGGCTGTGCAGAGTTTCCTGGATCGAAGCCAGTGTCAGAAGCGTCCACAAAGTATGGACCAGTCTTGGTATCGGGGCCCGTGTTATTTGTATTTGAGAAGGTGTCCACCTTCATAATCACTGAGGAGAAGGAAGTCGAGGCTCCTCTTGCAGAAGCAGCAACTTCTGGAGAGGTAACTGTGGCAGTGGAAGAGAAGGCGGAGATTGTCGTCGAAGAAGAGAAGAAGGAAGAAGCGGCCGTGGAGGCTGCGGAGCCACCCAAACCATAAAAAAAAAAAAAAATGGGGAAAAAGGAGCAGTATCATAAATAATTTATAGTGAAACTCTGTGCACATGGTTTACGCGATACCATTGTAAAAGCTTATTTGTTATTCTTTCGTTGTATGTCCACCTCTTCGTCTTGTATCTCCGTCTTCAGTTGTTTATATTTGGCGAATCAAACGTGTAGTCTTCATTTCGTTTTTATTTTTCCGGAATCAATCAATTAGTTCGATTGTCACTGGTTTCGGGTGTGGTCTCTGGGATATCGCAAGGTGAACGCGATAGTGATTCTATGGATAGCTAGGAAGTTGGTGAACCGATAGTGATTCTATGGAATTTTGCATAATGGCTTGCAAAAATTTGTGAAAAGAATCCTGGGCCTATGTGGGTCCGTCCCTTCCATGTATTGCATTGTATATGATATTTTTTGCAAGTGTGATTCTTGGTTCTTTTTTGGGTCTTCACCTATGTCCCATGAAGCGTTTGCCTTGAAATATAGTTTTGTACCCTTTTGACATGAGTGATCAATTTAGAGGAAGCTGTACCTTGAAGTATCTAATTTGTCGGGTGATATGGTACTTCTTGTCTGTTTGGTAAAGTTAGGGTTGTGTTGTAGTTGTGATGCCACTGCAGATGTGCTATGAGGTATTTTAACTTGTGGTCTTTTAGAGTTCTTTCAATATGTGCATAATACATAGTTGTGTCGTGAAGTGTTATGACTAGTGTATATGGTAGTGTATGTTCAAAGCTCCAATAGCTAGTGGGACAATTTCTTAGAAGTTGTTTATTATTACAGCTATGAAGTATTTGTCAAATACCTTATAAGATAGTGACGGCCCTTTTTCATAGTTGAAATTGATATGGGAAAACTATATCGAATAACCTATTAGCAATCAACTGATTCAACTCTAATGGCATGCATATGGCGTGGATACTGCGATTATGAGGGCCTACCCAAATACATAACTAAAGCACTTATTTTCATAGCTGAAATATATCGAGAAAGCTATACCAAGCAGCAGATATAATAATCGTTAGAAAAACACAGATATTAATTACAAAATAAACCAGGTTATTTTCAGAATCCTTACCTTCCATAGTAGCATTTTCTACCTTTCATCGTATAACGCATTTATCATGTCAAATATTTGTGTGTAGTGCCGATAGGTTAAACTATCATTGTTCTCAATGTATTTTGTCAGAGATAAGACCCTTTCATTGGCTCACTTGATATAAATATCACATGAAATGAAATGCATTCTTCCTGTAAAAGCCGTAACGTTACTGGGCGATAAGCATCAATGATCCATTGATACGTTCATAATGCTGGCATGCTCCGTACTGGATGCTCCAAGGCTATAGGCAAAATTAAAGCGCAACTGCTAATTGGATTGTGGATGCTACTCCGATGCTCAAGTGTTGAACGATATAGTAATTAACAAAATTAGGAGCATGTTTTAGAATGGAACCTATGCTTAAAACGTTTTTTTTTTTTTTTTTATCGAACTCAGAACACATTTATGAATATTGGTCAAAGCTGATAACTTTCTGAAGTTTATTTACTAGCTCTAAAAAGCAATGACATAAAAATTGAAGTATCAAGCAATGACAAGAAATATATCGAAAACCTACTAAACTTCTTACTCATGTGTTCCCTTTTCAGGTGATAACTCCCTGTTTTCTTTTTCTGGAAATGGTTTGTTGGCCGAAGCTTTCCGCGTTGATACAAAGCGGAAATCAATGGACAAAGCCGGAAATGAAAATAACGCCATTGGTGTTCGATACTCTCGGCAGATCACTACAGCTGGGGACAGGAAGAGGAGAACGCGGCATCTATTTTCGCGTAGTTTCTTCTTTGGTTTAAAAAATTGAGGGATTAGCCGCCGATAACTACCTCCAAACACAAGCTTAACAATAGAAAAACCAAGAAAGTCGTTCAAGAGAGTAGCCTGCGAACCACTCGCCAACCTTCAAAATTTAGGGATTTTTGTTATATTACTTTATAACTTTATCTATGAGTTTTGTACTATTTTTCTTTCGTCCATCAGTAATTTTGGCTCTTTTTTATCCTATTAGTATTATAAATTTTAATTTCAAATTAAGGTTACTTATAAAACGGAATTCATCAAAAATGAATTGAAAAAAGGGGTTGGCCGGGCATTAAATTGGTGCTCGCCCAACGGACGTAAGAAATTTAGCCAAGTTTTTCATTTTAAAGGTCAGCATGAGATAGGCTGTGAGCCGCGTATTTGTTTATCAGGTCTATCGATAGGTCATGTTAGGTTTCAGGGTATGCAGTCATACTACCTTGTAACAGTCCTTCATTTTTATTGTATAGAACGAATCTGTAGCACACTGCCTACTTTATCGCGCTCATTCTCCTTAGTAAAACGAATCGTGCTCACACTCCTTAGTAATTATATGTTCTCATGAACTTGTAGCACACCGCCTACTCTATCGAGGGCTCTTCGACTTGAGTTTGTTGGCTCTATACCCTTGCTTGATAGATTTCAGGTGCTTAACTGATTCTCATTTCTCTTCCTTATAAGTTGTGCCTTTTGATAGTCAAGTAAAATAATTGTCATTTTTCATGGGTGGGGCAGTGGGATTGAATTTGATGTAAGAACTGATCCAATATGTTGGAAAAATTTACCTTTAAAGACATGTTGTACTTCCAAAAGATGAGGACTATGTGTTTTGATAACAACATATACATACTTTCAGGCGATTTTAATCCATAGAAAGCTCTTCATTACTTAAAATCAATAGTGATCTAGTAAGCCTAGCAATGAAGCTCTTCAAGATAAATTTAAAATAAATTGGCATTAATTCAGCCGATAGACTCTCTCCACCAAACTTAAATGAGCAAGTTGAGCTAGTGAGGAAATTGTATAAGAAAACGTTGGTGAGATCCAAGCTCTTGTAGCACACCAACTACTCTATTGACGGCTCTTCTACCCGAGATTGCCGACGCTATACCCTTACTTGATAGATTTTAGGTGTTTAACTAGTTCTTATTTCTTCTTCTGTTGCTCCACTCCTTCTCGTCCTCCTCCTCTTCCTCTTCTTATTCTAATATTTGATATAATTTATTTGTAATTCTAGTGGACTCAAAATATGTTCCTACTCACCAATGTAGATTTTAACATCAAGCATAGACAAGTTGCTTCAATAAATTTTTATAAATCAAGACGAGTCTGTAGGATTATTCAAGACAATAAACAACAATGTATTAATACAACACGAGCTACACGAGTACCGCACTGATGCCGCACAGTTGTTGCACGTGCCAAGTCTGTATGTAGGATGCTGCTATTTTGTAGCTGCATGCACATGTAGAAAAGTCACATCTCTCTGTCTTGGTTGTTATTTTCCTTTCTAAAATGATTAGGGCTAATTTAGAATAATAAACCTTTCAAGGATACTTGCATGATCAGTTAGTAACTCGAATGCATCAAAAAGGGAGAAGGAACCATTTGACTATGTAAATGAGAGAATGAGAGGCCTTGTTTTGGGGGTTCTTATGTGATGTCACAAGTAAGACGCAACCGAGCATGGCAGAGAGTTCAAGAAATGAAGGGTTTTCTTTGTACCATTCTGCTTTCTCAAAGGGAGATCACTATGACAGTGATGGCTCCAATTTTGCACCCTTGACCTACATGCATTTATGTTAACATCTCTCATACTGAACATGCAACCTTCTAGGAGATAAAATGAATTGTGCTCCTTCTCCTTAGTTATTATGTGTTATCGCACACTTGTAGCACATTGCCTATTCTATCGAGGGCTCTTCCACCCGAGCGTGTTGGCACTATATCCTTGCTTGATAGATTTCAAATACTTAACTAATTTTTATTTCTTTTCTTTATTAGCCATGCCTTTTGATAGTCAAGTCAAACAATTGCCATTTTCTATAGGTTGCGGGGAGGGGGTTTTGAATTTGCCTTTGAAGACATGTTGTACTTACAAAAGGTGTGACTATGTGTTTTGATGATAGTATGCATGTGTGTGTGTGTGTGTATACGTTAGGTGACATTAATCCATAGAAAGCTACAAACTAAAGTTTGCAAGATACTATACCAACTTCCTTACTTAAAATCAATAGTGATCTAGTGAGTCTAGCAATGAAGCTCTTCAAGATAATCCTAAAATATATTGACGTTAATTCAGCCGATAGACTCTCTCCACCAAGCTTAGATGAGCTTATTGAGTTAGTGAGGAAAGTGTATAAGAAAACATTGGTGAGATCCAAGCTCCTATATGTTGGAAGATACGTGTGAAGATTCTCCAATATCATCCGAAGATCAATTATATTCATTTAATATTGGATCTACATCCAATTAGTATCAGATCTAATCGGATACAAATATTGTAAAATATTTACTTGCTTTTCATATACAGACTTTGTATTATAAACAATGTAAACATTGTACATTGATCGATACAGAATACAAGAGAAATTCTCCCGTTCTCTTCTCTCGACTGTCTCCTTCTCACCTTCTTACATGGTATCAGAGCAGCCTCTGATCCTGACCTAGCTTCCGCATCATTATTCGAATTGCCTTTTTTTGTCTTTGTTGCTGCGACTCTTGCAGAACAGAGCAGTCTTCAGGAGGAATTCGGAATCTGCAAAAAGGAATCAACCTTACAAAAACACAATTTCACCATGACCAACCCACAAGAAATCATCTTACCTTCTAGAGATCAGTCGACACCACCCGTTTCGTCCAGATCAGACTCACCCATTATTGAACAGCAGCAGGTTATCCAAGGTCAAACACCAATTCAGCACACACAGTGGCAACAAAATCCGGCTCAGTTCAATCCAGGGTTACCTTTCTCGGGGTATCCTTATCAATGGATGCCATACCCATGGATCCAGGGATTAAACCCAGGTACATCACAGCCAGGTTACCAGAGTGTGCGGACCGACGGAGGCCTACCGGCCAATACTGGGGCAGGCGCAACCACCGGCCCTGAGCAGACGGGCGGATCAGAAAATTCAAGTACGGGACAGTCTACAAATTCAGGATTTCCAACAGGGTTTATACCCTTTCCATTCGCGGCCGCCATGGGTCGTCCAGAACCCGGCGATGCGTTATATGTATCCAACGCCGACGGACCAGAGTTGCAGATTATTAGTCATCCCCTTACAGGATCCGAAAATTACTAGAATTGGGCACGTGCATTCCGTCGAGCCCTCGTAACAAAAGACAAATAGGGATTTATCGGCGGAACCGTCCCGGTTCCAACTGATGAAAAATTAGGGCGATAATGGAAAAAGTGCAATCAATTGGTCAGGACGTGGATAGGCAACTGCATCAGCCCAGAGATAGCAGCTGGGTTGCCCCCAACAGAAGATTCGAAATTTTTTTTTTTTTTGGGAAACTGGATCAGGCGAGAATCTTCTCACTACATCAAGCTCTTACAGAACTGAAGTAGGGAAACACGTCTGTGACAACGTGCTTCAACAAGCTGTCAGGGCTCTGGAACGAGCTAGAAGCAGCGGAGGAGAAACTAATCGGACCCGAAACAACCATTCAACAGTATAAGGCGATAAAGGACAGGGAGAAAGCGACTCGATTTCTCCTTATCCTTAATGATTCTTACCTCCATTTCAGGTCACAAATACTCGCGATGGAGCCAGCACCCTCAATCGGACGAATATTTCAGCTTGCCGTGCAGGAAGAAAGCCAAAGGCTTGCTTCGACTGAAGAAAAGGGGGCGGAAACCCTAGCTCTCGCCGCATGAACGGAGAGAGCCTCGCGAACCCTAGAAAGGAAACGCGATGAAACCCTAGCGTTCGCGGAAGCTAAGCCTTTTAAAGGTTTTTCCTCGGACGGTCACGATCGCACACAGCGATCGGACGGCTGGAGAGGGGCGCGAACGCATGGAGATCTGGACGGTGGAGATGGTTTGCTCATTAAAGGATCCAACGGTGGGAGTTTTTCGCAAAGCCATGGGCCAAATCCGTATGGGCCTAATTCTCGCGGGCCCAATTCTTTTGGGCAGAGCTCTTATGGGCCTAATTCCTATGGGCCGAATCCAAAAAATAAGGCCAAATTATATTGTGAATACTGCAGACGACCTCATCACACCATAGAGAATTGCTGGAAGCTGCATGGCAAACCTGATGAAAAAAAGGGCAAAGAAATATCAGCAGCAGCATATCAACTTACAGGACAGGCGGGTACAAATCATCAAATCACTCAAGCTGAATATGAGCAGTTGATGCAGACATTGCACAGATTGGATGTTCAAAAAAAGGGGGGCAGCTTTACAGGTATTTCTCATTATCGAATAAACAATATATCGAGAAATACTTGGATTGTTGATTCTGGAGCCAGTGATCATATTGCATGTGAGAAAACATTGTTTACTACTATTAAAGAACTGGCTAATCCCATTGTAGTACAATTGCCAAATGGGAATACTGCTCATGTTACTACAACCGGGACAGTTAATCTTAGTTCTGAAATCATTCTCACCAATGTGCTATATATTCCCCTGTTCCAGTTCAATCTTATATCTGTGTCTAGAGCCTGTCAGGAAAACTCATGTCAAGTTTCCTTCAATGCTGATAGTTGTCAATTTCAGGCCCTTTCGACTGGGAAACTGATGGGATGGGGTAATCAATAAGATGGACTATTTTTCTGGAGAGGTTCATCCAAGAATCTGGATTTTTTTCATTGCAATAAACAATCATTGTGTAATCTGACTACCAATGATAAAAATTTCATTTTCCATTCCAGATTGGGTCATAGTTCCTCATTTCCCTATTCTCCATGTCATATTTGCCCACTTGCAAAGCAATCTCGCAATCCTTTCCCATTGAGCAAAAGTCGTGCAACTGACATTTTCTCTTTACTTCATATGGATGTTTGGGGACCGTATCATACGCTGAATCATGATGGCTCTCGTTTCTTTCTTACCATTGTGGATGATCATTCAAGGGCTACATGGATTTTCCTCATGCAATCTAAGAGTCAAGTCATTTCGTACTTAAAAACCTTCCTCTCTCTGTCGAAAACCCAATTTGGGAAAACTATTCAAAAAATTAGGACAGACAATGGGAAAGAGTTTTTCAATCATGAATGTACGACCTTATTATCATCTCACGGGATTTTGCATGAGAGTTCTTGCATATACACACCTCAATAAAATGGAATAGTGGAAAGGAAGCATCGGCATTTGCTGGAAGTAGCCAGGGCCTTAAAATTTCAGGGTTTCATTCCGATAATTTTGGGGGAATGTGTATTGACTCGCAACATATTTGATCAACAAGATGCCCACCAAGGTTCTTAATGGTCAAAGCCCCTTTGAAATTCTTTTTGGGAAGAAGCCATATCTTAATCATTTAAGGATTTTTGGATGTCTATGCTATGCGTCTATAGTAGGACCTAAGGATAAGATGGGTCCACGAGCTCGCCGTTGCATATTTATGGGGTATGCTACCCTACAGAAGGGATACCGAATATATGATCCCTCCACAGGTGAATTCTTTGTTAGTAGAGATGTTTCTTTCCAAGAAGATTTTTTCCTTTTTCTATAAAGGAATCGAGACGAAACGTATGAACTATTCTCAGACTCACAATGTCGAAGAATCCATCAATGCTCCCGGATATGTTCTGCTTCCCTCCTCAGCTCATACCGGTCCTGCTCCTGCGTCCATTCTGCCAATGACACCTTTAGCAGAAAACGCGGATCAAGAACCGAATGAGAGGATTACATTGGAAACCCTACCTATGGATATTCCAGCAAATCAGTCTTCTTCTGAGGACATTCAGCCAAGACGGTCCGGACGAACAACACGTCCTCCAACTTGGACCAAGGATTACATATGTGGAGTGAGAAATCCAGGAATTCTTTTTCCAATTTCCTCTTATGTTTCCTTCGATCGGTTATCCGAGAAGCATAGATGTTGTATTGCTCGCATTTCTGAAGAACAAGAACCTTCAAACTATGAAGAGGCGAGTACTGAGCCGCGATGGCAAAAGGCGATGAAAGAAGAATTGTAGGCACTGGTGGACAATCAGACATGGGATTTTGTTAGTCTACCTCCACATCGCAGACCCATTGGCTGCAAATGGGTCTCCAAGATCAAATATCGAGCTGATGGTTCGGTTGAAAGGTACAAAGCCCGGCTAGTAGCAAAGGGTTTCACACAGAAGGAAGGTTTTGATTATCATGAAACCTTCTCGCCTGTAGCCAAAGATGTTATAGTTCGTTCATTTCTCTCTGTAGCAGCTTACCAGGACTGGCCATTACATCAGATGGATGTCCATAATGCATTCTTGCATGGAGATTTAGCTGAAGAGATTTACATGGACATACCACAGGGTTTACGGAGACAGGGGGAGAATAAAGTATGTCGTCTCCACAAATCCTTATATGGGCTCAAGCAAGCATCCAGACAATGGTATGCCAAATTCTCTAAGTCCCTGATAGCTGCTGGTTTTCAACAGTCTAAATTTGATTATGCTGTTTTCACATGGACCAAAGGTACGTCATCTATATACTTGATGATATATGTAGATGATATATTGATTATGGGCAATGATGAGAAGGCTGTTAAAAGTTTCAAGAAATACTTGCACTCTACTTTCCATATAAAAGATCTAGGGTCGCCAAAGTATTTTCTTGGAATAGAAATTGCTCGCTCAGATCAAGGAATATGTCTCAGCCAGAGAAAATTTGCCTTAGAAATCATATCAGAAGCTGGACTATCAGGATGTAAGCCGGCAGTGATTCCGATAGAGCAGAATATTAAATTGACCACATCAGAATATGATGCTGGAATCTCTCAAGAATCTGATCCTATACTGAAAGATTCAATGAGCTATCAGAAACTTGTTGGAAAGCTCATCTACTTGACTATGACCAGGCCAGACATCAGTTATGCTGTGCAAACTCTTAGTCAGTTTATGCACAATCCAAAGCAGTCTCATATGAGTGCAGCACTCAAAGTGGTAAAGTATATGAAGAAATGTCCAGGACTTGGAATTCTTCTCTCCAAGAAATGTGATATGAAAATGACGACATATTGTGATGCAGATTATGCGACATGTCCGATGAGTAGGAGATCCATAACAGGGTTCTGTATCAAGTTAGGGGATTCTTTACTTTCATGGAAGACAAAGAAACAACCAACTGTTTCATTATCCTCAGTAGAAGCAGAATATCGAGCCATGGCGAAGACCGTATGTGAGATAGTATGGCTGCGCGGATTGCTTCGAGATCTTGGGGTACAAATTGAAGGACCAACCAAATTATTTTGTGACAACGATGCAGCCCTCAAACTTGCCTCGAACCCAATAGTCCATGAAAGAACGAAGCATATAGAAGTGGACTGCCATTTCACGCGAGAAAAGATCCAGCAAGGGATAATTGAGACACTGGGGATCCGAACAGAAGAGCAACCGGCGGACGTGTTCACCAAACCCTTGTGTCAAAGTCAGCACACGTATCTCCTAAACAAGCTAGGCGTCTTGGATATCTACAAGCCACCAGCTTGAGGGGGAGTGTTGGAAGATACGCGTGAAGATTCTCCAATATAATCCGAAGATCAATTATATTCATTTAATATTGGATCTACATCCAATTAGTATCAGATCTAATCGGATACAAATATTGTAAAATATTTACTTGCTTTTCATATATAGACTTTGTATTATAAACAATGTAAACATTGTACATTGATCGATACAGAATACAAGAGAAATTCTCCCGTTCTCTTCTCTCGACTATCTCCTTCTCACCTTCTTACACTATAGCATATTGACTACTCTATTGAGGGCTCTTCCACCCAAGCTTACTAGCGCTATAACCTTGCTTGATATATTTTAGGTGCTTAATTGATTCTTATTTCTTCTTATTATGCTCCACTCCTCCTCCTCCTCCTCCTCCTCCTCCTCCTCTTCTTCTTCTGATATTTGATATCTTTCATTTGTAATTTTAGTGGACTCAAAATATTTTCCTACTCATCAATGTAGATTTTAACATCAAGCATAGACAAGCCACTTCAATAAATTTTTATAAATCAAGACGAGTCCGTAATATTATTCAAGACAATAAATAAGGATGTATTAATATCGCACGAGCTGCACGGTTGTCGCACATGCCGAGTCTATACAAAGGATGCTGCTATTTTGTAGGTGCATGCACACATAGAAAAGTCACATCTCTCTCTCTCTCTCTCTCTCTCTCTCTCTCTCTCTCTCTCTCTCTCTCTCTCTTGGTCGTTCTTTTCCTTTCTAAAATGGTTAGGCCTAATTTAGAATAATAAACCGTTCAAGGACACTTGCACAATTAGCTAGTAACTCAAATGTCTCAAAAAAGGAGAAGGAACTATATGATTGTGTGAAGAAGAGAATAAGAGGCCTTGTTTTGGGGGTTCTTCTGTGACGTGATAGGTGAGACACAGCCAAGTATGGCAAAGAGTTCAAGAAATGAAGGATCTTCTTCATATCACTTTGCTTTCTCAAAGGGAGATTGTTATGATAGTGATGGCTCCAATTTTGCACCCCTGTAAGCTGCATGCAATTATGCTAACATCTCTCATACTGAACATGTGACCTTTTAGGAGATAAAATGAATTGTGCTCACTCTTCTTAGTAATTATATGTTCACGTGTACCTATAGCACATCGCCTACTCTATCGAGAGCTCTTCCACCCGAGCATGATGGCGTTAATACCCTTACTTGATAGATTTCAGGTGCTTAACTGATTCTCATTTTTTTTCCTTATTAGTCATGCCTTTTGATAGTCTAGTCAAATAATTGCTATTTTCTATAGGTTCGGGGGAAGGGGTTTTAAATTTGATGCAAGAACAGATCCAATCTACTGGAAAATTTAGCTTTGAAGACACGTTGTACTTCCAAAAGGTGTGGAATATGTGTTGTTATAATAGTATATATACTTTAGGTGATATTAATCCATAGAAAGCTAAGTATTAAAGTTTGCAAGATACTATACCAACTTCATAACTTAAAATCAATAGTGATCTAGTGAGTCTGGCAATGAAGCTCTTCAAGATAATCCTAAAATTACATGGGTGTTGAATTGTACTCATTCTTCTTACTAATTATATGTTCACGTGCACCTGTGACACATAGCTTACTCTATCGAGAGCTCTTCCACCCAAACTTGATGGCATTATACCCTTGCTTGATAGATTTCAGGTGCTTAACTTATTTTCATTTCTTTTCCTTATTAGTCATGCCTTTTGATAGTCAAGTCAAATAATTGCCATTTTATATAGGTTGGAGGAGGGGGTTTTGAATTTGATGCAAGAACAAATCCAATTTGCTGGATAATTTAGCTTTGAAGGCATGTTGTACTTCCAAAAGGTGTGGACTATGTGTTTTTATAATAGTATATATACTTTTAGGCGATATTAATCCATAGAAAGCTAAGTATTAAAGTTTGTAGGATACTATGCCAACTTCATAACTTAAAATCAATAGTTATCTAGTGAGCCCAGCGATGAAGCTCTTCAAGATAATCCTAAAATTACATGGGCATTAATTTAGCCAATAAACTCTCTCTACCAAGCTTAGATGAGCGGATTGAGCTAGTGAAGAAATTGTATGAGAAAACATTGGCATCCTATAGCACACCGACAACTCTATTGAGAGCTCTTCCACCTGAGCTTACTG
This sequence comes from Eucalyptus paniculata subsp. matutina, assembly GCA_017140255.1. Taxonomy (NCBI): domain Eukaryota; kingdom Viridiplantae; phylum Streptophyta; class Magnoliopsida; order Myrtales; family Myrtaceae; genus Eucalyptus; species Eucalyptus paniculata. The sequence continues at coordinate 683,779 of CM029438.1, read as the reverse complement.
GCGCTATACCTTTACTTGATAGATTCCAAAGGTTTAACTAATTCTTAGTTCTTCTTCTTCTACCCCACTTCTTCTTCTTCTCGTCCTCCTCCTCCTTCTCCTCTTCTTCTTCTACTAATATTCGATATCTTTCATTTGTAATTTAAGTGGACTCAAAATACTTTCACACTCACAAGTGAATTTTAACATCAAGCATAGATGAATTGCTTAAATATTTTTTTATAAATCAAGACAAGTTTATAGGATTATTCAAGACAATGAACAATGATGTATTAATACCACACGAGCCACATGAGTGCCGCACATTTGCTGCACGTGCTGAGTATGTACGGATGATGTTGCTATTTTGTAAGTGCATGCACACGTAGAAAAGTCACATCTCTCTCTTGGTCATTCTTTTCCTTTCAAAAAGGGTTAGAGCTAATTTAGAATAATAAACCTTTCAAGAGCACTCGCACAATCAGTTAGTAACTCGAATATATCAAAAATGGACAAGGAACTATTGGATTATGTGAAGAAGAGAATGAGAGGCCTTGTTTTGGGGGTTCTTCTGTGAAATGACAAGTGAGACGCAGCTAAGTATGGTAGAGAGTTTAGGAAATGAAGGATCTTCCTCGTATCACTTTGCAAAGGGAGATGGCTATGATAGGGATGGCTCGAATTTTGTACCCTTGTGAACTACATACATTATGTTAATATCTCTCATACTAAACATGTGACCTTATAGGAGATAAAATGAATTATGCTCATTCTCCTTAGTGATTACATTTCTCGTGCACCTATAGCACATTGCCTACTCTATTGAGGGCTCTTCCACCCGAGCTTGCCAATGCTATACTCTTGCTTGATAGATTTGGAGTGCTTAACTGATTCTTATTTCTTTTCCTTATTTGTCATGCCTTTTGATAGTCATCAAATAATTGTCATTTTCTATAGGTTGGGAGGGTTTTGACTTTGACGCAAGAACAGATCCACTCTGCTGGGAAATTTACCTTTAAAAACATGTTGTACTTCCAAAAGCTTAGGGCTATGTGTTTTGATTATATATATAAGTTAAGTATTGAAGTTTGTAGGATACTATACCAACTTCATTACTTAAAATCAATAGTGATCTAGTAAGCCCAGCGAGGTAATCCTAAAATACAAGGACGTTGATTCAGCCAATAGACTCTCTCCACCAAGCTTAAATAAGCGCATTGAGCTAGTGAGAAAATTGTATAACAAAATGTTGGCGATATCCAAGTTCCTGCATCTAAAAAAAAAAAAAGTTCCTACATCGACTACTCTATGAAGGCTCTTCCACCCAAGCTTGTTGGCGCTATACCTTTGCTTGATAGAATTTAGGTGCTTAACTTATTCTTATTTCTTCTTCTCATCCTCCACTCCTCCTCCACTTGTCCTCCTCCTCTTCTTCTAATATTTGGTATCTTTCATTTGTAATCTTAGTGGACTCAAAATATTTTTACACTCATCAATGTAGATTTTAACGTCAAGCATAGACAATTCGCTCAATAAATTTTTATAAATCAAGACAAGTCTGTAGGATTATTCAAGAGAGTAAATGATGTATTAATACCAAACGAGTGGCATGGGTGCCGCATGGTTGCCGCACGGTTGCCGCACTTGTCAAGTCTATACCAAGGATGCTGCTATTTTATAGGTGCATGCACAATTTGAAAAGTCCCATCTCTGTCTTGATCACTATTTTCCTTTTTAAATGGTTAGGGCTAATTTAAAATAATAAACCTTTCAAGGCCACATGCACGATCAATTAGCAACTCGAATGTGTCAAAAAAGGAGAATGAAGTATTTGCTTATGTGAAGAAGATAGTGAGAGAGGTGCATGCACAATTTGAAAAGTCCCATCTCTGTCTTGATCATTATTTTCCTTTTTAAATGGTTAGGGCTAATTTAAAATAATAAACCTTTCAAGGGCACATGCACGATCAATTAGCAACTCGAATGTGTCAAAAAAGGAGAATGAACTATTTGCTTATGTGAAGAAGATAGTGAGAGGCCTTGCTTTGGGGCTTCTTTTGTGAAATGACAGGTGAGACACAACCGAGTATAGCAAAGAGTTCAAGAAATGAAGGATCTTCTTCATATCACTCTGCTTTCTCAAAGGGAGATGACTATGATAGCGATGGCACCGATTTGGCACCCCTTGAGCTGTGTGCATTTATGTTAAAATCTCTCATATTGAACATGGGACCTTCCAAGAGACAAAAATGAATCGCGCCCATTCTCCTTAGCAATTATATGTTCTTGCGTACTTATAGCAGATCACCTACTCTATTGAGTGCTCTTCCACCCGTGCTTGTTGGCAGTATATCCTTGCTCAATAAATTTCAAGTGCTTAACTTATTCTTCTTCTTTTTTTCCTTATTAGTCGTGCCTTTTGATAGTCAAATCAAATAATTGTCATTTTCTATAGATGGTGGGGAGTTGTTTTCTTTGAATCTTCGAACAAATGAAATTGAAAATGATTTTCATTGAAATTGCCAGTGAAATAAAACGCACCCAAACTCTGGGCTTCGGGTCTTGGAAATGTAGGTGGATTGTCCAGAAAGGCTTTTTGCTCACCAAGCTCCATGATCAGGCCCATTCCTTAGACCAATTTCTGAAGTGTTCGGATGATGTTTACTTGGGGGGGCCCAACCCAAGCCTCCCAATCCGTCCATGGCATTGATGAATTTCGCTCGCGTGTTACCACAATTGACACAATTGTATCCTGCGAATTTTACTTACATATCACCAACATTTGCGTATTTCGCGGGGCAATCTTGAGCGTTAATGATAAGGTCGTGTTCCGCTCGCACGGCTTCTTTCTTCAATTAGGAGAAAGGAAGGACAGCCGCCTAGAGATTAGGGGAGCTGGAATCGGTGGGCTAGCTCAATAAGTTATGACGAGCGACAACCCAAGCCAGGACAAAGTTTCGATCACATTAGGAAGTTGATTAGACCACGGAAAGTTCACCCCTTCGTTCATCAATAGCCAACTCCACATGTAATTTTTTCTTTTTCCAATTCTAGCTGTCACCAACTCGAAGCTTCGGCTAAATTACGTAATAATAATATATATATAATAATAATAATAATAATAATAATAATATATATATTTTTTTAGCACATTTAACCGCATCAGAGCTAGTACCATGAGTTCAAGAAAATTGCAAGATTAGGTCATCAAACTCTTACACCAAACCTTCCCAACTTTTACTGGTGAAAGGCCCCGACTCGAGGTAAGTGAAACGTGTGTCCGTAAATAATATCAAAATCATGATGGCATATTCGCAAATACTCGCTCAATCAATTCATCAGTTGAAAGTTAACTAGAAAGCCTGTCTATAAAATAATTTGGAGATAGATCTAATTTTGTCTAAATTCCGGGGAATTGTTTAGTCAATCATAAATTTTTCAATTGTATCAATTTAGTTATAAATTTTTGCGCAAAATTTCAACATAATCAATAGGTTGATTATCATAAAAAATTGTTGACATGATAATGTACCATGTCAATTACAATAACTTTTTTGGTCGCCAATTCTCATTACAACAACATTCAATTTACTCGATGTTACATTCAAAATGAACCGTGAAATGCACCTGCACCTAGAAAGGTGAATAGTTCAAATGGTTGTCAGGCTTTTTGCACCAAACTCTTTTCTTTCATTTAAATTAAAGGTAATAAATACCAAAGGAGGACAAGGGAAAGGAAAATAAACTTAGGGATGTGGTCCTCAATTTTAGCTTAATGTATAGTGTCATTCATGAATTTTTAAACTATTCAATAAGGTCTTTGAATTTTGGGTAAATTTTCAAGTTAGTCTCTGAATTAGATAATTCAGGGACTAGACTAAAAATAGGGATATAATAATTTAGTATTACATTAAATATTTACCAAAAGTGTATGGATTACATTGAATAAATTAAAAGTTCACGATTGACGTTGCATATTAAGCTAAAATTCAAGAATGACATGAATCAAATTAAAAGTTTAGGAATGTCATTGCACATTAAACCAAATTTTAGAAATCTTTCATGTAATAATCCATTTTTTCTTTTGGGTCAAAGTTTGACATACCCAGCATTGATAATAGTTTTGCCAACTCGAGTTCATGAGTTGTACTCACATCGACTATTCTTGTCGTGTTGTCACAATACAACAATATTTCAACTTAACCCTTTCTCTCTGTGTTGGGCTCTATACGTGCCTCGATTCAAAGGGACAGTAGGGCTATCTATAATCCACAACAATCCCTACCATCCCAGGCCGAACGAATTCCTTCAGACTCAGCACCAGGAGAGACATAACAGCACGAGTAAGTTCAGCTCAGCAGCTTCACCAAATAACATCTGGTTCCCCTCAACCCTCTCTGAAGTTGATAAGTTTATACTTTTCTCTGTTCATCGTACTCACTTTTTGTCAGATTGGCTTTATTCTATCTTGTACAACATCGAATGAGACATGGGTTACTGGGCATCGAAGGTTCTTCCGAAGATCAAGAAAGTGTTCGAGAAGAATGGAAAGAAGACTCTGGCTGCGGAGGATTGCAAGTCCTTCAATAATTCTAAGGCTAGCTAGCATAATTACTTACATCTTTATAGGTTTATTGATTTGCGTGGTTCCATGAACAGGATGAGATAGACAAGGAGTTCGAGGAGAAGAAGACAGCTTCAGCCAAAAGTAGTGGAGATACATGAGGCTTCATCCACAGAAGTTAAGGTACGAGCGGAACCTCAACATTCGATCCAATACCGTTGGTCCTACGTCTATCCATAAAACCTAAGAATAACGAATGTGGTTGGTATGCCGTGCAACAAACAGGGTCTTGTTAAGGTGCCCAAGGAAGCAGGATTCAAGAAGAACTCGACCACTGTCAACAAGTTCCTAGAAGGGCTTGTGAAAATCGGTACTTTTTTTTTTCCTAACAACATGTTGCTTATATCAGCATGTGCATCGATGCCTCATTTGATTCAGCGTCCGCATCATATGTATAAGTGCCTCATCCTTATGTATCTCATATCTCTCCGCACGTGTATCATCCTTATCCATGCGGGAAGCAAGTATAAATGATCTGATATTGTATGTAGGCAGGGTCGATCACCTCCAAGCGGCTGTGCAGAGTTCCCTGGATTGAAGCCAGGGTCGGAAGCGTAGACGAAGTATGGACCAGCCTTGGTGTTGGGGCCCGTGCTATTTGTATTTGAGAAGGTGTCCACTTTCATAATCACTGATGAGAAGGATGTTGAGGCTTCTCCTGCAGAGGCAGCAACTTCTGGAGAGGCGACTGTGGTGGTGGAAGAGGAGGAGATTGTCGTATAAGAAGACAAGGACGAAGAAGCGACGGTGGAGGCCCCGGAGCCTGTCAAGGAGGCTGCGGAGCTACCCAAACCATAGAAAAGGTTAAAAAAGGAGCGGTATCATCAATCAAACATGTACTTCTGGTTTCATTTTCATTTTTCCCGAATCAATTAATTAGTTCGATCGTCACCTATTTCGAGTGCGGTCTCTGGGATGTTGCAATGTGAAAGCGATGAAGCGGTGGCTACCATATGACCTCTACATATCTCCCCAGGGGAGGGGGAGAGGCTGACGGAGACGTTGTAGAAGTGTTTTGGTCATAATGGATACACACGAGCACCCCCTTTGTCTTTTGGTAAATCTCTGACGGAATTATCTCAAAAACTCACGGAAGGACAAGTCATTGCATAAATCAAGGTTTATCCCGCAAATTTCTTTCGTTTAAGGGACAATTGCACAAATAATCTATAAATTTTAACTCAAATATAATATAGTCCCTAAAGTTTTTGTAAATATTCAATTTAATCCCAAAATTATACAAAAATGTTCAATGTTGTATATCTATCAAAAGTGATATATCTGCTCATTACTCGCCAGTAATTCAACATAAATTCCTAAGTAATTCGTTTGTTGTGCAGATTAATAGTTTCTTTCCAACTTTTATCCAACATCAACAAATCTTTATTCTCTCTCTCTCTATATATATATTTCACAAAAGATCTTTATTTTTTAGGAGAAAGCACGCACACGTGCCAGCGCATGCCATGTAAATTACTAGCATTGAGCGTCCGAAGATTAATATTTTCACATGCCGGACTGGGAGAAATACAGAAGCGGTTTATTAGTGGCGTATGATGCAGGAGTCAGACCATCAAGGGTTATGGCAGGTGTCCTCAAATTCCTTGCGCATTCATGGACCTTCCAAGATAGACACCGAAGACAGATTCACTTGGCTTGTGGCTACATATAGTCTCATATAAAACCAGAGAGAAGCATTGTGAGTTATTGGTCCGTTGGGTCTGCAAATTGTGGAGAAGTTTTCTTCCTAGGGAGTATGAACATGGCTTTACGCTTCAAGTCTCCCATTTATTGGGCTCTATACAACCTTGAAAGTGAAAAGTTTGAGGCATTTGGAGTCAAAGTCGATTCTCGCTATAGCATTCAATTGGTTCCTTGTCTAGAGAGTTTGATTTCTCTATCGTCGGTTGAGAAATTTGCCTAGCGACATATTAAAGACTTCCATTTGTATAAATAAGACTCTCTTTAAGTTCCACGTACTTTCCATAATATAGCTCTTGGTCGGTTTCGAATTGATGACTCCTTTGGACTGGAGTTGAGGGGATTTCCCATGTTCTCTTTATTTTGGAAAGTGCATTTCTCACGTGACTTTTTTTCTTTTAGTTTCTCTATCATCAAATGTCTTCACGACCAGCTCCCTATATGGGGTAAAGACTATTTTCTTTGTTTCCACAATTTTCTGTTGACGGCAAGGGATAGTTATATGACCACTCTCTCGACTTCAAGACTGAATAAATCGCGAATGTAGTCCTTTTCGACAATCTCGTTTGTTTGCACGAAACATCAACATTGGACGATCTTTTTGTGTCTACTGATCTTCCATTTTTACCATAGCTTTGCTTCGAACCTGTTTGTATAATACAATTGCACTCCTTGCTTTGTCTTTAACTAACGTAAACAAAAGCCCTTGTATTCTTAAATAGCCTCTATAATTCTAGCTTTGCATTCAGTTCTGTATAATGTTCATCTACTAGCACAATGTCATCATTGGAAGGAGTCGAAAAAGAATCACTATGGATTTTATAGTTCTATAATTATTTGGAATCTTTTGTTACCCCCTCCATGTACCCTTACGGGAGGCATCGCTTTTATACATGTCTTTCATTGCTTGTATGTATGCAGCATGAACCCTTTCTTCCCCCAAAATCCTTGAAAGGACTTCTTAGGAGTCTTATGGCATGTTGTTTCCAGATATATGGATACCATGTGCGAGTCCTTATCTTTGTCAACTTACTTTGCACTATACTTAAAAAAACCTAAAGACATGCACTTCATTAAAGAAAGCTAGAGACAAGTTTGCCACCTATTATTTTTGAAAAGCTTCCCTGGTTAGGTAAATTTCCTCTTATACCAACTACCATTAAAGGGATTTGCTTCCGTTCTGGATTGGTTGGAGTCTTATCCATTTGCATATTCTTAAAGTTCACTGACGTATGCATCTTTAAATAAACGCGCTTGCTCTTATTGGGGAACAACTGCTTTAAGCTGAGGCTACTTTCACAGTCATTCTAAAGTTCTAATGTTCTTATGTAGGAGGCGGGGAGATATTCTGGATGCTTTTCCTGAAAGAGTCTCAAAGCCTCGCCTTTTCCTCACGAACAAGAGGCAGATTGCACCGGGTGAGCTCTAAGGTTGCTCTTTTCGTTTTTGTAGATCTGACCATACCAATAGTGCCTATAATTTTCTTACACCATGCTATTGTATGCTCTAATAAGAGCAAAGCGATTGCAATGTAAAAGACATTTGGAAAATTTCCGGGCCAGATGGGATTTTATTGATCAGACCAGAAAGGTAATTGTGATCTTTGAACCAATGACATACCTGGTTAACATAATGTTTTATATTGGGTGACCTGCTATTGCCAAAAGGAGATTGATGTGCTATTTCTATTCTACCATGAATCTAGAAACAAGTCCTTGCTCGGCAGACTAAGCTATTACTGTGAACCTTGGCAGCTACGAGTTATCCGCGGAGAAGTTTAGAGGTAAAAAAGGAAGCCCAAAGGTTCCGATAAACAAAATTGAAAATCTCTCGTTGGAGATACGATCATGGATCAAAACCCTTTTACAGATCATGACTATGCAATTGATTCAAATTGTCTTAAACCTTCGAAATGTCAATATCGGGATAACCCAAAGACTTAGCTAGTTTCGAGATCCATCATGTATGATGAGCTTCATAGTCAGCATATTACGAATTTAAGCCCCCCAAAAGGTAAGATCTTGAAATGTAGCCATTGAAATCCTCCGGCTAAAATTATTCAGCCAATAAATCTGGACAACATTTTGTGCTCCCATTGCTAGTGAATGAGATAATGTAAGCATTAATAAAATTGTGATGATCAATTAATAATAATTCCACCGGCCATTAATTATAGAGAATAGGATTTAAGCGAGAAACTATAAATACCATCGACCATCCATGATGATGATGGTCCTCAAATCATGTATTCATTCCATAAAAATAAATCTAAATTACCTCTCGCAAGAAAGATTATAGTAAACGTCGTTCTCACAGGGTTTGAATGGTGGGGAATCCGGGGATGGGACTTCTCGTGTTATTTATAAGGAAATCATCAGAGATTGATTTCACAGAAGGGGCGCATGGGCTTGATTGCTCTGATTCGCATAAGGTTGCTTTTTGCTTCGCCACTTTTTGCTTTTTCTCATTTTTATGTGCATATGCGAACGTGTACTTTTCTCTCCATGTCTCCGTCTCCTTCGCGCATGAGAGCTATGGCGTGAATCATATCACCATTATGCGAATTAATTTGTTGTCAAAACTCAGCGTTGTTGTGCGCATTGGTCTGTCTAAATAAATGACTCTTCCTCTGGGTAAGATGTTTTGCCAGCGTTTATGCACCGATGGTATGCCCTGCATATTTTATTTTAATGCCTTCAGCTAAAAGAATGGGCGATTGCTTCTAGTTATGAGAAGAAGAGAATGTTCCACTTTCGGGTCTTGAAGATAATTATTAAACATGGAAAACAGAGGTCTTTATATCTTTTTGTTAATCAAAAGATGTATCTGTTTTTTACTTTCATGTGAACAATGAGTTCACCATAAAGTATACATATCTTTATTAACAAAAGCCCTGATTGCGAAGGAATCGCTCGCTGTCAGAAGTCAGAAACAAAGCACGCTCGTTCTTTTCTTTTTCAACAAAAGTTTGAAAGGACAAAGTAGGGAGGTCAGTCCCCCTGCGCAGTCGATAATCCCCTGCTCGGCGCCTTATTGGGAACTACACGTGTTGGCCTATGGATGGGTTGTGGGTGAGGACCTTTGCCCTTTGACTTGGACTGTTGTCAGTCGACTTTGTTCGGAGGGAAGCGGTGTACGCTGGTCGCGGGAGTAGGCGATCGCAAGGGCCATTACCGTCCCCTGGAAAGAGAGGGAGGGTGGGTCCCGACGTTATTTTCTGGGCATCTGCGCTTTTTCTCGGAAACGAGGAAGGGAGAAGTTGACCATGGCTGGACTAGAGAGGACTTGTCAGACCGGGCTTGAATTACACAAGATCAACGGTCACGATCTCTCTTGGATTAGTACGGATGACGAGCCCACGTCCTCCATGTGGCCCTCTCGTCCAAGCCTTAATTATGCATTTAGGTCCGTGAAAGTGATAGCCTTAATCATCCGAAAGCATGTTAAACCAACAACCCACCAGCCATAATTAGAAAATCAAGCATGCAATGCACAATGAAAGAATTATTCATGCCCAAGATAGAACTTGAGTTTCATGGTACAAACCTTTCAGCATTTTCAGATATAAACGCCTATCAATCAATATATAAATAAAAATCTACATGGAAAGAAAGATAACAAAATAAACAACAGTAATTTCCTTTCCAGAAACACTGGAAAAGGACCATCCTATCTGTTTTCGCTATATGTCGATATCGGAGGGAAATCATCGTTTACATGCATTTTATGATGCTTACAAATTCCAAAACGGTGCAATAGGTCATAAACTAGGGTTATTCCATGGCCAAATGAAAATTGCTTTGTTACATATGTATTTGCTTTCAGAAATGAAGCACTAAATTATCCCTTGTCATAAACATGACCGTTAAAAAAATAAGTGAGTTTTTTTTTGTTAGAAAGAAAACAGAGTGAGTCTCCGTTACTACTATCATATTGTTAAAATAAACGTATTAAATTTTCCCAAAAGACCATAATAAAGAAGAGGGATCAGGCATCCGTACACTTCTGCATCGACAAGAGTTAAGTGCCTACTTTCCATGTTTGACATGGCTCCATGATGCCCTTATTTTCATGCCGGCCAATTGACAAATATAGTCATGAATTAATCCAGAGGATAAAACTTTCAGCAGATCGAAGTTTTCACCACCTCTATTTTCATCAATGTAAGATGACGAGATCCTGCGACAACTAATCAAAATCTCCAAACGGATCAAGAAATTATATGAAGAGGGAAAGAACAGGATATGATATACTGATGCGTGAATCAACAGTATTGACCTGCTTCGGTAAAGATGTGGGTTTCTTCATAGATTGATTCAATTGAAGAGCTAGCGTCGGCGGGTCCCCCCAAAGCTGGTTTTTCTGATGTCGGGTGCGTTTGGATGGGCATTTAGAAAGCCCATCCAGCCCCCAAAGCCCCTTCAGCCAAAGAGGAGGTGTTTGGCAACCTCCTCAAGGGGCTTTCAATTGAAAGCAGGGTCCTTGGAAATGCTGAAAACATATTTTTTCTTCCTAAATTACCCTCGTTGATTTTTCATATTTCCGTTCTTACCCTTTTATTTATTTATTTTTTAAATGTAAAAGGAGAAGGGCGATCGGCCGAGGCGACGGCCGCGGCAAGCGATCTGGGCGCGGCGGCCGTCGGGGCCGAGGTCGCCCGAGGCGGCGACCTCCGCGAGGGTCGCGCGACCCGTGACCCGAGGGCCGCCGGGTCGCCGACCTCGGCGACCCTCGGCGAGGGTCGCGCGACCAGCCCGAGGGCCGCCGGAGGTCGCCGAGGTGTCGCTCGACCCAGGGGCCGCGAGACCTGTGTGACCGCCGCCCGGGTCTCGCGGCCCCGGGTCGAGCGACCCCGGGTCGCCCGAGGCGGGGCGACCTCCGGCGGCCCTCGGGCTGGTCGCGCGACCCTCGCGAGGGTCGCCCGAGGCCCGGGCGACCTCCGGCGGCCCTCGGCCGGGTCGCGCGACCCTCGCCGGAGGTCGCCGGCCTCGGGCGACCTCGGCCCGACGGCCGCCGGCGCCAGATCTGGCTCGGCTGGCGGCCGCAGCCCTTCGCCGGTCCGGCGAAGGGTTTATCTGAATTTTCAAAAAAAAAAAAAAAAACTAATACCCATCAAAGCCCCTTACAAAAGCTTTTTTTACCAAACACACATCCAGCTCAAAGTTCATTTGCAAAACTTTTTTATCAAACACAACTGCATTTTCCCAAAATAGCTTTGTGCTTTCAGCATTTGCATTGGACTCAAAGCCCATTGCAAATGCTGAACCAAACGCAGCCGTCCTCCTCTGTCAGCCTTCTGGTGTCTCTCTGCGTCTCTCCGTCTCGCTCTCCATCTGCAGTAACGCCTGTGTCTTTCCATTTTTTAACTCCTCTGCATTATTCCCTCTGACACTGCATGCATGGAAATTTGATCTCATACACTCGGCTGCGCATGGCCCCCTCTGTTTTTTTTTTTTTTTTTTTTTCTCTTGATATTATTCCGTATGGCCCAGCCAAGATGAATTTCTTCGGATTCGATGGAAGAATTCACATGTATTCTTCTTCTCTCTTCTCTTCGTGTCCTCCTCCTGCCTCGCACGCCGGTTCTCGCAGAGAACCTCGGGATTGATGGCCAACGTGTCTTTCTATCAGACTTGGGGTCTGGCAACATACCTACCACCCCCTTCACAATTAAGGAATCTCAGCTCATTGGTCAATGGAGAGTTTGAAGTTAGTAAATAAGATAAAAGATTATGGGTCGCAATACCTACGAAATTATCTGTAATGATGTTCCCTTTTGAATTCAGGGAAAAAAATTACGTTCCAAGACCAAAGCAGAAGAAAGTGGCGACAATTAAATTATTTTATAATGACTCGAATCTCGACTTCCCATCGTAATTAGTTTTCTTCAAATATGTGCTTTGTATGTGATATATATATATTTTGGTGACCCAGGGAACCCACCGCACGGCCGGCAGCCGGGGAGTAAACCCTGGGGAGGCACGCAAGAAACCACCACCCACGCACCCGGGCAAGACATCACGCAGCGCTTCAGCCTCCACGCTTCGCAGGGGCTTCAAACCGGACCTCCAGCGTGGAGTCCAGCAGCCCTACCATCCACGCTGCAACGATGGGTGGTGTATGTGATATATTTTAAAATCTTCCTATTGAAAAAAGATGACCAAAACAGATCTTTTAAAAAAAGTTGAGTAATTCACGTGGTGTTATTATCTTTTTCTCATCTAATGATCATGTATTCACCAATTGATTATTGTAAATTTGCAAAGCTTAATATTGTTTTACCATTAACAAACCAAAAAAATAAAGCTCGTTAGGCTGTTTGTTAAGTAAATTTATCTAGCTTTTACACACTTTGGAGTTGTATTCTTGTCTATTTCAGTTTTTCCGCAAGCTTTTGAAAGTGGGAAGTGATATTTCCTCAACCCAAAAAATTTCCACAACGTTTTCAAATTATGTGTTTTTTGATTATTAATTTATCCTTAAAGCTCATTCACCATATCCATGAAAATTCTTGAAAAACCGTGAACATAAAAGATGAAAGTTTGCTTATGCTAGCACACTTCACTTTTCATGAAAAGTAAGTACTATTTCTTTTTAAAAGATGCCAACTCGCCTTGTGAATAAAACATTATAAAAGGAAATATAAAATTTCTTTGTCCTAATTATTATGATATATTATTTGAACTAATCTTCAAACATCGTCCAAATAAAACTATATTGTATTAATTGTCATCCACACGCGGTGTACTTTAATAAATTATAAATAAGAAAAGGATTTAGGTAATTGATGATCCGATCAAGCATTCTCAGGGATATTTTGAAGGGCATTGAAGGCTCTCTATGTGACTAGTTTTGCATGATGGTACTGCTTTTCTATTGCATGATATGAATGTATTATTAGTTATGCTATATGTACTCGATACCGTTCCCATTTTTCTCTTTCTCACTCCCACAAAAATTCATATGGTTTGATGTGTTATTAGTTGTTGGAAGAATTATGCAAAAAGCAAAAGCAAGAAGTGACCCTTCGGGAAGAAATGGAGGCTTCGAGAGATTCTTTGAGATTGGAAAAGCAAGAGTTGGATAGGCTAAAAGCCCTTGTGACAAGAGAGACACAGCTGTTCAAGTATCATCCCTTTGCCTAATTATCATTGTGTTTTATTTTTCATTTGTTTCTTTGGAATAAGTTCTTTTGTCTTTTAGGTTGCAATCTCAGAGAAGAGGAGCTTGGAAGTAAAATTGTCCGAGAAGAAAGATTTACTCATAGCAAATAATCAAGTATGGCGATATTACTCTAGTTATGAACCGAGATCCTACTACTAGTTATTATATATGAATTATTATGGAAAATGGTGGGTATCATAACTAGGTAGTACAAAAACCTCAAAAAGAGCTAGAAGCGCATTGTGAGTATGCACATGAAGTAGAAGAAATCATGAAGAAAGCGGTAATTGAAACGAGAACTTTTGAGCAGATAATATCTTGTATGGAGAGAGAAATTGTTGATAAGGTGACATCTCCTATAATTAGTCTGAGCTCAACCACTATGATTCTTTTTCCTAGGAGGTTGTATTGAATAATTCCTGCAAGTGCAAAGAGAGTCCTAAAAGCTTGGGAACTTGAGGAATTGAGAGAGATGGAAGAGGTAATCGAAAGAAATATAGAATTATTTTTGCCCAAGTACTATTCAGATCGTCTCTTTCTAGTATAACTTCTTTCTCTTGTCATTGAGTCAGAAAGAGAATTATTATTAACAATGATGCTCCATCTTCCAAGATATTGACAAAATGAATGAGCAGGCAGCTGCCATCTTGAAGATGCAAGGGGCTCGATTAGGTAACTTGTAAGTCCTTTGTAAAGAAGAAACTTAAAGAAGAAAGTTTGAGAAGTGGTATTTTAACACCGTTTTTCAGTTTGGCTTGAATATCTTTATAGTAGTTTTATTATAAGGAAAGTCTTGCGACTTTGTTATTCATGTGTTATATGAGAAATTTCTATTCATTGTTGGATGGCGATGAGAGAGATGGTGGTTGAAAAAGGGAAATATGTCATTTGATGTGTCGTGACCTACCCATTAGGAGAGGCAATAGGTTTAGGAGTAATGCCTAAAAGACAGGCCTAACGGCCCATGATTTAGACTTGAGCCCTCCCAAGCCCACCTCACACGATGTTGGGTTTTAAATTGCCACTTTAAGAATTTTCTAAAAATGAGCCGTTACTAACTTGTTGGGGTCGGTTAGAAATCAAATAAGGCGTATACTTAACTTTCTACGCAAGTATAGAATCTAAGGTTGAAGACTTGATTAAACTAATTAACCAATTGTGCTCTTTTGATACCTAATCTTCATTTTAAAAAAAGATTTTTGTCAGGCAATTTGGATTAACTTTAAACAAATCTACTAACATAGGAAGTGATCATGTAGGTGATCAATCATTAAAATAACAATCAACAATCAATGAAGCATTAAATAAATTGCAAGGGAAAATAAACGTCTAACACTAAGAGATAAACAAATGTGAATCTTAACTAAGCTAAAGGGAAGTCATAATTATATTGATGGTGCGCAATCAATGGCATTTATCTCTAAGGACCACTGAAACCCTAAGGTAGAGCCTTAAGGACTTGTACAAATTTGAGCGAGTAGAGCCTTAAGGGCTTGTATGATTTTGAGTACAATCTTAGATCAAAGGCTCCCACTTTTTAAGAGAAGATTACTTGAAAACTATTGTTTAAGCTTTTTGAGGAATTCTAATTTTTTTTTTTGGAAATTTTCTTGATTTTATGAGAATTTTTAGGATTTTTAATATTTATAATATTTCAGAATTTGTTATTATTTTTATGATTTTCGGAATTTTTTTAAGTATTTCTTTTTAATCACTTTTTTAAAAAAAATTTTATGATTTTTTTAATTAATAACTTTCTTTTACGAATTTTAATATTATAAAAGAGAATTCGGACCGGGTATCTTGACCGGGTACGTCAAACCGGCCCGGACCCTTCCCTAAAAACGGGCCATCTTTAAGGCCCAATCGGAATTAACCGAAAAGGCCCACGAAAGTTTTTCTTTTGAGGAAAAAAGCCCACTCCATTCTCTATTTCTGCTAGCCCATCCTAAACTAAGTGAAGCCCAAACGGCCCCAAAATGAACTTTCAAGCCCAAGTATCACAAACAGCCCCAAAATGATCAAACCTAATTGGGCCCAACTCCTCATCTTGGTCTCTTACTAAGGGTTGAACGCTCGGGGATGAACAGAGATGAATAGTCCTGAAGCCGCTCGCCCCTAACCACCCGATCGATTAAAACCTAATTTTTTTTTTATTAATTAATTTTTCTTTTTCTTTCTTGTACTATTTGTTTCTTGGGATATGTACAGTACAAGTCCTAAAACTTGTCAACAAAGTGCAATTGAGTCCTAAAACTTACAAAAAGTGCAATCAAGTCCTAAAACTTGTCAACTTGGTTCAATTCAGTCATTCCGTTAACACCGTTAGTTTATATTAACGAAAATTGCTGATTTGGCTTATTTTAATATTTTTTCTCTCCTACGTGGCAATTAGGGCAAGAAAAATTGTGCACGTAAGCGAAACGACGTCGTTTTATGGGTATTGCCATTCTCAAAACGACGATGTCTCCCCTCCGTTTTTTTTCAAGACGTCTCCTCCTTCATTTCTCCGTTTCTTTACGACATCTCTTCGATTCTTCCTCTCTCGAATCAACGAACCCTAAGCCCTAAATCTCGCAGATCTCTTCCCTCTTCCCCTCTCGAATCAACGCAACCCTAAGCCCGAAATCTCGACGCAGATCTCTTCCCTTCTTCCCGTCTCAAATCAACGCAACCCTAAGCCCTAAATCTCGACGCAGATCACTGGTGCCTCGCGAGTTGCAGTTCTTCATCAAATGCTGGTGCGAGTACACACGACACTCGTCCCACGAGAGCCTTGGCGGTGGATCAAGCGGCGCCGATGGTGGAGGCGAGTGGATCGAGCGGCGCCAACGGTGGAGGCGAGGTGAATTTGTTTGCACTGCTCGCTTACTTTGTGCTTGACAGGCTGAAGTCTCTGGACCGGTTGACTCAGAGGACCCTGATTTCAAATTGAGCAAATATGATTATTTTGGCCACGGTGAGATACTGAGTTTCTACTCTCAGGTGTATTGGGGATTGTGATTACCGGAGCCAAGTCGCGAGGAGGTCGTCCCGGAGGTGAGGGTCGAGGATCGCGATTCCTTGGACGAGGCTAAGCGGAGCTCTCCTGATTACCGAGTGATAGGTCATTTCTGGATGAATCGTGCGTGCGTGTGTGTGTGGAGAATGATTGATTGCACTTGCGCGATGCGTGTCCTCCGTCTGCGTAAATTCTTTTCCTGCTTCTTGCTGGTGTATCCGCAGGCTAGTTGTGGGACATTGTGTTGTTATGATACCTCTACAATGGAACAGTAGCTCACTGATTTTGTTGTTAGATTAAATCGATACGTTAATCTCATCGAAGTGTTGTGGTGTTCTTCAATTCTAATCTGCATCACTGTATTTGTGATTTGTCCATTAATGTAGCTGATAATATAGTGTTTGATCATTTCTTTCAAGACTATGGCTGAAGTTATCTACAACTTCACTAATTATAGAATTTGTTCTAGACAGCGACATCTTGTTTCTATTTCTTGTGGTGTATTGCACATATAGCATGGCAACATGGGATTCCACTAACTTCCCAAGCTCTACAAGAACAAGTATTCAAATTGAAGTCTACAACATATTTGTCACCATTTTCCATAATCTCGTATCCTTGATCTCCATTCCATATCAAATGGCAATATCTACTAGCCACTGTATTTTGATGTAACTTATGCACAATCCTTAGACCATAATTCCTTGTCCACTTAGCACATGCATCCCTTTGACTGTGCATTCTATTCATAATCATGATTATAATATCTTCAAGCATACTCATAATGGCCTTGCACCTAGCTTCCACACACCTACCATTGAAAGCTTCACTAAGATTATTATCAACAACATCACATTTTATGTCGGTGTTAAAGAAGGCTTTAGACCAGTGCTTTGGCTCAATTTGGAATAGATCATCATGACCTTGTGGAGTCATTTCCTTCAATCTTTGTTTATGCATCTCAAAATCTGACATATTAGTACTCTTAGCACATTTCCAGAATTGTCTCATCAACTGCTTTCCTTTGTATTTTTGACCCCAATTAGAATATATATGCCTCGCACACATTCTATGTTCTGCATTTGGCAAAAGTTCAACTACTGAAGGAATGAGGCCCTAATATATAAAAAAAAAAAAAAACATTAATATTGGAAATCATTATATACATTGTTTCAAACAAATTCAAGATGAGCGATAGTAGTATTACATACCTTTTGTTGGTCACTTATTAAGGCCCATCCATTACCATTACCCATGTCAAGATCTTCTTTCAACAAGTTGATAAACCAGCTCCATGTGTCCTTATTCTCAATTCTTACGACTGCCCATGCTACTGGATACATTTGATTGTTAGCATCCCTCCCCACAGCACACAACAACTCACCCTTGATCAATCCCCTAAGAAAACATCCATCTAATCCAATGATCTTCCGACACCCTGCCAAAAATCCTTTCCTACAGGCATCAAAGCAAATGTAAGTCCTATCAAATAATGGTAAGGAATCTGGTAGTGGTCTTTCAACTTTCATTATAAATGTGCTCGCCCGGCTTGCAATGTAAAGCTCTCCCAAGTAATCGTACATCAGTGCATACTCTTTCTTATAATTGCCTTGTAATTCCTTGAACACTTTTAGCTTTGTTCTCTTGCATTGGCTCACAGTGACATTCACCCCCAACTGTTCTCGAACCAATATCTTCAATGAGGTGCTTTAACTTTAGGCATTGCAGAAATGAGAATCATGAAGTGTTTAGCTAAAAAAGAACTAGAAACTCTCTTATTCTCAAAAGTAATAGCACATATATGCTCATCAATGTACTTTTTCAAATGGAATGATCCAGTTTGGCTATCGAGAGCACCATAAATCATCCAGTTACAATTAGCTTGGGCACACCTAGCTCTTACAAATCCAGTGGTGTTCTTGGTGTATTTAATTGCTCTTTGCTCAGCCACCGAGTACCTCAAAATTGCATCTTTGAACTCACTTGAATCTTCAAATGTCATGCCAACAACAAATACTGGATTCTTACAATTTCGATCATATGATGGAAACCTACTCCTTCTTCTTGAAATAACATCATTTTCTTCTTTTTCACTCTCATCATCTAAATATGAATGAAGACTTTCTTCTTCACTTGAATCATAGTACTCTGTTTCGCACCCAGACACATCCACCATTAGAGGATCAATTGATAATGGAGTTTGAGAGCCAATGTCTAATTGAGAAGTTTCTTCAATGTTAGTTCCAATTTTGAGTCTATGTCTCGCTGAAAATTCCTTTAAATTTCTTCTTGCATTAACCAATTCAAAATCATCATCGTCACTTGACTCTTCAACATCCACCAAATTACATGCATCATCATTCTCATCATCCACATCCCTACTTTCACCCTCAAGCTGATTCCCATCACCATCGGCATTTCCAATTATATTTTCAAACACATCATCAGCCACATCATTAACACTTTTTATATTCACATCAAACAAACCTTTAGTTTCCATATCAACTCCCCCTATCTCATCAAGCGTTTCTTCATCATCGACATGTTCAACATACAATTCAATATTTTCAGAGTGAAGATGATGATAAAATTGATCTATCACATTAGAGTTATCCCATAAGTACCTAAGAGTTACTCCATCTTCAAGAATAGTACTTCCAGGAACTCTATAAAAGAGCTTTTCTATCTTACGCCCACACAGAACCTCAACAGCTGAAATTATGTTGGATAATGAACCCTTACTTAAGTCTACTTCAACAACATCGACCCTTCCATCTACGTATTCTAAGGGCGGTCCAACTTGAAATTTACCTCCAAAGAAAATAGTGACATAAACTTTGTTGTTGCCCGTTGGACCTACAAAGGAATAGAAACAAATATCACTTTCAATCGTAAAATTTCATCTAAAAACTACTAATGACTTCACTTGTAAAGAGAAATAGGTAGGGTAAACATACCCATGTTGATGGATGACCTTGAGAGTAGTCAACCCTCCAATACAAGCATCAGCAAACCAGCATCAGCAAAAAAGGAATTGAAAGTGATAGTAAACTAAACTAATTATGCCTGAGCAATGAACTGCCCGCTGAAAACTTTCCCAAATCTCGGAGCCTCCGGCGAAGTGATCCCTTGAAATATGTAAGGTAACTGTAAACCCAATCTCCTGTCCTCCTCTTGTTGAGGCATTCAACAAAAGAAAAGCGTATTAAGGGGAAAAAGTTTATATGGACTTACAGATTCCTTTCCCCCTGTTGCAAGGAAAATTCTGCTGAAGACAGTTTAATCCTGAAGGGAGAAGGCTAAGATAAAAGAAGAAAATTTTATTCAGTTGACCAGTATGGCAGATAATTCTATTGCAAGAAAAATTCCTTTATTTTTATGACTTTCACTGAAACATTTAAGGTTCCTTCATGGATGATGCAATTGCTAATTAAATGCTAAAATTTTTTAAATCATTGAAGCGGCGATAGCTTCTCCAAGTCATGGTTCGAACCGTAAGGCTTGATTAGTGAATACTAATACTGAGCTTTGCAGAATTGCTGATTATCCACAGCATCAATTACAAGAATTGAATGATGGTGAAACTGCAGTATCAGTATTTATTCAAATAACTGACATCCACAATGGCATATGAACAAGGACAATCATATGAAAGTTGATACCTATGATAGTTCTCTTGTAGGCAGTGTTTAAATGATCTATATTCGTTCGAAGCAATAGAATTAGCAACCAAACGTGAGAGTGAGTTTTAATGTAAATTCAGCATGCATCTGTGATCTCAATTAATGGAATTACTACGACAAAGGACAAATTTGATATATAAACATCTACAATGCCTAGCAAGGTGGTGGGATGGGTGATTATCCTCGTAAAGCGAGGTAGACATTCAAGCCAAGTCTGAGGACACATCAGCTAACCGTTTTCAATCGAATTGATTACCGTTTATGATCTCTCAAGCATCATAAACAAAAAATCGCTAGGGCATTTACCTTCTGTCAGAGTTGTCCAATGCAAAGTTGTTGCCAACCAGATTACTGCAAAATGCATCATTAAAAAAGATGTGATCGTAAGTCTCCTCACAAGATTGGAACACCAACAGCTCATCCTGTAGCTAGAAAATGACTTCAAGTACTATAGAGCATCCCATGAGCAATAAAAGATTGATAAAGTGCAAAAGAAGAGTCCTCACTTTAGATATCTAACTAAAAGTATAAATTATCATTTTTCGAATGACAGAAATACATACAGTTGAAAATTTGGTATCGTCATCGACAGTGAAAAGGAACCATATCTATAGATTCAACTTAAAGGATTATGGGACAGCAACAAGCATAAAAAAATGGGGAAGAACAGGAAAATGTTATATCCATAGATAATTCCAAAAGAGGATAATTCTTGACAGAACTGGTTGTTGAGGTAATATATCATTAGGCCATCTAATCTTTAACTGATTTCTGTTAAGTTACAGTTCTTTGAAAACATTCATAGTCATGTGACACCACTAAGCAGGTACTGTGTAACAGTCATGTACATTTATCAGCCATGATGATGATTCCAGTGAATAAGCACTGAACAATGTGATGTAAAGAAGTTCAATTTAAACGTGCCTATTTGCACCATAAACGAGTGGAACATTCAAGCGTGAGAGGAAATCCATGACTAATTTAGCACAAAAATGAGGCTTAAAAAGTGACCTCTACGCAACTATTTGAAACATACTTCAATGGGTTCCGGGTGTAGTATACGCTCAACAAGACTGCACGTTTCATCTGTGTCGTCCGATCTCCATATTGACTTAGGTTGGAGCAAACGGCAGTGCTCCTATGGTAGCACTAAGCAGGTAAGCTGCCGCTCAAAATCAAAGCACCATTGTCATGAACTATAGCAACCGGAATAGAAATACAAGAGAAACACAAAGAGGAAACAATCAGTCACCTTTGACAAAGCAATTATATCAGCAGCATGAACTGCTATTGTTGTCCCTGAAATGATTAAATGAAGACGGTCATTAGCGCAACCAAAATAGACAGTTCAAGAAGCCAAATCTGGCTTTCTAAAGCTAGTGTTGACCAGTTTCAAGAGGACACATATATGTAATACAATTTAAACCCACATCATACCATATCCCTGCTATCTTAGTCTAAAAAAACATTATTCTCATGTCCCTTTCTAATCAAGAAAATATAGATGCAGAGATAAAGATACGCACATCACCCCCCCCCCCCCCACCCCAAAAAAAATAAAAATAAACTTGAAGTTTCAAGATGTCGCTGTCTAGAACAAATTCTATAATTAGTGAAGTTGTAGATAACTTCAGCCATAGTCTTGAAAGAAATGATCAAACACTATATTATCAGTTACATTAATGGACAAATCACAAATACAGTGATGCAGATTAGAATTGAAGAACACCACAACACTTCGATGAGGTTAACGTATCGATTTAATCTAACAACAAAATCAGCGAGCTACTGTTCCATTGTAGAGGTATCATAGCAACACAAAGTCCCACAACTAGCCTGCGGATACACCAGCAAGAAGCAGGAAAAGAATTTACGCAGACGGAGGACATGCATCGCGCAAGTGCAATCAATCATTCTCCACACACACACGCACGCACGATTCATCCAGAAATGACCTGTCACTCGGTAATCAGGAGAGCTCCGCTTAGCCTCGTCCAAGGAATTGCGATCCTCGACCCTCGCCTCCGGGACGACCTCCTCGCGACTTGGCTCCGGTAATCACAATCCCCAATACACCTGAGAGAAGAAACTCAGTATCTCACCGTGGCCAAAATAATCATATTTGCTCAATTTGAAATCAGGGTCCTCTGAGTCAACCGGTCTAGAGACTTCAGCTTGTCAAGCACATAGTAAGCGAGCGGTGCAAACAAATTCACCTCGCCTCCACCGTCGGCGCCGCTCGATCCACCACCAAGGCTCTCGTGGGACGAGTGTCGCGCGTACTCGCACTAGCGTTTGATGAAGAACTGCAACTCGCGAGGCACCGGTGATCTGCGTCGAGATTTAGGGCTTAGGGTTGCATTGATTCGAGACGGGAAGAAGGGAAGAGATCTGCGTCGAGATTTCGGGCTTAGGGTTGCGTTTATTCGAGAGGGGAAGAGGGAAGAGATCTGCGAGATTTAGGGCTTAGGGTTCGTTGATTCGAGAGAGGAAGAATCGAAGAGATGTCGTAAAGAAACGGAGAAACGAAGGAGGAGACGTCGTGAAAAAAAACGGAGGGGAGACGTCGTCGTTTTGAGAATGGCAATACCCACAAAACAACGTCATTTCGCTTACGTGCACAAATTTTCTTGCGCTAATTGCCACGTAGCAGAGAGAAAATATTAAAATAAGCCAAATCAACAATTTCTGTTAATATAAACTAACGGTGTTAAAGGAAGGACTGAATTGAACCAAGTTGACAAGTTTTAGGACTTGATTGCACTTTTTGTAAGTTTTAGGACTCAATTGCACTTTGTTGACAAGTTTTAGGACTTGTACTGTACATATCCCTTGTTTCTTTACTCTTTTTCTCTTCTGGACTTCTTCTCCTTTACCCTTGCCCCAAGCTTCTTCCTCATTTTGCACCATCTTCACCGAACCAACACCAACACCACGGCGAGCCCTCACCGGCGTTTGGGGGACCACCAAGCCGTCATCCAACGCTGGTCGCTCGGTCCAACCGACGCTGGTCACCGCTGACCACTAATTGGCCGGTGGTTTCCAGTACCGTTGAATCTACTCCGACGAGGAGCAAGCCCGCAACGGCCAACTCGAGCAACACGAGATACGCCACCAAAAATCAAGAAAAGCACCAATGGCAGTGTCGGGGCAACAGGTCACACGGATATCAAAGATCAGGGCTTCGGTTTGGAGACTCGAGTTTGACCCTCCATTGGAGCAATTCATCGAACAGTTGGTGTACACTAGAGAAATAAGGGACTTCCGACTCGTCCGCGACTCAACCCCAGGCCGAGACTCCTAACAAGCATACTAGAACGCATGGCGACGTTAATGGGGGACCGGCGGTGCCAGAGTTCGCGTGAACCGAAAGGCCACGAACTCCGGCCTGGCGTGCCCGAATCAAAGCACGCACAAAGAGACTTACCTAGTTCAGGACGATGGTGTCAATCGAAAGAGGTCGTCAACGGGGTTCGGGCGTGGCTGAAGCGTCGGCTGAAGCTCTCCCCCTCGCCCGGACTCTTTCCCTATCGGTTTCGAGCCTCTTTCCCTCTCAGTTTCGAGCCCTCTTGGTCTATCCGCCCTGCTCTGTCTAGCCCCGAGGAAGAAGAAGACCAGTCCCTTTTTCCGAGCTCACCCTCGCCCTCAAGGTCGCTCACTTTCTCTGGAACCTCCTCTCTGCAGCTCACTCTCACTCTGGCTCGCTTTCTCGAGCTCGCTCTCCCAGATTTGCTCCCTAGAACCTAAGCCTCCCCCTCTGTCCCTCCTCCCCCTCCTTTTATGTACCAGCGCGCATGGGATGTGGCGTGCCGGCTGCCTGTGGCCAGCTTGCCCCCGACCGAGCATCTCGTGTGATCGCTCCCCCCGTTCTCCCTGTCCTCCATCGCGTGCGTCGTCCTTTCTGTGTCCTTCGTGTCGTTCCTCAGAGTCAGCTAGCGTCCAAGAGGAGGTAAAGGAGGAGGAGGGAGGGGCTGGGCTGAGAATGAAAAGAAAAGGACTGGACTGAGCCGGCCCACATAGGGAGAAGGAAATGGAAAAGAAAAAGGGGCCGGGCTTGGCTGTCTCTAGCCCGGCCCTGCTACTTTTTAGTATTTTTTAAAACTCTTTTAGTTATTTTTGTTGAATTTTTTTAATACCAGTAATGCAAATGTTCTAACGTCTCTATGCGATGCAATTTAACGAAAACATGACACATTTTAATGAAAATTATTTATTTTAATTTTTACTTCTTTTTTTTAAGACCAATTTTTAATTTTCTACGCAATTAAGTTGTAAATAAAAATGTAAAATTTAGGTGTGATGTCCCAACATAAAATGTGTCCTTTCACGTGCGAGCAGGTGCCATTGCTTGAAGACCTGCATCCACTCAGGCAATCTTTTATATCAATTTTCGCCCCACAAAATATTTGAAATCAGTACCTTTGACATGCCTGCTCCAAATTATTTTTTATTTCTCAAAAAATCTCAAACCGATACCTTGACCCAAGCCCATGCTCCGTTAAAATATGTAGGAGTTGACATGTTTGGTTTTTTCACGTTGGATCCATCTTGCAATTGTTTGTTGTGTGTAGCTATGCATGCATTTCATTGATGTATTGGATGAAATTCTAACCCTAGGTAGATTTGGGTTGGTGGTTACTTTTTTGTGAGACGAAACTTAAATTTGAGGTGAGCACATCTTAGGTACCAATTTGTAATTTTCTTGTGAGACAGTAATTAGTTTGAGATAAATGCATTAGGGAGTATCAACTTGGTAATTTTAATGGAAATAACACCATAATAAGTTATAAATCCAAAGTAATAATTTTGAAGGTACAGAACTATTCAATACACATGTTCTTCTCCACGGACGTGATCCTACCACTCCGAATCCAATTCCCCAACTCAGTTAAGTTTTCTGCACATTAACGTATCTCTAACTCTGATCTCTAATCATTGACAATAGGCACATCACATGTCCTCTTCTACACCAAACCTTCGCGGGGGGGGAGGGAGAGGAATGAAAAGCTCTATTCCACGATGCCATGCCATTGTTCCCAGGATTATTTGGCGACCTTATGTACCAACACCCCGCCTTGTCTATTCGAGCTTATGTGCCGATTCTAATACAAAATCAAGTGGACTCTCCTACCGTGGCATGGTGGTCGAGCAATAGGGCAGCGTGATGGCTACTAGTGACCATGCACATATAACTTCGTCTTATTATAAGAAAATTCCCTTCATCACCCGTACGTCTTTCACTTGATAAGTTGATAACTCAAGATATGGAAAATCTTATGATAAATAGGTGGCTAAATGTTTCCAGACGTGCTCAGTAATTTCTTAGAACATAAAGTAATTAACAAACTATCCAACTCCTCAGCTTCTGGATGGGAATTTAAAAGGGAATATCCAATCTACTGTGAACGACCATGGATTGTATCGCTGCTAGATTAATGGAGGAAATAGGCGGCTGTCATGAGAAGTGAAACTAGAGATGCCGAGGTCGAGGGCGTAGCCACCCAGCTGGTGGATGTGCGGCGAAACGTGGCATCTATTCACGTGTGCATAATTGGCTATTCATGTTCACCTAGATGAGCTTCCATCCGACCAATCGCGACAAACAATCTGTGCACATATTAGTATTGGCCATCTGCCTCTCCGTGACCTCAATGAAAGAAGGACCCATCCTATACCACGCCTTGCCCAAATAAGCCCTATCCGACCTTAACGCATCGCCTCTCGTGTTCATCGCCAACATATTCTTGTGATTGCCCCCATCAGGCATTGCCACCTCAACGCGGATCCTCAACTGGAGCAACTCCGGCGAGAGGAGCCCACTCTTGGTCGCCAACTCATCCATCCTCCGAAACTCGGCGCGTAAATACTTGCCTTGCTCGTCCTTCCGGCTGTGCGGGAACCTGACGGTGCACCCCACAACAACGGAGCGGTAGGCCTCCCGCATGGCGTAGGAGACAGGGAGGCCATTGGTCATCTTGTCCACCTCTTCAATTACTTTGAGCGCGTCATGAGAAAAAGTGAAAACAACCGGAAAACGTGGTCGTGTTCGTAGCAAAATACGAAAAGGAAAAAGTCGGACCATTTTGGGCCGGGCTTCATTGAAGAGAGTTCATTCCCTGGCCCGTACAAGTGTTGGTTGAGTTTGGTGAGCCATGACTCGATCCAAATCCAAACTCCCACTATGTTTGTTGCCATATGAATGGGTTATGTGTATTATTATCCGGAGAATAAAATGAAGTGCGTAATGTTATGTATAAAATCAGTAAAAAAAAGATTCCTCAAAATTCAAGTCACATGAAAGATAACTGTCATTTAAATTTAGATTCGTCAAATGAGTGGGTCGGGTCGAAAATAATTCAAGCCAAATAGACCAATTTGATCAATTTTCCATGTAATGCAAATCTAGTAATCCATACTAAACCCCTCATACTCATCCTCGACTTGTATTATTAAAACAGTTCCATAATTAACCCAATCTAGAAAAATTCGTACCCAAATTGAGACGAAAGTGCAAAATGAGCAAACGCGAGACGTACGAGAGCGAGAAAATGAAGAAAGTTATAGAGGTAAGTTGAGCTCAAGTAAGTTGTAAATCTATTTATAATCCATTTAAAGTCCATATTACACTTACTAAATAAAATTAATTACACTTACTAAATAAAATTAATGCATATAACGAGTCAGTCCTTCGTATATTTGTTAAGAAATGAGTTTAACTTATATTAATGGGTCTACTTAAACTGCACAGGAAATCTTCCATTAGACAAGCAATGATATAGGACTTAGGTACAGATACAAAAGACTTGATGGAGTAAATCTACATGCAATTTTATGCTCATCAACGTAGCTTAGCAAAGCAGTTCACTTAGGAGCTCTTTCTGGGCCTGATCTTGATCGACAGTCCCATGGAATGATAAGGCATGAGTTGGTGAGGGATGGTCTCCTCCGGCTCCAATTGCGACCACTCTTTTCCTGTCGCCAGGTTGTGCACCACTGTGAGCCTCTCCACTCGCAAACTCGTTGCCGATGTACGATGCGTTTGTTCTTCCTTAATGACTCCACTGAATGCCCCATAAACCTGTAAGGCAATGCAATGGGTAAAGTCAATGATCTTAGACGGTGATATCTCATCTTGCCAGTGGAATTGTCTACTGGGCTTCAAGCTTCTGAAAGTTGAACCTATGTGCAGTTTAATTATATTGATAGTAAATCCTCGAGGTACTGCAAAGCAAGGGCACATTGTTACTCTCTCGATGATTGTTCCGCATGTTGAAAGCACATATTTTTCACTTTCTATTTTGGCCTTTTCTTCGATTTACTTTTTTGGGTTTTGAGCTATGAGGAATTGCATACCACCTGATGGTTTAGCAGTGGCAGCAGGCAACGTTGGAGTAGGCCCCGCGTTGGACATTGCCGACTTTGAATGAACGAGCTTGATAGCCGTCACCCGGCTGTCCTCTCTCGACGCTTTCGCCTCCATGTCCCCGAGCGAGCCACCTGAAGCAAGGGCTCCTGATGTCATTTCGCGACCAGTTGGCAGATACCAACCAATCATGAAGTGCGCAAGTTCTTGTAAATTTCATGACCAAAAAACCTGTCCATTATTCTATCACCTTACGTGAAGTGATGCTTTGATACGTGTATATTTGTATCCCCCCCCCTCTCTCTCTCTCTCTCTCTCTCTCTCTCTCTCTCTCTCTCTCTCTCTCTCTCTCTCTGTTAGGCTCTATATGTGCCTTGATTCGAAGGGACAGTTAAGGCTATCTATAATCCACAATCCATCCCATCCCAGGCCCAACGTATTTGCCTTCAGACACAAAACCAAGAGAGACGTGGCACGAGTTAATTCAAGTCAGATGCTTCACCATATTACTTTTAATTCGTCTTCACCCTATCTGAACTTGATTAGTTTCTTTCTTCCTTCGTTCATTTTACTCACTTTTGGGATTTGCTTGTGTTCTATCTTCTATAATAAGGAATGAGAGACATGGGTGATGGTTTTAGGCGATGGGCCTAAGTTGGCCCATCCGCCCATGTTGGGCCTGAAAGCCCGGCCCACAGGATTAGGGCCCATGGATGAAGAGGTACGTTCCTTTCTGTTGGAGGGACGTATAAAAGGAGAAAGAGAGAGGGAGGAACACACTTGTTGGCATAATAACGTACATTTTCTCTCCCTCTCTCCCTCCAAAAGAAAAACGAGCGCAAATGGCGACGCCATCTTCCCTTCAAGGCCAATCGACGTCATCGGATCGAACATGATCGGTTTTTCTCTTCCTCTTATCGGCATTGGTGTTTAATCTGTGGCTAACAAAGTACGCTCGATTCCGTGGTATGCTTTAGGATCGGTGATACATGTATTTCCTGGGCTTATCTTCCGCATTCGTTTTAGAGGTTCGATTTAGTGTCGAATCCGGTTTTCGGGGATCTGATATTCCTAACATTGGTATCAGAGCCCTAATTCATGTTTTCCCGACCCCTTTCATGTTTTGTGAATGATTTTTGATTGATTTTTTGCGAAAATAATCGGCCGATACGGATCGGGGCGAGAAATCCCGACACCCGAGCACTGTTCATCGATTTTTTTTCGAGTTTCTGTAAGTCAAAATTGATTTATGAAAATATAGGGTGAAAGAGCTCGTTGAGACGAGTCCGTCGACATGTTGTGCGCCACCGGGCAACGCCGGACGCGCCCACACGTGCGGCTAGAAGCCGCTGCGTGTGGGCGCCACGCACCGGTCGGCGAACCGGCACGTGCGCGCCGGCGGTGGCGAACCGGTACACGCCGGTCGGTGAACCGACGCGTGCTGACGTCACCGTGACGTCACGGTAACCGCCGGGATGACGTCATCGATGATGTTATCGCTGACGACCGTTGGCAGGTCGGCGACCCGACCCAACCCGACTAGTGCGGAAGCCTGGCGCATGCCGTGCACGCGCCAGGCTGACGTCTGCATGACATCAGCCCGCGCACGTGTGCGGCACGTGCCGGTCGATCGGTCCGACCGGCCTGACCGGTCCATCCGATCCGTCCGGTTCGACCGATCCAACCAGTCCGACGACCCGCCGCTCGTTGACCGTTGACCGACGACCGTTGACTTTGATCGTTGACCCGAAAAAAAGAAAAGAAAAGGGGAATATGTAATCCATTGTTTATTCTGCATTAGTTACATAAATCATGGAAAATTATGTATTTTCCCTTATGTACATTATGGATTATAAGTAATCCATTTTTAGTTCTGCATTTGTTGCAGGAACTATGATGCGTTATGCACAGATACCTGCAATCCCGAGAACGGACGATGGAAGTGCAAGACTTAAAAGGCTGATGACAGAGTTAGCTGATTATCGGTGGCATGACGGTGATTTAGTATCACATGTGGTCAGGGTCAATCAGATGATACAGGAAATCATCTGGAATAGTTATCTTATGCTGGATTTTGAGAAGGTGCCAGCTTTGATGAACACTCTTCTACCTGAATGGCAAGCAGTGTTAGATCGGTTATGGGAGGTCAACGTGGTCCCGGGTTATAGGAGGCTAGTGGAAGCTTTTGTAAGAGAGTACTATAGGATTGAGTTAACCATCACTTCAACTCTTAGATTGAGCGTCACATGGCGCAGAGTGAATGCGCCTTGGAGGCGACATGAAAGCTCTTCAAAAGTTTTTCCATGGTTGACAAACGTGCCTTCAAATTTCTTAGATATTTTGACTGATAGATTAGAAAGGACATTCCCTATTTATTTCTTAGATTAGTTTGAGATGTTTTTTAAGTGTGAATATCTCTTTCTATGTTGATATTTCTTCTTTGAATATATTACTTAGTGTAATTGATTGTTGTATTATGTGAAAGCATTATTATTCTATTGGATGTTAGATATTATTTGCTTTCTGTTATTGTTGATTGCTGTGGGTAGTTCATAGAAGTTTTTGTAACTTCATAGAATTTATTTTGCATAAGACAATTATATTAATAATAGTTTTAAGTTAGGATTTTTGGAGGATGATTGGAAACGTAGTGACCTTTTGATTCTGAAACCTTACTTGAAATTATTCATTGATATGATGGGTCTGTGCAAAGTGGATGCATAAATGATAGGCATTAATTATTCATGCATATATGTCTGATGTGTTCAGATCGATGGTTTCAGCAACTAAGAACGTAATTGCTGATATGAATGGCAACAATTGTGAAATATTGAATATGAAGATTCAATATGTGCTGGAAAAACAAAAAGCACTAGTAACTCTTGACCATATTATGGAAGATCTTGAGAATGCCGTGCACCATCTTGAGCTAGAAGAGGACCGCCTAACGGCATTTGACGAAAATGGACATTTGCAACGCTGGTTCTAGCTCAGAAAGGGCTTTGAGCTCTAAGCGCAAGTGTATTGATTCGTTCAATACGTGGGAATACAAAGGATCAAGTCCTTATTGCAAGAAATCAAGAGTTAATCAAAACAAGAGAAGAAAACGTCCTCAAGTGAAGAAAATGTCAAGGGTGAGGTGTTACAATTGTGACAAGAAAGGTCACTATGCTTGCAACTGTTGTGAGCCGAAAAAGGTAAACACCTCTTGTACATTTGAGAACTTTGCTTATGTGTCAAGTTCTGTATTATTGGCTGAATCCAATCCTTTGTGGACTGTAGATTTAGGAGCGACAGACCATGTAAGGAAGGATAGAGGATCCTTCGTGGAATTCCGATGATACCAACTGGAACTAAGTGGATTTATGTAGGAAATAACTCCAAAGCTGAGAGTTAAATGAATTGGCACCTGCCAATTGAACATGCATGGTGGATGCACCCTGTTCCTACATGATATTCTATATGCTCCGGAGATTCGTTGAAATTTAATGTCTGTTTTGATGTTGGTTAAACTTGGTTTTAGTGTGAACTTCTGTAATAGCTGTGTAGATTTGTATTTGGATACAAACTACTATGGTTGTGGTCACTTTCTAGATGGTTTTATTGTACTAGATGTTGACTGTGGTGATGTCAATATTTGTTATTCCCTTGTTTCACGTCTTCTACTTAATATGATAATGATGTGATTATATGGCATGCTAGACTTGGTCATATTGGCCAACAACGAATGGATAGACTAGCCAAAGAGGGCTTGTTGGGCAACATTGAAAAAGTCGATTTGCCTATATGTAAGCATTGCCTAGAAGGGAAAACGACAAAGAAACCATTTGGAAAAGGTAAAAGAGCTGAATTTCCTCTGCATTTAATCCATTCTGACGTCTGTGGTTCAATGAATGTGAGAGGAAGGCATGTGGTTGTTTATTTCATTACTTTTATAGATGATTATACTCGATTTTGATATGTCTATTTGATTTCTCATAAATTTGAAACATTAAGCTGTTTCAAAAGGTTTATGAACTTGGTAGAAAATCAATTAGACAATAAAATAAAAGCATTGAGATCTGATCGAGGTTGAGAATATTTATCTGATGAGTTCAGAAAATTATGTGATGAAAAAGGAATAGAAAGACAGTTGTCTATTCCATATACTCCTTAACAAAATGGTGTTGCAGAGAGAAGAAACAGAACCCTACTGGAAATGGTTAGGTCCATGATGGCACATGCTAACTTACTTATTACTTTTTGGAGTGATGCGTTGTTAACTGCTGCTTATATACTTAACCGGGTGCCTTCCAAATCAGTTACTTCTACTCCATATGAGTTATGGACAGGTAGAAAACCGGACTTAAGTTTTCTTAAGCCATGGGGTTGTGCTACCTATACTCATGAGTCCTCTCACAAGTTTGGAAAATTGGGTCCCAAAGGAAATAAGAGTATTTTAATGAGATACTCCGAACACTCGAAAGAGTATGTGTTCATAGGTGAACAGGAAAGTGGGAGTATAATTGAATTTGAATCACGGGATGTCACATTCTTGGAGGATGAATTTCCTAAGAAGGGCGAAATAGGGGAAGATTACTCCCTATTTGGAATCTTGGATCAAGATAATGATATTAGTGGAGTTCGTCCAAGTGGGAGTAATATGAGAAGTGATGAATTGAATTCAACTCATTCTCAATTACAACCATATGATGAGACATCATCATTATCTAATCCTAGTGGGAGCATAATGGGGAATGATGTGCTAAGTGTACAATCTCCCATACGGCGAACAAGTCGCCAAAATATTTCCTGTCGACGTTTTGACATTGAAGGGGAAATTTTTATGATTGTTCCGCAAGATGAGGATGAGCCAAGAAATATTAATGAGGCTCTGAATTGCCCTAATAAGGAAAAATGGATTCATGCAATGGAAGAGGAAATGGAGTCAATGAAATCAAATCAAGTCTGGGAACTGGTTGATCTTCCAAAAGGACGCATAGCTATTAGGAACAAGTGGGTTCTCAAAATAAAGCGAAAGGCTGATGGCTCGATAGAAAGGCATAAGGCTCGCCTTGTGGTGAAGGGGTATAATCAATAGGAAGGAATTGATTATGAAGAAACATTTTCTCCTGTAATGAGATTTACCTCGATTCGCATTATTCTGGCAATAGTGGCTAGTATGGATCTTGAATTACATCAAATGGATGTAAAGACTGCTGTCCTCAATGGAGAATTAGAGGAAGAAATATATATGGAACAACCTGCTGGTTTCATATTGAAAGGCCAAGAAGAAAATGTATGTCGACTTTTGAGGTCGATATATGGCCTTAAGCAGTCATCAAGACAATGGTATATATGTTTTCATAATGCCATAATGGCATATGAATTTACAATGATAGATTAGGATCATTGTATATATATCAAAAGATCCAAGGATCAATTTGTGATCATATCATTATATGTTGATGATATACCAATTGCCGGAAGTAATATGGAGTTTGTTAACATCATCAAGAGTTGGTTATCTTCCAACTTTGAGATGAAAGATATGGGTGAGGCTGCATACATTCTTGGAGTTAAGATTTCAAGAGATCGTTCGAAGAGATCGTTGTCTCTTTCGCAAGAAACATATATAAATAAGGTTCTTGAACAATTTCGTATACAAGATTGTAAACCCATAGACACTCCTATTGCAAAAGGTGAGGGATTGAGCCACAGATTGTGTCCAAGGACTCCACAAGAGAATGAACAAATGAAACATGTTTCTTATGCTAGTGCTATTGAGAGCTTGATGTACGCTATGATAAGTACAAGACCTGACATATGTTTTGTAGTTGGAATGGTGAGTAGATACCAATTCAACCCAGGTCTAACACATTGGAAGGCCGTTAAGAGAATACTGAGGTATCTAAATGGGACTGCTGATTATACGCTGAGTTATTAAGGAAAGGATCTGCGACTCTAAGGCTATTCTGATGCTGATTGGGGAGGAGATTTAGATGAAAGAAAATCTACCTCTGGGTTTGTTTTCTTACCGAATAATGGCACCATATGTTGGAGTAGTAAGAAACAAAAGTATATAGCCTTGTCCACGATGGAAACTGAGTTTGTGGCATTATCAGCAGTAATATAAGAAGATGTTTGGCTTAAGAGATTATTGGATCATTTAGGTGTTATTGGAAGTGCTGTAGATTCATTGTTGGTTAACTGTGGTAGTCAAGCAGCAAAAGCGTACACCAAAGATCCAAAATATCATGGCAAGACCAAACCTATAGATACCAAGTATAATTTTGTCAAGGATATGGTTGCACGAAAAGAAGTGAACTTACAATACATATTACGCATAGTAGGGTAGTAGATCCTATGACAAAACCAATACCTAGAGATGTGTTTTTGTGGTCATATGAAATCTCAAGGATTGCGTAGAGTCTGATGTACTAGATTGTAATTTCCCTAAAGTGTTCACATTTGATGAATTTGTGTTTTCATCATTAATGCCTATGAATCTTTGTTTTGATCTTTATGCATCTTAATGCTCAGTGCATTACTTTAAATTAAGAAAGTATGTCAGACAGATATAAAATTAGCCTACTCACACGGGTAATCGCCTCTATTTACTGTGTGATAAATAGAGATGATACTGTTTTTAAGCTTATTATCTAGGTGATAATCGAGAGCTCAAGCTTAAAATACGTATGTCGCCTTAACTGGGTGTTAAGATGAGGACATAATACTTACTATGTTCAAAAGTAAAATACCCCACATATTTTACTTTATCTGTCTATGATGTCAGATGTGAGTTCTGATGAATTTTGTGAATGAGTAGATACATGAACTCAAGTTAGACATTGGGTATGTCTGAACTATCATCTGTACGGTATTGAAAGGTGTAGACATACGCTCCATGAGAAAGGAGTTAATACCGTAATATGTATTTCATACTACGTATGCATGAGACGACCAATAAGAGTGACAAAAGTTTGATCTCAACTTTTATGTCGTGTGAGACTCTTGAGGAAAAGAGTTCCTCAATTTTTAGTGCCCTCATGACTCTTATTTATTCTCAAGATTTCTATTTAGTGTTTGCTATCTTAGGATGTTGCCAATGGTCATGAGTTTGATTCGATCTAATGGGACATTTCTAGAAAAGCAAGTTGAACTGAAATTAAGAGTTTGAAGGAAAGAGGAAGATCGAATTTGGAGAATCACATTGTAGTTTTGTATTCACTGGTTAACCAATTATGACTGTCTTTGGGATAATCATAATTGTGAATACAATATATATATTATTGTTTAAAAGAGATAAAGAGAAATATAAATGTGATCGTTCGATCTAGGGAATTGCATACTAAATCAACTTAGGATGTGATGCCCACTATAAGTTGCTATATATTCCTAACAGATGTATGGCAACGAGCTCTCAAAGTATGCTGGTCGCACGGATTATTCACCGGTATAAATGTTGAAGAGAGGTAAAGAGAATTCTGTTCAGCCCACCATGTGCGAGTGGGAGATGATGGTTTTAGGCGATGGGCCTAAGTTGGCCTGTGCGCCCATGTTGAGCCTGAAAGCCCGGCCCACAGGATTAGGGCCCATGGATGAAGGGGTACGTTCCTTTCTGTTGGAGGGACGTATAAAAGGAGAAAGAGAGAGGGAGGAACACACCCGTTGGCATAATAACGTACGTTTTCTCTCCCTTTCTCCCTCCAAAAGAAAAACGAGCGCAAACGGCGACGCCATCTTCCCTTCAAGGCCAATCGACGTCATCGGATCGAACATGATCGGTTTTTCTCTTCCTCTTATTAGCATTGGTGTTTAATCTGTGGCTAACAAGGTACGCTCGATTCCGTGGTGTGCTTTAGGATCGGTGATACATGTATTTCTCGGGCTTATCTTCCGCATTCGTTTTAGAGGTTCGATTTAGTGTCGAATTCGTTTTCGGGGATCCGATATTCCCAACAATGGGTTACTGGACATCGAAGGTTCCTCTGAAGATCAAGAAGGTGTTTGAAAAGAATGGATAATGGATAGAAGACTGCGGCTGCAGAGGCTTGCGAGTCCTTTGATGATTCTAAGGTCCCTTGAGGATTGATATATTGTTTTTCCTAGCCTGGTTAAGTGGCTAGCTAGCATAATTCATTAGATCATTATAGTTTTATCGATTTGCGTGATTCCATGAACAGGGGGAGTTACACAAGGAGTTGGAGGAGAAGAAGACGGAGCTTCAGCTAAACAGTGGAGATATATGAGGCTTCCTCCGCAGAAGTCAAGGTACGAGCGGAAGGTCAGCACTTCGATCCAACATGTGTATAATATCTTTAGTCCTATGCCTATGCATATGACCTAAGAATAACAAGTGCACTTGGTATACCGTGCAACAAATAGGCTCCTCCAAAGGAGCCCAAGGAAGCAGGACTCGATAAGAATTCGACCACCCTCAACAAGTTCCTAGAAGGGCTTGTGAAAACGGGTAATGTTTCTTTCTTTCTTTTTATTTTTCAACTTGTCACTTAGCCTAGCATATATGCATCGATGTCTCATGTGATGGCGTGCGCATCAATATGTATAAGTGCTTTAATGTCTATGTCTCTTATTTCTCTGTACGTGTATCATCCTTATCTATAAGAGAAGTAAGTTTATTGTAACCTGATTTTGTATGTACGCACTCTTAATCAACTATAGTCCCCATGCGGAGAAATCCAGTAGACTAATTCCTGGTTGACGCTTTCTATCCTCTAGTTTCTATTGCCCACATTTTGTGCCGTAAGATTTCGAAAAGCGTACACTTTACACCTTGGAGTGATTACTAGGAAAAGCTTAAGCAAACTCCAGAAACTGGAGGGCGTAAATTTTTTTCAAATACTGAAACTAGACAATACAAAGGATAAGGTCTTGAAATTAAGTGCGAAGTTGGGGATTATTGTAGTTAGTTTCCCTAATTCAATGTAATGTGAGAATTAAAGCACAAAGCATATATCCATGATACTCCGGTCAATTAATCAATTTTTGGCATAAAGGAGAAAATAATATTAGGGGATAGATAATCACTAGCTTTCTATAAGTATTGTGCAAATGCCCACTATTGTTATTACGTGATTCTGATTTTTCAAGTTCCTTGCAGCAATACCTCATTCTTCAAACATCATGCTGGCAATCTTTAGTATAAAATTAACGTTAAACGGAGTAATCAATCTCAAGCAAAAGATTATACAATATCTCTCTATGAAGCACATAGGAGTGCCTCCCAACCCACAGATGTTTTTCATATCCAAATTTGCAATGCAAGATCAAAAGAACTTTTTGAGAATACCAATATTCAAATGACAACCATGTGACCCAGAGACGTTCACGTGCATAAGGAGAGGTATTGGGCTGGGGATTGTGCATGCTTGCATGTGCATAAAGGGAACCATGCGTCTTTAAAATCTGTGGAGCAGAAGAAAATGTCAAGCAGCAAATTGGCACTACACGCTTGTATGGCTACAAAGAAATTTTCCATTAATTTGCTATTGTGACTTCTCAGGTTCAACCCTATGGTAACGCAAGGTTGAGTGGGATGGACTACCAAGCCTCGATCTATGGTAATGCAAGTTTTCTCTAGCATAAAAATATCAGCTGGTAGCCCTTAAAAGGGACCGACAAACAAGCCAAACCATATTTTCACGATGAGAAATCCAGAATCTAATGAATATGTTGCCAGTAAATTTATACGCCCTTGAGTCATTGATGGTTCGATTAGAACTCTATGACCAAGACCAATCCTCAGGCTATACTCTTGATGCTTGAACGGTAAATCTTTGTTGTTTTCCCAATGCTTTAGTGTTGCAGAATTAATGGTTGCCAGAGGGTTTGAAAATTTGCAAGTTTGTTTCGACAGGCATGCTGTTATGAAGATTCTCAGAAAGAAAATAATGTAGATTTAACCACTTAGCTCTCATTTTGTTGTGCCAAAAGGAACTCCTCACTTGCTTTTCTACTAATCTGCAAGCCATCTACTAGTATTTCCTTTTCTGATCTTTTTTTTTTTTTCTGTTTTTTCTTGTCATATGTACTTATGCCTTTGAGAAAAGATGAAATTATCATTAGCTTTCACTTGAGTGTCAAGCCAAAAGAAAAAATCTCACTTAAGGAATCAACAACACACACATTGACACATCCAATCATCCGTCCTAACTCTTAAGGGAAAAAAATGGAAGCAAAAATCATAGCAGAAGAAACCCAACAATTAATGTGGTACCATTCTCCCATCAGAAAGGCAATCACAATATTATGGAGAATCCTGTCTCCATCATAGACTTCTTTAGTTATAAGACTCACAAGGGTAATTGCCAGCAATATCTTTATCTTTATTGATCTTTCAATCCCTCACCCAAAATGTGACATATTGGAATTTCAATCCTGTTTTCAATTAAATAAATCAGGCCTTTCATCAACGCGCCTATAGTGCTATTCTTAGAGTTGATCACTCTTGAGATAATTAGA
The DNA here is from genome assembly GCA_017140255.1 of Eucalyptus paniculata subsp. matutina. NCBI lineage: Eukaryota > Viridiplantae > Streptophyta > Magnoliopsida > Myrtales > Myrtaceae > Eucalyptus > Eucalyptus paniculata. The sequence continues at coordinate 645,800 of CM029438.1, read as the reverse complement.
CTATCAGTGAAAGCCATTAAGGAATTTTAACGCAAAAGACTTAAGAATTCGACGAGGAATCGACTACTTGACCATGCTCATCTGCATAGGTCATTATGGTATAGTTAAAAATTGATTAGAAATCAGAGATAGGTTGGTTCGACAGAAATGTGTGGCTAAATGTGGGTGATTCCATCAAATTACAAAATTCTCGTCGATCGATACTAGATTAATTTTTCTATCATTTTTGGTATCCTGTGTTCGTATTTGAAATTTCGAGATTTTTACGACAATCGAAGGTTGCCAATGTGTTGAAGATGTACTTTGTGACTCGAGATAAATCGATCATGGGTCAATTGCACTAAATTTTTTTGAAAGCTACTCGATAGGTTAGGTCATGCTAAAATTGCGCTAGATTAAAATTAACCATGAATTTAAATTCGATTTCAGAAATTGAAAGTTCTTTCATGTCACGAGCCATTTTAGGAACGACGACTCATCTTCGGAAGATTTTTCTGCAAACCGAGATTTTGGCGGAAAAGTCAAAATAGGGCCGTTTTTGTCCAGAAAATTCAGGAGACCATTTTTTATCGCGATTTTGAGATGCAACTTAGTTCTATTAGCAAGGAAAAATGTTAATTTGATCGAGAAATCGATGGTGGAATTTATGGCTGTCAAATTGACTAATTTGAAGGGGATTTGGTTCAATTTGGAGAGAGACACTTCAAAATTCGTAGCCCTTGGTCCTCCACACTTTTGGACCATTTCCAAGACTTCCTAAGGAAGCTTTGTAGTTTGCAAATGTGTTGAGGAAGCCAGGCAACAAGGTGGGACCAAGCCAATGAGTGTATGAGATATTTTTGCTTGACTTGGGAGGCATTTGAGACCCCCCTTGACCGGTAGCCCCTTCTTACTCCCCTACTCTGCCTTTCTCCATTATTGGTCCAATTTTGAAGCTTTGAAATTCTAGAAAAACTGACCAATAGCCTCCCTCCATCGTTGATCAGCCGTGCCCGCCCGTTTGAAGCCACTGTACGCCGTTTCGTTGGCCACTAGCCACGTGTCTGTCCGCATGCCATGAGTGCCCATCCGCTTGTGTGTGAGCTCATCCAACCGTGTTCTGTGTTGCTCAAGCTGCGTCGAAGCTCCTTGGACGCTGTCCAGCCATCGCCTGCCGCCGTGAAGCCTTGCCTGGAACTGCAACAGCTCCGCCACCCGTCCAAGCCACCGGTCCTCCTCTTCTACCGGTTCCAGCCCAACCGGCCACCATCCGGCCTTCTTTAGCCCAACCACAAAATCCGAAACCCAACAACCCACCATGGGCTTCGAGCCCATTTCCAAGCCCTTCCCGACCTCGAAAGGTGTCCTTGTTTTGGAGTTTGTGGCTCACCTTCGTGTCCCCATTGTAGTGAACTCACCAGCTCGCAAATCTAGTGAGTTTACTCACTAATCTCCGCTTAGGGAATTAATTATTCTTAAGGGTTGATTAGTTTAGGTTAAGTATGGATTAGATGGTTAGTTAGAACGGATTAGTGATTTAATTAATCGTTTATGCATGTTAGGTGGTTAGAGTAGTGTAATTAGATACTAGATAAGCTGTAGTATTTATCTAGATAGGCTCAGAAATTTTTCGGGCTTGTTTCAATATTTAATTAGGCTTTTTCGGCCTAAGTTGCATTTATTGGTATTTATTTAATTAATTTAGGTAATTATTTAATTAATTATTATTTTTCGAAAATTAGACCGGGATAGCTAGTGATTGGAATTTTGTGCTGATCACAATGGTATGAGTGGTTTATTTAATTGAGTGTTAAATTGTGCAAATTGTGTGTTGATTGTAATTTTGGGTATTTATCCCAAAATTTATTAATTTCAGTATTTAGTTAGAAAATTACCGGGCGTCAGTTTACAACACTAAAAATATTTTGATTGATTATATAATTAGTGAGATTTTGTAAAATAAAGATATTATACTTTTGGCTAAGGTCTACCGTGTACCCACACACAATTATTTTCATCGAGTATATTGTAACATGATGAAATTGGGCCAAGCTAGTTATTTAATTGAGGGATTAGTGTGCAAGGCACAAAGTTCTTAGCCGAGGTGAGTTTATCATAGTTTAGCTTGGGTGAGCATTGGGTGTTCAACTTGTGAGAGTAGTGTACCATATCAGCCTATAAGTGCTTGATATGTCAGCTTGTGAGAGCAGTATACTTTATCAACTTGTGTGAGCAATGATCATTTATTAGCTTGTGAGAGCAATGATCCATATATCAGCTTGTGGGAGCTACTGTCTATCTATATCATCTTATGGGAGCTACTATCTATCTATATTAGCTTGTGGGAGCTACTATCTATCTATACAAGCTTGTGCGGATATATAGTATTGAATTGATAGATAGTATTGGTTGGATCGATCGATTGTTGAATTGAGCAATCATTGGTATTGAATGATCGATTGGTTGAGATTTATAAACCGTACTGACTTGCAGGAAGGAACTGAGGCAAAGGTAAGTCCTCTGGCTTGTGCTTGTGCTTGTGCTTAGGCAGCCCTTGGGTTGTATTTTTTCCTAGTCGGAACTTAGGGGGTGAACTTGCTGATATGTTGTCTCACCTCATTGTGGGATAACATTTTCAGGTCCTTAGATGGCAGCTCCTCCCAAGCATTTTGGATAGTCGAAGACAGTCACCGAGCATACATCTTATATTCCGTTTCATAGGAACCCAAGGGGATGGGTTTATGAGCTTGTGAGGTCTGTGGTCGAGGTTGATGTGGGTCTACCCCATAAGGTACCCCATCAATACAGATCGTGGTACCGTCTTGAGTGGAATGGACAAAGAGAGGGTCCCATATCGGAATTTGAGGTCCCTACGTCGGTGCTAGAGGTTGCTTTTGGAAAAGGCACAACAGACCCTCCAAGTGGTTCAGTGGTGGACCTGAACTTGTTGGATCCAGGGTCTCTGGTGTATTCTGAGGAGGACTTGAACGCTTAGAGGATCTACAGCCCTCTACCCCCCATTTTTGCAGACTTTGTATATATTCGGTTAATATTGTATATGACATAGTTTGTTATGTGTATATAAGTGGGTCGTGGTTTGAAAATTTTGTGATCCTACTTTTCTATCCCATCTTGTTATTGTTTGGGGATTTATTTATTCACTTCCGCATGCGCATTTAAAATGAATGGGTCGGCGACGCGTCCTGGGACATCGCTATTTAATCGACCACCGAGGGATGGACACATGTTCGGAGGATCAGGGCATGACATCCCCATTTAGTGGTATCGGAGCAAGGTTAGTGGTTGGAGTGATAAGGTGCGATGGTTTATGGGATAGATAGTAGGAATGTCTTTTATTTCATGCTGGTGCATGACTGTGATAGCTAATTGGTAGAATTGTTTGTTTGTGTGGATCGCTCAACTTCTAATTCTGTGTGGAATTGGAAGGTAGGTTTCTGTAGAAAACTTGTAGTATGAGTGATCAGGAGTAGAGGACTCCTAGGAAGAGGACCATAGGGCTTATTACTCGGGGTAGGACGCCGATGAGGGTCGGTACCCGAGGAGGCTATGGTAGAGCGCCAACTCAAGCTAGCGTAAGTGGAGTAGCACCGCTGCCGGTTGGTGCTAGGGTAGTAGCCCTTGATGATCCAACTAGGATCACGCAAGCGCTCGAGATGTTGGGAAATAAGATGGATCAAAAGGCTTAGATTCAAGTTGCCAATGCCGCCATTTCAGCCACTACTACCATATCTGCCGTTAATGCTGCCGTGAATGCAGCTGCTGCCACTGCCGCTACTATCGCGCTGGTCGCCGCACCTGCTGAGGTTCCATTGGGGAACGTGGTCGTTGGGAGACCAATACATAAGCTGGTGGAATAGTTTCTGAGACTGAACCCATCGAAGTTCACTAGGGCAGGAGACCCCGAAGCTGCAGCTCTATGGATCCAAGGCTTAGAGAAGGCCTTTGCATTGCTAATGTGCACTGAGATAGAGAAGGTAGTCCTTGCAACCTACCAGCTGCAGGGAATTGCGAGTACTTGGTGGAGAGCCACCCAAGGAACAGTATTCCTTGAAGGTGTAGTCCCATAGTGGAACGCCTTTGTCGAAGCTTTCAACAACAAGTATTTCTCTGACATTGCTCGAGAATTGAAGATAGCAAAATTCCAACGCCTTCACCAACGTTCAATGACTGTAGATTAGTATGAAGTGAAGTTTGCTGAACTATTGCATACCCTCCTGAACTGGTTGAGAATCCAGTAAACCGAACTAGAAGGTTTAGAGATGGGCTTAGACCGGAAGTGAGAAGTCTGCTGGTGCCATTGAATCTGAAGAACTATAACAATCTTTATAAACGAGCCTAACCGATAGAGAGAGATCAGAATGAACGAGCCGCCTCGTCCGGATCGAGGTTCATTTCGAACAGAGATAGAACCTGGTTTGGGAAGAGACCCATGATCAGAGAAAGATTTCAAGTTCCACCTAATAGGAAGGGTGGAGTTGGTAAGTCAATGCCAAGTCAGAATGGTGTGTGTCGCATCTACGGAAGGCGACATGGATTAGCCCCATGCCATTTAAGGGCGGGTGCGTGTTTTGAGTGTGGCCAATAGGGTCACATGGTTAGAGATTGTCCAAGAAGACCAAGGGGACAATAGCAGTTACCACCCTTGCCCTCGATGGGTCAAAAAAGGGGTGCAGTGTCGCAGTTCGCACCGTAGGGTGGATAAATTAGACCCCTGGCTCAAGGGACAGTGTACGCCATCATAAGAGGTCAGGTAGAGGACATATGCCTAATGTAATTACAAGTACGGTATCGCTGAACGATCATGCTGCTTATGCTTTATTTGACCATGGCGCGACTCATTCTTTTATTGCCGAGCAAATGTTAAGCTGATAGGATTAAGTCCTGAGTTGCTGGAGTTAGTGGTTAGCATATCTACACCGTTAAAGGATAAGGTATTGTCTGCATTGGGTTGTTTTGGTTGCAAGTTAGGGATTGGTGAGCGAGAGGGGAGGATAGATTTATTAGTCATAGCCATGTATGATTTTGATTTGATAATTGGCATGGATTGGTGAGCGAGAAGGGAGGATCCTCGATTACCTTGATCTCATCGCTAGAGGCAACCCGTTTGTTAGACGAGGGTTGTGAAGGTTACCTGGCAACTCTCGTGGATACGACGGTTGAGGAACTAAAGAGCGAAGATATCTCAGTGGTGCAAGAATTTCCAGATGTATTCCTAAAGGAATTGCCAAGCCTACTGCCAAAGAGTGAGATCGAGTTTGTGATTGAATTAGCTCTCTGGACAAAGCCAATTTCTAAGGCTCCTTACCGGATGTCGTTATCTAAGTTGAAAGAACTGAAGGTGCAAATGCAGGAGTTGTTGGATAAGGGATTCATATGTCCCGGTGCATCATCTTGGGGAGCACCAGTTCTGTTTGTGAAGAAGAAAGATGGTTCATTGTGCTTGTGTATCGACTATCGTTAACTCAATCAGGTGACGATCAAGAATAAGTATCATCTCCCGAGAATTGATGACTTGTTTGATCAGTTACAAGGAGCATTGATATTTTCAAAAATCGACTTGAGGACATGATATCATTAGTTGAGGATTAGGAAGGAGGACATTCCAAAGTCAGCATTTCGTACTCGATACGGTCATTATGAGTTCATTGTAATGTTGTTCGGTTTGACGAACGCCCCAGCTGCTTTTATGGATCTGATGAACCGAGTGTTCAAAAAATATCTGGATCAGTTCGTTATCATATTCATTGATGGTATTATGGTATATTTGAGAAGTACTGAGGAGCACGAGAGTCATATGAGAATGGTATTGCAAACCCTGAGGATTCATCAGCTGTACGCTAAGTTTAGCAAGTACGAGTTTTGGTTGACTCGTATTGCATTCCTAGGTCACGTGATTTCAGGTGAAGGAATCTTTGTTGACTTGTCTAAGATTGAAGCAGTGATCAACTAGCCAAGACCAACTACAGTGATAGAGATCAAAAGTTTTCTGGGTTTGGCAGGTTACTATAGAAGGTTCGTGGAAGGATTTCCAGCTTTAGCATCGCTGTTGACTTGACTCTTGAAGAAAGAAGAGAAGTTTGTGTGGACATACAAGTGCAAGCGTAGTTTCCAAGAGCTTAAGCAAAAGCTGATTATTACACCTGTGCTGACCATCTCATCTAGTCTTAGAGGATTCGAGATCTCTAGTGATGCGTCATTTAGAGGACTGGGTTGCGTGCTGATGCAACATGGTAGGGTTGTTGCATACGCCTCCCATCAATTAAGACCTCATGAACAAAATTACCCGATGCATGACTTAGAACTCACAACAATCATTTTCGCTCTAAAGATTTGGAGACATTATTTATGTGGGGAAAGATTCCAGATTTTCACTAACCATCAAAGTCTCAAGTATCTATTCTCTCAGAAGGAGTTGAATATGAGACAGCGTCGCTGGATGGAACTTTTGAAGGACTACGATTGTGATATCCTATATCACCCTAGAAAGGCGAATAAGATTGCCGACGCTTTGAGTCAGAAGTCTTCAGTCGCATATATGCTGGTTAAAGAGTGGGTCTTACTAGAAAGAGTGCGAGATTCGATTTTTAAATTTGAGGTAGGCCACCATTCAAATCTTATGGCCACCCTCAGAATTGAGCTGGATATGCAGATCAGAATCAAATTACTTCAATCGACAGACCCAAATGTTCAGAAGATTTTGCAAGAGGATACCAACAAAAGGAAGGCTGACTTTCAGATTTCTGAAGATGGAACACTAAGGTTCTGAGGATGATTGTGTATACCTGACGATGCAGAGCTCAGAGAGGAGATCTTATCAGAAGCTCATCGTAGCAATTACATCATTCATCTAGGTAGTACGAAGATATATTAGAATCTGCGTCAACACTGTTGGTGGTTTGGTATGAAGGCGGACATTGCTAAGCATGTCGCCAAGTGGCTGAAGTGTCAGCAAGTAAAATCACAGTATTGTAAGCTAGGAGGACTCCTGCAACCTCTCAAGATTTCAGAGTGGAAGTGAGAGCACATCACGATGGATTTCGTGACAGTTTTATCGAGGAGTCAAAGAGATAATGATTCAATTTGGGTAGTGGTCGACAGATTGATGAAGTCGGCTCACTTCATCGTAGTACGAAAGGACCTTGATTTGGATAGGCATGCAAAGTTGTTTGTGTGTCAGATTGTTTGTTTGCATGGAGTGTTGCTGATGATTACATCAGATCGAGACTTGAGATTCACAGCTGTTTTTTGGAAAAGTTTACAGACTGCCTTAGGAATGAAGTTGTAGTATAGTACGGCATATCATCCTCAGACGGATGGCTAGTCGGAGAGGACAATTCAAACCCTCAAAGATATGTTGTGAGCTTGCATACTGGATTTCTAGGGAAGCTGGGAGGAACAGCTTCATCTTATCGAGTTTGCCTACAATAACAGCTATTAACAGAGCATTCAGATGGCTTCTTTCGAAGCATTGTATGGCAGAGCGTGCAAAACGGTAATGGGTTGGGATGAAGTCGGAGAAAGAAAGATCACAGGCCCATAATTGGTTCAGCAGTCAGTGGATGCAGTTGTAATCATCAAGGACAGGTTAAAGACTGCTTAGAGCCGCTAGAAAAGTTACGCAGATAAGCGTCGGAGACCATTGAAATTCCAAGTTGCTGATCACATTTTTCTAAAGGTGTCACCAATAAGGGGTACTTCGCGCTTCGGCAAGAAGGGAAAAATGAGTTCGAGGTACGTAGGTCCCTTTGAGATTCTAGAAAGAATCGGGATCCTTGTGTATCGTCTTGCATTACGGCCGAGATTGGTGCAAGTGCATGACGTCTTTCATGTGTCGATGTTGAGGAAGTATGAGCCTTACCTGACCCACGTGCTTAATTTTGAGGAATTAGATGTGGACGATAGAGTATCGTACGTTGAAAATCCGGTTCAGATTGTGGATCGAAAAGAATAGATTATGCGTACCAAGACGATCCCGTTGGTTAAAGTGATTTGGCAACACTACGGCACTGAATGAGCAAATTGGGAAAGTGAGGAATCGATGAGACGACAGTACCCGTACCTTTTTGTTTAAAGTATTGTAATGGTTTAAATTTCGAGGACGAAATTTATTTTTATAAGAGGGGAAGACTTGTGACATCCTGAAATTTCAATTATAAATCGAGCCTTTTATTGATGCGCTTATAGTGCTATTATCAGAGCTGATAACTTGTGGGATAACTAGACTATCCGGGAAAGCCATTAAGGAATTTTAACGCAAAAGACTTGAGAATTCGACCATGAATTGACTACTTGACCGTGCTCATCTGCAGAGGTCATTACGGCACAGTTAAAAATTGATTAGAAATCAGAGATAGGTTGGTTCGATAGAAATGTGTGGCTAAATGTGGGTGATTCCACCAAATTGCAAAATTCTCGTCAATCGATACTAAACTAATTTTTCTATCGTTTTGGTATCCTATGTCCGTATTTGAAACCTCAAGATTTTCACGACAATCGAGGGTTGCCAATGTATCGAAGATGTACTTTGTGACTCGAGATAAATTGATCACGGATCAATTGAATTAAAAATTTCTGAAAGTTACCCGGTAGGTTAGGTCACGCTAAAATCGCGCCAGATTGAAATTAATCACGAGTTTAAATTCGATTTCAGAAATTGAAATTTTTGTCATGTGACAAGTCATTTTAGGAATGTTGACTCATCTTCGGAAGATTTTTCTACAAACCGAGATTTTGGTGGAAAAGTCAAAATAGGGTCGTTTTTGTACAGAAAATTTAGGGAACCATTTTTTGATCGCGATTTTGAGATGCAAGTTGGTTCTATTGGCAAGGAAAAATGTTAATTTGATCGAGGAATTGATGGTGGAATTTATGGCCGTCAAATTGACTTAATTTAAAGGGGATTTGGTTCAATTTGGAAGGGGACACTTCAAAATTCGTAGCCCTTGGTCCTCCACACTTTCGGACCATTTCTAAGACTTCCTAAGGAAGCTTTGTAGTCTGCAAATGTGTTAAGGAAGCCAGCCAAGAAGGTGGGACCAAAACAATAAGTGTATGAGATATTTTTGCTTGACTTGGGAGGCATTTGGGACCCCTTTTGACTGGCAGCCCCTTCTTCCTCCCTCACTTTGCCTTTCTCCATTGTTGGTCCAATTTTGAAGCTTTGAAATTCCAGAAAAACTGACCAGCAGCCTCCCTCCATCGTCGATCAGCCGTGCTCGCCCGTTCGAAGCCACCGTGCGCCGTTTCGCCGTCCGCCAGTCACGTGTCTACCCGCACGCTGGCGAGGTAGGCTTAAAGAAATCATCTCGAGCCTCTTCTTCCTCTTCTCTTCTTCCTTCTTCTTCCTTCTTCTTCTCTTCTTCCTTCCTCTTCCTCTTCTTCTCTTCTTCTTCCTTCTTCTCTTTTCTCTGTCTCCTCCCTGGTCTCTCATTCATCTGTCTCTTGAAAGCTGACAAAACTCTTCAAGTTCCTTAAGGCTGAAAGAGTCATCTCATCCTCATCTTCTTCATCCTGCAAGATGAGAGTTCTCTTCCTTTTTACTGAAGCATCCATGGGCTCATTGCCTTTTCTTTTAGCCACTACAGAGTCTTGTTTTGCATTGACGGGAGACTTTTCCTTCATGCGCTCTAACACCTTGTTAAGTTCTTTTAGACGCATATTTGTGACCATTTTAAATCCAATCACCATTGGAGTAATGCTTGTCAAACACAAAGGTGTAGGAATGTGAATTTTGAAATGTTCGAAAAGGCGCATGATAAGAGCGGGATAAGGGAGTTGTCCCTTGTCTTTCACCATTGTCCTGTACATGTGAAACATAATAGTGTGAGGCAAAGATAATTTGTAGCTAGCATTGATGGCATACATCAACTTTGCTTCAGAACGAGACACATCAGTCTTGGATGTTGATTTTGGACAGATGCAGTTGATCACGATTTTATGTAGCAAGATGTTGGAGGCATTCATTCTAGAGTAGGAGATATTGCCTTCAGCAAACTTGTCTTTTACCAATGTTAGTGTAGCGTGAGCAACGAACACACTGATTGATTGGAAACACACTATTTCCACCCCAATCAAGTTAGCCAAAGTGTTCATATCTACCAAAAACTCCTTATCCCTGACTGTGAAGGAGAATCTATTTGCATCCAAAAAAGATAGATTCGAATAGAAGTAGGCTGTGAGTTCTGGATAAACAATTGTAGACTCAGAACAAAAATGCTCCAATTGAAGAAGTGCAAACTTCTTCCTCAAATTTACTTGCATAGAATCAAGAAAATCAAAATCAACGCTTCTAAGGTTCATAACCCCTCTCTTCATCAGTTTTGAATAAACCTTATTGTGGTCCTTAGACTGGAATAAACTCGCTCCATCACCACCAACATTTGCAGCCACTCCCATCCGAGGCTAGAAATGTGTGAACATTCGTTCGTCATCACCCTTTCCTTCTAACTGATTAAACGTGCCATAACGCGGGTCACTAAGAAAGTTAGCAAAAGCCTTTTCAGCCGACCCTTTTTCAGCAATACCCATCTTCTCCATATCATGCAAGAATAGAGTTTCATTCTTGTAGCCTCTCTCTCTCTCTCAGATACTCATCGATCAAAGACATAGCAGTACCTCCTTCTTTCAACTTAGAATAAATCTTGAAAGCAACTTTAGGTGTTAGCGTTTTTACAGGTTCAATTTCTTCAATTATTTCTTCTTCTGGTTGAGTCGGTGGTGGAGATTGACACTGTTGAGAAGGTTGATGCTGACTTGGTCGCTGCTGATGAGAAGAGTCTTCTTCTTCCTCGGTCAAATCAAAGTGCGTAGGACCCTCAAACATGTGCCGTGGTCCCCTGCTTGCGATTCTCGAAGACTTTCTTGAAGACATTGTCGCTTTAAGGGAGAAATTCTCAAACTTGCTCGAAAAAGGTGAAAACTTTTGGAATAAACTACAGAGAAAGTGAAAGCAAGTGCAATTTTTGTATTTTAGGGTTTGAGAGTGAAAACGGAGAAGAATAATCTCAACAAGTATATAAAACAAATGAAGCGGGGTAAAAGAATCGTCACAAAGGAAAAATAAAACTGCCTTTTTGAAAATGAAGAACTGCCATAATTTTGAAAATGAAAAGATAATTGCTAAAAATAAAATAAGAAAGTAGCGAATCAAAAAGTAATCGTACCTTTTTAAATTTTTAACCAAAAATTAAATTGCTAGTGCCGAAATAACTTACAATCGTAACTCTTAGTCATTTTGAGTCTAAATACCTTCAGACTTTACCTCTGAGTCTTGAACACTTCTAGACTTTACTCGATAAAAGATGTGAAGTTCAGTTTGGTGCGAATGGACTCAAATAGACTTTTCTCCAGTGGCTTTGTAAATATGTTTGCCAGTTAATTCTTTGAGTCAATGAACTGAATCATAACTTCTCCATTTTAAACATGATCTCTAATAAAGTGATGTCAAATCTCTATATGCTTTGCCTTTGAATGCATAATTGGATTCTTTGTAAGATTTATGGTGCTGGTGTTGTCACATTTGATCTTGGTGCATGATTCTTCAATTCCAAAGTCTGTTAACTGTTGTCGAATCCACAAAATTTGAGAGCAACAACTTCCAAGAGCTACATATTTTGTTTCAGCTATTGAAAGAGCTACAGTACTTTGTTTTCTTGAAAACCATGATACCAGCTTGTTTCCAAACAATTAATACCAGAAGTACTCTTTCTATATACTTTGCATCTTGCTAAATCTGCGTCTGAATATCCAAGGAGAGTAAAGTCTCATTCTTTTGGATACCATAGTCCTAACTTTGGAGTTGTTGCAATATATTTGATGATGCGCTTTGCGGCAGTTAAGTGAGATTCTTTGGGATTTGATTGGAACCTAGTACAAATGCAAACACTAAACAAAATATCAGGTCTAGATGCAGTAAGGTAAAGAAGTGAACCAATTATGCTCCTTTATAGCTTCTGGTCTATACTCTTTCCTTCTTTATCTTTATCCAGCTTTGAAGAACTTGACATAGGTTTCTCAATCTTTTTGCAATTTTCCAAGCTGAACTTTTTGATGCGATCTTTCGCATATTTTTCTTGGTGAATGAAAATTCCCTTCTTCAATTGTTTGACTTGTAATCCGAGAAAGAAGGTTAATTCACCCATCATGCTCATCTCGAATTCATCCTGCATAGACTTAGAAAACTTCTTGCACAGATTTTCATTAGGTGATCCGAAAATGATATCATCAATATAGATTTGAACAAGTAGAAAATCTTTACCTTCTCTCTTAATGAACAAGGTAGTATCTATTTTACCTTTATCAAAACCATTTTGAATTAGAAATTTAGTTAACCTGCCATACCAATCCCGAGGTGCCTGCTTTAATCCATAAAGAGCCTTTTTCAGTCTGAAGACTGAGTTTGGCTTTCTTAGATCTTCAAAACCAGGTGGTTGTTCTACATAGACTTATTTTTGGATAAATCCATTTAGGAATGCACTTTTTACGTCCATTTGGAATAACCTGAAATTTTTATAGCAAGTAAAAGCAAGTAATAATTTAATTGCTTCTAACCTCGCTACTGGTGCATATGTCTCGTCATAGTCTATCCTTCTTCTTGCGTATATCCTTTGGCTACAAGTCTTGCTTTGTTCCTGACCACTTTTCCTTTCTTGTCCATCTTGTTCCTGAAAACCCATTTAGTTCCAATAATAGACTTACCTTTAGGTTTAGGAATAAGTTCCCAAACATCATTAATGCCGAACTGTCTGAGCTCTTCTTGCATATCTTCAATCCAACTTTCATCAGCCAAGGCTTCTTCTGCAGTTTTGGGTTCAATTTCAAAAACAAGTACTAAAGCACTAGACTCTTTATGCCTTTTGGATCTAGTGCAAATTCCTTCATCGATGTTGCCAATGATGAGTTCCTTGGGATGGCTTGACTTATATTTCCAATTGTTGGTTGGTTTGTGAGCATACTAATCCTCTGTTTTAGTTGAATCTTCTGGTTCATCTTGTTGTTGAACTTCAGGAGTTTGAGCCACTTCGGGGGAAGTAGACTTTGTAGGATTTGGAGTAGATTCAGATTCTTCAAGTTGAGCCTGATTCATTTGATTCTGCATTGAGTCTTGAAACTTGACGTTCATAGATTCTTCCACAGACTGACTCTTCTTATTGAATACTCTGTAGGCTTTGCTTGAGGTTGAGTAACCAAGAAAAATTCTTTCATCCGATCTTTCTTCAAACTTACCAGTTCAATCATTTGCATTCTTTAAAATAAAACACTTGCAACCAAACACATGGAAATAAGAAACAATTGGCTTCTTTCCTTTGAATAACTCATAAGGAGTTTTCTCCAGAATAGGCCTTAAGAATACTCTATTAATGATATAACAAGCTGTAGAAACTGCTTCAGCCCAAAAATGAGAAGAAATATTACTTTCAATTAAGAGTGTTCTAGCCATTTCCTGTAAAGATCTGTTCTTTCTTTCCACAACTCCATTTTGTTCTGGAGTATATGAAGAGGAAAAAACATGCTGAAAACCAAAGTCATCACATAATTTTGTAAAGTCTTGTTTTTAAACTCACCTCCATGGTCTGTCTTAATACTTGAAATAGCATAACCTTTTTCATTTTGAACTTTCTTTGCAAATTTTGAAAAATATGAAAAGGTTTCTAACTTACTTGCCAAGAAGTATATCTACGTAAAACGAGAATAATCATCCACGATTATTAAGTAGTATTTCTTTCCACCAATACTTTGAGTTCTGGTTGGTCTAAAGAGATCCAAATGCAGGATCTGCAAAACTCGATTAGTAGCAACTTTGTTTATAGATTTGAAAGAACTTCTAACCTGTTTTCTCAAACACATGGTGTGCATAAGTCACATTTTTGATACGTCAGATTGGGCAGTCCACGAACAAGCTTCTTGAATGAGATCTTGGCAATTTGATTCATATTGACATGACTAAGTTTTCTATGCCATAGGTTTGCTTCATCTTGAATGGATATTAGACATTGAGAGCTTTTTGGTTTTATATCCAGAAGATAGATATTCTCATGTCTTCGTCCGAAAAGATTGAGATAAATCCTTACTAGTTCCTGTACAAGTGCCTTCTTGGAAGTTAATTTTGAATCTAATGTCACACAATTGACTGATGCTAAGTAGATTGTAATTCAGACTTTCTACCAATGAGATATTGTTGATTGTGAGACTTCCAATTTTCACAGTTCCACATCCAACAATTTTTCCTTTGCTATTACCACCAAAAGAAACTTTTCCTCCTTTTATTTGCATAAGCTTTATAAAACAACTTGGATCTCCTATCATGTGTCTCGAGCAACCACTATCCAAATACCATTTTTTATCTTTTTCTTAATAGTGACATGCAATTATAAAATGAACTCAAGCTTTCTTTGGTACCCACACTTTCTTGGGTCTAGGGGAGTTAGTGCAATATATAGTCTTTGCCCATTCATTCTTAACAGGTTTCCAAACCATAGGATATTCTTTCTAAAAATGTTATGAGTTATTATACTTTGAACATTTGAGAACACTTCGCCAACGGGTTTTCCAAAAACTATTTGAAAATGATTTATGTAAAGTGTTTTTGTAGGGCTTTATTTGATTCTTTCATTTACTTTTAGAAAATCAATTAAAGGAATAGTTTCTGGTGTCATACCCAAACTAGATTTGTTGAAATACGGTTTTTGAATTGAAAGAATCTTTTCTAACTTCTTAGATCCTATTGAAAACATTTTTGTAATATTTTAAATATCCTCTTTCAAGAATGTGTTTTCCTTTGAAATAGAGTCTGCATTTTCTTTTAAGACAACAAAACTTTTGTCTAGATTTTCAAACTTTTCTTTCCAAGAGATTTCATGTTGCTTCAGTTTGAAATTTTCCCTTTTTAGTTCAGAGATCCTTTTAAGAGAGGTTTTGATACTAAGACAAAGTTCATCTATGTACTTCGAGACTTTAGCAGGAATTTTTAAATTACTAATCTTGATTTCACTGTCTGAGTCTGAGTCTGAGTCTGAATCTGTTTCAAAATTTGAGTCTGATTCTGAGTTTGCCATTAGACATATGTTGGCATACTCTTCATCACTTTCCTCATATTCTGTATCACTCCATGTCTCTGCTTTGAGAGCTTTCTTGAATTTCTCAATTCTTGCTTTCTTTTTCTTCAACAGAGGGTAGTTAGGTCTGATGTATCATTTTTTCTTACATTCAAAACAGACCACATTTTTGTTGACCTCGTCATCTTTAGTTGAATTGCTCTGGAATTTTTGAGTGCCTTGCTTCTTCTAGTTAAATCTTCTTCCCTTTTTGTTCAGTTTCCCGAATCTCCTTATCATGAGTACTAGCTCTTCATCATTCATGTCATCTTCAGAATCTGTATCATCAGAATCATTGTTAGATTTTAAAGTAATTGACTTCTTACCTTTGGGATCTTCTTCCTCATTGCGTTGCTCCACTTCGTATGACTAAAGTGTGCCTACAAGTTCATCAACTGTAAGAGGCATGATCCTTTGGGTTTCTCTTATTGAAGTCTTGACATGATTCCAATCTTTGGATAGTCCACGCAGTAATTTATTGAACTTCATTGATCCTGAGATTGGCTGTCCCTGATATGATAGACCGTTTACAATTTCTGTAAAACGACTAAACATGTTAGTAATCGATTCTCCTGGTTTTATCTTGAAGGCTTCATACTGTTCGAGTAAGATATTGATCTTTGTTTCTTTAACTCAATCAGTTCCTTCGTAGGTAACATGCAACCTATCCCAGACTTCTCTAGCTGTTTCACAAGATGAAATTCTGTTATATTCAGTAGAAGATAAATCACAGTACAAAGAGTAGATTGCTTTGGCATCAAGAGCTTGTCTCTTGGTTATTTCTTCTTGTGCCATTTTGCCAGCATCTATAACTTCTTTTCCTCTTTCTAAGATTGATGCAGCTTTAAGAATGATTCCATTTTCTACCACATCCCATTCCAGGGGATCTTTCGATCTTGGGAATGCCTTCATCTTGTTTTCCAAATATTGCATTCCTTTCCATCAAAGTAAGGAGGTCTGGTGTTGCTTTGGCCTTCAACCAAACCTGGAGCCAAAATACTAGCTATAGATCTTTAGCTCAGAAGTAAAAATACTTCAATAAAACGAGCACACAAGCTCTGATACCAATTGAAAGGGGCTAGTAAGATCACCTAGAGGAGATGAATAGGTGATAATGAAATTTTTACGGAACTTTAGAATAATTTGCTAGCAACGTAAACAGTTATATGAAGCTGTAAATTGAAATAAGGAGTTTAAGGGAAAGAGAATAGAAATACAATATTTATAGTGGTTCGACTTATATCAAACCTACGTCCACTCTCCCGCACTGACAGCCCACTGGCTGGATTTCACTATGGATCAAAAGAGATGTTACAATCTTACATGCTTGACTTTACAGTGTAGAAACTCTATTACATTTCTTCAAACTCTCACAAGTGTTTGCTCTTTCTCTTGAGTACAAGTAAAGCTTAACGATTGAAATAGCAAAGAACTAAAGGCTTAAGACTTTGGAATTCTTCTTTCACGCACACACTTGAATAACTTGAGCGTCTTCCTCATATACTCCTTCATGCCTTTACAACTGTTGGCACTTTCCAAAGGAGTTTTTCCAATCTTCCCGTCGGATAGAATCAATTAAGGAGATCTCGAGTCATTTAAGGAATGTGATGATAGCCCACCAATCCTACTCGCCCATACAATCAGGATCTAGGTTTCCATAAGTAGAACCTTCCAAGTATACTTCGCTTTTCAACAAATCTGATTATTCGAATTGATTCCAATAAGAATAATTGATCATGAGGTGCTGTCTCCTGCCGTAAGATCTTCTACAAACCGTACGAACTGAATCCATGAAGATAAACTTGCATCTGGATAAGTCTTCTCTTCATCGGTCTAGAAACTGTCAGTGAGGGCAAACTTTGAGTCTTGAGTCTGGAGTTTTTCAGACTAGACTGATGGAAATGTTTTGTCAACTTCAAAACAATAAGGGAGTTTTCTCTAACAGCTCCAACTGGAGCCTACTGCTAAGTACACAGGAGATCCTGGATCTTCCAGATCGGGGTCCACCGGGTTTGTCACCGAACCACTTGGAGGGTTTGTAGCGCCCTTTCCAAAAGCAACCTCCATCACATACAGAGGTATCTAAGATTCCAGTATGAGGCACTCTCTTTGTCCATTATGATATTTGCGATACCATGCTCTGTATTGATGGGGCACCTTTTTGGGTAAACCCGTATCAACCCAGACTATGGACTTCACTAGTTCATACTCTAGCCCCTCAGGGTGCCAATGGATCGAAATATGGTACTTCTTTTCTGTGATTTTCCTCGGTTGTCCAAAATGCTTGGGTGGAGCTGCCATATATGGCCCTGAAATGTTATCCCACAACAGGGTGAGATGACGTCTCAGCAAGTTCAACCCCCTAAGACCCGACTAGGAAGAAAATACGTCCTAAGGGCTGTCTAGGCACAATCACAAGTCGGAGGACTTACCTTGGCCTCGATTACTTCCTGCAAGTCGATACAGTTTAGATAATCAACCAATCACTCACTTCACAAATCAATTCATCACACCAAATCGAATCATCAATCAATCGACTCAGTCGATTCCATGTCATCAAGACTCTTCCTCAGTCATCTCATCCAATACTATTTATAAAGTTCGACCCTGTCTAGGACTGCTTGCTTTAAGCTGATATATAGATAGTATAGCTCACTGGAAGCTGCCTCAAATACCGATATAGTATACTATTTATGCTCACTAGAAGCTGCCTCAAATATCGATATAATATACTATTTATACTCACCAGAAGCTACCTTAAATACAAGTATAGGATACTGTTTATGCTCACCAGAAGCTGCCTTAAATACAAGTATAGGATACTGTTTATGCTCACCGTAAGCTGCCTTAAATACCAGTATAGGATACTGTTTATGCTCACCAGAAGTTGCCTCAAATAAACTGATATTTTCGCTATTTTTATAATATCCGATAAAAATACTCGTGTGTAGGTACATGATCGGCCTTAGCTAAAATATAGTATTTTTCTCACTTGAAAATCCCACCGATTTAGATAGTTCACCAAAATATTTTTGGCGTTGTAAACCGATGCTCGGTTATTTTTTAATTAATTACTGAATTTAAATAAAAATAGGAATAAATTCCTAAAATCGCAATCCACATAAAATCAGGCCCCATTTGGTTCGATTGGGAAAAAATTTCGGTGTTTGGTTAAGCATTTGGAGCTCCCCTTCCCTAAATGCTTACCTTTGAAATGTTGAAAGCCCAAAGTAGGTGAGGACCTGCTTTAGGCATTTAGCATTTTCGGCATGCTGGTTCTCTTATTAATCAATTTTTGTTGATTGCCTATATTACCCTCAAAATTTTATTAAAAGTCCAATTTTACCCAATACAAAACAAAACCCGGACTCTTTCAACGCTTTCCTCTGTTTTGCAGCACTCCATCATGCAACGGCTCTCTTCTTTTCTTCTCTCTCTCCCTGCAACTCGCACCACTCCATCACGCGACGGCTATCTTCTCTTCTTTGTCTCTCTCTCTCCTTGCAACTCATGCGAGGTGTAGTACTTTAGCTGCTACGTCCATGATGGGGTGCAATTGGACCGCACCATTTGGACTTGATATGGTACGATGGAAGGACACCATTTGTAGGGGTGTCATGGAGACGTATAAAAACCTCCCGAACACAACTGTTGGATGGGTTTGGCAATTCATTCGCACCAAATTTCCTCTCCATTTCCATCAAAGAAGAAAAAGGAATTCCATTTCACTTTTCAAGAATAATCGACATTTACGCCGTGGAAATCGGGTGTTTTCCTTGTGATTGCATCGAGACCGATGTGAGATAGTTTTTGTTCGTGGTTCATCGGCAATTCAACGTTCGTTCCAGGGCTAATTGCTGTTTGCGCATCGGAATCAGGTAAGTCGTCTTCCACCGACATGAATTCCAACATTGGTATTAGAGTTTGGTCGTGATTTCTGCCTTGTTTTTCATTGAGTTTTCTCATTTACCATTTGATATTGAGATTAAGAGTTTGTATTCTACACTATTTGGATATCTAATAGTCCGAATTGCCATATGAAAAACTCGAAATTGAACCGGCGCAAAGAACAGGTTCGGGGTCGCATGATCCGTGAGGTTTTGGCTGTTATACGAAATGATTTTTTGGTCAAAATTAAATTTTGAATATACAGGGTGAAAGAGCTTGTCAAGATGAGTCCCGCGATGGGTTGAGCGTCGCCGGGAGACACCGGACGCACCCACATGTGCAGCCAGAAGCCGCTGCGCGTGGGCGCCACGTGCCTGAACCGCTAGAAAAGCCAGCGCGTGCGCCACACGCGCCGGTCGGCGAACTGGCACGTGCGCGACGCGTGCCAGCCGGCGAACTGGCATGCGCCAGTCGCGAACCGGCGCGTGGTGACGTCACCGTGGCGGCATCCAACGGTCGGTCGCCGGATGACGTCACCGCCGGCGACAGTTGGCTGGTTGGCGACCCGACCCGGTTGACCCGACCCGACCGTTGACCGGTCAACCGGTCCGGCGGTTAAACCGGTCGGACCGGTTGGACCTGTCAGACCGGCCAGGAGCCGTTTGGCTCGCTAGCGCGTGCGCTACACGCGCCACGCACTCAAGTGGCGCGTGGGGGCGCGTACGAGCTCCGATTGGAGCGTGGTCGGTCGTGTTTGGTTCGTATGGATGTACTCTACATTGTGGTATAATTATTTTATACTTTTGAATTTTATAAATATATGAAAATGCGTAGGAAACCCTATGTACGCGTATTTTTTTTGGGTTTAATGCAGTTTATTCATTTGTTGCTAGTATTTTCTTGTGATTATGGTAATACAGTAGCTAGCTTGTGTGCAAATGATGTTATATATGCTGTGTAGAGCTTGGTTCAATGATATGATGTATATATTTTAATGTACTTGCAATTTTCTAATTGCTAGAAAATTAGAACAATGGTAGGAAATCCATTACATGTTGAATTGCAATTTTAATTATAGTTGGAGCATGATTGTTGTTTATACGTTGGTTATTATCATGCAATGTTTTTTGTGTTAAGGAAAAATGCAGAAATTACATAAGGTTATGTAATTATTTTTCCAAGTGGGAGTTCGTAGGTTGGTAGAATTAAAAGGAGTTCTCACCTATAACTTAAAATTTGAGCAAATTAAACTAATTAATGATAATAGAACAATTGTACATAGAAGTTGATTGGGAACATAGTGAACTTTTGCCTCTGTGTCTTTTGTTGAATTATCATTAATTTAGTTTGTCTTTGCTGCAAATTAAATATGTGTGTTACTCTGTATAGTATGCTAGTATTGATTCTGCGTTTATTATGTCAATGCGTTATAGTAATTAATTATGGCTTCAACATCCAAGACCATTATGGCTTACCTCAATAAGGGTGAGAAGCTGAACGGTGACAATTATGATATTTGGCACCGAAAGGTTCAGTACATCCTTGAGGAGTAAGAGGTTTTGGAAACCCTCAACCATACCATGGATGAACCTGAGCATGGTGAGATAGCTAGTATAAGCACCTAGAGGGGGGTGAATAGGTGTAAAAACAATTTCTTGAGATACCACAATGATACTAGGCAGACGATAGAAATGAAGTTCTCTTTTGATTAACAAAATGAATTACGATCAAAGTAAAGTAAAGAGTAGGGAAGAGAAAATTAAACACAAGGTTTATAGTGGTTCGGCTTATCTCAAGCCTACGTCCACTCTTCCACACTGACAGCCCATCGGCTGGATTTCACTATGAACAAAAGAGATGTTACAGCACAGTTCTTCTTTGATTCCACAGTGTAGATATACTACCACACTTCCTCAAGGTTTCTCACGAATATAAACACTCTTTTGCGTACAAGTTTTCGCTCAAATGAATTGACTAAAAACAACAAGGAGCTTCGGACTTTGGAATTCTTCTATCGTGCACACCTCGAACAACTAGAACGTCTTCCTTATATACTCCTTTATGCCATCATACCCGTTGGCACTTACCAAAGGAATTCTTCCAATCTTCCCGTTGGACTAAATCACTTAGGAATATCATTCGAGCTATTAAAGGAACATGTCGATGGTCCATCAATCCTGTTCGCCCATACAATCAAGATCTCGGTTTCCATAAGTAGAACCTTCCAAGAATATTTCGCCAATCATCGGATCCTTAATCTCCGAATCAATCAAGATCAAATAAAGGATTCCGTTATGTCATATTCAGCTAAGAGATCTTCTTCAGTCGATAAGGTCATATCCTTAGTAAAACATCCAGTTCTGGATAGCCTTTCTTCAACAGATTAGAAACTGTCAATGAGGATAGACTTTGAGTCTTGAGTCTGGCTGTCCGGAGGTCTTCAGACTTTAAATAGCAGAGTCTGCAAACCTTCAGACTAGACTGATGGAAACGTTTTGTCAGCTTCAAAACATTTCAAGAAGATTTCTCCAACACATGGAACTTCAGCTCAACACAGGAGAGATCTGGAAGCTTATCAAGCTTGGAAAAAGAAAAATAGCATTGCTCGCATTACATTGCTGAGCTGTATGCAAGATGATCTCATGTGTGAGTTTGAAAGTTATGACAAAGCTCAAGCTATGTGGGTTGCCTTGAAAGATAAGTTTGGGGGTACATCTGCCACTAAGCTGAGAAGACTCACCATCAAGTTTGACATATTCCGAAAGTGCCCAAATGTAACGATGAGGCAGCATCTTCGGGAGATGTCAAACATGATCCGTGAGCTGAAGTCGGCAGGTCACTTCCTTACTGATGAACAGCAAGTTCAAGTTGTTATAAGGTCTCTTCCTGATAATTGGGAGCATATGAAGATCAATATGACGCATAATGAGAACATCGTCACTTTTGATGATATTGTGCGTTATTTAGAATTAGAGGATGAGCGCCTAGAGGCTGCAAGATCTTCTACCCATGCTTATGTTGCTGAATCGAGTTTGTGCAAGGCTTTGGGCTTCAAGCGCAAGAGGAATCTTCAGTTCAACAACAAAGGGAATATGACTGATCAGGGACTCAAGAGGGCTAAGACCTTCCGACGCAAGAAGCGTGGTGGGAAGAAGGACAAGGCCAAGATGGAGTGCCACAATTGTGGCAAGATGGGTCACTTTGCTCGTGAATGCACTGAGCCGAAAAAGGTACCCTATTACTCTATTGCTTTGAGTAATGCTTTTGTTTCTAGTACTGTAATACTTGCTGAATCTCATCCAATGTGGACTGTAGACTCAGGAGCAACAGACCATGTGACTAGAGACCGAGAAACGTTTGTGGAGTATCGTCGGATACTGCCCGGAAGAAGATGGATATATGTTGGAAATAATTCAAGAGTTGAAGTGAAGGGTATCGGCACATGTAAATTAATCTTACGTGGTAGTTGAAACCTGTTCCTGCATGATATCCTTTATGCTCCAGATATTCGACGAAACTTGGTCTCTGTAGTTGTTCTTCTTAGCTTAGGTTATGTATTGAATTTCCATGGTGATTGTGTTGACATTTTGTATGGAACAGTTTATTATGGTTCAGGTCATGTATCGAATGGTTTTATGGTGTTAGACATTGACTATGATCAGTACAATGTTAATGTTGATGGTTGTTTTTCTTTAATTGCGTCTTCTAACAATGTTGAGATTGATGCAAGTACTTGGCATGCTAGATTAGGTCACATTAGATTGCAAAGAATGCAAATATTAGCTAGAGAAGGCCTTTTAGGGTCACTCACTAATGTTAGTCTATCCGTATGTGAACATTGTCTGGCGGGAAAAACAACTAGAAAACCATTCGGTAAAGGGACTAGAGCTGAATTTCCATTGCATCTCATACATTCTGACATTTGTGGTCCTTTGAATGTGAGGGCGAGGCAAGGAGCCTCATATTTCATCACTTTCATAGATGACTTCACACGTTTCGGTTATGTCTTTTTGATCTCCCATAAGTCAGAAGCATTAGACTGCTTTAGACGATATATAGTGATGGTAGAGAATCAGTTAAACAAAACAATAAAGGCATTGAGAACCGATCGTTGACGTGAGTATCTATTAGAGCAATTCAAGGCTCTTTGTGATGAAAAGGGAATTGTACGACAATTGACTATTCCTGGTACTCCACAACAAAATGGGGTAGCTGAGAGAAGGAATAGAACCCTATTGGAAATGGTTAGGTGTGGCATCCCGGAAATTCAAAGCCGAGCCTTGAGGTGTGTTAAATGTCTTTAATTAGGTGATAGAATTTTATGGCTTATGCTTTGGCCAATTTGTCTTTTAATTTAAATGAATTATGCTTGTGATTGTGGAAATTCAAATTTAATAGATTAATGCTTGGCCATATGATTTAAATTTCAATGATTAAAAATATCCCAAGACTTTGGCCAAGATGAAATTTGAATTTAGAAATATTAATTAAAAGGAATTAAAAAAAAAAAGGAAAAAGGGATCAAAATTCGAAATGGGCCTTGGGCCCATTAGCCTAGAGCTTGGTGGGCCAAGCTAGTCGGCCATTAGGGCCCAAGAAGGATTTTCGACCAGCCCAAGGGGGGGATGGCCGGTTGGGCCTAAGCCCAAGCCCAAGCCCAAATTGAATTCAAAAAATTGAAATTACAAGTGGCCAAAGGAAGAGCATGCATTGGCCATGGGTGTGGTGGATCAATCATTACCTATGATGAGCCTAGGGGAGTATAAAAAGGGGATTTGGAGAGAGAGTGGCCGGTTCTTGCTTCATTTCCGTCCAAGAGAGAAGTGTGCGAGAGAGAGAGGGCTTGAGCGGAAGAGGAGAGACCGAGAGAGAGGAGGTGGAGCCGAGAGTTGCCGCCGCCGTGTCTCGCCGTCGCTGCCTTGTCCGACCGTCCTACGCCGCCTTGTGCTTGCTGTTCGTTCATTTTGGAGGCAAGTGGGGGGTCCTTTACTTCTCTTACATGTTGTTTTGATGGTTGCATGTTCGGTTTGAGGGGTGATTTGGGCGAAATACCGAAGTGAGGGTTGAATGTGTTCATGTTATGTGGTTGTTTCCGTTCGGTTGGTGGTAGACAGTATCTTATTCGAGCTTGCATGTGTATTTGGAGTGTGATTTTGGCTTCGGTGTCTTCTTGAAAGTTGAAGCTAACATCTTGAGGTATGACATACTCGAATTTCATGGAAAACGATGGTGATATGAGGGGTCAAAAGTTCTATTTAACGGAGGCTTTAGATCTGCGAATTTCCTACTGACCTTTTGTTGATTTCTTGGCTGCATGTTGATTTCTGTTGGAGATCTCACCTTGTTGTCTTCTTGAAAGTTGTAGGAAACACCCTAAGCTACAACATACTCGAATATGAGGCAAAAAGAACAAGTATAACTTGGTGAATCGGTTAGATCTTGGAGATGGTTGATTCTGGTGAGGTGTACCGAGACACCCGAGACTTCATGGGTTAAAATGGTGACCATAATCTGGGTATTTGACCTAGATCCCTTCACGAAAATTGTAAAGGACACATTTTTACATAACATACTTAAATTTCAGAAGGAACGAAAGAGATTTTATGGGTGAAATCTAAGAAATACGGAGGAGTGTGTTCTGGACGTCGCGGTAGAGATTCCAGAAGCTTCGTAGGACTATGGAAATTAATCTAAAAGGAATTTGGCTTAAAGTTATTAATGAAAAAGGTGCGAAAGTGTGTTGGCTATCACCCTGTAAAGTTTCGTAATTTTTGGAGACCGATTGGGTATTTTAATTAAATTAATTCGGAAACTGTGCAGTGGGTTAAATTCCGAGAATTTTAGGATGTTTTTGGAGGAAATTGTGAAATTATAAGAAATTCGATTTGGCCACGAATTTTATATAAAATTGTGATCCTATAAATGATTTTTGAATATTATGATTTTGGGAAAATCATGGATATTAAATATTTATTTATGAAAAATAAATAAATATAAAATATAATAAAATAATAATAAAATAATAAAATAATAAAAAAATAAAAAAATAAAATAGATTTTTATTTGGCCATGGATTCAATTCCATTTGTGTGGCACTTGTGTGATGAGGTCTTTGTACATGCATTAAGTTGAAATGCTTATGTGATTAAGCTATGACATGTGCATGACATGTGAATTGAAATGCTTATGTGATTAAGCTATGACATGTGCATGACATGTGAATTGAAATGCAAGTGTGATATGTTTGATGCCATGCCAAATTTCCATGTTAAATTGAGATAAAAGATAAATGTGGATGAGAATGAGGTTGTGGTGGAGGATGTTGTCCGGTGGCCTGGTGGCGTAATTCCGAGAGATTCCCCGGGAGTTTCGGATGCCGGAATGTGGGGGCCGGAAGCCCCGTCGGAGGTTTCTGCCCGAAGGGAGTGACTCGCGATGCCGGATTAGGGTGCGAGATCCCCGGCTAGAAGGGTAAAGGCCGGAAGCCCCGTCGGAGGTTTCTACGCCGAAGGGAATGCCTCGTGATGCTAGTTGAGATGCGAGATGCCCGGAATGTGGGGGGCCGGAAGCCCAGTGGCCATGAGATGGCTGGGATACTGGGATCCCTGTCGGAGGTTTCTGCCCGAAGGGATGGTGATGATGGTGAATTTGATGATTTGAGAAAAGATAATGTGGGGATCAATTGATAAATAAAAAATGGAAATTGATCTATGATGTGATATGCATGGTGATGCATGGCTAATGATGATGTGATATGCATGGTGATGCATGGCTAATGATGATGTGATATGCATGGTGATGCATGGCTAATAATGATGATGTGATATGCATGGTGATGCATGGCTAATGATGATGTGATATGCATGGTGATGCATGGCTAATGATGATATGATGTGATATGCATGGTGATGCATGGTTAATGATAATGTGATATGCATGGTGATGCATGGCTAATGATGATGTGATATGCATGGTGATGCATGGCTAATGATGATGTGATATGCATGGTGATGCATGGATTATGATGATATGATGCGATATGCATGGTGATGCATGCCTAATGATGATATGATGCGATATGCATGGTGATGCATGGTTAATGATGATGTGATGATAATGATATATGAGATGCCATGATGATGATATATATATGCTATGATGATGCATGAATACGCTTGACATAAAAAAGGTAAGCAATGCCTGCATTGTATGATGGTATGCATGGTGCACTGAGTTGTTATTGGATTTCCCTATCTGCTGAGTGGCTGTACTCACCCCTTTTGGGGATAACATTTCAGATTAGCACTATGCCGCTACCTGCTGTTTCGCGTGGGGTATTTTACGGTCTACCGTCTGATGTTGAGGTGGAGTGTACGGAGTTAGATTGTCCCTCTGTGCCCGGATTGACGTTCATCCGAGTGCGATGCTTAGTTATGTATGATATCGGCCCGGGTCGGGGCCCCGTCATACAAGAGTTCATTTCTGTTTCACGTCCGTCGAGATGGTGCTATGCGAGGGATGCTGCCGCCGCCACCACCTGATGCACCGGGTTGGGTGTGAGACTCACGCGCGACGAGTAGGAGCCGAGCTTTTTTGATGTAGATAATCGACGCCTTTGATGGGAGCTTGTGCGCTTGATGTAGAGGGTTGATAGTTCCTTTTTGAGATTTTAGGCAGGACATGGCAGAGTCCTCGCTTTTCTTGTTTTGTATCGACCCGAGAAAGGAGGAGTCCCATCCTAAAAGAATATGTAAATAAAGTGTCGATGTTCGTATATAAAATCCTGATGTGTGTAGCTGGTGTGTATTTGTATCATGGGTTAGAAGGGAGATAGATGACGATGTAAATTTTGCTTCCGCTATGAGTTGCGCATGGGACCGCTTAAAAAAAAAATGCCTGTAATCTGGCAAGGCTTAATTTAGCCAAGAGATAGAGATGGTAAAAGATGTAACACCGGCGCTGGTGACGACCTGCGAAGGGTTCGGGGTGTCACATTAGGTCTATGATGGTGCAATCAAATTTACCTATCTTCTATTAGGGAGATGCGTTATTGACTGCTGCCTATATACTTAACCGTGTGCCCTCAAAATCAGTCACTTCCACCCCTTATGAATTATGGACTGGTAGGAAACCAGACTTGAGTAGTCTACGTCCATGGGGATGTGCAGCTTATGTTCATGATTTTTCCCATAAACATGGAAAATTAGGTCATAGAGGGAAGAAATGTATCTTTATAAGATATTCCGAACACTCCAAAGGGTACGTGTTCATAGGTGAACAAGCTGATGGAAGTGTGACCGAAATGGAGTCACGAGATGTCACGTTCTTGGAGAACGATTTTCCTAATAGAGGTGAGATTGATAAGAACTTCCAATTATATGAGATGGAAGATCTTGATAACACACCCACTGATGTTGTAGAGGGAAATGAAGATTTACCTCAACACATAAGACCTAAAGGGAGTGTTGCATCGCCTGATGAATTGAATTCAAAAGAAATTCAATTGCGTAAAAGTAATCGTAAAAGTATTCCCCGTCGTCATTTTGAGATTAAAGGGGAAGCATTTATGATTGCTCAAAATGATGATGCCGAGCCTAAGACTGTTCAAGAGGCTCTCTCATCCTCTGATAAGGAAGAATGGAGAAAAACTTTGGAAGATGAGATGGAGTCAATGAGGGCAAACCATGTCTGGGACTTGGTTGATCTACCACCCAATTTTTAAGGCCATTGGAAACAAATGGGTTTTCAAGATTAAGCGTAGGGTGGATGGATCCATTGAAAAGTATAAGGCTTGCCTTGTGGCAAAAGGTTATACTCAACAAGAGGGTATAGACTATGATGAAACTTTTTCACCAGTTGTAAGGTTTGCCTCAGTACGCCTTATTCTAGCCATCGTTGCACATTTGGACCTTGAATTACATCAAATGGATGTAAAGACGGCATTTCTCAATGGAGAATTAGATGAGGAAATCTATATGAAACAACCAATAGGTTTCATAGCTAAAGGTCAAGAGCATAAAGTTTGCAAGCTTCATCGTTCAATATATGGCCTTAAGCAATTATCTAGACAGTGGTATCTTCGTTTTCATCGAGCAATAATAACTTTTGGTTTCACGATGATCAAAGAAGATCACTATGTATATGTCAAGCGATCCAAAGATAAATTTGTGATTTTATGTGGACGATATTCTGTTGGCTGGAAATGATAAGGTTTTGGTTATCACCATAGAAGAATGGTTGTCCTCCAATTTTGAGATGAAGGACATGGGAGAAGCTACTTATATATTAGGAGTTAAGATCGAAAGAGATCAATCGAGAAAACTCCTTACTTTATCACAAGAGTCTTGTATTATGAAGATTCTTGAGTGTTTCAATATGCAGCACTGTAATCCCATTGATACCCCTGTCATATAAGGTGAAGGCCTAAGTACTGAGATGTGTCCTAAGACTCCAGAAGAAATCAAAGTGATGGAAACTGTTCCTTACGCTAGTGCGGTCGGAAGTTTGATGTATGCTATGATGTGTACTCGACCTGACATATGCTATGCCGTGGGATTGGTGAGCCGATATCAATCAAATCCTGGTTAAGCACACTAGAAAGCAGTGAAGAGGATCCTGAGATACTTGAAGGGCACCATGGACTATCGACTTTGTTACCAAGGGAATGATTTACGCCTATTGCGTTATTCAGATGCCGATTGGGGTGGAGACCTGAATGAGCGTAAATCGACTTCTGGATATGTGTTCTTGCTCAATGGAGGTGCGATTTCTTGGAATAGCAAGAAACAGACATGCACGGCGTTGTCTACGATGGAGGCAGAATTTATTGCATGTTCTGCCGCAGTGCAAGAAGCAGTATGGCTAAAACGTTTCTTGGAAAATTTAGCCAATGTCACTGAAGTTCCAAGACCAGTGACAGTTTATTGCGATAGTCAAGCTGCCATTGCCTATGTGAAAGATCCCAAGTATCATGGAAGGACAAAGCACATTGACATAAAGAATAACTTCATCAGAGATATTATAGTGCAGAAAGAAGTGATCCTGCAATACATTTCAACCAATAGAATGGTTTCTGATCCATTTACGAAGGCTATTCCTAGAGACATGTTCTTGACCCATAGGATGTCACTAGGATTGTGTAGAATGTGATATCTGTTATTGTAGAGGATCATTGGTTTATGTATTTGTGGACAGATGTATTGTACTTGTTTATTTATTAGTGACTTGATGTTTTATCAATAAGTACAAATCCACTATGAGACTAGCACAAACACACATATATTATTGAAAAGTATGTCAGCAGGCAATGATTGGCTCACTCACACGAGCAATCGCCTCAAGTGCTATAGTTAGCACGTTGAGATGAGACATTATGTACAAATAAATGCTGAAGAGCAAGTTTGGTACATAAAATATGTCGTCTTGATTGGAGTTAAGATGAGGTCTGTGATTGGTTTATAACAAGACCAAACATGATAGTCCCACAATCATGTATACTTGTAAGATGCCAGATGCGAGTACTTAATTGGGCACTATAGAAAGCGAGCTAATATAGCACTCGGGCTAAACATGAGTACGTGAGAAGCACGTGACTATATTTAGGCTAAGATCTATATGGTGGATATATTTGATGATTGATATACGCTCTTATAGAAAGAGTAATCCACTATAACATGTAATTCATACTACATGTGCATTGTACGACCAATAAGGGAAGATGAGTAAAATTATCCCTATTTACTCATCGTGTGAGCCCTTGAGGTAATTTGTATTTTACCTCAATTTTGTGTCCTATGTTACTTCTGACTATGTTCTCAAAGTGAAAGATCAATGTTGCTACTTTAGCACGTTACGGGCTGTCATGAATGGATATGGCCTATGGGACGTGTCTAGGAAAGCAGTTGTTCTGAAATTGAGAGAGACATGAGTGTGAAGGAAGACTATTGTTGTTTTACATCTATCACATGTATTTACTGGTCGACCAATTATATCGCCCTATGTGGTTGCGGATGTAATTGTAAATACATGGTGTTTTGAGAATAGTCAAGTATAATCTTTAAGGGATGGGTATACTTGGACTGATGTAACAAAATATGTCTGGGGCACTATGAGACATCGATTGTTTATATCTTTTCGGGGTTGTAGCCATTATGTCATCCCTAACAGGTGCATAATTAGAGCTTCAAAGTGCAGGTGTACTCACTGGTTGCACGACTTATTTGCCAGTATGAATTGTTTTGTAAAATTGATGAATGTTGAATGCCTTATATTCTTAATAGAGCGCTATCAAACCCATCATGTCTAAGTGGAAGATGTAGTACTTTAGCTAGTACGTCCATGATGGGGTGCGATTGGACCGCACCATTTGGACTTGATACGGTACGATGGAAGGACACCATTTGTAGGGGTGTCATGGAGACGTATAAAAACCTCCCGAACACAACCGTTGGACGGGTTTGGCAATTCATTCGCACCAAATTTCCTCTCCATTTCCATCAAAGAAGAAAAAGGAATTCCATTTCACTTTTCAAGAACAATCAACATTTATGCCGTGGAAATCGGGTGTTTTCCTTGTGATTGCATCCAGACCGACGTGAGATAGTTTTTGTTCGTGATTCATCGGCAATTAAACGTTCGTTCCGGGGCTAATTGCTGTTTGCGCATCGGAATCAGGTAAGTCGTCTTCCGCCGACATGAATTCCAACACAAGGGAAGAATTTCGTTTGACGAAGACCTAATAAAGGCCGAAGTTTGTCGTGACGAGCGAGCGAATATGAGATCTAGATCTTCTACCCTCTTGACGAGCGAGCGAATCCGAGATGCAAGGTTGGTTTTGTTTCTCTTTGATCGTTTGCTTCTATTTCAAGTTGGTTAGTGTTGATTTATCGTTTGTTTGATTGGTCATTAGTCTGTTGTTATGTTCCGCATGCCTTTGTTGCAGATTTGCTGTGAGATTTGGCTTTTGCTTGGTTAGAGAAGGAGATGCACATGAATTTACCATCTATCGATATTCATTGGCGTCTTTGAATTCGGTCTGCTGTTGGAGTGTTGACTGTGTGACCTAGAATGCCGATATCTGCGATGATTGAGTTTCTTTTCTTGTGCCTTAGCGAGCTCGGTGACTCGATTGTTTGCCTCTGATTTTTCCGCGCTATCGGTTTCTTGATTTCGAGCCGTGGCGTTGCCTGTTCGGGGGATGTGGTTCGTTAATTCGGTGATTGTGGATTGCGTCGGGTTGGTGGAAGTCTTTCTAGATTACACACTTGCTGTTATGAATTTGATAGGCTGTATTCTTTCGGTATGTGTGACACATTGGTCGGCTAAGGTGTTTGTTTTTTTTTTCGGGAGTTGAAGAATTAATGAAATCTTTTGAATCTGTATGCGTAACGTTGGAACGATTAACACGAATTACGCACTTTGACCAAACTGTGATTTTGATGGAGCCAGTAAATAGTTTCGACTTTTTACTCTGTTGGTATGACAACTTGATCTACTGAGCATTTGAGAAAGAACAAAATTTGTTTCTAATGGAGCCATCAAGAAAATGTAGTTTTCATATGGTTGCATGTGATTCTTTTCATGTAAAGCTCGGAAGGGTTTGAGCCTACTAGTGGTTGCTCCCCTTGATATTCTCCTCGCTTCAATTAATGGCAGTGGGCAGCTATTCTTCTTCACTTGAGCAATGTTGGAAGTTTACATCGATCAATCTTTACTCTGTGACATTCTTTGTTCATATGGATTGTTAAAATTGGTTGCCTAAGTGCTTCAGATAATTCTCTTCTCATGACAGGCTTGTTTTGTCTTATATGTCTTGATTGCGAAAACTTTGGCCTATTGTGCTTGAACATGTGACTATTGCATATAACAAAGATACTAGCCCAATTAAGTTGAATTTGGGAGTCGGCCCCTACCGTACAGAGGTAAACTATCTTCCATTTATGTCAATATGATGTATCTTGTTGGACTTGAAGTGCAAATTAGATACTCAGTGTATGTGTTTCATGGGTATGGATGTTTTCCCCCCCTTTCCTCTTGGTTCAACATCATATGAGGAAAATTTTCTGCCAATAATTTGCTTCTCTAGAGTGCATGGTCATAGATTTTATTGATTCGAGCAATTATGATACAGCTCGTTTACTTCAAATGGTCTGCTTGATGATTGTTGCTAGCTAGTAGCTTGCCATAATTATATAATGTCTGTTAGAATTCTTAAAGATGGGCAAAATGAAGGAAGTATGCTGAAAGCGGTAGCTTATCTAAATGCTTCTTTCAGAGATTTTGTGTGGGCAAAATTGATATATAATTGAAAAATAGTAGATAATATTTATAATTTGACCAAAAGTTAGTAGTGGCGATTGTTAGCGGTCCCTGCTAGAGTGTGCTCAGGTTCATACACAACAACGGATAGGTTTTGCTTCAGCATGATATTGGATAAATACAAATTACTGCTTGGTGATTTATGCTATTTTGCTGGTGACTCATGGGTATTAACAGCCAATAAGCAGTGAATCCTGATAGGCACTACCTTTTGATATATGTTAGTTTGCATTAACAGCGATCTTTTTGTTTGTGTCTCTTAAATTTGTTCATGTCACTTTACTTGTAGATGAGTTCATCAAAGGCATTTTGGAGCTGGAAGATGTAGAAATCTTTTGTAAGTTGTGCATTGAACAAATTGAAAAAGTCAATCATCTTGTAAACAACAAAAGAGATGGATGGACAGTCATAATTAGTAAGTTTGAGGAGCTAACAGGCAAAAAGTATGATAAACAAAAAATGAAGAGTAAGTGGGATAATCTTAAGGAAGAATGGAAAAGATAAAGGTCATTGCTTTACAACGAAACTGGACTAGGATGGGATTCAAGGAAGAAAACCATTTATGCGAGTGACGAATGGTGGAAGAGTAAAATTCAGGTTTTCCTCACTTCTTTTTTAACTTTCATGTTAAGCTCACCTTTAATGAAACAACTTATGCAAATGCTTCATTATAACAAGCAAATCCAAAGTTTAAGGCTTTTAGGATGAAAGGCATACATCCTAATCTTGAAGTGAAGTTAGATATGATGTTCAGAGATATATTTGATACTGGAGGAATTATATGGAATCATGCACAAGGTTTATGTGTTGATAATGATGTGGAGATCACACAACCTGGTATCGATGATGTTGTAGGGTCTATTGATGAAAACTTGGAGGATCATGTGGATGAAACTGTTGTTGAACCAACTGGAACTCAAACTCGTAAGAGAGCCACACAGACTTCAAAGATGCAAGCTCGATGAAAGAAATATAAGAAATTGAGCACAAGAGAGGAGCTCGGAACATAAATTAAGAGGCTGCTTATAGTTGTTGAGAGTAGGAGCACTACCAGTGCTGCATCCAAAGCAACCAGTTTAGTCGGTTCTTATGAGGACCTCATAGAGATATTGGATTCTATACGAGATTGCGGAAGATGAAGACTTGTACTTTTTTTCAATTTCTCATTTAAAGGAAAAGATAGGCAATAGGCAAGTTTTCATGAGTTTAAAGGATGATGCAAAAAAAGTAAAGTATCTCAAATATGAGATGAGAAGAGAATCAAGTTTTCGTAGATAAGATGTTAGCATCTTATTGTTTTCATGTTTGAAGTTTAGTCATTCCACTTTGTTTCTATCTATAGATCTTTATTTGCAATCTTTGTGAACCTAATTTCAATCAATGTTTGATGTTAGAATTGTTTTCATTTGGTGTTCTCTTAATGTGATAATTTGCATATATGCAATGGTTAATACATTGTTCCTCTTCATATTTTGTTACTTGAAGTAGTTATGGATGATTCACACACAAGGGAAAATCATGAGCAAGAGGAAAATGAATTATGGGATCTTATCTTAGTCACTCAAGCTGCAATTTTTTATCAAGCGACCAACCTTTGCAAACAACCTTGCATGACCTCAACATATACAGGTTATGTATGGTTAAAAGAGTTGATTGGCGAAGATGCTAATCCGATAAGGTGCTACAATATGTTTAAAATGCATAATATTGTATTTAACAATTTAATGCATGATTTAGTAACATGTTATGGCTTTCGAGGATCTAGGAATATTGATATTAGAGAAATGGTTGGTATGTTTCTTTATATTCTAGGACATGGTATAGGTAATAGATTAGTACAAGAGTGTTTTCAACGCTCCGAGGAAACCATAAGTAGGCACTTCAGCTTAGTTTTAGATAAAGTATGTGATATGGGAAAATATTTGATCCAACCAACTGATCCACAATATAGAAAAGTTCCAAAGAAGATCAAGAAAGATCGACGATTTTATCCATATTTTAAGGATTGCATTGGAGTCATTGATGGTACACATATTCTAGTGGTTGTACCTACATATGATCAAATTCGTTTTATTGGTCGAAAAGGAACAACAACTCAAAATGTGCTAGCCATATGTAATTTTAATATGGAATTTGTCTATGTTTGGGCTGGTTGGGAGGGACAAGCTCATGATACCCATATCTTTTATGAAGCTATTGGAAGACGTGACGCACATTTTCCCCATCCTCCTCCAGGTATGTTAGTCAATGGTTTAGATACATCCATATATCTAATTGGCATATGTTGATTAAATTTACAAAATATTTATATAGGTAAATATTACTTAGTAGATGCTGGATATCTAAATCTTACTAGTTATTTAGGGCCATATAAAGAAGTTAGATATCATTTGCTAGAATTTTGAGAAGGCCCTTCACCTACGGGATATCGAGAAGTGTTCAACTGTGCCCATTCCTCTCTATGCTTGATAATTGAGCGAGCCTTCGGTGTATTTAAACAGAAATGGGGGATTTTAACTCATATGCCAAGTTATCCATATGAAAAGCAAGTGCAAATTGTCGTAGCGGCAATGACTTTGAATAATTATATACAGAGAAATAACGTGACTAATACAGATTTTGAACAACCAGAATTGGATCCCAATTATGGATATTCAGTTGACCATGATGATGCAAATGAAGGGGTGGGTGCTTCAAATTCGTATGCATCTCTGGACATGGCACGTTTACGTGATGAAATAGCCATAAGTTTACAAAGTCGTTGAGGTTTATAATACTAAGTATAATGTATTTCCTTTTTCCGGACATATATGACCATGTTTACTATTATGAAATGACTCTAACTAGTCAAATTTGTATGAGAGGAATTTGGTTTTATTTTTCTTAATGAGAACCTCCCTTTTTATATGCAGTGCTTACTCAAATAAATTATCATCTACAATCGGTCGCTTCACCATCCACCGAATAAGTTCACCTTTTTTTTTTCCTATATCATTTTTATCTTTTGACAATCAATAGCCCAACTTTTTATCAATACACTAGAATGATCATTAATTAACAAAGATGATTAATACTACATTCATTAAAAAAAAAAAAATTATTCAAAGTTGAACAAACCTAAAAGAACCCTAGGCCAAAAGTTGAGTTTTGCATCTAATCTATAATCAAATTCTTTTAATATAATTTTAAAATAAATTTATTAAAATGTATCTTTTACATTACTCTCAACATGAAAATGTAAAAGGTTATATAGTCATTGTTTCTTTTTTGCAATTTAAAAAATACTAAAACTAAAAAACTTAATTTGGTCACACCAAAGGGCTTTTCAAATATATGTTTACCAAATAGTTTTGCATTTCCCTAAGGCACTTTTCAGTCATAGTTTACCAAACAACCTAGCATTTCATAAAACCCCTTTACCTCAAAGGTATTTACATTCTCCCCAGGGCATTTCCCCAAAACCGAACCAAACGAACCCTCAGTATAAATTAGAACTCAATTAAATAAATAGGTCACACAATTGCAATCGGTATAAAATTCTGGTCACCGGCTATTCCGATCTAACTTATGGAAAAAAATAAATAATTAAATAATTACAGAAAATAATTATTGAATGCCAATAAATATAACTTAGGCCCGAAAAATCTAATTAAAAAGCAGAGACGGGCCTGGAAAATTTCCGAACCACTCTAGATAAATTCTAGAGCTTGTCTAGGCCATAATTGCACTAAACTAATCGCTTAATATGCAATAACAGTTAATTAAATTACTAATCTATTCTAACTATCCACCTAATCCATACTTAGTCTAAACTAATCAACCCTTAAGCGTCATTAACTTATTAAGAAAGGATTAGTGAGTTAAACTCACTTGTTTACTGATCCGCTCGGATCAAAACGACGGGGACGTGGTGAGGCTCGACAAACTCCAAAGTGAGGATGTCTTTTGGGGTCGGGAAGACTTTGAAAACGGGCCAAACAGAGGTTGTGATACCCACTGCTAACCGGTGTTGTGGCTGGGCCGAAGGAGGTGGAATGGTGGCTAGTTTGGCAAGACAAGGGCGGCGATGGTGTAGCAAGGTTGAGCGGCTGAGGCGGGACTACACGCGGCAGACGAGCAGCCCAGCAGCTCCAACGATGGCGTGGCTATTGCGACTGGTTCAGGGGACCACTTGGGCTCACGGTTCAAGTGGAATGGAGGCCTAGAATAGTGGAGATGCGTGTGGGCTGGGTGAACGTGTGATGGGCAGCGACAGCGAGGTGGTGGCGTGCGGTTGCTCCGGCGGTGCTGCTGGCTTGTCTCTTTGGGTTTTCAAAGTTCTTCAAGGATGCTGAAGGGGGGCTCGACGGAAATGGAGGGGGAAAGGAGAAAGTGACAGCTTTGGGCTTCGGAGGGTGCCACCTTTGTTGGAGAAAACTTCCTTATTTGTTTTGAAGTTGACAAAACATTTCCTTCTATCAAAGTTTGAAGACCGCCAGACTCAAGATTTAAAATCTGCCCTCATTGACAATTTCTAGACCGACGAAGACTTATCCAAATGCAAGTATATCTCTAAGGACTTAATTTGGTTGGTTGAAGATTATCTCACGGCTGGAGATAGCAACTTAAGATCTATTATTCGTATCGCAATTAATTCGAGTAATTTAGATCCGTTGATTGGCAAAATATACTTGGAAGGTTCTACTTTATGGAAACCTAGATCCTGATTGTATGGGCGAGCAGGATTGGTGGGCTATCTTCATATTCCTTAAGTAGCTAGAGATCTCCTTAATTGATTCTTTCCAATGGCTAAATTGGAAGTACTCCTTTGGAAGGTGCCAACGGTTATGAAGGCATGGAGGAGTATATAAGGAAGATGCTTTAGTTATTCGAGTGTGTGCAAGATAGAGAAATTCCAAAGTCTGAAGCTCCTTATTCTTTGCTTTGGTTCATTTGTTGAGCGAAAATTTGTACTCAAAAGAGAGACTAGATACTTGTGAGACCTTGAGGAAGTGTAGCAGAGTCTCTACACTGTAGAATCAAGAACGTAGACTGTAACATCTCTTTTGATTCATAGTGAAATTCAGCCGGTGGGCTGTCAGTGTGGGAGAGTGGACGTAGGTTTGGTCTAAGCCGAACCACTATAAAAGCTTGTGTTTCAATTCTCTTTCCCTTATCTCTTAACTTAATTCATAGTCTTATATCTTAGCTTACTATTTTATGCATCTTCTGTCTACCGTTTCCATATAAGTTGAATTAAGCTGTTGAGTTTAGAAAAAATTATTTTTACACCTATTCATCCTCCCTCTAGGTGTTCGTACTAGCACTATCAATTGGTATCAAGACTTGTGTACTCATTCAATTGAAGTGTTTTTATTTCAGAGTTAAAGATTCATGGCTAGTATGTTGGCTCCAGGGTTGGTTAAAGGGCAAAGCAACACCAGACCACCTTATTTCGATGGAAATGAATACAGCATATGGAAAAACAAGATGAAAGCATTCCTAAGATTGAAAGATCCTCTGGTATGGGATGTGGTAGACAAAGAAATCATTCCTAAAGCTACAATAGTCTCAGAAAGGGGGAAAGAAGTTGCAGAGGCTAGCGAGATGACTCAAGAAGAGATAACTAAGAGACAAGCTCTTGATGGAAAAGCAATTTACTCCTTATATTATGCATTATCTTCTATTGAATATAACACAATATCTTCTTGTGAAACAGCTAAAGAAGTTTGGGATAGATTGCACATCACATATGAAGGAATAAATCGAGTGAAAGAAACCAGAATCAATATTTTGCTCGGTCAATATGAAACCTTCAAGATGAAGCTAGGAGAATCTATTACTGACATGTTTAGCCGTTTTACAGAAGTTGTAAATGGCATTGAATATCAGGGTCAACCAATCTTAGAATCTATGAAGGTTAACAAATTGCTGCGTGGACTCTCCAAAGAGTGGAATCACGTAAAAACTTCAATAAGGGAAACACAAAGGATTATGCCACTCCTCGTTGACGAATTGGTTGGCACGCTTTAGTCCTATGAAGTGGAGCAAATCAATGAAGAAGAATATCACAAAGGTAAGAAGTCTATTAACTTAAAATCTAATGACGATTCTGATGTTACAGACTTTGAAGATGACATGGACGATGAAGAACTTGATCTCATGATAAGAAGGTTCAGGAAACTGAACAAAAAGGGAAGAAGATTCAATTGGAAGAAACAAAGCTCTCAAAGAGTTCAAAACAAATAAGCTGAGGATGATGAATCCAACAAAGATGTGATTTGCTTTGAATGCAAGAAAAAGGGACACATTAGACCCAACTGTCCCTTGGTGAAGAAAAAGAAAGGAAAAGCTGAGAAATGCATAAAGGCACTCAAAGCAGAAATTTGGAGTGATACAAAATGTGAAGAGAGTGATGATGATTATGCTAATATTTGTCTAATGGCAAAATCAGAATTAGACTTAGACTTCGAAATCAATACAGACTTAGATTCAGATAGTGAAATCGAGGTAAGCAATTATAAAATCCCGATTAAAGTCTTGAAATACTGATGAATTGTGTCTTAGTCTCAAAAGCTCTCTCAAGAGGATTTCCGAGCTAAAAAGAGATAATTCTACATTGAAGCAACATGAAATTTTATGGAAAGAAAAGTTTGAAAATATAGATAAAAGTTTTATTACTTTAAAGGAAAATGCAGACTCTCTTTTAAAAGAAAATACACTTTTGAAAAATGATATTTCAAGTATTTCAAAAAGGTTTTCTATAGGATCTAAGAAATTAGAAAAGATTATTTTAGTAGAAAGACCTTACTTTAACAAATCAGGCTTAGGAATGACTTCTGAAACCATTCCTCTAATTAATTTTCTAAAAGTAAAGGAAATAATCAAACAAAGACCTACAAAAGCATTTTATAGAAATCATTTTCAAAAAGTATTTGTAAAACCTGTTGGCCGAAGTGCTCTTAGATGTTCTAAGTGTAATAGCTCAGAACACTTTGAGAAAGAATGTCCTATGGCTTGGAGGCTTGTTAAGAAGGATTGGGCAAAGACTGTATATTGCACTAACTCTACTGGACCCAAGAAAGTGTGGGTACCAAAGAAAGCTTAACTTTTTTTTTTTTAGTTGCAGGTCACTATCAAGAAAAAGGTGAAATGGTATTTAGATAGTGGCTGTTCAAGGCATATGACTGGAGATTCAAGTTGTTTTATTAAACTAAAGCAAGAAATTGGTGGAAAAGTCTCCTTTGGCGGAAATAGCAAGGGAAGAATTGTTGGATGTGGAACTGTGAAAATTGGAAGTCTCACAATCAATAACGTCTCCTTAGTGGAAAGACTCAACTACAACTTGCTCAGCATCAGCTAATTGTGCGACATTGGATTCAAGATCAATTTTCAAGAAGGAATATATTCAGGAACTAGTAAAGATCTCTCACAATCCTTTACTGGACGAAGACATGGAAATATCTATCTTTTGGATATCAATTTAGAACTTTCTCAATGTCTAATTTCAATTCAAGATGAAGCAATTCTCTAGCATCGAAAGCTTGGCCATATCAATATGAAGCAAATTGCCAAGATCTCTTCAAAGAAGCTTGTTCGTGGACTATCCAACCTAAAGTACCAAAAATCTGACTTATGCACACCATGTGTGTTGGGAAAACAGGTTAAAAATTCTTTCAAACCAATAAATCAAGTTTCCACTAATCGTGTGGTGCAACTCCTGCATATGGATCTCTTTAGACCAACTAGAACTCAAAGCATTGGTGGAAAGAGATATTGCCTAGTAATAGTGGATGATTATTCACGATTTACTTGGGTCTAATCTTTGGCAAGTAAGTTTGAGACCTTCTCTTATTTTACTAGGTTTGCCAAGAAAGTGCAGAATGAGAAATGATATGTTATTTCAAGCATATGGACAGACCATG
Source organism: Eucalyptus paniculata subsp. matutina (assembly GCA_017140255.1). Taxonomy (NCBI): domain Eukaryota; kingdom Viridiplantae; phylum Streptophyta; class Magnoliopsida; order Myrtales; family Myrtaceae; genus Eucalyptus; species Eucalyptus paniculata. The sequence continues at coordinate 605,599 of CM029438.1, read as the reverse complement.
GAGGTGAGTTTGAAAATCAAGACTTTGCTAAATTTTGTGATGAATCTGGTTTTCAGCATATGTTCTCCTCTTCATACACTCCCGAACATAATGGAGTTGTGGAAAGGAAGAATAGATCGTTGCAAGAAATGGCTAGAACTCTTTTAATTGAAAGCAATATTTCTTCTCGTTTTTGGGCTGAAGCAATTTCTACAGCATGTTATATTATTAATAGAGTGTTCTTAAGGCCTATTCTGGAGAAAACTCCATATGAGTTGTTCAAAGTAAAGAAGCTAGTTGTTTCTTATTTTGACGTGTTTGGTTGCAAATGTTTTGTCTTGAAAAATGCAAATGATCAAATTGGTAAGTTTGAAGAAAAATTAGACGAAGGAATCTTCCTTGGATATTCAACATCCAGCAAAGCTTACAGAGTTTACAACAAGAAGACTCAATCTGGGGAAGAATCGATGAATGTCAAATTTCAAGACCCTATACAAAATCAATCGACCTAGACTCAACCTAAGGAATCTGAACCTGCTCCAGACTCTACAAAGTCTACTTCCCCTGAAGTAGCTCAGACTACAAAAGAACAACAACGAACGAATATTAAAGAATCAGCTGAAGAAGAAGTTCAGTAGTTAAAAAAATAATCAGCAACTGGAAGCATAAGTCTAGTCATCCCAAAGAACTCATAATTGGTAACATTGATGAACGGGTTCGTACAAGATCCAAAAGGCATGAAGAGTCTAGTGCTGTGGCTCTTATTTCTGAAATAAAACCCAAAGCATAGAAGAAGCTTTAACTGATGAAAGCTGGATTGAAGCTATGCAAGAAGAGCTCAGGTAGTTCAATGTAAACGATGTTTGAGAACTAACTCCTAAACCAAAAGGTAAATTTGTTATTGGAGCTAAATGGGTTTTCAGGAATAAGATGGACGAAAAAGGAAAAGTTGTAAGTGTTGGAGAAAACTTCCTTATCTGTTTTGAAGTTGACAAAACATTTCCTTCCATCAAAGTCTGAAGACCACCAGACTCAAGATTTAAAGTCTGCTCTCATTGATAGTTTCTAGACTGACGAAGAAGTCTTATCCAGATGCGAGTATATCTTTAAGGATTTGATTTGATTGGTTGAAGATTATCTCATGACTGGAGATAGCATCATAAGATCTATTATCTGTATTACAAATAATTTGAGTAATATAGATCCGTTGATTGGCTAAGTATACTTGGAAGGTTCTACTTATGGAAACCTAGATCCTGATTGTATGGGCGAACAAGATTGGTGGGCTATCCTTATTTTCCTTAAATAACTCGAGATCTCCCTAATTGATTTTGTCCAATGAGTAGATTGGAAGAACTCCTTTGAAAGGTGCTAACGGTTATGAAGGCATGGAGGAGTATATAAGGAAGATGCTCTAGTTATTCGAGGAGTGCGAGATAGAAGAATTCCAAAATCTAAAGCTCCTTGTTCCTTGCTAGTTCACTTGTTGAGCGTAAATTTGTACTCAAAATAGAGAATTGATACTTGAGAAACCTTGAGGAAGTGTAGCAGAGTCTCTACACTGTGGAATCAAGGACGTGCGACTGTAACATCTCTTTTGATTCATAGTGAAATCCAGTCGATGGACTGTCAGTGCGGGAGAGTGGATGTAGGCTTGGTCTAAGCTGAACCACTATAAAATATTGTGTTCTAATTCTCTTTCCCTTATCTCTTTACTTAATTCACAGTCTTATGTAGTGCTGCAAATTTTCTATATCTTAAGTCTTCAATTTTCATATAAGCTGAATTAAGTTGCTAAAGTTTTATAAAGTTAGTTTTTACACCTATTCACCCCCATCTAGGTGTCCATACTAGCTCTATCAATAAGGAACAAAACAAGACTCGTGGCCAAAGGATATACGCAAGAAGAAGGGATAGACTATGATGAGACTTATGCACCGGTAGCAAGGTTAGAAGCAATTAGATTATTACTTGCTTTTGCTTGTTATAAGAATTTCAGATTATTCCAAATGGACATCAAAAGTGCATTCCTGAATGGATTTATCCAAGAGGAAATCTATGTGGAGGAACCTCCCGATTTCGAAGACCCAAGGAAACCAGACTTTGTATTTAGACTGAAAAAGACTCTATATGGCTTAAAGCAAACACCTCGAGCTTGGTACGACAGGTTAAGTAAGTTTTTAATCCAAAATGGCTTTGTCAAAGGTAAAGTGGACACTACTCTTTTTATTAAAAAGGAAGGTAAAAACTTTTTACTTGTTCAGATTTATGTTGATGATATAATATTTGGATCATCTAACGAAAATCTATGCAAGAAATTCTCTAAGTCTATGTAGGATGAATTTGAGATGAGCATGATGGGTGAATTATCTTTCTTTCTCGGACTACAAGTAAAGCAATTAGAGGAAGGGATTTTCATTCACCAAGAAAAATATGCAAAAGAACTTGTTAAAAAGTTCGGGTTAGACAATTGCAAAAAGACTGAAATACCTATGTCTAGTTCTTCGAAGCTGGATAAAGATGAAGGAGGAAAGAAAGTTGACTAGAAACTTTACAGGAGTATTATTGGTTCACTTCTTTATTTTACTGCTTCAAGACCTGATATTTTGTTTAGTGTTTGCATTTGCGCCAGATTTCAATTAGATCCAAAAGAATCTCATCTAAGTGCTGCAAAACACATCATCAAATATGTTGCAACAACCTCGAAGTTAGGTCGATGGTATCCCAAAGAAGGAGACTTTACTCTCCTTGGATATTCAGACGCAGATCTAGCAAGTTGCAGAGTTGAAAGAAAGAGTACTTCCGGCACTTGTCAATTGCTTAGTAATAGGACAGTATCTTGGTTTTTAAGGAAGTAAAGTACAGTAGCTCTTTCAATAGTAGAAGCAGAATATGTGGCTCTTAGAAGTTGCTGTTCTCAAATCTTATGGATAAAGCAACAACTAAGAGACTTTGGAATCGAAGACTCATGTACTGAGATTAAGTGCGACAACACTAGTGCGATTAATCTTACCAAGAATCCAATTCTTCACTCAAGAGCAATGCATATAGAGATTCGACACCATTATATTAGAGATCATGTTCAAAATGGAGAAGTAATGATCCAATTTATTGACTCAAAGAATCAACTGGTGGACATCTTTACAAAGCCTTTGGAAAAAAGTCTATTTGAGTCTATTCGCACCAGACTAAATATCATATCTCTTACCCAGTAGAGTCTGGATGTGCTTACGACTCAAAAGGTAAAGTTTGAAGGTGTTCAAACTCAGAAGACCAAAAGTTACAACGGTAAGATGTTTCTATGTTTTAAATTTAAAAAGGTACGGTTATTTATTAATTGCTAATTGATTGAAATTATCTTTCCAAGTTTTCTTTACTTTTTCAAAAAGGCAGTTATCAATTTTGAAAAGACAGTTATTTCAAAAAGGGAAGTTATTCTTTTCGAAAAGGTATTTTTTATTTTCCTTTTACGACGTTTTGTTTACCTTGCTTCACTTGCTTTATATACTGTCGAGACTTGTCTTCTTCGTTTTTACACTGAAACCCTAGAATACAAAATTCCTATTTGCTTTCACTTTCACTCTCGATCTATCTAAAAGTTATCTCATTTTTGAGCAAGTTGGTGAATTCCTCCCTTGAAGCGACAACGTCTTTGAGAAAGTCTTCAAGGATTGCAAGTAGGGGACCACGATATATGCCCGAGGGTCCTACTCATTTTGACTTGATCGAAGAAGAATATTCTTCTCCACCATTGTGTCTGAGTCAGCAACAACCTTCTTAGCAACATCAACCTTCTCCACCGACTCAACCAGACGATGAGGTTATAGAGGAGGCTGAACCTGTAAGAACTCTAACTCCCAAGGTTGCTTTCAAACTCTACTCTAATCTGAAGAAAGGAGGAACGCCGATGTCTTTAATTGATGAATTCTTAAAAGATAGAGGATTCAAGAATGAAACCTTGTTTTTGTGAGAGTTGGAAAAACTAGAAGTTGTAGAGAAAGGATTGGCCGAAAGGACTTTTGCGATGTGGCACCACTCGAATGACCCCCGATCCGTTGGGGTCGCCACAGTGCGCTTACCTTTCTCTTGTCCTGACAATATATCACTATGATACCATAGAATTATAATAGATCCATAAGTCCTGGGGGTTTATATCATTTAGATCGGTCCCTGTGTAGAAATATGGCGGAAGCACATCCATTAACTCCCCTTCCACAAATTAAAACGATGCACACCAACTAAACACATTTATAGGTAATAAGCCGAACACATTTATTCATATAAAACTAGATGGACATCTTTAGTCGGTACACCAAAATGCCGTAGTCTTCTATACTCGGCTATATTTCAAAAGATGATCTACATCTTTTCCAATAGTCATATACTTAAAGTCCATCGATCAGTGTCGGCGTCCAAAAGTTCCTTCTTTTGCTGTCCTCCTTCTCGTGGTCATATCCAACCACTCGGTCCATTTGCTGGTGGCGATGATAGCAGAGGTATCTTATCTAGTCTGAAATGTTAGTCCCCAAAAGGGGTGAGTACAACCACTCAGCAGTAAAAGATTCATTGAGCTATATCACGTAGTACCATTAATATCTAGATTCATACAAGATAGACAAAACATTTCATCAAGGGATGAGTATGCATCAGAACCATAAAACTTTTAGTGCAATGACCAGTGCATTTCCAACCCATAAGATGCATCATGTCTAGTCACACAAGTCCCGATCATAGGGCCAAACTGTTATGACACGTTCCATTCCATGCCATACAATTTAGTCCCATAACCAGACCACACTCACACTTAATATAATCACCAGTTTTAATCATTCAAACAGTTTTATCCCCTAGAGGACAACCGTTTGCATCCTTCTGGGATTCCGCATCCAACCCTGGCATCGCGGAAACCTCCGAGCCATGTGAAATGCACATATCATCTATGCATTCATGCATATATCTCCATGAGATCCATTGAATGCCTTAATGACCATATTTTCAATGCCAAATAGTACCAACTCAATTTCATAGACAATTTATGCACCATGCCATATGCACTCACATGTACATGATTCATTTTCCATTTTGATATTCAAAAAGATCTCGTTTTCCCTAGGGACCAGTGTTTGCATCCCTCCGAGCTTTCGCATCCAATCCTGGCATCGCGAGGAACCTCCAGCACACACCTTTGAGCATCCGACACACACCTCCGGGCATCTCGCATCTCACCTGGCATCACGAGGAATCATCGGGGCTCGCCATGAAAATGGTTACCCCTGCCTTTCGGAATTATGTACTGACATACCACCAAGCATCCCCTGGAATTACGTATCGTGGCATCTCGACACTCCTGGGGAAAAACCTCTGGGCATGTATTCATAATACAACCAGGCATCCAAAGGGCATCGACTCATTCAAACCTTTGGGCATCCCGACTCCCGGGGCATCGTTGACCCGAGGGTCCAACGGCAACAATTAGCATCTTAATTTCCAAAAACACTTTTCAATGCAATGACAAGATGTATCTTGAGTCTCATCACATCTCAATATTGCATGATATGCTGGATGCCAATATCATCATGCCACATAACCACTCAAGATGCATTTACCTTTGGGACAAATTGAGCAAATTCGGAACAAAACAGCTCAAACCTCACAATGCACAGTTTTTAGAAACAATTTCGGAATAACCCCTAAATGAACTCAGAAATTCTGAAATTTGGATATGTTATAAAAAAGACCTAAAGGAAAATGTTTCATGAAGAACACTAAGTCAGATTCATTGTATATCAAGAGCAGTAATCGCTATACTCTTTACTGACATTCTGTAATAGCTTTCAAATTTAACATTTACAAGGAAAATCATTTTACTGACCAAAACTTGTCCATTTATTCTCAAATTTTGATATGTTATTCCTAGGATGTGTCCTACAACTTTCATTAAGGGTTCGAAGTCCAATTCCAACTAGATAATTACAGAAAATTCACAGAATCGTCAAAAGTCATGCTGTTTTCTATGAAACGGTTCACTGTTTTCAATAGGTTCACTTCTACCTTCATATCTTTACATTCATGTGGCTATAGCTAGATGTTAAACTCAATCTAATGGATGTTATCTTTAAATAAAATGGTTCCTTTCCCTATTTTCATCATTATAAATCAAGGCGACACAAATAACAAGACTTTCTATCTATATTCCTCTAAAACAGAATCTTCATATACGGTTTTCTTCATTTCTAGCTCAGTCCAACCATTTGTTTCTCTACCAATCTCCTTTACAACACTTCAAGTCTCTTCCACAGCATCTAAGAACACTTTCAGCAAGTTTTTATTAACAGAGAAACCTTCCACAGCTCGGCTCAAAGCATATATTCATCCATAAGCTCACTCATCTCAACATACTGTTGGAGAAATCTTTCCAGAATATTTTGAAGCTAACAAAACATTTTTATCAGTCTAGTCTGAATATCTGCAGATCGTCTAGTTTAAAGTCTGAAGGCTTTCTGATTACCAGACTCAATATTCAAGACTCAAGATTCAAGACTCAAGACTCAAGACTCAAAGCTATTCTCATTGACAGTCTTTCTGATCCAGTAATGAAGGAAATCCAGAGCCGAAGTATATGGTTGAGGATTTAATCCTATCCTCTGGAGAAGATCTTTTTGGTTGGATAAAAGATAACGGATTCTTTTGTTCGTATCTAGATCAATTGAAGATCCGATGATTGACGAAGTATTCTTGGAATGTTCTATTCTTGGAAACCAAGATCCTGATTGTATGGGCGAACAGGATTGATGGGCTATCGTCAGGTTCCTTTAATAGCTCGAATGATCTTCTTGATTGATTCCGTCCAACGGGTAGATTGGAGGAATTCCTTTGGAAAGTGCCAACGGGTATGATGGCATAAAGGAGTATAAAAAGGAAGATGTTCTAGTTGTTTGAGTACGTGATCGATAGAGAAATTCCAGAGTTTGAAGCACCTTGATTATTAGTCGATACAGTTTGAGCGAAATTGTATACACAGAGAGTGTCTATACTTGGTGATACCTTGAGCAAGTGTGGTAGTTCATCTACACCTAGAAATCAAGGAAGATCAACACTGTAACATCTCTTTGTTCATAGTGGAATCCAGCCAAATTGGCTGTCAGTGCAGAAGAGTGGACGTAGGCTTAAATCAAGCCGAACCACTATAAACCGCGTGTTCAATTCTCTCTTTCCTTTGCTTAGTCTTACATTGATTATTACTTATCGCAAATCCTTCAACTGTCTAAGTATTGCGCAATTATCAAGAAATTATCAAGAAAAATCTTTCATATACCTATTCACCCCCTCTAGGTACTCGTACTAGCTATATCAATTAGTATCAGAGCCCGTGTTCTTACTTTATTTGAAGTGTTTTACTTCAGAGTAAAAGATCCATGGCTAGTATGCTAGCACCAGGGCTGGTGGAAGGGCAAAGCAATACCAGACCACCCTACTTTGATGGAAAGGATTACAACATCTGGAAGAACAAGATGAAAGCTTTCCTACGATCAAAGGATCCTCTGGAATGGGACGTTGTGGAAAGAGGAATCACCCCTACTGCTGCATCAGTCTCTGAAAGAGGGAAAGAAACTGTTGATGCCAGCGGAATGACTCAGGAAGAGATAAATAAGAGACAAGCACTCGATGCAAAAGCAATTTATTCTTTATATTGTGCCTTGTCTCCAACTGAATATAACAGAATATCTTCTTGTATTACAGCAAAAGAAGTATGGGATAGATTACATATCACCTATGAAGGAACAAATCGAGTGAAGGAGACCAGAATCAACATTCTCCTCGGTCAATATGAAGCCTTCAAAATGAAGCCAGGAGAATCTATAACTGACATGTTTAGTCATTTTACAGATATTGTCAATGGTCTTGAGAACCAAAGACAAAAAATTTCTGATCCCATGAAGGTGAACAAGCTACTGCGTGGACTCTCCAATGATTGGAATCATATAAAGACTTCAATAAGAGAGACGCAAATAATTATGCCTCTATCTGTCGACGAGCTAATTGGAACTCTTCGATCTTATGAAGTGGAATGAATAAATGAAGACGAAGATCCAAGAGGTAAGAAATCCATTGCATTAAAATCAAATGATGATTCTGATGATACGATTCGGGAGATGATATGGACGACGAGGAGCTTGCCCTTATGATAAGAAGATTCAGAAAACTGAATAGAAAAGGTAGAAGGTTCAACTCAAAGAAACAAAGTTTCCGAGACAGACAGACCAAGTTTGTTGATGATGAGGAACCAAACAAAGATGTAGTTTGCTTCGAATGTAAGAAAAAGGGACACATCAGACCCAACTGTCCTCTTCGAAGAAGAAAAGAGGAAAAGCTGAGAAGTTTCGAAAAGCTCTCAAAGCCGAAACACAGGTGATACGAGAATGTGAAGAAAGTGATAATGAATATGCCAACATATGTCGATGGCACATTCGGACTCGGACTCAGACTCGGATTCGGATCGGACTCAGATGTGAAATTGAGGTAAGTGATTTTAAAATTCCTGTCAAAGTCTCTAAATACATTGATGAACTATGTTTTAGTCTTAAGACTTCTCTAAAAAGGATTTCTGAACTTAAAAGGAAAACTCAGCTCTAAAACAAAAGGAAGCTATTTTAGAAGAAAGAGTTAAAAGTCTAGACCTAAATGTTTCTACTCTTAAAGAAAAAGAAGATAATCTTTTGAAAGAAAATGTTTTCTTAAAAACTGACTTATCAAATATTTCAAAGAAATTTTCGATAGGATCGAAAAAACTTGAAAAAGTTCTTTCGGTTCAAAGACCTTACTTCAATAAGTCTCGGTCTAGGCATGACAGCGAGAAACAATTCCTTTGATTGATTTTCCAAAAGTAAAAGAAAGAATTAAGAAAAGACCGTCGAGAGAGGCTTACAAAAATCATTTCAAGAAAGTTTTTGTAAAGTCTCGTAGGTCGAAATGCTCTAAGGTGTTCAAAGTGTAACAGTAAGGATCACTTTGAAAAAGAGTGTCCCATGGTTTGGAAGCCTGTTAAGAAAGTATAGCCTAATAATGTTTATCCTTCTAACACCAAAGGACCCAAGAAAATTTGGGTACCAAAGAAAGCTTGAGACTCTCTTTTAAATGTAGGTCTCCGTCAAGAAAAAGGTAAAGTGGTATCTTGACAGCGGATGTTCAAGACACATGACAGGAGACTCAAAGTGCTTTATAAAGCTTGTTCAAGTAAACGGTGGAAATGTTTCATTTGGAGGAAACGGCAAAGGAAGCATTGTGGGATTTGGAACTGTGAAAATTGGAAATCTCACAATAAGCAATGTTTCTCTAGTGGAAGGACTCAACTATAACCTCCTCAGCATTAGCCAATTGTGTGATAGTGGTTTCAAGATCTCCTTTCAGGAAGGAATATGTTCTGGAATCAGTAAAATCTCTACTTAGTCTTTCATGGGTCGAAGGCATGGAAATAACTACCTCTTAGACATGAAATTAAATGAATCACAATGCCTAATCTCAATTCAAGACGAAGCAAGCTTATGGCACAGAAAGCTTGGTCATGTCAACATGAAGCAATTAGCCAAAATCTCATCAAAGCAGCTTATTCGAGGTCTACCAAAATTACCATATCAAAAGACCGATCCATGCACACCATGTATTCTGGGAAAGCAGGTAAGAAATTCATTTAAGCCAATAAATCATGTCTCTACTAATCATGTACCACAGTTGCTGCATATGGATCTCTTCGGACCAACCAGAACCCAGAGTATTGGATGTAAGAAATATTGCCTAGTAATTGTGGATGATTACTCCCACTTTACTTGGGTATATTTCCTTGCAAGTAAGTCAGAAACCTTTTCGTATTTTGAAAAATTTGCTAAAAAGGTTCAAAATGAAAAAGGATGTGTTATCTCAAGTATAAGAACAGATCATGGAGGTGAATTTGAAAATCAAGATTTCACAAAATTGTGTGATGAATCTGGATTTAAGCATGTGTTCTCCTCTCCATACACTCCTCAGCAAAATGGAGTTGTGGAAAGGAAGAATAGATCTCTTCAAGAAATGGCTAGAACTCTTTTAATTGAAAGTAAAATTTCTTCACGATTTTGGGCTAAAACTGTTTCAACAGCATGCTATATCATCAATAGAGTCTTCCTAAGACCTATTCTTGAGAAAACCCCTTATGAATTATTCAAAGGTAAGAAGCCCATTGTTTCATACTTTCATGTGTTCGGTTGCAAATGCTTTATATTGAAAAATGCAAAAGATCGAATTGGTAAGTTTGAAGAAAGATCGATGAAGGCATCTTCCTTGGATATTCTACATCAAGCAAAGCCTACGAGTCTACAACAAGAAGAGCCGATCGGTGGAGGAGTCAATGAAGGTCAAATTTCAAGACTCTACGTAAGATGAATCCATCGAGACTCGGTATGAAGAGTCGAATCTGCTCCGACTTTCCAAAGCGACAACTCAAGAAATGTCTCGGACTGAAGACCAGCATCAAGATGTTCATAAAGATTCAAATAAAGAAGGAGATCATCATCCAGACAAATCAACCAGTAACTGGAAGCATAAGTCCAGTCATCCCAAAGATCTCATAATCGGCGAAATTAATGAAGGAATTCGAACCGGATCCAAAAGACATGAAGAGTCTAGTGCTGTGGCTCTCATTTTTGAAATTGAACCAAAAAACATAGAAGAAGCTTTATCTGATGAAAGCTGGATCGAAGCTATGCAAGAGGAGCTCAGACAGTTCAACATTAATGATGTCTGGGAATTGACATCTAAACCAAAAGGTAAAACTATTATTGGAGCCAAATGGGTGTTCAGGAACAAGATGAATGAAAAAGGAAAAGTCGTACGAAATAAAGCAAGACTCGTGGCCAAAGGATACACGCAAGAAGAAGGAATAGACTATGATGAGACTTACGCTCCTGTAGCAAGGTTAGAAGCTATTCGTCTATTACTTGCGTTTGCTTGTTACAAAAATTTCAGGTTATTCCAAATGGACGTCAAAAGTGCTTTCCTAAATGGATTTATCCAAGAGGAAGTTTATGTAGAACAACCACCTGGGTTTGAAGACCCAAAGAAGCCAGACTCAGTTTTCAGACTGAAAAATGCCTTGTATGGTTTAAAGCAAGCACCTCGAGCTTGGTACGACAGACTAAGTAAGTTCTTATTACAGAATGGTTTTGTCAAAGGTAAAGTAGACACTACTCTATTTATCAAAAAGGAAAACAAAAGCTTTTTACTTGTTCAAATATATGTGGATGACATTATTTTTGGATCCTCTAATGAAAGTCTATGCAAGAAATTTTCTAAGTCTATGCAGGATGAGTTTGAGATGAGTATGATGGGAGAATTAACATTCTTTCTTGGTCTTCAAGTAAAGCAATTGAAGGAAGGAACTTTCATTTACCAAGAAAAATATGCTAATGATCTTGTCAAAAGGTTTGGATTGGAAAATTGCAAGAAGACGATATACCAATGTCAAGTTCTTTGAAGATAGACAAGGATGAAGAAGGGAAGAAAGTTGATCAAAAGCTGTACGGGAGCATCATCGGTTCACTTCTTTATCTAACCGCTTCTAGACGACATTTTGTTGAGTGTGTGCATCGTGCTAGGTTTCAATCGATCCTAGAGAATCCCATCTCAGTGCTGCAAAACGTATCATTAAATACGTTGCTTCATCTTTAAGCATCGGTCTTTGGTATCCTAAGAAGGGAGACTTTAACCTTCTGGGATATTCAGACGCAGATCTGGCCGGCTGCAGAGTCGATAGAAAGAGTACCTCAGGAACTTGCCAGTTGCTTGGAAGGGGACGGTGTCTTGGTTTTCAAGGAAACAAAGCACCGTAGCTCTCTCAACAACGAAGCGAGTATGTAGCCCTTGGAAGCTGCTGTTCGCAAATTCTATGGATAAAACAACAGCTACAAGACTTTGGGATTGAAGACTCATGCACGAAATCAAATGTGACAACACCAGCGCAATCAATCTCACCAAAAATCCAATTCTTCATTCAAGAGCAAAGCATATAGAGATTCGACATCACTTCATTAGAGATCATATTCAAAATGGAGAAATCTCGATTCAATTTGTTGATTCAAAAAGTCAACTAGCGGATATATTCACAAAGCCTTTGGAGAAAAATCAATTTGACTTTATCCGTTCCAGACTCAACATTTTGAAGCTTGAAGAAGTTAAAGTCTAGAGACTCACCAACCTTCAGACTCAGAAAGTTGATGACCGTCGGACTCAAATCTCTCAGACTCAAATCTCTCAGACTCAGACTTTGATGACTATAGACTGTAAGTTGTTATTTTATCTAAACTCGAAAAGGTATGATCTTTCGTTCAGTTATTTTGTAGTCTCCATGAAAATCGAAAAACTTGTCTTTTCAAAAGGATTAATTTTGGCAGTTATTGATTTCGAAAAGAGGTATTCGTACATTTTCCTTGTACCGATTGAACTTCCCTTTTCAAAACTGAGTTATATATACACAGTTTTCATTTTCAATCTTCAAAACCCTAAAAAGCATTCTCCTCTCAATCCGATTTCTACTTCGTGTTCATCTTCGAGAAAGTTGTCATCTTTTCTTGGGAAAGCAAGCAAAGGAATCTTTCAGCGACAAGAAGGATGTCTTCTTCGAGGAAGTCTTCAAGAATCGCGAACAGGGGACCACAGAGGATGAAGGAGGGACCTACCCACTTCGATCTCACAGAAGAGGAAGAATTATCGAGTCAGCAACAGAACCCGACTCATTCTCCACCACGTCACTCAACGCCATCTACCCCACTTGATGCGGGTCAACATCCAGAGGAAGAGATAATCGAGGACGCAGACCCAGTAAGAGTCCAAAAACCCTCGTTTATTTACAAACTTTACTGTGCGTTGAAAAGTACTGGGACTCCGTTGAAGTACGTGGATGATTTTCTTAAAGATAAGAATTTTGGGAATGAGTATATCTTTCTGAAGAAAATGGAGGATTTGGGAATTGCTCCCAAGGGTAAAGCAGAGGAAGCGCTTGCGAATATTCCTAGTGACCCTCGTATGTCGGGACCAAATTTGACTGATGGGAACGACGATGACAAAATGTTCAGTGATTTTCAACCGAGAATGGGTGTTGCTGCGAAGGTGAAGGGAAAGAGGATGGAGTTATTTAAATCGAAGGAACAGGAAAATTTGTTCTTTAAACTGCTGAAACGAGGGGTGATAAACCCTAGGAGTGTCGATTTTGATTTCTTGGATCTTTGTGAATGTGAACTTAAGGGAGAAGTTCGATGCAGCTTCAACCGGAATGTTTTTGCACCGATACCACGGACGGTTATGCACAATCGACGCATATTTTTATTCGAATATCGCTTTATAGATGCGAATAGAATATCATTCGGTGTTCGAGATCGAGGATTATGTGGTAGACGTGGACATGTTGGCGGACATAATTGGAGTTGAATGAGGACGTTATCAACCAGTCAAAGTCTCAGTTGCTCGTGCCACAATGGACCTTGTCGAAGATAGAGATATTGAGGGAAAAATCATCTATTCAAGGATGCGTGCCATCAATATAGTGTTGCACAAAATTGTCATCAATTGTATTAGGCCGAAGTCTACATTAAAGACTGATGTGTCTAATTCCGAAGCAAAATTGATGTACGCAATCAACTCAGGGAAGAAGTTCTCTCTCCCTCACACTATTCTCTTTCACATGTACAGAGCAATGTCGAAAGACAAGGGACAATTGCCTTATCCAGGTCTGGTGACCAAGATCTTCAGACACATGAATATTGAACCTCCACACACACTTTGTGTTCGACCATGCGATAAGATGGTGGTAGGTTTGAAGATGTTAACAAAGATGCGTCTGAAAGAACTTTCCAAGATAATGGAGAAATTCAGAGTGAAGACTACACTTCCGTCTGCTTCAAAGAGAAAAGGAAAGGAGGCCATTGGTGCCCCATCCAAAAAGAAGAGAACTCTCATCTTGGAGGATGAAGATGAGGAGGAAGATCTCACAATCACTGCCTTGATAAGGACCAGACGTTCTGTTCCCCAATCAACAGAACATCAGAAGAAACAGAGAGAAGAAGAGGAGAAAGACGAGAACAGAGAAGAAGAAGAGCAGCGAGAGAAGGAGAAAGAGGCTAAAGAAGAAGGAGAAGAAGAGCAAGAAAAGTCTGCAGCTGAATCTGGAGAGAGGGGGAATCAAGATACAGAAGAGCATGATCATCACTCTTCCCCTCTTGATGTCCTAGAGACAGGGGGAGTTGGCAAGCAAGAAAGGTCCACACCTCATACTGCCAATAGTGAAGGTCTAAGACAATCTCCAGCAGACCCAGAAGAATTTCAGGCTTCTCAAATGCCTGAAGAAGGACATGATACGACAACACCAAGTCTGCAAGACTATACAGAAGCGCCATTGTCTGCATTCACTCCATCTGAGAAAGCAAATGCAAGTACACAGACGGACAATTTTGCAGATTTTCGTCGTATTATGGATATTCTTCTGGAAATGCGTGGCCAAATCTACGCTCTGGACTGTGAAGTTCAAGCCATGAAGAACGCTGGACAAGCATCTTCAGTTACCCTGGAGGATAAAATGAAAGACCTCGCTCTACAACTTCAAGCCAATGCCAAAGGAGAGGAGGTAGCTCAACTAAGGGAGGACTTGAAGAGGCTAGAAGGCGTAGTCCGTCCATGGGAGATTTCCGGATCGTGCGCATTCCCAAGCGGATTCGACTCCTTTCTCACCTTTTTTAATGATGACAAAAAGGGGAGAAGCAATTTGAACCAACCAACCAACTTTCTTTTGACTTTAAATTTATTTTTGTGGTTGAATGTGTTTGTTTTTGAGTATGACTTGAGTGAACTTGGGTGTGAACTTGAATTTGACTTTGAATTGGCTATGGATTTAGATGCTTGACTGTTTGCATTTATATCAAGTGTTGCTATATGGTATTACTCATGAAAGACTAACCAATTTTCTGTGGATGCAGAGTCTGGTTGTTTTGTTAAATCTTTATGAGATAGCCATATTGCTTGAGAAATGTTTTTGCAGGTCAAAGTGGTTCAAATCTACAAGAAAGTTTTGTCACCATCAAAAAGGGGGAGATTGTTGGACAAATCTTTCCAGAATATTTTGAAGCTGACAAAACATTTATATTCAGTCTAGTCTGAATATCTGCAGATCGTCTAGTTTAAAGTCTGAAGACTTTCTGATTACCAGACTCAATATTCAAGACTCAAGATTCAAGACTCAAGACTCAAGACTCAAAGCTATTCTCATTGACAGTCTTTCTGATCTAGTAATGAAGGAAATCCAGAGCCGAAGTATATGGTTGAGGATTTAATCCTATCCTTTGGAGAAGATCTTTTTGGTTGGATAAAAGATAACGGATTCTTTTGTTCGTATCTAGATCAATTGAAGATCCGATGATCGACGGAGTATTCTTGGAATGTTCTATTCTTGGAAACCAAGATCCTGATTGTATGGGCAAACGGGATTGATGGGCTATCGGCAGGTTCCTTTAATAGCTCGAATGATCTTCTTGATTGATTCCGTCCAACGGGTAGATTGGAGGAATTCCTTTGGAAAGTGCCAATAGGTATGATGGCATAAAGGAGTATAAAAAGGAAGATGTTCTAGTTGTTTGAGTACGTGATCAATAGAGAAATTCCAGAGTCTGAAGCACCTTGATTATTAGTCGATACAGTCTGAGCGAAATTGTATACACAGAGAGTGTCTATACTTGGTGATACCTTGAGCAAGTGTGGTAGTTCATCTACACCTAGAAATCAAGGAAGATCAACACTGTAACATCTCTTTGTTCATAGTGGAATCCAGCCAAATTGGCTGTCAATGCAGAAGAGTGGACGTAGGCTTAAATCAAGCCGAACCACTATAAACCGCGTGTTCAATTCTCTCTTTCCTTTGCTTAGTCTTACATTGATTATTACTTATCGCAAATCCTTCAACTGTCTAAGTATTGCGCAATTATCAAGAAATTATCAAGAAAAATCTTTCATATACCTATTCACCCCCCTCAAGGTACTCGTACTAGCTATATCACATACACCTCATTTCTTCACTTGGCAAGCATCACTTCACTTTGCTCAATCAAAACAGCCAACTTTCACTAAATTTTCGAGACATGCAAGCCTCAAATGTAACATGCAATATCAAATTTGGACCTTTCTCCAGTCTACTTGTACTTCACCAGATAATCACAACATGCATAACATAGATTAATGAACTTCTACTTGCCTCACTCCTAAGCTCAATCAGCAAGCAAAACAGAGGGCTCGTGGGTCTCGGGCACGGCTCAACGGCGGTGAAGATGAGTGGCGTCGACGGCGGCAGTGCACTCGTACAGACAGAGGGCGGTCTCCTTCTTCCCCTCTCACTCTTGCTCGCTGCATGCTTGCGAAATCTCTTGCTCACTCACTGCACTCACCCGTTCGTTGATCTCTCTCTCTCCCTCTCACTGGTTTCGTACGAAGCTCCCCTCACTCTCTCGACTAATCCACCCTTTTGATCCTCACTTTGTTGACAATTTAGTCAACTGCATGCATGGAGGATAGGTGGGTGGGAACGTGGCAATTTTCTTTGGCCACTTGTAGACACGAACGAAGTAGCTATTCCGAGCTCCTCCTTTGCTAGCCATCGAAATGGAGAGCAACATGGCTGTTGCTGGGTGCCCCTCGGTCAACCACCCACCTTGGTTGACTCCTCAACGTTTGTATGGGCTGCATGGGCGTGGGCTGTGGGCTCTTCATTCCAATGTGATTATGGGCTGTCCTCTGGTGGTTATAATTCCTCACGTCCACCCGCATGCTTTTGGATGCTCTCATAAGTTAATTGACTTCTTTAGTCAATAAATACAAATTCGCAGGGTAGCTTGGACGAAAAAACAGTCCCTATGCATCATCAAATCTTCCTTTTATTAGCTGCCTATAGAAATAAACGTGCATGAAGTTTTTAAGGTTTCCTATTTTGCATGCATACAAGTAAATGGGCAGCTCCCAATGGCCAATCCTCGGATGTTTCTTCATTGGCGTACCCGAGTTGGCAGGGTCGAGAATCATTTGGAATGAGTCTTGGTCTCGTATGAAAGATTTCCGACAAGACTATAGCTTATATGACAATCGGATCATTACTAAATGAAATGCATTGGTCCAACAACGATACGAACTAATGTTCGTATATAACGCCAATGTCATAATTTGACGATACTCTCGTCACTTAATCTCGGACTGCCGCGCATCCAAAGGTTGTCGAAATTTCCGGATGCCACATGCGAATATTCCGAGTGAGCCATTCTATGGCACTGCAAATCAACCACAAGTTCTGGATGACGATGAATGGATATTTACTCATTTTCAGCCTAGATCGGGAGTGGCTACAAACATTATTGATGGCTCCAATCTGTTTAGATCGAAGGGTCATAAGAAGGTTTATTCGAATCTTTTGAAGAGAGGGGTGATAAACTCTAGAACTGTTGACTTTGATTTCCTTGATTCGATAAAGGTTAATCTGCATGAGAAATTTGCTTTACTGCAACTGGAACATTTCTGTTTTGAATCCACTACTGCTTTTCTTCAACTCACCGTGTACTTTTACTCGAACTTATCCTTCTTGGATGCAAACAATTTTTCTTTCACTGTGAAGGATAAGGAATTTGTGGTGAATACAAACACATTAGCTGACATAATTGGGGTGGAAAGAACGAGTTTCCAACCAATTAGTGTGTCTATTGCTCATGCTATTCTGTCATTGGTGAGAGATAGGGATGTTGAAGGGAAAATTTCTTACTCAAGGATGAGTGCCACTAACATTTTGGTGCACAAGATTGTGATAAACTGCATTCATCCCAAATCGACATCCAAGACTGATGTCTCTTGATCTGAAGCTAAATTGATGTATGCCATCAATACTGGATTTAAATTCTCTTTGCCTCACACCATATTGTTTCATATGTAACGCACTATGGTGAAAGATAAGGGACAGCTCCCTTACTTTGCTCTTATCTCACGTCTCTTTAGACACTTTAAAATTCACATCTCTGCACCATTATGCTTGTCAACTATCTCTCCAATGGTGATTGGTTTCAAAATGGTCACAAAGATGAGATTGAAGGAGTTGAACAAAGTGCTGGAGCATATGAAGGAGAAGTCTCCCTCCAAAGCAAAACAAGACTCTGCTGCTGCGAAGAGAAAAGGCAAGGAGCCTATGGTTGCTCCAATGAAGAAGAAAATAACTTTCATCCTGCAAGATGAAGAAGATGAGGATGAACTGACTCTATCAGCCTTGAGAAACTTAAAGAGTTTTGTTAGCCTTCGTGAGACTAGAGAAGAGCCAGAAGAAGAGGAAAGAGGGAGAGAAGACACAGAGAAGGAAGAAGAACAGAGGAGGACAGAGGAAAGAAGAGAAGAAGAGGAAGAAGAAGATGAAAGAAGAGAAGAAGAGGAAGAAGAAGAGGATGGAAGAAGAGGAGAAGAAGGAGAAGAAGAAGAAGAGGAAGAAGAAGAGAGAGAAGGAGAACAAGATCAGGGTCAAGACGATTCTTTCGAGCCAACCTTGGCTATCTCTTTGTCTAGTGCATCTAATATAAGAGGAACTGGATTTGTTGATGCTCATCACTCTGAAGATGAGGAAACCTTACCTACTCCACCTGAGGGCACCAAAACAGGGGGAGCCGATGGACCAAAAGGTATTTCCTCACCTTTATTTGCTTGTGATGTAAGCCGTTTTGCTACAGACCCAGATGATGTGTATGCTTCGCACTATCCAGAAGAAAGTCATGGTGGACAATCCCATCGTCTCTTAAAATCCCTGAATTTGGCTCGGCTGGTCCTAGTGATGCAATAGCTCAAACAACAGACTTTTCAAGACTACTGGAAATTCTTTTGGAAGTTAGGAAACAACAATATGCTATGGGATTTGAGATGTGGGATTTCAAGAATGCTTTTAAGGCCACTTTAGTGTCTTTGCACGAACAGTTGAACGCCCAGAAGATTCAAGTACAGTCTAATGTGCTGGGTGAAGATTTTCAATCACTGAAGTAGAGTTTCGAAAGGCTTGAGAAGACAGTGCATTCTATGGGAGAATTCAAGCTTGTTTGCCTTCCCAAATTTTTTTGATTTTGACTCAATTTTCAATCCATCTCTTTTTAATCTTTTCGCCACTTTTTGCTGTTGACAAAAAGGGGGAGAGATTTTATGCAGATTTGATGACTTAACTTTTTGTTTTGGACTTTACTTTATCTTCTGTTTGGTGTGGTTTTGATATTCAGACTGATTATCTTCTGTTTGGTGTGGTTTTGATATTCTCACTGATTTGGATTGATGATGCTTGCAAGTGACTTAAGCTATTATTGATTATGCTAAAGATAGTTGTGTTTACATGACTAACCCGTTTTTCTGTGGTTGCAGAATTGTCACTATCCTTATCATAATCTCTAATTTTCATTATAAGAAATATTGGTTTACTTAAGTGTTGTCTTGCAGGTCTAAGTGTCCAAATCTGCAGAAAAGCTTTGTCACCATCAAAAATGGGGAGACTGTTGGAGAAAACTTTTTTTTATTTATTTTGAAGTTGATAAAACGTTTCCTTCTATCAAAGTCTAAAGACTGCCAGATTCAAGATTTAAAGTCTGCCCTCATTGACAGTTTCTAGACCGACGAAGAAGTCTTATCTAGATGCAAGTATATCTTTAAGGACTTAATTTGGTTGGTTGAAGATTATCTCACGGTGGGAGATAGCAACTTGAGATCTATTATTCGTATCGCAATTAATTCGAGTAATTTAGATCCGTTGATTGGCAAAGTATTCTTGGAAGGTTCTACTTATGGAAACCTAGATCCTGATTGTATGGGCGAGCATGATTGGTGGACTATCTTCATATTTCTTAAGTAGCTAAAGATCACCTTAATTGATTCTATCCAACGGGTAGATTGGAAGAACTTCTTTAGAAGGTGCCAATGGTTATGAAGGCATGGAGGAGTATATAAGGAAGACGCCCTAGTTATTCGAGTGTGTACGAAATAGAGAAATTCCAAATTCTGAAACTCCTTATTCTTTGCTAGTTCATTTGTTGAGCGAAAATTTGTACTCAAAAGAGAGACTAGATACTTGTGAGACCTTAAGAAAGTGTAGCAGAGTCTTTACACTGTGGAATCAAGAATGTTGACCGTAATATCTCTTTTGATTTATAGTGAAATCCAACTGGTGGACTGTCAGTGCGGGAGAAGGGACGTAGGCTTGGTATAAGCCGAACCACTATAAAAGCTTGTGTTTCAATTCTCTTTCCCTTATCTCTTAACTTAATTCATAGTCTTATATCTTAGCTTACTATCTTCTGCATCTTCTATCTATCGTTTTCGTATAAGTTGAATTAAGCTGTTGAGTTTAGAAAAATTTACTTTTACACCTATTCACCCCCCCTTTAGGTGTTTGTACTAGCACTGTCAACCTTATCTCTACCTCATCTCTTAGTCCCCTCTCTTGGCCCACCAAGCCTAGCTATCTTCCTCAGCTGAATTTCCAGACCAAATGCTTTTTCTAGAAGCCTTGAGTTGGTCCACAAGTCATGGCAATGGGGGCATACGAATTTTGGGTGGCATTTCCCCAAAATTAGACTTCAATCCTCTTTGAGTTCACTCAATTCAGCTTCCAAAAATTCAATTGTCAAGCCCACAATCAAATTGGTATTTTTCCTCACCCCTAGAACCCATTTGCATTCCAATTTCATGATAAAAAACGGTCCTCTGATTTTTCCAGTCGAAAACGGCCCTATGATGACTTTTTCTGCCAAAAACTCGGTTTACAGAAAAATCTTCGGAGACTGAGTCGATGTTCCTAAAATGACTTGTGACATGAGAGAACTTTCAATTTCTGAAATCGGGTTCAAATTTGCAGTTAATTTCACTCTGACGCGATTTTAGCGTGACCTAGGCTATTGGATAGCTTTTAGAAATTTTTAGTGCAAATGACCCGTGGTCGATTTTCTTCAAGCCATTATGAACCCACTCGACACATTAGTGACTCGACGGTCGTGAAAATCGCGAGGTTTCAAATATGGACACAGGGTACCAAAAAGACTAAAAAATTAGTCTAGTGCCAGTTGACGAGAATTTTGCAATTTAGTGAAATCACCCACGTTTAGCCACACATCTTAGTCGAACTGACCTATCTTTGATCCTTGATCGATTTTTAACTGTGCCATAATGACCTTTAAAGATGAGCATGGTTGAGTAGTTGAGTCCTGGTCAAATTCTCAAGTCTAATGCGTTAAAATCCCTTAATGGCTTTCCCAGATAGTCTAGTTATCTCACGAGTGATCAGCTCTGAGAATAACACTATAGGTGCGTCGATGAAAAGCCCAATTAATTTGATTGAAAGTAGAAGTGAAAAATCTAGCATGTTACAACTCTTCCCCTCTTATAAAAATTTCGTCCCCGAAATTTAAACCATTACAATCCTTTAAACAAAAAGGTGGGGGTACAAACGTCTCATCGACTCTTCAATCTCCCAGGTTGCTCCTTCGGTGCCGTGGTGTTGCTAGACCATTTGACCAATGGGATGGTCTTTGTATGCATAACTTGTTCTTTTTGATCCACAATTTGAACCAGGCTTTCAACGTTCAACACTTGGTCATCCACGTCTAATTCATCGAAATTAAGCACGTGGGTCGGGTTGAGCTCATACTTCCTCAACATCGACACGTGACATACGTCGTGCACTTGCACCAGTCTCGGCGGCAATGCAAGATGATACACTAGGGTCCCAATTCTCTTTAGAATTTCAAATGGACCTACGTACCTTGGACTCAATTTTCCGTTATTACCAAAGCGCGAAGTTCTTCTCATTGGTGACACCTTCAGAAAAATGTGATCATCGACTTGGAATTCCAAAAGCCTTCGATGCTTATTTGCGTAACTTTTCTGGCGACTCTGAGCGATTTTTAATTTGATCCTGATCACTGTGATTGCATCCACTGAATGTTGAACCAACTCTGGGCCTGTGATCTTTCTCTCCCCAACTTCATCCCAACACACAGGTGTTCTGCACGTTTTGCCATACAATGCTTCGAAATGGGTTTTCTAAATACTTTGCTGATAGATATTGTTGTAGGCAAATTCCACCAGATGAAGCTATTCTTCCTAACTTCCTTGGAAGTCTAGCATGTAAGCTCGCAGCATGTCTTCAAGGGTTTGAATTGTACTCTCAGATTGACCATCTATCTGAGGATGATATGCCGTACTATATTATAGCTTCGTACCTAAAGCACCTTGCAAACTTTTCCAAAATGCAGCTGTAAATCTTGTGTCTCAGCCAGAGGTAATCGTAATGGACACTCCATGCAGACAAACGATTTGGCACATGTACAACTTAGCATGCCTATCCAAATTGAGGTCATTTCTCACTGCAATGAAGTGAGCCAACTTTGTCAGTTTGTCGACGACCACCTAAATCGGATAATTTCCTCTCTGACTCCTTGGTAATTCAGTCACGAAATCCATTGTAATGTGCTCTCATTTCCATCCTAGGATCTCGAGAGGTTGTAGAAGTCCTCTCAACTTACAATGCTGAGCTTTGACCTGTTGACACGTCAAACACTTGGCAACATGCTTGGCAATGTCCGCCTTCATACCCGACCATCAATAGTGTTGACGTAGATTCTGATACATCTTGGTACTGCCAGGATGAATGCTGTAATTGCTACGATGTACTTCTAACAATATATCCTCTCTAAGCTCTACATTGTTAGGTACAACCAAACGTCCTTAGAACCTCAGTGTTTTGTCCTCAGAAATCTGAAAGTCAGTCTTTCTCATCTTGGCGTCTTCTTGTAGAAATTTTTGGACATCTGGGTCTGCCGGCTGAAGTAACTTGATTCCGATCTGGACATCCGGTTCAAGTTTGAGGGTGACCATAAGATTCAAAAGGTGGCCTACCTCAAACTTGAACACCAAATCTCGCTCTCTTGATTAAATCCCGCTCCTTAACTAACATATGAGCGACTGAAGATTTCTGACTCAAAGCGTTGGCGACCCTATTCGCCTTTCCTGGGTGATATAAGATATCACAATCATAGTCCTTCAGCAGCTTCATCCAACGGCGCTGTCTCATATTCAACTCATTCAAAGAGAATAGGTACTTGAGATTTTGATGGTCCATGAAGATCTGGAATCTTTCTCCACACAAATAATATCTCCAAATCTTCAGAGCGAATATGATGGCCACGAGTTCTAAGTCATGCATTGGGTAATTCTGTTCATGAGGTGTTAACTGACGGGAGGCGTATGTAACAACCCTATCATGTTGCATTAACATGCAACCCAACCCTTTAAATGACGCATCACTATAGATCTCGTATTCTCCAAGACTAGATGGAATGGTCAACATAGGTGTAGCAATTAGCTTCTGCTTCAACTCTTGGAAATTATGCTTGCACTTGTCTGTCGATACGAATTTTTCTTCTTTCTTCAGGAGTCTCGTCAATGGCAATGCTAAAGCTGAAAACCCTTCCATAAATTGTCTGTAATAACCTGCCAAACCTAGAAAACTTCTGATCTCGGTCACTGTGGTCGATCTTGGCCAGTTGCTCACAGCTTCAATCTTGCTCGGGTCCACAAAGATTCCTTCACCTGAAATCACGTGACCTAAGAAAGCAACACGAGTCAACCAAAACTCGCACTTACTGAACTTGGCGTACAACTAATGAACTCTAAGAGTCTGCAATACTAATCTTAGATGACTTTCATGCTCTTCATCACTTCTTGAATACACCAGAATATCATTGATGAAATGATCACAAACTGATCCAGGTATTCCTTAAATACTCGGTTCATCAGATCCATAAACGCAGCTGGCACATTGGTCAACCCGAATGGCATTACAATGAACTCATAATGATCATATCGAGTACGAAATGCTGACTTGGGAACGTCTTCCTTCTTGATTCTCAGCTGATGATATCCTGTCCTCAAGTCGATTTTACAAAATATTGACGCCCCTTGTAACTGATCAAACAAGTCATCGATTCTTGGGAGTGGATACTTGTTCTTGACCATTACCTGATTGAGTTGACGATAGTTGATGCACAAACGCAACGAACCATCTTTCTTCTTTACAAATAGAATTGGTGCTCCCCAAGGTGATGTACTAGGACGTATGAATCCCTTATCCAATAATTCCTGCATCTGCACCTTCAGTTCTTTCAACTTTGATAACGCCATTCGATAAGAAGCCTTAGAGATTGGCTTTGTCCTAGGTGCTAGCTCGATCATGAACTCAATCTCCCTCTCTAGCGGTAACCCTGGCAATTCCTTTAGGAAAACATCTGGAAATTCTTGTACCACGGCGATGTCTTCCATCTTCAGCTCCTCAACTGTCATATCCATGACAGTTGCCAGGTAATCTTGACAACCCTCGTCTAACAAATGGATTGCCTCTGGTGACGAGATCAAAGTAATCGATGGTCCTCATTGATTCCCGACAAACTCGAAGCTCTCACCCTCTAATGGGTCAAACTGAATCGCTTTGTGATAGCAGTCCATCTTAGCTCATTGCTTGGTGAGCCAGTCCATGCCAATTATTAAATCAAAGTCATACATGGCTAGGACTAACAAGTCTATTTTCCCCTCTCGTTCGCCAATCGCTAACTTGCAACTAGAACAACCCAAAGCAGCTAACACCTTATCCTTCAACGGTGTAAATATGCTAACCACTAACTCCAGTAATACAGGACTTAATCCTATTAGCTTAACATACTGCTCGGCAATAAAAGAATGAGTTGCTCTTGGGTCGAATAAAGCATAAGCAGGATGGTCATTCAATGAAACCATACCTGTAATCACATTAAGTGCATTTTCTACCTGACCTTGAGTGATGGCATACACCGTTCCCTAAGTTGGGGGTCTAAGCTGTCCTCCTTACGGTGCATTCTGAGGTGCGTACCCTCTGATCTATCCCATATGTGGTGGCGGTGGTAACTGCGGTTGTCCTCTCGGTCATTTAGGATAATCTCTGGCTAAGTGACCCTATTGGCCACACTCATAACAAGCGCTCGTCCTTCGAGAGCACGAGGTTGTACCATGTCACCTTCCACAGAAACGACACGTCCCACCCTAACTCGATCCAGACTTACCAACTCCACCCTTCCTGTTGGGCAAAACTTGAAATCTTCCTCCAATCATGGGCCTCTTCCCATGTCGGATCCCTTCCCTACTCGATCCAAACAGCGATCCAGATGCGGCGGCTCTTTCATTTTGATCTCTTTCGATCATCTGGACCCGCTCGTACATGTCATTGTAATTTCTCAGATTGAGCAATATCAGCGGACTCCTCAACTCTGGCCTGAGTCCGTCTCTGAATCTTCTCACTCGGTTTGCTGGATTCTCCACCAGTTCAGGAGCGTATTCTGATAGTTTAGTGAACTTCGCCTCATATTGATCTACAGTCCCCGAGCCTTGGCGAAGGCGCTGAAATTCTGCCATCTTCAATTCTTTGGCAGTCTTTGAAAAGTATTTATTGTTGAAGGCTTTAACAAAGGCATTCCACTCCGGGGCTACACCTTATGGGAAAATTGTTCATTGGGTGCTCCTCCACCACGTACTTGCAATGCCCTACAGCTGGTAGGTGGCAAGGAATATCTTCTCAGTCTCATTGCATCAATAGTGCAAAGGTCTTCTCCAATCCTTGAATCCATAAATCTATGGCCTCGAGGTCTCTTGCCCTAAAAAACATCAGTGGATTCAATTTCAAAAACTGTTCCACCAGTTTATGAATCGGTCTCCCAGTGACCACAATCCCCGACGGAACCTCAGTGGGTGCGACGGCAAGTGTGGTAGCAGCAACAGCATTGACAGTGGCAATAACGGCGGCTGCAATGGCGACGGTAAAGGCGGCAGCTTGGTTCTGAGCCTGTTGCCCTGTCATCTCTCTTATCGCATCCAACGCTTGTGTGATCCCAATTATTCCTTGATCACCTCGGGCTGCGACCCCAGCACCAACGGAAGGTGGTGCTACTCCACTGGCACTAGCCTATGTTGGCGCCTTACCTCGGCCTCCTTGGGTACAGACCCTCGTCGGCGTTCTACCCCAAGTCATAGGCCTGATAGTTCTCTTACTAGAAGTCCTCTACTCTTGATAACTCATAATGTAGTTTGCCTACAAAACCTGTTCCCAATTCTAAACAGAATTAGAAACTGAGTGATCCATACAACAAACAATTCTACAAATCAGTTATCATAGACATGCACCAGCATGGATTAAGGGCCATTCCTACTACTATCCCATAAACCATCGCACCTTATCACTCCAATCTCTAAACTTCGCTCTGATACCATTATATGGGGATGTTATGCCTTGATCCTCTGACTGTGTGCCCATCCCTCTACAGTCGACTAAATAGTGACGTCCTGGGAGGCATCACCGACCCATTCATTTTAATGCACATGCAGAAGTAGATAAATCATCCCCAGACAACAATATAATGTGATAGAAAAGTAGGGCCATAAATTTTCGAACCTGAAAACACAACCACTTATATATATATACACACACACATAGCGAACTGTGTCATATATAATACAAGCTGGTATATTTATAATGTTTACAAAACAGGGGGGGTTTCAGTAATTAAGGGTCCTCATCCTCTTCGTTATCTCCTTCCACGCTCCAACTGGAGCCTACTGCTGAGTACACAAGAAATACTGGATCTTCAAGGTCAGGGTCTATCAGGTTTCTCATCGAACCACCTGGAGGGTCTTTAATGCCCTTTCCAAAAGCAGCCTCTATCACATATAGATGTATCTCAGATTCCGGTATGGGGTCCTCTTTCTGTCCATTATGATACTGGCGATACAATGCTCTGTATTGATGGGGCACCTTTTTGGGTAAACCCGCATCAACCCAGACTATGGACTTCACCAGTTTGTACTCTAGCCTCTCGGGGTGCCCGTGGATCAGAATATGGTACTTTTGTTATGTGATTTTCCTCAGTTGTCCAAAATGCTCGGGTGGAGTTGCCATCTATGGCTCTGAAATGTTATCCCATAACGGGGTGATGCGACGTCTTAGTAAGTTCAACCCCTTAAGACTCGACTAGGAAGAAAATACGCCCTAAGGGCTGCCTAGGCACAATCACGAGTCGGAGGACTTACCTTGGCCTCGCTTCCTTCTTGCAAGTCGATACAGTTCAAATAATCAACCAATCATTCACTTCACAAATCAATTCATCACACCATATCGAATCATTAATCAATTGACTCAGTCGACTCCATGTCATCAAGACCCTTCATTGGTCATCTCATCCAATACTATCTATAAAGTCCAACCCTATCTAGGACTACTCACTTTAATCTAATATATAGATAGTATAGCTCACCAAAAGCTGCCAGATCCACTGATCTGATATATTAAATATGATCATTAGAAGTTGTCTCAAATACCGATATAGTATACTATTTATGCCCACCAGAAGCGGCCTCAAATACCAGTATAGGATATTGTTTATGCTCACCAGAAGTTGCCTCAAATAAACTAATATTTTCTCTATTTTTATTATACCCGATAAAAATACTCGTGTGTGTGGTACACGTTGGCCTTAGCCAAAATATAGTATTTTTCTCACTTGAAAATCTCATTGATTTATATAGTCCACCAAAATATTTTTGGCATTGTAAACCGACGCTCAGTTATTTTCTAATTAATTACTGAATTTAAATAAACTTAGGCATAAATTCCTAAAATCACAATTCACACAAAATCGGTACAAATTAGAACTCAATTAAATAAAACATATAACACCATTGCAATTAGCATAAAATTCCAATCACAAGCTATTCCGGTCTAATTCTCGAAAAAAAATAATTAAATAATTACGGAAAATAATTATTGAATGCCAATACATAGAGCTTAGGCCTGAAAAGCCTAATTAAAAGATGAGACGGGCCCGAAAAATTTCTGAACCACTATAGATAAATTTTAGAGCTTGTCTAATCCCTAATTGCACTAAACTAACCGCCTAACATGCAATAATGATTAATTAAATTACTAATCTAATCTAACTATTCACTTAATTCATACTTAGTCTACAATTATCAACCCTTAAACGTCATTAACTTACTAAGTAATGATTAGTGAGTTAAACTCATTTGTTTACTGATCTGCTCGGATCAAAACGACGGGGATAGGGCAAGGCTCGACAAACTCCACAGTGAGGATGTCTTTTGAGGTCGGGAAGACCTTGAAAACGGGCCAATCAGCGGTTGTGTGGCATCCCAAAATTTCATGGCAACCTCTGGATGCATTACGACCTATGAAAAGGTGATGGAAGTGTTATTGATTTATGTTATGGCCTTTAGACCAAAGAATTTTAATAGATTAATGCCGAGTATTTTAATGAAGAATTATTTGGGTAGAAATACATCTTATGTTAATGGATGATCAAGGTTGGTGCTATAGGACAATTTGATAAAGAAGACTTTGTTCTTGACTATGCACTTTATAGATTTGATTTTATGGATTAATGTCACAAAGTCTTTTGGCCATTTTATTATGCAATTAGGTATTTATTTAAATGAGGATTAAGATGTATTATTAAAAATAAACTCGGGCCATTTAAGTTTGGACTTTAGGCCCAAGAGTGTTGGCCTAAAGTGGGCCAAGAGGGGCGGCCCCTAAAGCCCATTGGGCTGTCGACTGAATGGGGGGGGGGAGAGAGGAGCCGGATGGGCCTCCTCCATGTGTCTTCAACAACGAGACACTTGTCTCCTTCTTAGGGACAAGTGTCCCTCCATGCAAGAAGTAAAGCATGCAAGGGTTTTGATTCAACTAAAAGGAAAAGGGGGAGGGGGTTTTCGACCAGAAGAGAGAGAGGAGAGAAAGAGTTACCGTCCAAAAGAGGGAGAGCGAGCGAGCAAGAGGAGAAGAGGAAGGAGTTTGCGTGTCCGCCGTCACTCGCCGCCTCGCCCTGCCTTGTCTTGCTGTGTTTCCTTCGAATTTGAGGCAAGTGAAGCCCTAAACCTACCCCTTGCATTGCTGTGTGTATGTGTAGTAGATGGTAAGTCTTGGTTGTGGTAGATGGGATGAGATTTCAGAGCTTTGAAGTGAGATTTGTTGGTCATGCATGCTGTTTCTGGAAAGACCAGTTCGACTGTCCGTGAGTTTGTGTGTTGCATGCAACTTTTTAGTAGCAATATTGTTTCTATTTCTTCATAAAAGTCGTAGAGAACACCTTGAATAATAACATACTAAAATTTGAGGTAAAACGAACAAGTATTGGTTAGTGAAATGATTTTTCATTGGAGAAGTGAGATCTGGAATTCGTTGTGCTGACCTTTAGAGATTTCGTGGTCTGTAAAGTAACTTTTTAGTGAAAATATCATTTCGATCTCTGAATGAAAGTTTTAGTATACTTCTTGAGGTAGAACATATCAAAAATTTAGAGGAAATGAACGAGAATAGGTCGGTGAAATCGTTGTCTTTTGAAGAAACTGGATCTGGGAAAAACGCTACCTCGACACAGTATGATTTCGTGATTTTTATAAAATCATACAATTACAATTTGATCATGTGTCCTTAATGGAAGTTGTAGATAATATTCTGAGGAATAAAATATAAAAAATATAGAAGCAATTACTATATTTAGGTCGGTGAAATGAGTTTCTTTTGAAAGATGATAATCTGGGAAAATATAATACCGAGAACAGGGGGAATAAATCGTCTATATCTATTAATCTGGAACGAATTGGGTTTCGATTTATTCATAAGATATTTAACTCTAGGACTTTTATATAACATGTCAAAATTTCAGAATTTTTGGAGTTCATTTGGGTATTTAATTTAAATTACTCCCGAAACTGTGCAAGCTGAAATATTGAAGTTTTGAATTCTGTGATGCATGGACCATACTGTTTTGTGTGAGATTATTATGGCATGGAGTTATTCATGAGATATCTGCCTTTAGGTCTCGTCTATAACGTGTCAAGTTTTCAGAATTTATTAATTTCATTTACTAATTGTTTTGGAGTTTTAATTAGAGGAATACATTCTGAATTATCCGAAAAATTGATGTGTTTTGAAAAATAAATGAATTTATCCATGTGATGTAATACTTTGAGTGGTTGATCTTGCTGCATATGTGATGACATATGGCATGTTATATGGCATGAAAAGTTGGTTGAGATCTTTGATATTATTGCATCGAATATCATGTTGAAAATTGAGATACATGTGTGGATATAACTTGAGAAAATAATGAGACTGTCGGAGGTGTGAGCCGACGATGCCCCGGGAGTCGAGATGCCCAAAGGTTCGAATGAGTCGATGCCCTTTGGATGCCTGGTTGTATTATGAATACATGCCCAGAGGTTTTCCCCGGGAGTGTCGGGATGCCTGGTTGTATTATGATACATGCCCGGAGGGTGAGGGGTTGTATTATGATGCATGCCCGGAGGGTAGGGGTAACTATTTTCATGGCGAGCCTCGGAGATTCCTCGTGACACCAGGTGGGATGCGAGATGCCCGGAGTGTGTGTGCCGGATGCCCGGAGGTGTGTGCCGGAGGTTTCTCGTGATGCCAGGTTGGGTGCGAGCGATAAATTGTGGGATGCAAACATTGGTCCCTGGATGAAAAATAATGAGATCCTTGTGAAAGATAAGAACTGAAATTGAATCATGTGAATGGGTGTATGCATATGGCATGATGCATGATCTGCTTATGAAAGTAAATTGATGGTATTTGATATTGAAAATGTGATCATGAAGGCGTGAATGGACCTCATGGTGATGTATGCTTGATAGCATGGATGATACGAATCATGGTGGTATATGCATGATGGCATGGCAAGATATGCATGACTGCATGGTAATATACGCATGGCTGCATGGTGATGTATGCTTGATAGCATGGATGATATGAGTGCATGGTGGTATATGCACGTTGCATGGTGATATATGCATGGCTGTAAGGTGAGGTATGCTCGAATGCATGAATGATATGTGTTTTATTCATGATACCTTGATTGTTCTGTTTGACGCATTGTGTAGTTTGGTGGATCTTTACTGCTGAGTAGTTGTACTCACTCTGTTTGGGGAATAACATTTCAAACTAGATAAGATACCTCTACTACCACTGCCACCGGTAGATGGATCAAGTGGTTGGATATGACCACGAGGAGGAGGATAGCAAAGGAAGGAACTTTTGGACGCCGACACTGATTGATGGACTTTAAGTATATGACTGTTGGAGGAGATGTCTGTCATCTTTTGAAGTATAGCCAAGTATAGAAGACTATGGTATTTTGATGTACCAATGAATGATGTCCATTTGGTTTAAGTAAATAAAAGTGTACAGCTTTTACCGATAAATGTTTAGTTGGAGTGCATCGTTTTCTGAAAATAAGGAAGGGAGTTGATGGATGTGCTTCCGCCATATAAAATGCACAGGGACCGATCTAAAAGATGTAAACCCCCAAGATTGATAGACCTTCAGGTCAAGCAAGAGAATGGAAATCGAACTGTGGCGACCCTAACGGTTCGGGGGCCGTCGAGGGGTGCCATAGGTTGTGATACCCACTGCTAACCGGTGTTGTGGTTGGGCCGAAGGAGGTGGAAACGGTGGCTGGTTTGGTGAGACAAGGGTGACAATGGTGCAGCAAGGTTAAGCGGCTGAGGTGGGACACCATGGTGGTGAACGGGTAGCCTAGCAGCTCTGGTGATGGCAAGGTTGTTGCGATTGGTTCGGGCGACCACCTGGGCTCACGGTTGAAGTGGAATGGGGGCTTGGAATGGCGAAGATGCGCACGGCTGGGCGAACGTGTGACTGGCAATGACGGTGGGGCGGTGGCGTGCGACTGCTCTAGCGGTGTTGCTGGCTTGTCTCTCTGGGTTTTCGAAGTTCTTCAAGGATGCTGAAGGGGGGCTCGATGGAAATGGAGGGGGAAAGGAGAAGGGGATAGCTTTGCGCTTTGGAGGGGGACACCTTATCTCTACCTTATCTCTCGGTCCCCTCACTTGGCCCACCAAGCCCATCTTCCTCAGCTGAATTTCCAAACCAAATGCTTCTTCTAGAAGCCTTGAGTTGGTCCACAAGTCATGGCAATGGGGGCATACGAATTTTGGGTGGCATTTCCCCAAAATTGGACTTTAATCCTCCTTGAGTTCGCTCAATTCGGCTTCAAAAAATTCAATTGTCAAGCCCAAAATCAAATTGGTATTTTTTCTCGCCCCTATAACCCACTTGCATTCCAATTTCGCGATAAAAAACGGTCCTTTGATTTTTTCGGTCGAAAACGGCCTTATGACGACTTTTTCCACCAAAAACTCGATTTACAGAAAAATCTTCTCGAGACTGAGTCGACGTTCCTATAATGACTTGTGACATGACAGAACTTTCAATCTCTGAAATCATATTCAAATTCACGGTTAATTTCACTCTGGCACGATTTTAGCATGACTTAGGCTATCGGGTAGCTTTCAGAAATTTTTTATTGCAAATGACCCGTGGTCGATTTTCTTTGAGCCACTATGAACCCATTCGACACATTGGAGACTCTTAGTGATCGTGAAAATCTTGAGGTTTCATATACGGACACAGGGTACCAAAAAGACAGAAAAATCAGTTTAGTGGCAGTCGACTATAATTTTGAAATTTAGTGGAATCACCCATGTTTAGCCACACATCTCAGTCGAATCAACTATCTCTGATCCCTGATCAATTTTTAACTGTGCCTTAATGACCTCTAAAGATGAGCATGGTTGAATAGTCAAGTCCTAGTCGAATTCTCAAGTCTAATGTATTAAAATCCCTTAATGACTTTCCCAGATAGTCTAGTTATTTCACGAATGATCAGCTCTGAGAATAGCACTATAGGCGCATCGATGAAAGGTCCGTTTAATTTGATTAAAAGCAGAAGTGAAAAATTCAAGATGTCACACCACCTCTAGTTGGTGCTGGGGTAGTAGCCCCTAGTGATCCTAGGATTGAGGAGATCATGTAGGCACTTGAGACGTTGGGAGCATTGATGGGGCAGTAGGCCCAAAATCAAGCCGCCAACACTACCACCGTTGCTACAGTTGTTGCTACTGCTGCTGTCGCTACCATTGTTGATGCCATAGTCGTTGCCACACGTGCTGAAGTTCCAGTTAGGAACGTTGTCGTTGAGAGGGAGAGATCAATTCATAAGCTCGTGGAGCAGTTCTTGAAGTTGAACCCACCGAGGTTCACTGGCACAGGAGATCCCGAGACTGCATCGCTCTGGATCCAAGACCTGGAGAAAGCCTTTGCACTTCTGATGTGTAATGAGGAGGAGAAAGTTGTCCTAGTAGTATACTAGTTGCAAGGTAACACGAATACTTGGTGGAGAGCCACTAGAGGCATAGTATTCCTAGAAGGCATAGTTCCGGTGTGGAACGCTTTCCTTTGAGCCTTTAATGGCAAGTATTTTTCTGGTAGCACCCAAGAGTAGAAGATGGAGGAATTCCAGCGCCTCCATCAAGGGATGCTGACCGTGGATCAGTATGAAGCTAAGTTTGTTGAGTTGTCTCAGTACGCTCCAAGATTGGTAGAGGATCTTGAAGACAAAGCTCGGAGGTTCAGGAATGGCCTCTGACTAGAGCTGAGGAATCCATTGGTGTCATTCAATATGAAAGATTACAACGGGGTATATGGTCGAGCACAGTTGATAAAGAGGAACCTGAGTGAATAGACTGCCGTGTCTGGTTCAAGGTTTAGTTTGAATAGAGATGGAAATTGGTTTGGGAAGAAGCCCATGATCAGAGGAAGGTTCCATGTTCCGCTTAATAGGAAGAGTGGAATTTGCAAGTCAGCGTTGAGTCAGAATGGCACGTGTCGCTTTTGTGGAAGGCAACATGGGTCGGCCCTATGCCATCTTAGGATGGGTGCTTGTTTCAAGTGTGGCTAATAGGGTCACTAGGCCAGAGACCATCTCAAAAGGCTGAGGGGACTACAATAAATACCACTGTTGCCATCGATGGGTCAGAATAGAGGGTTCGTGTGGCATCCCAAAATTTCATGACAATTTCTGAAGGCATTACGACCTATGGAAAAGTGAATGGTTGTGTCGTTGAAGTATGTTGTGGCCTCTAGATCAAAAAATTGTAATAGATTAAGGCCGAACACTTTAATGGAAAGATATCTTATGTTCTTGGGTTATCAAAGTTGGTACTATAGGATAATTTGATAACGAGAATTTTGTTCTTGGCTATGCACCTTATGGATTTGATTTTTTTATTTATTTATGTTGCAAGCTTTATGGCCAAGTAGGAAATTAAGGTGGGATTATTAGGGATGATGGTGGGCTGGATAATTAAGGACCAAACCAGCCCATAGCCTCACCATTCAGCCCTTTTGGCTTGGCCCGTGAAGTCCAAAGGAAAGGGTTGGTGTCCGACCGGCCCAAGGAGCCCAATGGGCTATCGACCGAAGGGGAGAGGTCGGCCCAAACCAGCCCATCTTCTTGCATGGCAATTACCAAGTGTCATCTTGCATGTTTTGTGATAATTACATGCTAATCATGAGGGGGAAGAAAAGAAGAAGGGGCGGATTGAGCAAGGAGGGGGGGGCGCGTCGCAGGAGAGAAAGAGAAAGAGAGAGAGAGTGACCGTCCGAGAGAAAGAGAGGAAGAGAGAAAGGGGGAGAGCGAGCGAGTGAGAGAAGAAGGGGAAGAGGGAGGTTGTTCGCTGCCATTCGTCGCCGCCGTCGAGCCGCTGAGTCCCACCTTGCCCTGCCATTTTTGCCTGCTGTGTTGTGCTCGGATTCGAGGTAAGTAGAGTCCATAAACCTACCCTTTGCTTGCTGTGATATGTGTTGTAAGGGATGATAAACTTTGGTTGTGGTAGAAGTGAAGAAATTCGAAGCTCTAGGGAAAAATATGGTAGCCTTGCATTCTGTTTTCTAGAAAGGCAGTCCAACCTTTGATGCATTCGTGAGCTGCATGTGACATTTTAGTTGGAATTTCATTTTTACTTCTTGATGAAAGTTGTAAAGGACTTCTTGGAGAGTAACATATCAAAATTTCAGAAGAAATGAACAAGTATAGACCGGTGAAACTATTTTCCTTTGAAGAAGTTAGAACTGGAAATCATAATGCTGACCTAGTGTGATTCTGTGAACTTTATAAAATTCTCTGGTAGAAATTCGATCTTATGTTATGAATGAAAGTTGAAGATGACATGTTAAGGAGTAACATACTAAAATTTTAGAGGAAATGGATGAGTTTAGGTTGGTGAAACAATCTTTATTCAAAACGGTTAGAACTGGAATTCGGTGCCGAGGGTTATGGACGGTTATGGTTATTATAGTTTTTAATCTATCACAAATCTGGTTTCAAGTTATTCAGGAAATATTTACTTCTGGATTTCATCTATAACATATAAAAATTTTAGAATTTTTGGAGCTGATTTAGGATTTTTACCGAATTTGTGAATGAAACTGTGTATGGTAACAATCCGAAATTATAAAGACTGTGATGCGTGGACTGTACCGAATCGTATGATGTTCTTTTGATATGGTGTCCTTCACGGAATATTTTCCTCTCGATCTTGTGCATAACATGTCGAGTTTTCAGAATTTATTAAGGCTATTTACTAATTTTTCAAGAATTATGATCAAAGGAGTGCAATCTGTTTTTATC
Source organism: Eucalyptus paniculata subsp. matutina (assembly GCA_017140255.1). Classification (NCBI taxonomy): domain Eukaryota; kingdom Viridiplantae; phylum Streptophyta; class Magnoliopsida; order Myrtales; family Myrtaceae; genus Eucalyptus; species Eucalyptus paniculata. Next base: position 569,957 of record CM029438.1, on the reverse strand, counting down.
CAGAAATTTGCTGCATTTTCAAAACAAATAAATAAATGAAATTTGCTCCATCTGATATAATGTCTTAAATGGTTGATTATGCTGCATATGTGGTGACATATGGCATGTTATATGACATTAAAAGTTGGATGAGACCTTTGATATTGTTGCATCAAATGCCATGTTGAAATTGAGATAAATGTGTGAATATAAATTGAGATAATAACAAGACCGTCGGAGATGTGAGCCGACGATGCCTCGGGAGTTTCGGGATGCTCGGAGTGTGTGTTCCGGGTGCCCGGAGTGTGTGTGCCGGATGTCCTCGGGAGTTTCGAGATGCTCGGAGGTGTGTGCCGGAAGCCCCGGAGATGTGTGCCGGGGGGATACCTCGTGATGCTAGTTGGGGTACGAGATGCCCGGAGTGTGTGTGCCGGATGCCTGGAGGTGTGTGCCAGAGGTTCCTCGCGATGCCAGGTTGGATGCAATAATAAATTGAGGGATGCAAACATTGGTCCCTGAAAAGAAAAAAATGATGTGATCTAATTGAAAGATAAAGTGCATGGGTGTGTGCTTATGGCATGGGATGAACCTCATGGGAATGCAAGCCTGGAGTGCATGGTGGTATGTGCATGTTGTATGATGATATATGCATGGCTGCTTGATGATAGAGGTACAAGTGCATGGTGATATATGTACGTCGTATGGTGATATATGCATGGCTGCAAGGTGAGGTGTGCTTGAATGCATGAATTATATGTGTTTTATTCATAATACCTTGATTGTTTTGTTTGACGCATTGTGTAGTTTGGTGGATCTTTACTGCTGAGTGGTTGTACTCACCCATTTTGGGGATTAACATTTCAGATTAGAAAGATGCCTCTTTTACCAGTTGTGCGTGGTACCTTCTATGGCATACCTGCTGACGTTGAGGTGGAGTGCACAGAGCATTCCTGTATTAATACACCTGGTCTGGAGTATGTACGAGTTTGTGTATTGGTGATGTACGACGTGGGTTCTGCTGATAGCCCTATTATCCAAGAGTTTTTGTCCGTTCACGTTCGACGCAATGGGGTGATGCTAGGGATGCTACCGTCGCCGCCGCCCAATGCACCGAGTTGGGTGTGATTGCACGTATGACTGGTGGGAGCTTACACTTTTTTTTAGGATAGCCGGGGCTTGTTGATGGAGGGGTGTACATGTTTGAGATAGGGTTGAGTTCTCTTTTGGGTTATAGCCAAGTATAGTTAAAAATCTTGGCTTTTTTGCTATACCGACCCGAGATGTCCATCGTGAAAATATAAATAAAAGTGACTCAGCTTCGTCTTTTCTTTTGGTACGTAGTTGGTGTGCATTTCATTATTGTTATCGGAGTAAGGGATGGTGAGACTCGTTTATGCTTCCGTTGATGAGCTGCGCTGGGACCTTTACAAAAAAAAAAAAAAACAAGAGAAAAAAAGGGGAGAAGAATTTTATTGATCAACCCCTGTGAACTATTGTTTCACTTTAATTAAAAAGTTATTAGACTGGTATGTAGTAGGATAAGTGACAAGCACCTGTGGTGACCCTAATGGATTGGGGACTGTCAAGGGGTGCCACAGTTCATGCCCCAGATTGCACAACAGGGTGGACAGAACAGACCTCCAGCATAAGGACGAGTGTACGCCATCACGAGAGGACAAGTAGAGGACTCACTTAATGTGATTACCGGTACGGTTTTGTTGAACGTCCATACTGCTTATGCTTTATTTAACCCTAGCATGACTCATTCATTTATAGTTGAGCAATTTGTTAAGCTAGTAGGAATGAGTCCTAAGTTGTTGGAGTTAGAGGTTAGCATATTTACACCATTAAAGGATAAGGTGTTAGCTGCATTGGGTTGTCGTGGTTGCAAGTTAGTGATTGGTGAGCAAGCGGGGAAGATAGATTTGTTAGTTCTAGCCATGTATGACTTTGATTTGATAATTGACATGGATTGGCTGTGACGTCCGGATTTCGTTGGACTTCAGAAACGTAACAGTCTTTCATTGATTGACGAATTTGCTATTGGATTGCGTCGTTGACACCATTTGTGAATGCCATTTCATCATCATCATCGTCAGACTGAGTCGTCATATTATGTGATGATCTTAGGATATACCCTCGTAGTCGCACCTTTGCCGTGTCAAGATAATCCGATCATCACATAACTTATTGTCACGTTGGAAGTTTCCTTATACATCATCACCTCTGAGATTGACCTCCATTGGCATTTGTACCTCTTTAGTTGAATCCCCAAGTTTCTAACACGCTGATCCGAATACACTGATGAAGGATGTTGACACCTAACTTTTTGCAAATCTAGGAATATAAAAAAAATAAAAATTGCATTGGAAAAAATAAAAGGAAAAAATGAAAAAAAAATGGGGGAAATTGATTTGATTGATTATGCATGGAAAATTGGAATTATGATGGATATTCGGATTTTGTTAAATGTAGAAGCAATTTAAAAATCAAGTGAATAAGGGGCAAGAATTTTTGCAAAATGTAAGAAATCTAAGCAAAATCGAGCTGATTGCGAAATCATTCTTTGATTTATAGCTCGATTTAATGTGACGGAGATGGAAACTCAGAAAATGCCATACAAAGCGGCCGTTCGAAATCATTATAAAAGAGAGGTTCATTTTTCGCAACGAGGGGGGCGAGTTCAAAAGAAATTTTGAGAAAAATTCGTACAAAAAATTCGTGAGTGAGTTCTAAATAAAAAAAGAAAAGAGAGAAGAAGGAAACCTCCCCCTCACGTCCGTTGAAGAAACCAAAAGCAATCAATCCTTCTGACAGGCTGCAGAAGGAAAAGAAAGAAGTGCAGCAGAGAGAAAAGATAGAGAGAAGCAATGTGAGTGACAGGAGACAGGTGAAAAAAAGAAAGAAAAGGGATTGCATCGTCATCTTCCTCGTGAGGACTCTCCGTCTGCGCTAGCCTGAGTCGCGCCAGCCCTTCACCTACTGAAAGCTGCCGCAGCACTGCGCCTCTGCCCCTGCCGGCCATCACCTCTCCTCCTGCTCCGCCCCGCTGGTCTGCTGCCTCACAGGACGCCGCGCCGATCCTTGCCGTTACAGCCCACCTTTGCCCCGACGCCCCGTTGTTTGCTCCAACACCTAGTAGATCCACCTCCTCCCACGAAGCCACTGCCGTTGTCGAGTCGCTTCACTAGCTCGACGAAGCAGCCTCTGTGCCGATCCATGACGATCTCGCCATTGCTCCTGGTCCATTTGTTGCCGGCTCGTCTGCCACCGCGAGCTCGCGACGTTCCTTAGCGCTGGCGCCGTCCTTCGTCCGCGACTAGCTGAAGCTCACCGTAATACCTCTGCTTGACGTCCCGTCGTTGTTTCTACCCTGTTCATTTTTGCAGTTCCTGCAACCACTGCAACCTGCGGCCACCTGCTGCTGCCCCTCCGTCCATCATTAGTGAGTTCTGAACGCCGCCTGACGACCGAAGCCCACTGCGCCTACACTACCACCGCGCCCTACACCTTCACTGATCGTCCCTGTGTAGCATTGCTCCCTCGCCAGTCACCCCCACTTAGCCGACACCACTGCATTAGCATTTCTATCCACCCATCGCTGCTGCTGTGCCTCTGAGTGCCCGACACTAGTGCTCGACGCCTACACCAATAGCCTACGCAGTCTCTGCCGCACCTCGATTCGCCGTCCTCCGCTCGCTCGCCGATCCCTGCGTTGGCCCGCGACTTGCCCGCCGCTTGAGATCCCGCTGCCGACGCCCGCACCTCCCTGCCGTCGCACCTCAGCTTGTGCTGAAAGCTCTACGCCGTTGCCGTCCAGAAGTCCGCGATGTCCTGACGCCCGCTGGTCGCTGCGCCAAACCTCTACAACGCTATCACCGCCCTTGCCCTCAACGCCAACGACCACACGTTGCTGCTTTGCTTGAAAAATAAAACAAAAAAAAAAAGAGAAGAATCAATTTAGGTAGTTTTTCCTTTTATTTATTTATTTATCTTATTTTATTTTTATTTTTGTTATTTTACCTTTTTTGTTCTTTTTTTAGTATAATTAGTCCTTGATATATGATTGGAAATTCCAACATATTACTTGATTCGCAACCGCGCCTGGGTTTTTTATTTGATCTATAAGGCTTTAGATGAAATAATTAATCAAGTGGGAATAAAATTGATATTTTGATCTTTAAGGCTTAAGATCAATTTATTGATTTTATCAGCGAAATATTACCCTTTGATTTGAACGATTTGTGATATTTTTGGATGATCTATTTTGTCCTGATTGCTTTATTTATCTTGAAACGTGTTTGAGTTAGATTATTTCATGCTTTAGGGTAATTTACATATTTAGACTAAGCATTTTATTTATTCTGAATTTTTGAAATAAAAAATACCAAAAACATGAATTTAGGATGTTAGATTTTCATTTCATTAATTTGAATTGCATTTTTAATTATTTGACATTTTTTTAATTTCGAAATTAAAAAAAAAAAAAAGGAAAAAAAGGAAAAATGACAAAAAAAAAATCATCATGCATATGTCATGTATAATTAGGGCATATTTTGTATGTCATTGCATATTAGGGTAAAATTGCACTTAGTTTAATTTTAGATAATATTTTTCTTAATTTATTATATGTTTAGGTATTTTCTTAAATAGATTGCAGTTTAGGATTATTTGGGTTAAGATAATATTTTAGTTTAAATTAGGATTCAACTCAACCTAATTCCTAATACAAATTGAATAGGATCTTCATCTAATTAGATAATTTTCACATTTTTCTAATTTCGAATTTCATAAAAAAAATACAAAAAAGTCTTAGAATAAATTAGTTTCAATCTCTAGGATAGATTGCATTTTTTAAAAATAAAATAAAATAAAAATGTCATTGCATGTCATTTAGAATTAGATTCATGAAATATATGTCATTTAGTGATTGTTGCTAGGTCTGTTTAATTAGAAATTGCATGTAATTAGAATTAGGTCATTTAGTCAATATTGCATTGTATATTGCATGATTTTTATAAATTAAGTGAAAATAAAAAAAGAAAAATTGCGTGTTAATTAGAAATCATATCTAGAGTTGTTGATGTGAATTCAAATTTAACATTGCAGATGGTTTCGTTGCTTTGAGGTGAATTTTGCAATTTATTATTTATCTGGGTGTTAAATTGGTGGTTTGCGTACCCGCATGATTGCCTCACTTGTTAGGGAAATAGATTTAAAATCAATTTAAGCTGCTTGCCAAACATTTTTGAAAATAAAAGAATGGTACCGAAAGGGCATTAGAGAAATCTAGTGTAACCAAGTCCCCGTACCCATAGTCTCTGGTTCGTAGGAGTAAAGTAAAACTCCTGTTACTTTACTTGGGTTTCTAATCGACCTAAAAAAAATAGATTAGTGGCGACTTCTAAATAAAACTCATTTGCATGTTAAGAAATTTGAACTTAAGTCGCGATTTGGTATGGGCTTGGAAGAGCCCGAGTTAAGTTTAGGCTTAACAATCCATTAGCCAAATTTTAGGTGGTTCACTCGAAAAATTGGTCGCGACAAAGGATATCCAAGGATCAGCCACCTTGAACTACCTAGCCCCTCACTTGCATGAAGACCGAAGTCCCATGCATGCACGCATGTTGCTCCCTCCATGCGACGTGCGCTCGGTAGTCAACCGAGGGAAATGGATGACTAAAGAATGGCCAGCAACGACCACCTTGCTTCATGGTTGGCTGCCAGTAGAAGTCCAAGACTTTGCATGCGAAAGTAATGTTTTCCCCCAGCTGTCCTTCGATCGAGCTGCCACCAAGGTAGAGGAAGTTGACTCAATTAGTCAGCATGCAGCAAACGACTTCTCCTTCCTTCTTCTTCGTAGTTGCCCGACCTTGCACCATTTGTCAGAGACAACTCTAGCAAACCTCCCGAACCAAAACCCTTGTGCTGTCAACTACTGCACCAGCCGTACCTCACCCCACGCGGCCGACGCTGCTTGCTCACGCTTGTTGTTGCCGAGCCAGAACTAGTGACCCGCGAAGCTCTTAGGCTTCCTTCAACCGTGCCCGTAGCTTTCTGCTTGCCGTCGATGCTGTTGGACTTAAGGCAAGTGAAAGTCTACTAACCTATATAGTGTAGTGCTATTGTTGCCTGAGGAAGTGTTAGATTGGAAATGGTTTGAATTTTGGTGTTGGATGTGGAGTAGACAATGACCGAGTGGATTGAGGTTAAGGAGTTGAAGAAATTTTCAGGTTTCCTATGAGTAATTTCGGTTTTTGGACTTCAATTGTACACGGATTTTGTGACTACGAAGCTTTGAAAATCTTAGCCGTAATTTGATTTAGAAAAACCTCCCAATTTGCAATGAAATTTCTATGTACCATGGTACTAATCTCAAATGGATTAATAAAACATATGTTGCTTCCAAATTCCAAATTTTACATCAATGATTTTAAATCATTGAAGTCGGGTTGAGATTTGGATTTACGATGTGCGTTTTCGGGTTTACTTATAGTTTTAATAAATGATTTGTCATAAGCCACGAGCGTGGGTACCATTCTCGGTTTTCTGGTGGATTTTGAAAATGTTGAAGGGTGAATTATGAACATGGAATTTCAAGAAGAATCCAAGGGATTATCCATATTGATGATTTGAAAACATTTTGGCATTAAAATGGTTTAATTACTACACCATGGTTGATGTGTTATTGCTGCCGTCGGACCCTCGGGACCACGATGCCTTGGGAGTTGGGTTGCCTGGAGGATCGTGGTGGCGATGCCTCTGGATGCTTAGGGACTGGTGAGCCCCAAAGGTTCCTCAGGAGTATCGAGATGCTCGGATGTATGATGATACGTATTCCGGAGGGTAGGGGCAACCATTGACATGGCGAGTGCCGGTGATTCCTCATGATGTTAGGTGAGGCGCGAGATGCCTGGAGGTGTGACATAACACGCTCTGGATGCCCGATGACTGAAATATGGAATTGGAGTCTTTCGTGATGCTAGGTTAGGTGTGAATGCCTGTAGGGATGCAAACACTGGTCCTCCAGGAGATTGTGGTAGTGAATCAAAATCTATTGAATTCTAAAGCTTGATGGTTCTGTTGTGTTATGCCATTGCGTTGAAAAGCTCTATTGATTTAATGCATACCTATTCCTCTAGTTATGTGTTTTGTGTATTTTGCATGAAATCAGATGATGATGGTTCTACATAATATAGTTTAGTAGATCTTTAATTGTTGAGTGATTGTACTCACCCCTTGTTGGACTAACATATTTCAGACTAATAAAGATGTATTTGCTGCCCGCACCTCCTGGTACATTCTACGGGATCCTTATCGACTTACAGTGGGAGCAATCAGAGCATGAGGATCCTGATATGCTGGGACTGACGTTCGTTCAAGCGAGGGTGATTGTGATGATTGACACCGGTCTTCCCTTAGGTCTCGTGCGGCAGGAGTATATCGTCCTATACGTCCGCAGGAATGGGCGTACTCTAGGGTCGTTGCCACCGCCACTAGAGGACAATGATGACGAGGGATCGAGTGGTGTGGAGTGACCGAGGATGGTGAGGATAGCAAGGGAAATTTTTGGACGCCAGCACTGAATGATGGACTCTATGTATATAGCTATCGAAAAGGTCGATTAACTTTTGAAGTATAGCCGAGTATATGAAACTGCAGCCTTTTGGTGTACCGACTAATGATGTCCATCTAGTTTATGTAAATAAAAAGTGCTAAGTTATTATCTATATGTGTATTTGGTGTGCATCATTTTTTAGTGTAGGAAAGGGAGTTGTTGGATATGCTTCTGCCATATACATTATGCAGCGACCGGTGAAAAAATGTAATAGACCCCCAAACACATGGATTTGCCGAAATCCTTTGGTATCAGAATAAAGGACATCCAGGATAAGGAAAGAAGTGTGGCGACCCTAACGGATCGGGGGCTGTCGGGGGGCGTCACAGCAAGTGGTATCAGAGCATTGGTTTTATCTGGAGTGATAAGGTGTCTTAGTGAGAAAGGAAGGATATAATGATGCACACTATAGGACACTAACCAAGGGTAGTTGACTAACTATGAACGACAGGTGATTGAGTTCACTCGTAAAACACTGGTAACGATTGTGAGTTACCTTTGCGTGCAAGTATGTTACTTGTGTGACCCTAGTAATGCGTTTACTTTATTTCTTGACTAGTGACATTGAGTCCGAGGCAAATGCTTGGTAAATTGCGGGAAGTTATGGTACAAATTGGGAGTTCTCACTCATCAAGGGCTGAAGTCTCTGCTTCAAGGGCTGAACCTCGAATGGAAGATATCTTGCAGGCATTGGCTAATATAGGAAATTTGATGGAAAAACAAGCCCAGCAACAACTCGGAGCAGAACGTCACCCTCAAGGACTGGTGGAACAATTCCTAAAGTTGAAACCACCTAAGTTTACAGGAATGGGAAGTCCTGAGGAGGCGGAACAATGGATTGATGGAATTGAAAGAATTTTCCAGTTGTTGAACTGCAATGATGCTAAAAGAATAACTTTGGTAGAGTACCAATTGGAAGGAAATGCCAAGTATTGGTGGAGAGCTTCTAGGGACACGATCTTTCCACCCAGTACTGCCATAAACTAGGATGAGTTTGTTAGAGCTTTCAATAGAAAGCATTTCTCTAATTGTGCCAGAGATAAGAAAATCATAGAATTTGTTCAATTAGGACAAAGGGAGCTGATGGTAGACCAGTATGAAGCAAAATTTTTTGAGTTGTCTAGGTATGCCCCTAGATTGATAGAGGATCATGAGGAAAAGGTCAAGAGATTTCTAAAGGGTCTGAGGACGGATATCAGGAAACAACCGGTGCCCCTAAATATAAGAGATTATAATGAGATTTATGAAAGGGCACAGTTGGTAGAGCATGAATTAATAAGAGAGCAAATGGAATCGAGGAGGCAATCGACCTTTAGTGATGTCCGACGAGGCAAGAGACCCTATCCAGATGAAGGTCAGCCTTGGGAATCTAAGAAAAATAGTAACTTTGGGAATTTTGGAAAGGCCAAGAGTGGCCAGACTTCAGGGAAAGTGCTCTACCAAAAGAAAAATTGCCAGAGGTGTGGTGGACAAGATGGGCCAGGACCTTGTAATAACCAACTGAGATGTTTTGGTAGTGGACAAAGAGGACACTTCAGGAGGAACTGTCCACAAGAAGGATCGCAGCTGAATATCAACTCGACAAGACAGGAGCAACAACATGTAAGCGGACCACCTCCACAAAGGAATCCACAGAGGCCACTAGCACAAGGACAGGTGTACGCAGTCACCCAAGAGGAAGCAGAAGCTTCCAAAAATGTTATCTCAGGTATGATTTTTATAAATGACAAGAAGTCATATGTGTTATTTGATACGGGTGCTACGCATTCTTTTGTGTCTGAAAGGTATAGACAGTTAAGTAAGATAGAAATTACATCTCTTAAGACACCTCTTTGTATTTCTACACCACTAAAGAATATGGTGTTGTCTATGTTGGTATGAGAAAATTGTAAAATAACCATAAGGGGGACAAGATATGTAAATAGACCTAGTTGTGATGGGTATGTATGACTTTGATGTCATCATAAGAATGGATTGGCTTCATAAGCAATAGGCTAAGATGGATTACTATAGAAAGGTGATTTAGTTTATTTCACCTGACCGGTCTAGTTTTGAATTTTTTGAAGATCAGATAAAGCCCTCTATAGCTCTGATTTTGGTAATGGGATCCCATGCACTTCTTGACAAAGGATGTCAAGGATACTTGGCAATAGTAAAAGACTATACGAAGGAAGAGACTAAACTCGATGGAATACGAGTGGTCAAAGAATATTAGGATGTATTTCCTAAGGAACTGATTGGGTTACAATCGGAATGAGAAATTGAGTTCGAGATCAAACTAATGCCTGGAACGGAACTAATATCGAAAGCCCTGTATAGGATGGCCTTGATGCAACTAAAGAAATTGAAGGTGCAACTACAAGAGTTGCTCGATAAAGGATTTATTTGGCAAAATGCATCTCCTTGGGATGCACTAGTCTTGTTTGTGAAAAAGAAGGATGGGTCGATACGTTTGTGCATTGACTACAGGCAACTGAATCAGGTGACCATTAAGAATAAGTACCCATTACCTAGAATTGATGACTTAATTTGACCAATTGCAGGGAAGTTCGGTCTTTTCAAAAATCGACTTGAGGTTAGGGTATCATCAATTAAGGATCAAGAAAGAAGATATTCCTAAGACCGTATTTAGGACTCACTATGGACACTGTGAGTTCCTAGTAATGCCATTTGGACTAACGAATGCCTCGACTGCATTCATGAATCTAATGAATAGGATATTTAAGCCCTATTTGGATCAATTTGTGATTGTCTTCATTGATGATATTCATACCAAAACGAAAGAAAATCGGTCTAGTGCCGATCAACGAGAATTTTTCAATTTGGTGGAATCACCCACACTTTGATCACATATCTCAGTTGAATCGACCTGTTTATGATCTTTGATCGATTTTTAATTGTGCCGTAATGACCCTTGCAGACTAGCACGGTCGAGCAGTCGATTTTTAGTTGAATTCTCAAGTCTAATGCATGAAAATCCTTTAACGGCTTTACTAGATAGACTAGTTATATCATGAGTGATCAGCTCAGAGAATAGAACTATAGGCACGTCGATGAAAAGCCCGATTCATTCAATTGAAAACAGAACCTGAAATTTAGTATGTCACAATCTCTAGCACAAGAGCATGACCCGACGGGTTAGCATCGACACCCCAGGCAATGTCGAATGTCCCGAGAGTCTTTTATCTTTAGTTAAGCACATGCGGAAGAGATCAATCCCCATGCAAACAAACATGGAAGCCAGGTAAGACATATGCAAGCCAAGCAATTAAAAGCAACATATTCATACACATATTCACATATCAAAAGTTGTTTTGATTACATGCCCATCCTAGTCTTGGGCTACTTATTTTTGTTTCCATATATATAGTGTTACACCCTGAATCTCGAGCGCGTGCCCATCCGTCGATGGTCGATAAAATTGCGACATCCAAGGACGCGTCGCCGACCCATTCAATTTTATTGCACATGTGAAAGTGAATGATTACCCCTGACAGCAACTAATACGGGATAGAAAAGTAGGAAACAAATTCACAACCAAAACATGCTTTTATAAACACCCTAGTTTATATACAGAACTAGTCTAGCCAAAAGCTTATACAAACAAAAAACCTACAAGCCCTCTAGGCACATGAACCCCCAACTAAAATCTTTGAGGTCTCCTAGGGATTTGGGTCCACCACTACACCACCAGGAGGGTTAGCTGTACCCTCACCATGGGCAACGTCTATCATCAAAGCTGGGACCTCACAATCCTATAGGGGACCCACTATGTATCCATTGAGCCCACAACGATACCACACTTTAAGTCGATGGGGGTACCCTCTGAGGTAGGCCCTCATCGACTCAGACAGTGGTCCTCACGAGTTCATAGACCCAGACCCCGTGGCCCCTGGGAACAGTGATGTTAGTAACCTGCTCGGTAATATACTCCGAAGGACCTGAAGAACATGCACAACATCTGAGCGTGGTGTTGCAAACCATTAGAGACCATAAGTTGTATGCCAAATTCAGTAAGTGCGAATTTTGGCTGGACTGGATAATATTTTTAGGACACGTGGTGTCAGGAGAAGGAATTTCGGTAGACCTAGCGAAAGTGGAAATGGTAGTAAATTGGCGGAGACCAACAACGCCGACTAAGATTCATAGTTTCCTAGGACTAGCAGGTTATTATAGGAGATTTATTGAAGGATTCTCACGACTTGCAGGTCCATTGACAAAATTGACTCGAAAGAATGTAAAGTTTAAATGGAATGGAGAACGTGAAAGGAACTTCCAGGAACTTAAAAGAAGATTGACCACGGCTCCAATCCTAACCATACCATCTAGATTTTGATGGATTCACGGTGTATAGAGGTGTGTCTTACAAAGGACTGGGATGCGTTCTGATGGAGCATGGCAAGGTCATAGCCTATGCATCAAGACAATTGAAACCCATGAATTGAACTACCCAACTCATGATCTCGAATTGGCGGCTATAATCTTCGCTTTGAAAATATGGAGGCACTATCTGTATGGAGAGAAATTTGAAATCTATACAAATCATAAAAATTTGAAATATTTGTTTTCGCAAAAGGAAGTGAACATGAGACAGAGAAGATGGATGGAGTGGTTAAATGATTATGGTTGTGAAATATGGTACCATCCAAGAAAGGCAAATAAAGTGGCAGATGCTCTTAGTCGTAAGTCGACTATAGACATGGCCAGTGTAAGAGTAACATAATGGAATCTGTTGGAAATGATGGCAGATTCAGAATTTAAGTTGGAAATAGACTATCTCACGGGTATGCTTACTGCATTAAGGATTGAACCGGAAATTGTCCAGAAAATTAGAATTCTGAAAGAATTCAACTCGGAAATTGTGAAATTATGAAATGAAGTGTCTTTAGGGAAAAGACCGGAATTTCAAGTCTCTGAGGATGGAATAGTAAGATGCCAGGGACAACTATGTGTTCCCAACAATGAAGAAGTAAAAAGGGAAATCCTATTGAAAGCACATAGGAGTAATTATAGTATTCATCCGGTTAGTACAAAGATGTACCAGAATTTGCACCAACAGTATTAGTGGAATGGCATGAAAGCAAATATAGCTAAGCACGTTTCTCAGTGTTTGACTTGCCAACAAGTGAAAGCGGAACACAGCAAACCCATAAGGTTGTTGAAACCATCGGACATACCTGAGTGGAAATGGGATCACATGACGATGGATTTTGTGCAAGGATTACTAAGGACGTCAAGTGACCATGACTCCATTTGGGTGATAGTAGATCGCCTGACTAAGTTTGCCCATCTCCTAGCAGTTCATGTGGATAAATATGCTGAAATATATGTAAGCCAAGTAGTATGCTTACATGGTGTCCTTGTAACTATTACGTCGGATCGAGATTCGAGATTTACTTCAAACCTTTCGCGAAGTTTTTAAACCGCCTTAGGGGCTAAGCTCCAATTTAGTACTGCTTTTCATCCGCAAATGAATGGGCAAATAGAAAGAGTAATCCAGACACTAGAAGACATGTTGAGAGCTTGCGTCATTGATTTTAAAGGAAGTTGGGACGAAAAGTTACACTTAGTGGAGTTTGCCTATAATAATAGTTTCCAACAAAGTATAGGCATGGCTCCCTATGAAGCATTATATGGGAGAAGGTGTAGGACTCATATCTACTAGAATGAGGTAGGTGAAAGGAAATTGACAAATACAAATTACTACAGAGGCTGTCGAGATCATCATGAAAAGACTTAAAACAGCCCAGAGTTGATAGAAAATCTAAGTCGATAAGCGTAGAAGACTCCTGGAATTTAATGTGGGAGATCATGTGTTTTTTAAGGTATCCCCAATGAAAGGAATATCATGATTCGGAATCAAGGGTAAGTTGAGCCCTAGATTTGTTGGACCCTTTGATGTGGCATCCTAAAATCTCGTGACAACCTCTGGAGTACCATGAACCATGATTAGGTAATGGAAGTGCCATTTGATTTTGTATTAGCCTTTGAATTTAATGAATTTCAATTAATTTAAGGCCGAGCATTGTAATGGATGATTGTTTGGATGGAGATGTGTCTACAAGTGACCCAAGGATTTTATTAAGGTGCAATCGATATAGAAATCTTATTATTGGTGGTGCACTTTATAAGTAGAATTTTATTGATTTAAATTACAAAGTTTTGTGGGTTTATAAGTTGAAATTAGGTGTTAATTTAAATGAGGGTTAAATGGAATAGGAATAGGAGAGGATGGGCTGATTTTTAGGCCCAAAGACCGTCCAACCAGCCCATGCCAGCCCCCTATTCGACCGGCCCATGAAGGCCCAAGACCGGCCCAGCATAGAAGCCTATAAACCCTTGCATGTGAGTTGCCAAGTGGCATGGAGGAGAAGCCAAGTGCGGCTGCCCCCATTGGCTTCCATGGGCGGCTTCATGCAATCAAATGATTGCAAATGATTGTAGGGGAAGGAAAGTGAAGAGAGGGAGGCGGATTGATGAAGGGGAAACGGTCGAGAGAGAGAGAGAGAGAGAGAGAGAGAGAGAGAGAGAGTGTGTGTCGTCCAAGAGAGAAAGGGAAACCGAGAGAGAGGAAGAGGTAAAGAGAGGAAGCGGGAGTGCGAAAGGAAGGAGGAGGATCGTCCGCCTAGCTCGCCGCCGTCCGTTCGCCGCTTTGCCGCCGTCCTTGTTGCTGTTTGTACTTAAGTTTAAGGCAAGTGAAGTCCTAAAACCTACCCCTTGCATTGCTGTGTTGTATGTGTAGTAGATGGTAAATCTTGGTTGTGGTAGATGGGATGAAATTTCGGAGCTTTGGAGAGAGATTCGTTGGCCATGCATGCTGTTTCTGGAAAGACCAGTCCGACCATCCGTGAGATTGTGTGCTGCATGCAACTTTTTAGTCAGAATCTTGTTTTTATTTATTCATGAAAGTTGTAGAGAATACCTTGAATAACAACATACTAAAATTTGAGGCAAAACGAACAAGTATTGGTTAGTGAAATGATTTTTCTTTGGAGAAATTAGATTTGGAATTCGTTGTGATGACCTTTAGAGATTTCGTGGTCTGTAAAGTAACTTTCTTGTGAAAATCTCACGTTAATCTCTTAATGAAAGTTGTAGTGTACTTCTTGAGGTAGAACATATAAACAATTTAGAGGAAATGAACAAAAATAGGTCGGTGCAATCGTTGTCTTTTGAAGAAACTGGATCTGGGAAAAACGCTACCTCGCCCCGTATGATCTCGCGATTTTTATAAAAATCATAAAGTTAAAATTTGATCATGTGTTCCGAATGAAAGTTGTAGGTAATATTCTGAGGAATGACATACTAAAAATATATAAGAAATGAACACATGTAGGTCGGTGAAATGAGTTTCTTTTGAAAGATGGTAATCTGGAAAAAGATGACACTGAGAACGGGGGAATTAGTCGTCCATATCTATTAATCTAGAACGATTTGGGTTTCGATGTCTACATGAGATATTTACCTCTTCGACTTGTATATAACATGTCAAAATTACAGAATTTTTGGAGTCCATTTGTGTATTTAATTTAAATTTCTTCCGAAACTGTGCAAGCTGAAATATTGAAGTTTGAAAACTGTGATGCATGGACCATACTGTTTTGTATGACATTCTTTTGGCATGGAGTTATTCATGAGATATCTACCTTTAGGTCTCGCCTATAATGTGTCAAGTTTTCAGAATTTATTAATGCTATTTACTAACTTTTCTGGAGTTTTAATTAGAGGAATACATTCTGATTTATCAAAAACATTGATGTGTTTTGAAAAACGAATGAATTTATCCATGTGATGTAATGCCTTGAGTGGTTGATCTTGCTGCATATGTGATGACATATGGCATGTTATATGGCATGAAAATTTGGTTGAGATTTTTGATATTATTGCATCAAATACCATGTTGAAATTAAGATACATGTGTGAATATAACATGAGAAAATAACGAGACTGTCGGAGGTGTGAGCTGACAATGCCCCGGGAGTGTTGGGATGCCCGGAATGTGTGTGCCAGATGCCTGGAGTGTGTGCCAGATATCCTCGGGAGGTTCGGGATGCGCGGAGTGTGTGTGCCGGAAGCCTCGGAGGTGTGTGCCGGGGGGGATGCCTCGTGATGCTAGTTGGGATACGAGATGCCTGAAGTGTATGTGCCGGATGCCCGGAGGTGTGTGCCGGAGGTTCCTTGTGATGCCAAGTTGGATACGAGCGATAAATTGTGGGATGCAAACACTGGTCCCTAGAAAGATAAAAATTGAGACTGTATCATGCGCATGGATGTGTATATATGGAATGGTGATATATGCATGAATGCTTGATGATAAGTGCATGGTGGTATGTGCACATATGGCATGGTGATATATGTGCATGGCTGCAAGGTAAGGTATGCTTGAATGCATGAATAATATGTACTTTATTCTTGATTGTTCTGTTTGACGCATTGAGTAGTGTGGTGGATCTTTACTGCTAAGTGGTTGTACTCACCCCTTTGGGGACTAACACTTCAGATTAGAAAGATGTCGTTGCGACCAGTTGCACTCAGTACTTACTATGGCGTACCTACTGATGTTGATGTGGAGTGTACGGAGCACATCTGTGTCGGTGCTCTTGGTTTAGTTTTTGTTCAAGTTCATGTCCTGGTGATGTACGACGTGGGTCGAGTTGATGGCCCTGTTATCCAGGAGTTTTTATCTGTTCATGTCCAACATGATGGAGTTATGTTAGGGATGTTACCGTCGCCACCACCTGATGCACCGGATTGGGTATGATGGTGCGTATAGCTTATGGGAGTTGACACTTTTTGGAGATAGCCGATGCTCATTGATGGAGGGTGGTACATGTTCGATGTAGAATCGAGTCCTTTTTGGGTGGTAGCCAAGTATAGTTAAAATCTTGGCCTTTTTGTTGTATCAACCTTGATGTCCATCATGAAAATATAAATAAGAGTGAATCGGCATTATCTTTTCTTATGGTGCGTAGTTGGTGTGCATTGCATTTTGGTTATTGGAGGGAGAGATGGTGAGACTTGTTTATGCTTTCGCTAATAAGCTGCGCTGGGACCGCTTTCAAAAAAAAAATCCCTAGTCAAAGGGTATCGGTCTGTGAAGTTATATGAGATCAAGTAATTAAGAGAGATCACCTGTGGCGACCTCAATCGAATCGGGGGTGCCACAGCCCGGTTTTGGTATCAGAGCAATGATTATAGATTGGAGTGATAAGGAGCCTCATTTGGAAATTAAGGAACATGATGACAATGCACACCATAGGGTATTAAATGGAACAAATGATTAACTTTGAATAACGGGTGATGAGTATTCAGTCGTAGATCCTTAGTAGTTTGTTATGAGTTGTCTTTAGGTACCAGTAACATGTATATGTTACTTATGTAGTTGTAGTTGCTTGAATGGAGACAGTGAGTCTCAGATTTTTCTTGAGGCAATGCTTGGAAATTGCAGGAGAGTTATGGTGCAAGCTGGAAGTGCTCATCCATCGAGGGTTGAAGCCTCTGCTGCAAGGGCTGAACCCCGAATGGAAGACATCCTGCAGGCATTGGCCAATATTGGAAATCTGATGGATAGGCAAGCATAGTAACAACCCGGAATGGAATGTTGCCCTCAAGGACTGGTGGAACAATTTCTGAAGTTGAAGCCACTTAAGTTTAGTGAAATAGGAAGTCCTGAGGAGGCGGAACATTGGATTGATGGAATGGAGCGAATTTTTCGGTTGTTAGACTGCAGTGATGCTAAGAAAATAGTTTTGGTAGAGTACCAACTGGAGGGAAATGCAAAGTTTTGGTGGAGAGCTTCGAAGGATACAATCTTTCCACCGGGTACTGATGTGAACTGGGAAGAGTTTGTGAGAGCTTTCAATAGGAAGCATTTCTCTGATTGTGCTAAGGATAAGAAAATTACTGAATTTGTTCAATTGGAACAAAAGGAGCTGACAGTGGATCAGTATGAGGCAAATTTTTTTGAATTGTCTAGGTATGCTCCTAGATTGATTGAGGATCGTGATGAAAAAGCTAAGAGATTTCTGAAAGGATTGAGGACTGATATTAGGAAACAACTGGTGCCTTTGAGTATAAGGGATTATCATGAGATTTATGAAAGGGCACAGTTAGTGGAGCAAGAGCTGGTGAGAGAGCAATCGAAGTTCAAGAGACAGCCGAACTTTAATGATGTTAGAAAGGGTAAGAGACCTTATCCTGGTCAAGGTCAGACTTGGAATGCGAAGAAAAAGAGCAATTTTGGAAATTTTGGAAGAGCTAAGGATGGCCTGAATGTAGGGAAGGCACCCTATCAGCCTGATGTTTGTCAAAGGTGTGATGGGCGGCATGGCCCAGGACCTTGCAATGGACGATTGAGATGTTATGGTTGTGGACAAGTGGGTATCTTAGGAGAAATTGCCCACAAGAAAGGTCACAAATGAGTGTTGGCTCGGTGCGACAGGGACAACAGAGTGTTGTTAGACTAAACTTACCAAGGAATCCATAGAGGCCACCAGCACAAGGAAGGGTGTATGCGGTCACCCAAGAGGAAGCGGAAGCTTCTAGAAATGTTATATTAGGTACGATTTTCATAAATGGCAAGAAGGCGTATGCATTGTTTGATACGGGTGCTACGCATTCATTTATATCTGAAAGATATAGGCAATTGAGTGAAATAGAAGTTATGCCTCTTGAGACGCCTCTTTGTGTTTCCACGCCTTTAAAGAATATGGTATTGTCTACGATGATGTGTGCAAAATGTAAGATAACTATAGAAGAGCGAGATATGGAAATAGACTTAGTCGTAATGGCTATGTATGACTTCGATGTTATCATAGGAATGGACTGGCTTCATAAGCATAGGGCTAAGGTGGATTGCTATAGGAAAATGATCCAGTTCATGTTGCCTGATCAGTTTAGTTTCGAATTTTTCGGAGGTCAGACAAACCCCTCTATAGCCATTATTTCGATGGTAGAAGCTTGTGAACTACTTGATGAAGGATGTCAAGGATACCTAATGGTGGTAAGAGACCTTACTAAGAGAGAAGCTGAAATCGGTGAGATTCAAGTAGTCAGGGAATTTCAGGATGTGTTTCCTGAGGAGTTGCCTGGATTACCACCAGAGCGAGAAATTGAGTTTGAAATTGAACTAATCCTGGAACAGGACCTATATCGAAAGCCCCGTATAAGATGGCCTTAGTCGAGTTGAAGGAATTGAAGGTGTAACTACAAGAGTTGCTTGACAAAGGATTCATTAGACCAAAAGCTTCACCTTGGGGTGCACCAGTCTTGTTTGTGAAAAAGAAGGATGGGTCGATGCATTTGTGTATTGATTATAGACAACTGAATCAAGTAACTATAAAAAAATAAGTATCCTTTGCCTAGAATTGATGATTTATTTGATCAATTGCAAGGAAGTTTAGTCTTTTATAAGATTGACTTGAGATCGGGATACCATCAGTTAAGGATTAAGAAAGAGGACATTCCTAAGACTGCATTTAGGACTCGTTATGGACATTATGAGTTTTTAGTTATGCCTTTTGGATTGACAAATGCACCAGCTGCATTCATGGATTTAATGAATAGAATATTTAAGTCTTAGTTGGATCAGTTTGTGATTGTCTTCATTGATGATATCTTGGTATATTCTAGAGGACTTGAAGAGCATGAGCAACACTTGAGCATAGTTTTGCAAGCTCTAAGGGATCATAAGTTGTATGCCAAATTTAGCAAATGTGAATTTTGGCTGGAACGGATAATATTTTTGGGACATGTGGTGTCAGGAGGAGGAATTTCAGTGGACTCGGCGAAAGTTGAGATGGTAATAAATTGGCCGAGACCGACGACACCCACCGAGATACGAAGTTTCTTAGGATTGGCTGGTTATTATAGGAGATTTATTGAAGGGTTTTCACGACTATTAGGCCCCTTAACGAAACTGACTCGAAAGAATGTAAGATTTGAATGGAATGGAGATTGTGAAAGGAGCTTTCAGGAACTTAAAAGAAAATTGACTTCAGCTCCAATCATGACTATACCGTTTGGGTCTGATGGTTTTACGGTATATAGTGATGCATCTCACAAAGGATTGGGATGTGTTTTGATGCAACATGGCAAAGCCATAGCCTATGCATCGAGGCAATTGAAACCTCATGAGCTGAATTACCCAACGCATGATTTAGAATTGGTAGCTATAGTGTTTGCTTTGAAGATATGGAGACATTATATGTATGGAGAAAAGTTTGAAATTTATATAGATCATAAGAGCTTAAAGTATCTATTTTCACAAAATGAATTGAACATGAGACAAATGAGGTGGATGGAGTTATTGAAAGATTATGACTGTGAGATACGATACCATCCAGGAAAAGCAAATAAAGTGGCAATGCCCTTAGTCGAAAGTCGGCTATGGACATGGCTAGCCTAAGAATAACAAAGTGGAATCTGTTAAAGTCTATTGTGGGTTCAGACTTCAAATTGGAAATGGATCGCCTTACTGATATGCTTACTGCATTAAGGATTGAACCCAAAATTATTCAGAAAGTTAAGATCCTGCAAGAATCTGACCCGGAGATTATGAAAGTAAAAGATGCAGTGTCTTTAGGGAAAAGACCAGAATTTCAAGTCTCTAAAGATGGTGTGATAAGATGCCAAGGACAACTTTGTGTTCCTGACAATGAAGAAGTGAAGAAGGAAATTTTGTCGGAGGCACATAGGAGTAATTATAGTATTCATTCGGGAAGTACAAAGATGTACAGGAATTTGCGTTAGCAATTTTGGTGGAATGGCATGAAAAAGGATATAGCTAAGCATGTTTCTCAATGTTTAACGTGTCAGCAAGTGAAGGCAGAACATTGCAAACCCACAGGGCTATTGAGACCATTGGATATACCAGAATGGAAGTGGGAACATGTAATGATGGACTTTGTGTAAGGACTACTAAGGACATCAAATGGTCACGATTCGATTTGGGTGATAGTGGATCGTTTGATGAAGTCTGCTCATTTCCTAATTGTCCGCATAGACTACTTGATGAGTAAACTTGGTGAGATGTATGTAAGCCAAGTAATACGCTTGCATGGTATTCCTGTAACGATCACCTTTGACCGAGACTCTAGGTTTACTTCAAATTTTTGGCGAAGTCTTCAAGATGCCTTAGGGACAAAACTTCAATTTAGTACTGCTTTTTATCCTCAAATAGATGGACAAAGAGAAAGAGTGATTCAGACTCTAGAAGATATGCTGAGAGCATGTGTCATTGACTTTAAAGGAAATTGGGATGAGAATTTACACCTGATAGAGTTCGTCTATAACAATAGTTTTCAGAAAAGTATAGGCATGGCTCTGTATGAGGCATTATATGGAAGAAGATGTGGGACCCTTATCTGTTGGAATGAAGTAGGTGAAAGAAAACTGATAGGACCTGAGATAGTACAAGTTACTACAGAAGCAGTCGAGATAATCAGGAAAAGACTTAAGACAGCCCAGAATAGGCAGAGAGACTATGTTGATAGGCGTAAAAGGCCTTTAGAGTTTAATGTGGGAGATCATGTATTTCTTAAGGTATCTCCAATGAAAGGAATATCTTGATTTGGAATGAAGGGTAAGTTAAGCCCTAGATTTGTTGGACTTTTTGAGATACTTGAAAGAATAGGAGATGTAGCGTATCGTTTGGCGCTACCTCTTAAATTGGG
This sequence comes from Eucalyptus paniculata subsp. matutina, assembly GCA_017140255.1. Taxonomy (NCBI): domain Eukaryota; kingdom Viridiplantae; phylum Streptophyta; class Magnoliopsida; order Myrtales; family Myrtaceae; genus Eucalyptus; species Eucalyptus paniculata. The sequence goes on along the minus strand of CM029438.1, from coordinate 548,687 downwards.
AAATTTACATGATGTGTTTCATGTGTCGATGCTGAGAAAGTACCAGCCGGATCTTGTTCACATACTCGATCATGAAGCCATCAAAGTAGATGAGAAAGTGAGGTACATCGAAAAGCCTGTGCAAGTGTTGGATCGAAAGGAGCAAGTTCTTAGGACTAAGAAGATTCCTTTGGTTAAGATATTATGGCGACATCATGATGTGGAGGAAGCCACATGGGAGAGTGAAAACAAGATGAGGGAAAGGTACCCACACTTGTTTGAGGAGACATAGGTAATGTCTAATTTCGAGGACGAAATTCTCCAAGGAGGGGAAAATTGTGGCATCCTAAAATCTCGTGACAACCTCTGGAGTACCATGAACCAAGATTAGGTAATGGAAGTGCCGTCTGATTTTGTATTAGCCTTTGATTTTAATGAATTTCAATTAATTTAAGGCCGAGCATTGTAATGGATGATTGTTTGGATGGAGATGTGTCTACAAGTGACCCAAGGATTTTATTAAGGTGCAATCGATATAAAAATCTTATTCTTGGTGGTGCACTTTATAAGTAGAATTTTATTAAATTACAAAGTTTTGTGGGTTTATAAGTTGAAATTAGGTGTTCATTTAAATGAGGGTTAAATGGAATAGGAATAGGAGAGGATGGGCTGATTTTTAGGCCCAAAGACAGTCCAACCAGCCCACACCAGCCCCCTATTCGACCGGCCCATGAAGGCCCAAGACCGGCCCAGCATAGAAGCCCATAAACCCTTGCATGTGAGTTGCCAAGTGGCATGGAGGAGAAGCCAAGTGTGGCTGCCCCAATTGGCTTCCTTGGGCGGCTTCATGCAATCAAATGATTGCAAATGATTGTAGGGGAAGGAAAGTGAAGAGAGGGAGGCGGATTGATGAAGGGGAATCGGCCGACAGAGAGAGAGAGAGAGAGAGAGAGAGAGAGAGAGAGAGAGAGAGAGAGAGAGAGAGAGAGAGAGAGAGAGAGTGTGTGTGTGTGTGTCCTCCAAGAGAGAAAGGGAAACCGAGAGAGAGGAAGAGGGAAAGAGAGGAAGCGGGTGTGCGAAAGGAAGGAGGAGGATCGTCCGCCTAGCTCGCCGCCTTCCGTTCGCCGCTTTGCCGCCGTCCTTGTTGCTGTTTGTACTTAAGTTTAAGGCAAGTGAAGTCCTAAAACCTACCCCTTGCATTGCTGTGTTGTATGTGTAGTAGATTGTAAATCTTGGTTGTGGTAGATGGGCTGAAATTTCGGAGCTTTGGAGAGAGATTCGTTGGCCATGCATGCTGTTTCTGGAAAGACCAGTCCGACCATCCGTGAGATTGTGTGCTGCATGCAACTTTTTAGTCAGAATCTTGTTTTTATTTATTCATGAAAGTTGTAGAGAATACCTTGAAGAACAACATACTAAAATTTGAGGCAAAACGAACAAGTATTGGTCAGTGAAATGATTTTTCTGGGGAGAAATTAGATCTGGAATTCGTTGTGCTGACCTTTAGAGATTTCGTGGTCTGTAAAGTTACTTTCTTGTGAAAATGTCACTTTGATCTCTTAATGAAAGTTGTAGTGTACTTCTTGAGGTAGAACATATAAACAATTTAGAGGAAATGAACAAAAATAGGTTGGTGAAATCGTTGTCTTTTGAAGAAACTGGATCTGGGAAAAACGCTACCTTGCCCCGTATGATCTCGTGATTTTTATAAAAATCATACAGTTAAAATTTGATCATGTGTTCTTAATAAAAGTTGTAGGTAATATTTTAAGGATTGACATACTAAAAATTTAGAAGAAATGAACATATGTAGGTCATTGAAATGAGTTTCTTTTGAAAGATGGTAATCTGGAAAAAGATGACACCAAGAACAGGGGAAATTAATCGTCCATATTTATTAATCTAGAACCATTTGGATTTTGATGTCTCATGAGATATTTACCTGTAGGACTTGTCTATAACATGTCAAAACTACAGAATTTTTGGAGTCCATTTGGGTATTTAATTTAAATTTCTTCCAAAACTGTGCAAGCTGAAATATTGAAGTTTGAAAACTGTGATGCATGGACCATACTGTTTTGTGTGAGATTCTTTTGGCATGGAGTTATTTATGAGATATCTGCCTTTAGGTCTCGCCTATAATGTGTCAAGTTTTCAGAATTTATTAATGCTATTTACTAATTTTTCTAGAGTTTTAATTAGAGGAATACATTCTGATTTATCCGAAACATTGATGTGTTTTGAAAAACGAATGAATTTATCCATGTGATGTAATGCCTTGAGTGGTTGATCTTGCTACATATGTGATGGCATATGGCATGTTATATGGCATGAAAAGTTGGTTGAGATTTTTGATATTATTGCATCAAATACCATGTGGAAATTAAGATACATGTGTGAATATAACATGAGAAAATAACGAGACTGTCGGAGGTGTGAGCTGACAATGCCCTAGGAGTATTGGGATGCCCGGAGTGTGTGTGCCAGATGTCCTCGGGAGTTTCGGGATGCACGGAGTGTGTGTGCCGGAAGCCTTGGAGGTGTGTGCCGAGGGGGATACCTCATGATGCTAGTTGGGATACGAGATACTTGAAGTGTGTATGCCGGATGCTCGGAGGTGTGTGCCGGAGGTTCCTCATGATGCCAAGTTGGATACGAGCGATAAATTGTGGGATGCAAACACTGGTCCCTGGAAAGATAAAAATTGACATTGTATCATGCGCATGGATGTGTATATATGGTATGGTGATATATGCATGAATGCTTGATGATAAGTGCATGGTGGTATATGCACATATGGCATGGATATATGCATGAATGCTAGATGATAAGTGCATGGTGGTATATGCACATATGGCATGGTGATATATGTGCATGGCTGCAAGGTAAGGTATGCTTGAATGCATGAATGGTATGTATTTTATTTTTGATTGTTCTGTTTGACGCATTGAGTAGTGTGGTGGATCTTTACTGCTGAGTGGTTATACTCACCCCTTTGGAGATTAACATTTCAGATTAGAAAGATGCCGTTGTGACCAGTTGCACGTGGTACTTACTATGGCATACCTACTGATGGTGATGTGGAGTGTACGGAGCACATCTGTGTCGGTGCTCCTGGTTTAGTTTTTGTTCGAGTCCGTGTCTTGGTGATGTACGACGTGGGTCGAGTTGATGGCCCGATTATCTAGGAGTTTTTTTCTGTTCATGTCCAACATGATGGAGTTATGTTAGGGATGTTACCGTCACTGCCACCCGATGCACCGGATTGGGTATGATGGCGCGTATAGCTGATGGGAGCTAACACTTTTTGGAGATAGCCGACGCTCGTTGATGGAGGGTGGTACGTGTTTGATGTAGAATCGAGTCCTTTTTGGGTGGTAGCCAAGTATAGTTAAAATCTTGGCCTTTTTGTTGGATTGACCTTGATGTCCATCATGAAAATATAAATAAGAGTGAATCGGCATTATCTTTTCTTATGGTGCATAGTTGGTGTTCATTGCATTATGGTTATTGGAGGGTGAAATGGTGAGACTTGTTTATACTTTCGCTAATAAGCTGCGCTGGGACCGCTTGCAAAAAAAAAAAAAAAATCCCCGTCAAAGGGTATCGGTCTGTGAAGTTATATGAGATCGAGTAATTAAGAGAGATTACTTGTGACGACCTTAGGCGACTTAGGGGTGCCACATTTGAGATCCTTGAAAGGATAGGAGATGTAGCTTATCGGCTAGCATTACCTCCTAAGCTAGAAAAGTTACATGATGTATTTCATGTGCCAATGCTAAGGAAGTACTAGCCTGACCCTAGTCACATACTAGATCATGAAGTGATCAAAGTGGATGAGAAAGTAAGGTACCTAGAAGAGCCGATCTGGGTACTAGATCGAAAGGAGCAAGTCCTTCGGACAAAGAAAATTCCGTTAGTCAAGGTCTTATGGCGACATCATGATATGGAAGAGGCCACATGGGAAAGTGAAAAAGAAATGAGGCAAAGGTACCTTCATCTTTTCAATGGCATGTAAGTGATGTATACTTTCGAGGATGAAATTCTCTAAGGAGGGGAGAATTGTGACGTTTGGATTTTGTCGGACTTTGGAAATGTAACGGTCCGTCATTGATCGATGAATTTGCTATTGGACTGCGTCGTTGACACCATTTGCAAACACCATTTCATCATCGTCATCATTGGACCGAGTCGTCACATTACGCGATGATCTTAGGATATTCCCTCATAGTCGCACCTTTGCCACGTCAAGATAATCCGATCATCACATAACTTATCATGACGTTGGAAGTTTCCTTATACATCATCACCTTTGAGACTGACCTCCACTGGCATTTGTACCTCTTTAGTCGAATCCCCAAGTTTCTAACACGCTGACCCAAATATGCCAATGAAGGATATCCAAGGATCAGCCACCTCGAAGACATGTTGCGAACTTACGTGTTGTACTTCAATGGAAGCTGGGAGGAATAGCTTCACCTTGTCGAGTTTGCCTATAATAACAGCAACCAGCAGAGCATTCAGATGGTTCCTTTCGAAGCGTTGTATGGTAGGGCATGCATAACGCCGGTTTGTTGGGATGAGGTTGGAGAACGAAAGATTACAGGCCCAGAGCTGGTTCAGCAGTCAGTGGATGCAGTTGCCGTCATTAGGGACAGATTAAAGAACGCTCAGAGTTGCCAAAAAAGCGTCGGAGACCATTGGAATTTCAAGTTGGTGAGCACGTATTTCTGAAGGTGTCACTAATGAGGGGTACTTCACACTTTGGCAAGAAAGGGAAACTGATTCCGAGATGTGTAGGTCCCTTTAAGATCTTGGAAAGGATAGGGACCCTTGCGTATTGTCTTGCATTGCCACCGAGGTTAGTGCAAGTGCATGACGTCTTTCACGTGTCGATGTTGAGGAAGTATGAGCCTGACCTGACCCACGTGCTAAATTTTGAGGAATTAGACGTGGACGAAAGAGTGTCGTATGTGGAAAGACCGATTCAGATTGTAGATTGGAAAGAGTAGGTTCTGCACGCCAAGACAATTTTGTTGGTGAAAGTAGTTTGGCAACACCACAGCACAGAGGGAGCAACCTAGGAAAGTGAAGATTTGATGAGATGACTGTACTTCCACCTTTTTGTTTAAAGATTTGTAATGGTTTAAATTTCGATGATGAAATTTTTATAAGAGGGGAAGAGTTATGACATCTTGAATTTTCAGTTCTATTTTCAATTGAATGAATCGGACTTTTCATCGACATGCCTATAGTTCTATTCTCTAAGATGGTCACTCACAAGATAATTAGTCTATCTAGTGAAGCCGTTAAGGGATTTTAACGCAATAGATTTGAGAATTCGACTAAAAATCAACTGCTCAATCTTGTTAATCTACAAGAGTCATTATGGCATAGTTAAAAATCGATCAAAGACCAGAGATGGGTCAATTTGACAGAGGTATGTGATTAGTGTGGGTGATTCCACCTGATGACAAAATTTCTATCGAATGGCACTAGACCGATTTTCTTGTCGTTTTGGTACCCTATGCTTGTATTTGAAATCTTGAGATTTTCACGATAATCAAGAGTCGTCAATGTGTCAAAGATGTACATTATGGCTCAAAAATAATCGACCACAAGTCAATTGCACTAAAAGTTCCTAAAAGCTACTTGATAAACTAGGTCACGCTAAAATCGTGCCAGATTGAAATTAATCGTGAATTTGAGCTCGATTTCAGAAATTGAAAGTTCTATCATGTCACGATTCATTTTAGGTACATTGACTCATCCTTCGAAGATTTTTCTGCAAATTGAGATTTTTGACGAAATTTCAAAGTAGTGCCGTTTTTTATTAGAAAGATCATAGGACCGTTTTTGGTCGCATTTTTGGGATTCAAGTTGGTTCAATTGATGAGAAAAAATGTGGATTCAAGTGTGGGTACCTTGGTTGATTTTATAGACATCAAATTGAACTCAATTGGAGAGGAATTTATTCAATTTTAGGGGAATTTAGTCCAAAATTCGTAGGACCAAGGGGCAGCAACTTTTGGACCTCTTCAATGGCTTCTCGAAGAAGCCTTGGTTGTGCAATTTGGCCATGGATGACAGCCCAAGGTGGTAGGGGCACGAACTTGAGCACAAAAGGATATTTTGGTTGACTAATAAGGCAAATGGGACCCCCTCTATCTTCAGCTGCTTCTACTTCTTCATTTAGTCACCTTTCTCGATTGTTGAGGATTTTAGAAGCTGCAAAAACCTGAGAGAGACTGGCTAGCCTCCCCTTTACCGTCACATGCCCGCCGAAGTCGTCCGAGCCCCCTGTCGCTTGTCGAAGCTGTCGCGCCGCTCGTGCTTGCTCCTGCTTGCGTTCCAATGAGCCCAGCTCGCTATCTCAAGCTTCTCCGCCATTGCCCTGGTCACTGTCGTGGTTGCCTGAGCCATGTTCGCTGTCGTCCAATAGTCGCCATCGCTCGCTACTGTCTCCGCCAGCCTGCCTTGCTCGTTACAGCCTAGCCAGCCGCTAGTTCCAACTCTTTTGGCCCAAGGATAGAGCCAAAAGCTAGCAAAGGCCATGGGACTTCAAGGCCTATTTTCAGGCCCATCCGATCTCTGTTTGGTGTCGTCGTAGGGTTGTTTGTCACCCGTCTCTGCGTTGCTGTTGTCATGGACTCATTGGATCGCAAAACCGGTGAGTTTACTTGCTAAACTCTGCTTAGGGAGTTATGGTGCTTAAGGGGTGATTAGTCTAGGCTAATTAGCATTTAGGTGGTTAGTTAGAACGGATTAGTGATTTAATCGTTCAGTTGTGCAGGTTAGGTGGTTAGAATGGTTTAATTAAGAACTAAATAGATTATCTAGATTGGTTTAGAAATTTTCTAAGCCCGTTTAGGTGATCAATTTAGCATTTTCGACCTAATTTGGTATTTTTGGTAATTAATTGCATTTATTTAATTATTTTTTATATTTATTTAATTATTTATTAATTTCCAAAAATTATATCGGGATAGCCGGAGACCGGAATTTCGTGCTAATTGCAATAATGTGCTTAATTTATGCAATTGAACGTTAATTTGTGCAAATTAAGTGGTGATTGGAATTTTGGGTATTTATTCCAAATCGTGAAATTTTGGTTTTTTATTGAGAAAATACCTAGTGTTGGTTTTTAATGTCAAAAATGTCTTTATGTACTATATTAAATAGTGAAATTTTTGAAAAATGGCGATATTGCATTTTGGCTCGGACGACCGTGTACTTGCACACGATTATTTTTATCGGGTATTTTTAATATGATGGAAATAGGTCAAGTTCATTATTTTAATCGAGGAATTAGTGTGCAAAGCACAATGTTCTTGGTCGGGATTGAATGATTTGTCAGCTTGTGAGAGCAATGATCTGTTAGCTTATGTGAGAAATGTTTTGTCAGCTTGTGTGAGCAGTGTTCTGTTAGCTTGTGTGAGCATTAATATACATCAACTTGTGCGAGCTACAATGGAATTGGAACTTGTGATTGATTGGATTGAATTGATTGATTGAGTATATGAATTGTACTGACTTGTAAGAGGGAACTAAGGTGAGGTAAGTCCTCTGTCTTGTGTGCATAGACTGTCTCTAGGCGTATTTCCTTCCTAGTTGGAGTTTAGGGGGGTGAACTTGCTGAGATATTGTCTCACCCCGTTGTGGGCTTAATCTTTATAGGTCCTTAGATGGTGGTTCCTCTGGAATGTTTTGGTTGTACCATGAGGGTTACTGAGTAGGTCATTGATAGCCCTGTTCCCAGGGGCCACGGGGTCTGGGTCTATGAACTCATGAGGACCATCGTCTGGGTCGATGCGGGCCTACCTCAGAGGATACCCCATCGATTCAGAGCGCGGTATCGTCGTGGGCTCAATGGATACAAAGTAGGTTCCCTGCAGGATTTTGATGTCCCAGATGCGGTAATAGATGTCACTTTTGGCGAGGGTACAATCAACTCTCCTGGTGGTGCAATGCTGGACCCAAGTCCCTAGGAGACCTTGGAGTTTTCAGTTGGGGATTCGAGTGCCTAAAGGACGTGTAGGCTTTTCTGTTTTAGTAGACTCTTGTCTATAGACTAGCGTTGTATATAAATCGGGGTGTTTATAAAAGCATGTTTTGGTTGTGAAATTGTTTCTTGCTTTTCTATCCTATATTAGTTGCTGTCAGGGGGAATCGTCCGCTTCCGCATGTGCATTAAAATGAATGGGTCGGTGATGTGTCTTGAGACATTGCAATTTTATCGACCACTAAGAGATGGACACGTGTTTGAGGTTCAGGGTGTGACACACAGCATCCATTGCATAGTCTCGGATTAAGGCAGGATACAAGCTAACACAGCCAGTTTCAATCACAAAGATAGAAAGTGCATCAAATCTCATCGAAATGCTACAAAATTTTAGTATGTTATAGAAGAGATATAGATTAACACTTTTTATGAAGAAACCTAAGCCTATGTCTCATTGTATAAACAACAGTAATTTGCTATCTTTACCCCTAAATTCTGCAGATTAAGTGCCTACTGGAGAAGGATTATTTCACTATCCAAATCTCTAGCGTTTGTTCTCAAATTTTGATATGTTATTCTTAAAGATGTGTCCTACAAATTTCATCAAGGGTTTAAGGTCCAACTCCATCTAGAAAATTTCTTAAAATCCATAGAACTACCTATAGCTACGTTGTTTTTTTGCAGGTCAGTTTGCTGTTTTAAGGGAGAATGTTCTCACCAGCACATTTTCGCAAGAAAATCTCGACAACTAGTAGTCGAAGCCTAAAATAGTTAGTACACTCTTAAGAAAATTAGTTCTTTTCTTTAACTACACCTTTTAAACCCCAAGTGACGCATAAACTAGTAAGTTTTCCATCTTTGTCTTTCCCAAACAGAAAATCCCGAGCCACTATTCCCATCTACAGCTCAACCATATTAGTTAGTTCATCTACAACCTCTTTTTTTTAGTACCTTGACATCTCTCCGACAGTACCCAAAAGTGATCTCATTAACTCTTTGACTACACACAGCAACCCACAGCTCAACTCAAGGCTATTTTTCGTGTCCTGACCCCTCAACAGCAACATGCAACGCCCATCTATCACTTAGTAGTCGTCTACCCACCAACTCGACCAACTCAGCTCCTTCCCGCTCAATTCTTTGACCATTTAAACCCCAATCATCACATGCAAAGACCAACAGCTTCATTTGAGTGCCGATCTTAACTATTTCAACTCAAAACAGAAGCAGCAAACTTAATCTTCCACCATTCAGCATGCTCCGCAAGTTCCCTCGACAAACAACGGATAAATTCTAGTTTAAGACCTCATCATTTCCTTACCCGGTGCTTGGCTTTGCCGGTGGCTTGCTGCTCTTCGAAATTCTGCCCTCAAATGCGTGCAAAAAGAAGAAGAAGCTGGAGTCGCTTAGTTCTTCTTCTGTTCAAGTCACGAAAGAGAGAGGGAGGGAGAAGAAAATGGAGAGAGAGAATTTTGGGTCTGTTTTGGGGAGGAGAGAATGGCGTGGATGCTGAGGGAGTTTAGCTTTGAGTGTGTAGATTTTTGTTTTCAATCCCAAGGAGAGAAGTAATCATTAGAAATGATTAATAACGATGTCTCCTCTAAAGCTTTGGGTTGGAGAGAAGCCGAAAGGGAAAAGATGAGTGATGCGGCTCCCTTGCATGCATTATTCTTGATGGTTGACACCTGGCGCTCGAGAATGGTTAACTTCTAGTCCGTGTCATTAGTTAGTCTATTAGTTTCTACCATCTTTTACTTAGTTTCGTTTTGATTCCACAAAATTTTCAATCCTCTCGTAACTATACGAATCTATGAGTTCGCACAAATCGAGTTGACACGTTAATGTCTCGGCGCTAATCTATGGTACAAACAAGAATTAATCACTAAAAATTACTAAAGTTAGTGTTCAATAATAGAATTACAATCGCTTATAAGTTTTTAATAAAATTTCTAATGAAATCCCTCATAACGGTAATCTATAAAATTAATTGGAAATTAAAGCGATCGGGCCTAAATACATATCTCTGGCCCATCGGGCTCATCCCACGACATTTCATGACCCACTAGACTTAATTCACAATTTTAATGAACCCAACTCTTGGCCCGCTCCAAGCCAAGCCCAAGTCCATATCCTAACCTTTGGCCGATTGAGCCCATGCTCGATATCTTCGTGCGGCCCGTTAACTACTTAAGCCCATACTTTCCTCATGGCCCATCAGGCTTGCCATTTGGCCCGCTTTAAAATAATCCAAGCCCTTAACAGTCTGATTACACTTATAGGGTTGGTAAAATTTAGGATGTCACAATAAGGGTCACTAACTACATACGTACCATAATTTGCATGCCTCACAAATTCGACATTACTGGCTAAAATGTCCCCGGTTAACCATAACTACATTACTTCGCAATAGAGATAGCTCAGGACCAATTGATTCGAAGTTATTATCCTTCAAGTACCAGACTGTTCGGCTACAATAGAGAAATTAATATTTTATTGCAAATGCTTGAGAAATAGTTCGCAAGTTTGCCTCCAAAAATGAACTCGTCAATTTTCGATTCCTAATTCTTAGTTATTGAGAAATTTGACTTCCATTCGGTGCGTATCAATTTTTGAATGTAGTTACCTTTTCTAGTGCTCCTCTTTCTTTTGCATCGTTTCCATGTGCTGGGAATTTATTATTTTCCACTAAACTAATTACTACTCACCAAACAAAGGCACTCCACTGAAATTCCAAATCTCCCCTCTACACATCATGTCTGCACCGCACATCATACATCCTTTTGACTCAAGATAAGAAATTTCGAAGTTTCTATACAGAGGTTTTATTGATGTTTCGGAGGTAGGAACTTATAAACAAAAAATGCATGATAAAAGTTACAAAAAATGGGGAAAGAGGAAAGTGACGGTTCAGGCCGAACCGTTCAGCATCCTCTGCATTTGATAGCACTTAATTTCTACCCATCGCAGAGATGACGAGCGAGGATGATCCTGAATCTAATGCAGCAAGTATGTTCACATAGTCTACGAACATTCTTATGAAACGTAGATGTAATTCTCCTGAATCTGTGGAGACTTTTAAGTCTCCATAACCAAAAAAAAAAAAAAAAAGGAAAAAAAGAAGAAGAAAAAAGTTACAAAAGATTAAAAGACGTTTGTTTTCCCTGCTTTAATAATTATCTTCAAGACCTGGAAGTCAACATTCTCTTCTTCTCATAATTAGAAGCAATGGCCCACTCTTTTAGCTAAAGGCATTAATGTAAATAAGCAGGGCATACCATCGCTGCATAAACGCTAGCAAAATATCTTACCCAAAGGAAGAGTCATTTACTTAGACAGACAAATGCCCACAACAACGCTGAGTTTTGATAACAAAATAATTTGCATAATGGTGATATGATTTAAGCCATAGCTCTCATGCGTGAAGGAGACGGAAACATGGAGAGAAGAGTACATGTTCGCAAATACACATAAAAAATGAAAAAAAGCGAAAAGAGGCGAAGCGAAATGCAACCATAACCAACTTTAAATACCTCGTGGGTGCAAGCAGAGCTATTCCTTTCAAACTAGATAGGTCCATGCTGGTAATATCGATGGCTGGTTGACTGGTCAACGCGATATAGTTCACCACCTGGAACAGGCCCAACATTCTGGTCAGGGGAGGCATCAGATGCATTAACATCCTCTCGGAGAAGGAGAAAGTGAAAACAACCGGAAAAGTGGTCCTTTTCATATTTTCATAGCAAATACGGAAAGGATAAGGTCAGGACATTTCAGAGGGGCTTATTAAAGAGGATTTGTTCCCTGGCCGGTACAAGTGTTGGTCGAGTTCGGTGGGCCATGACTTGATCTAAATCCAAACTGTCACTATGTTTGTTGCCATAGGGATGATTCAACCGACTCATATAAGTAGTGTTAGTGTTTTTGGTAAAAATCTAACAATTAAAAGAACATGATGGAATTCTGAAGATGTGCTTGGTCATTGGTGCACATGTGATCCCCTTCTTTATCATTATTTTCGTACAAACAATCTTGCAAATCGAGATTGTGCTTCTGCATCGGGGGCTTACACGCTTGAGCTAACTAGTGCACTAGTCGAGACTGAGGATTGTGCATGCCAGACTGTCCTTTGAACCAGGCCAACATCTCGGACCATGACCCTTGGCAAGCATGGTTAAGACTTGTCTTGTCAAGAGAAGTAGGGATGGAGGGCAAATTGATTTTGATTGATTGCTGTGGATCAACAAAGGCAAGGATTATTAGGAAGTCTTGATTAAATGTGGTCAGGAAGTTTACATGAATCATTTGTTGTCAAGCGTGGATATGAAGCTCTAAAGGGCCTTGGTCCTAAAATCTCTATTGAGAAATGCAGAGGCCGCTTGATCTATGTGTTTACTATGTGGAGAATGCAATGAAGCGGATAATCTTATGTATAAAATCAGTAAAATAACAAAATGTTCTTTAGAATTCAAGTCATGTGAAAGAAGATTGTCATTTAAACTACACATGAAATCTTTCATTAGATATGCAACAATGTATGAATCAGGTAGAGATACAAATGACTCCCCACAGTAAATCTACATGCGTCGACCAAGGAAAAAAAAATCTACATGCATACATGTAGCTTTAGCAGCAGTTCACTTAGGAGCTCTTTTCGGGACTGATCTTAATCTTGTCGTATTAAGTTAATATTTTGGATTAAGGCACCAATTCTCGTGCGAATAGGGTTTAAGGAAAAAATTATAAATACCACGGAGCATACATGATGATGGCCTGTGAACATAACTTCATTGGTTAATCTTATCCGGTAGGAGGATTTAGATTTTCAACCAGGTCTTCATTAGATAAAATTACCTCCAAATTGCCACTCTCAAGAAAGATTATAAGCGAGACTATTTCTCTCTCTATATTTAATTATCCCATTCACAATTTGTTAAATTACTCAATGTATTGATTAAAAGAATAAGAATTGAACATTAATTTTGAGTAGCTAGGAGAAAAAACAAGCAAAAAAGACAAAGGGACAAAAATCTAATAATTTAAACCATAGACTTGAAATATATATGTGTGTGTGTGTGTGTGAAATCCCTAATACACATAATTCACATAAAAACATTATCAATATAAGCAATGCAGTCCATACTTCTCATTCAACTTCACCAATGCAATTTTAATTTAAGAATCCTCAATCAAATGTTTACAATTTTTTTTCTTTTATCCTTGGACAACCACAATATCGTGACAAGTTAGAATTACCATTTAATAAAGTTAACCACCTCGTCAAATCTCACGGTATTGGGTAATGTTCATTTACTCCACCCACTTAATAAATGACTTAACCATCACAACTTATAATATTAAAAAAATCCTCACATTTCTCCTCACTATCCATATAATATATAGAATATCAAAATATTAATTATCGTTCATGTAACTTAAGTAACTATTTCCATTCAATAAGAATTTCATGGTGGGAGTTCTCAGATAGTACGTATCACTGAGCTATTTCGTTGAGTAACTATTTCCATTCAATAAGAATTTCATGGTGGGAGTTCTTGGATAGTACATATCACTGAACTATTTCGTTGATCACATTTCGTGAATACATGACATCCATGGAATGAACAGCAAGAAGTTTCCCAAAATATAGTTCGATACAAGCTACAGAGAGCACGACGAGGTTCTCGAGATGCACGTGGTTCCTTGTGCTTCAGTGCTCATGAAGAGATGACCCAGATCAACAGCTGGATGTTGGATGTTGGACGGATTGTCAGAACACCGCATAAGAGCAGACGGTTCCCATTCCACTATTAGATTTGAAGACGAGCGGATGTCACATCCTGACCCGACGAGCATGTACCCATCCCTGCTTGGTCGGTATAATAGCGATGTCTCAAGACGCATTGCCGACCCATTTGATTCAATATACGCATGCGGAAGCAGTTAAAAATCCCCAAACAATAAAATAATGGGATAGGAAATCAAGACCATAAAACTTCAAAGCACTTATATACATTGCAAACCCGTGCACATATATACAAGGCAAACTGCTATTTCAAACTTCAACTTAAACAAGCTTAGAGAACAAAGTCTGCACACAGGGGTGGGGTTCTAACGACCACGACTACTCATCAATTTCAATTTCCTCCAACTCCATCTCCTTGTCCTTGACGATCTCCCCATCTTCCTCGCTCCAATTGGCACCCTTAGCTGAGTATACCGGGGAATCAGAATAACCCTCGAGCTTGGGATCTTTCGCAACCTTGATTGCTCCATCTTTAGGGTATGTTGTACCCTTACCAAAAGCAACTTCCAAAATGTACAAAGGTACATTAGTTTCCGGCACAGGACCCTCCCTTCGCCTATCATGGTAGTGACAATACCATGACTGGTACTCATGGGGCACATGTTCGGATCTACCCACGTCGACCCAGACGGTGGATTTTACCAATACATACTCCAATCCTTCAGGGTGGTGATCTATCGGAATGTGATAAGCTATATTCGAGATATCCTTCAGTATACCAAAATGCTCGGGAGGAGTGGGAGGTGCTGCCATCTACGGACTTGAAATGTTGTCCCACAACGGGGTGAGATTACGTCTCAGCAAGTTCTATCTCCTAAGACTCGATTAGGAAGCCAATACACATTAAGGCTAACTAAGCACAACACGAGTCAGAAAACTTACCTTGGCCTCAATCATTTCCTGCAAGTCAGATCAATTCATAAATACTAACAATCATGACACTAAATCACATCAGATTGAATCATCGATCAATCGACCCAATCAATTACATGTCATCTAGACCATTCCCCGATCATTTTAATCAATATCATGCATTCTCCAAGAAGATATATCTAGCCACCGAGCCCACGTGCATTCTCTAAGATGACATGATTACTAAGCCCATGTGTATTCTCCAAGCTGACATATCTAATCACCAAGCCCACGTGTATTCTCCAAGATGACGTACTTAGTCATCGAGCCCACATGCTTTCTCCAAAGTGACGTACCTAATCACTGAGCCCACGTGCATTCTCCGAGATGACATAACTAGTCACCGTGCCCACGTGCATTCTCCAATGTGATGTTTGAAGTCATTGAGCCCATAAAATATAACGTCTTTCTCTGAGATGACATCCTTGGTCATCGAGCCGATGTAACATAGCGTTCTTTCTCACATTTTATCATACCCGATAAAATAGTCGTGTGTGGGTACACGGTTGGCCTTAGCCAAAATATCATAATTTCACTTTCATAATTCCCACCATTTTATATAGTCCACCAAAATATTTTTGGCGCTATAGACCGACGCCCGGTAATTTTCCACTCAATTACCAAAATTATCCAATTTTTGAAATAAATACCCACAAACACTATTTACACTCAATTTGCACAATCAGATACTCAATTAAATAAATAGAGAGCACTACCGCAATCAGCATGAAATTCCGGTCATCGACCATCCCGTTTAACTTCCGAAAAATAAATAATTAAATAAATAATTACATAAAATATTAAATAAATGCAAATAATTTCATTAATTTCAACTTAGGCCTGTTATAGCCTAATTGGACGCCGAAACGGATCCGGAAAAATTCCGAGATTCGTTAAATAAATACTAGAGTCTATTTACTTGTTAATTACATTAACTAACCACCTAACATGCATCGATAGCTAACTTAATTTCACTAATTAAGTCTAACTAATCACCTAATTTATCTTAGTCTAAACTAATTAAAAACTAAGAGTCATTAACCTACTAAGCAAGGTTTAGTGAGTTAAACTCACTCGTTTATCGAACGGCTCGGTTCAAAATGACGGGAACGCAACGGGGGCCGACTTTCTCCAAAGCGGGCCAAAATTTCGAGTCC
This sequence comes from Eucalyptus paniculata subsp. matutina, assembly GCA_017140255.1. Lineage (NCBI taxonomy): Eukaryota > Viridiplantae > Streptophyta > Magnoliopsida > Myrtales > Myrtaceae > Eucalyptus > Eucalyptus paniculata. Next base: position 532,834 of record CM029438.1, on the reverse strand, counting down.
TGGAACCACCTTAAAATGGGCTCGAAACACCGCTGGAAACCACTAACAAAGCCTCTATTTGCTGCTGCAAAAGAGAGGAAACAAGCTGGTTGGGAGCAGCAAGACTCGGGAAAGGCTAAAAAGGACCAAATCGGGCCTTGACGGGGGCTCACAGAGGTCGGAGGTGGGCCAAACGACTTTGGCATGGGATGAGGAAGTTGCTGGGATAGTAGAACAAAAGGCTGGGAGCAGTAGGGGTGTCAGGCTGGGCAGTGGCGCGACAGGGCACGCATGCGGGGTGGCGGCGCCCGGACAGTGTTCCGAAGGAGGGTGACGGCATGCAAGTGGCTTCAAGGCGGCTGGCTGGCTTCATTACTTATGCTGGTGGGTAAAAAACAGGGTGGAGGGGGAATGGTTGTGGCCGGTTGGCTTGAGGGACAAGGAGAGGGTGACAAAGGCCCTACCTTTGCCAATTCTTCACATCCATAGTCTCCCTTGATCATCCTCAGCCACCAGCATCCCTTGGCCCTCAATGAGCCACCAATGCTCATCCTAGAACTCTTGAAATGGTTCAAAACCATAGGGAAAGGGGGACATACGAATTTCCATGATTTCTCCTTCAATTGGACTTAGTTTCATTCTTAATTCAATCCCATTTGGCCTCAATAATTTCTGTTATCGAGTCAATAATCAAATTGGTATTTTTTCTCACCAAATGAACCATCTTGCATTCCAAATGCGCGATCAAAAACGGTCCCTGGCTTTTTCTGGACAAAAACGGCATTCGGACGACTTTTTCCCAAAAAGTCTCGTGTTGTAGAAAAATCTTATAAGACTGAGTGAACGTTCATAGAATTTATTGTGACATGATAGAACATTCAATTTCTGAAATCGGATTCAAATTTGCAGTTAATTTCATTCCGACGTGTTTTTAGCGTGACCTAGGCTATCAGGTAGCTTTTAGATTTTTTTAGAGAAAATGACCCGTGGTTGATTTTCTTCGAGCCGCAATGAACCTCTATGACACATTGGCAACTCTTGGTTGTCGTAAAAATCTCGAGATTTCAAATACGGACATAGGATACCAAAATGATAGAAAAATCAAACTAGTGCCAATCAATGAGAAATTTGCAATTTAGTGGGATCACTCATGTTTAACTATTCATCTCAGTCGAATTGACCTATTTCTTATCTCAAATCGATTTATATATGTGCCGTAATGATCTCGGTAGATGAGCACGGTCGAGCAATCGATTCCTGGTCGAATCCTCAAGTCTATTTACCTAAAAATCTCTTAATAACTTCCATAGGTAGTTTAGTTATCTCACAAGTGATAAGCTCTGAGAACAATACTATAAGCGCATCGATGAAATGCCCGGTTAATTTAATTGAAAACAGAAGTGAAAAATCTAAGATGTCACAACTCTTCCCCTCTTATAAAAATTTCGTCCTCGAAATTTAAACCTTACAATACTTAAGCAAAAAGGTTAGGGTTCAAACGTCTCATCGACTCTTCAGTGTCCTAGGTTGCTCCTTCAGTACCGTGGTGTTGCCAGACCACTTTGACCATTGTGAAGGTTTTTGTACGCAGAACGTGCTCTTTTCTATCCACGATCTGAACCGGGCTTTCAACGTATGACACACGGTCATTCACGTCCAATTCCTCAAAATTGAGCACTTGAGTCGGGTCAGGCTCATACTTCCTTAACATCGATAAGTGAAAGACGTCATGCACTTGTACCAATCTCGACGGCAACGTAATACGATACACCAAGGTCCCGATTCTCTCAAGAATCAGTTTTCATTTCTTACCAAAGTGCGAAGTTCCCCTCATTAGTGACACCTTTAAAAAAACGTGATCACGAACTTGGAATTCCAAAAGCCTCCGATGCTTATCTATGTAGCTTTTATGATGACTCAGAGCGGTCTTTAATTTGTTTCTGATCACTACCATGGCATCCACTGATTGGTGAACTAACTCTGGGCCTATAATCTTTGTCTCTCCAACTTCATTCCAACACACTAGTGTTCTGCACGATCTGCCATACAATGCTTCAAATGGAGTCATCTGAATGCTCTACTGATAACTATTGTTGTAGGCGAATTCCATGAGATGAAGTTGTTCTTCCCAACTTCCTTTAAAGTCTAGTACACAAGCTCTCGGCATATTCTCAAGAGTCTGAATTGTCCTCTCAGATTGACCATCCGTCTGAGGATGATATGCCGTACTATACTGAAGCTTTATACCTAAGGCCCCTTGCAAGCTCTTCCAAAAAGCAGCAGTAAACCTCGGGTTTCGATCTAACGTTATAGTAATCGGCACTCCATGCAGTCGAACTATCTAGCGCACGTGCAACTCAGCATGCCTATCCAAGTCAAGATCCTTTCGCACTGCAATAAAGTGAGCCGACTTTGTCAACCTGTCGACTATTACCCAAATCAAATCATTACCTCTTTGACTCCTTGGTAATCTGGTCACGAAGTCCATCGTGATATGCTCCCATTTCCATTATGGGATCTTAAGAGGTTGCAAAAGTCGTCTTGGCTTGCAATGCTGGGCTTTAACCTATTGACACGTCAAATATCAAACTCCAATCCTCAGGCATGCACCCATCCCTGCTTGGTTGATATAAAAGTGACGTCCCAGGATGCATCGCCGACCCATGCATTTTAATACGCATGCAGAAGCATATGAATAATCCCCAGACAATAAAATAATGGGATAGGAAAGTAGGGCCAATTTTTCACAAAATACCTTTTTATAAACACATAGGTCTATACACAAATATTTACAAAAGGAATCGGCTCCATACAAAAGAGAATTGTCCTACGACTAACTAGTCGAACATGGTCACCGATTCTTCGGGCTTCACCTCATGAACTCCAGCTCCTGGTCCTTCACTAATACCATATATGGACCTGAAAATGGTTATACAATAACTAGTGAAACAATATCTCAACGAGTTCTACCCCCTAAGACTCGATTAGGAAGCCAATACGCCCTAAAAGCTGCCTAAGCATAATCATGAGTCAGAGGATTTACCTTGGCCTCAGTTCGTCCCTGCAAGTCAGCACAATTCATAATCTCATCGAGTCACATCAACACATCAAATCATTCACTCAGATCGACTTAATCGATTACATGTCAATTAGACCATTCCCCAGTCATTTTAATTAATACCATGTATTCCCCAAAATGATATATCTAGTCATCGAGCCATGTGCATTATCCAAGATAACATACCGAGTCACCGAGCCCACGTGCATTCTCCAAGATGACATATCTAATCACCGAGCCCACGAGCATTCTCCAAGATGACATACCTAGTCACTGAGCCCACGTGCATTCTCCAAGGTGATGTACCAACTCGACGAGCCAACAACTCATAACGTCTTTCTCTGAGATGACATACTTAGTCATCGAGCCGACGTAACATAGCGTTTTTCTTTGAGAAGACACACTTAATCATCGAGCGGACGTAATATGACATTCTTTCTCACCGTTCATCATACCTAATAAAATAGCCGTGTGTGGGTGTAGGTTGGCTTTAGTAAACAATATAATAATTTCAAAATTAAACTTTCCACTAGCTTCAGCAGTCTAGAAATATAATTTTGGCGCTGTAGACCCACACCCGGTAAAATCCCAATTAATCATTAAAATTAATTAATTTAAAGATTATTTCCTATATTCACAATTAAATCGAAATTGGCACAATATAAAACTCAATTAAATAAAAAAATCACACTTTGCTATAATCAGCGTAATTTTCCGGTCACCGGCCATCTCGATTTAATTTTTGAAAAATAAATAATTAATTAAATAATTATGAAAAATATTAAATAAATGCAATAAATCCAACTTAGGCCCGTTATAGCCTAATTGGAAGCCGAGACGAGCCTGGAAAATTTCCGAGACTCGTTAAATAAATTCTAAAATCTATTTACTCACTAATGCACTAACTAACCACCTAACATGCATCGGCAAAGCACTAAATTAATTACTCTAATCTAATCTATCAACCTAATCACACTTAATTAAATCTAATCAACCCCTAAGCATCATTAATCTACTAAGCGAGGATAAGTGAGTAAAACTCACTTGATCGTAATCCGTCTGATTCAAAATGTCGGGAATGCAACGGGGACCGACTTTCTCCAAAGCAGGCCAAACTTTCGGGGCTCGAAACACCTCCAAAATGGGCTGAACAGTGGCCACGAGACCCACTATTTTTGCTCTCTGTCCGCTATTGGTTGCAGCCAAGAAAGGTGAGGTGGTTACTCGGTTGCGGCGGCAATGGACCGAGATGGGATGGGGAGGCCAAACTAGGTCTAGGCGGATCCACGGTGGCACCGACGATGACACAAGGCAGCTTGATGGCCTACTGGAATGCAAGGACAGGTTGGATGAGGTGAGCTAGGCGCGGTAAAGCGGACGTGCATGGGGCAGCACGCTTGGGCGGTGGGGTGGCATTTCGGCAATGGTGGCGATGTGCGATGGCGTGAAGGGCAGTCCGGCAGCCTTGTTGGTCTTCTCCTTGGTTGCTGGTTCCGAAATTGCACAATGAAGAAAGAGATGAGGGGTTCAGCCAGTTGAGGGAAGAGAGAAGGTGGCAAGAGGGGGCCACAAGCCCTTTTTTTCTCCTTCATGGTCTCCCTTGACCATCCTCAGCCACTAGCTCCTCCTTAGCTGCAATTCATCCAACAATGCTCATCCCACAACCTTTGAAATGGTCCAAAATCATGGGCATAGGGGGAGCTATGAATTTCAAGAACTTTAGCTTCTATTGGACACTTATTCTTGCTCAATTCAATCCAATTTGGCTCTCATAAATTCAATCGACACCTCAATGATCAAATTGATATTTTTCCTCACCAATTGATCCCACTTGCTTCCCAATTTTGCGATAAAAAAATGGTCCCGGCCTTTTTCTGAACAAAAACAGCCCTACCTCGACTTTTTCCCTAAAAGTCTCGGTTTGCAAAAAAATCTTCCAAGACTGAGTTGACGTTCCTATAATTAATCATGACATGACAGAACTTTCAATTTCTGAAATCAGACTCAAATTCACAGTTAGTTTCAATCCAATGCGTTTTTTGCGTGACCTAGGTTACCGGGTAACTTTTAGAAATTGTTAGTGCAATTGACCCATGGTCAATTTTCTTTGAGCCACATTGAACCCACTCGACATATTGGCAACTTTTGGTTGTTGTGAAAATCTTGAGGATTTAAATACGGACATAGGGTATCAAAACGATAGAAAAATCAGTCTAGTGCCAATCGACGAGAATTTTTCAAATTGGTGGAGTCACTCACGTTTAGCCACACATCTTAGTCGAACCAACATATCTCTGATCCCTGATCGATTTTTAACTTGCTGTAATGGCCTTTAAAGATAAATACAGTTGAATAGCTGATTCCTGATTGAATTCTCAAGTCTATTGTCTTAAAATTCCTTAATGGCTTCTCAAGATAGTCTAATTATCTCAAGTGTGATTAGCTCTGAGAACAGCCCTATAGGCATGTCGATGAAATGCCCGATTAATTTAATAAAAAAAAGTGAAAAATCTAAGATGTCACATCAAACACCTGGCGACATGCCTCACGATGTTCGCCTTCATCCTAGACCACCATTAGTGTTAACGCAGGTTCTGATACACCTTAGTACTTTCGAGATGAATGCTGTAACTACTACGATAAGCTTCTGACAAGATATCTTCTCTAAGCTTCGCATCGTTAGGTACAACCAATCGTCCTCGAAATCTTAGTGTTCCATCATCAGAAACCTGAAAGTCAACTTTCCTTTCTTTGATATCTTCTTGTAAAATTTTCTAAACATCTAGGTCGGTCGGCTAAAGTAGCTTAATCATGATCTGCACATCTGGCTCAATTCTAAGGGTAGCCATGAGACTCGAAAGGTGGCCTACCTCAAATTTGAACACCGAATCTCGAGCTCTCTCGATTAAATTCCATTCCTTAACCAATAAATGAACAATGGAAGACTTTCGGCTCAAAGCGTCGACGACCTTGTTCGCCTTTCCTGGGTGATATAAAATATCACAATCATAATCTTTTAGCAATTCCATCTATCGGTGTTGCCTCATATTCAACTCTTTCTAAGAGAATAGGTACTTGAGACTTTGATGGTCCGTGAAGATCTAAAATTTGTCCCTACACAAGTAATGTCTCCAAATCTTCAAAGCAAATAAGTTAGCTACAAGTTCCAAGTCATGCGTTGGATAATTCAGTTCATGAGGTTTCAACTGGCGAGAGGCGTATGCAACGAATTTACCATATTGCATCAACACACAACCCAGTCCTCTGAACGATGCATCACTATAGATCTCGTACCCTCCAGGACCAGATGGAATCGTCAGCATAGGTGCGGTAGTTAGCTTTTGCTTCAGCTCTTGGAAATTACACTCGCATTTGTCTGACCACACAAATTTCTCATCTTTCTTCAAAAGTCTTGTTAATGGCGACATCGGAGCTGAAAATCCTTCTACAAACCGTTTGTAGTAGCTTGCCAAACCCAGAAAACTTCGAATTTCTGTGACTGTTGTTAGTCTCAGCCAGTTAATAATTGCTTCAATCTTGCTCGGGTCCACGGAGATTCCTTATCCGGAAACCACATGACCTAGGAACGCAACACAAGTCAGCCAAAACTCGCATTTGCTAAACTTAACATACAGCTAGTGAATCCTGAAGATCTGGAGCGCTAACCTTAAATGATCTTCATGCTCCTCAGCATTTCTTGAATACACCAGGATATCATTGATGCACACGATCACGAACTGATTTAGATATTCCTTGAATACTCAGTTCATCATATCCATAAAAGCAGCTAGAGCATTCATCAACTCGAACGGCATCACAATGAACTCATAAAGACCATACTGAGTACGAAATGCTAACTTTGGAATGTCTTCTTTCCTAATGCTTAGCTGATGATATCTTGTCCTCAAGTCGATTTTTTGAAAATATCGATGCTCTTTGTAACTGATCAACAAGCTATCGATCCTCAACATTGGATACTTGTTCTTGATTGTTACTTGATTGAGTTGCTGATAGTCAATACAAAAGCGCAACAAATCATCTTTCTTTTTGACAAATAGAACTGGTGCTCCCTAAGGTGATGCACTGGGACGTATGAATCCCTTATGCAATAATTCTTGCATCTGCACCTTCAGTTCTTTCAATTATGATAAAGCCGTCCGGTAAGGAGCCTTAGAGATTGACTCTGTCCCAGGTGCTAACTCAATCATGAACTCAATTTCTCTTTTTGGCGGTAATCCTAGCAATTCTTTCGGGAATACATCGAGAAATTCTTGCACGACTAAAATATCTTCAATTTTTAGTTCCTCAATTGTCGTATCCACGATAGTTGCCAGGTATCCTTGACAACCCCCATCTAACAAACAGGTTGCCACTTGCGACGAGATCAGGGAAATCAAGGGTCCTCCTTGGTTCCCTACAAACTCAAAGCTCTCACCCTTTAATGGGTAAAACTAAATCGACTTGTAGTAACAGTCTACTTTTGCTCGTTGCTTGGTGAGCCGGTCCATGCCATAAATCAAAGTCATACATGGTTAGGACTAACATATCTATTTTGCCCTCACGCTCACCAATCTCTAACTTCCAACCAGAACAACCCAAAGCAGAAAACACCTTATCCTTCAATGGTGTAGAAATGCTAACAACAGATTCCAGTAATTCAGGATTTATTCCTATAACTTAACGAATTGCTCAATAATAAAGGAATGTGTTGCTCCCGAATCGAATAAAGTATAAGCGGGATGGTTGTTCAGTGAAACCATACTTGTGATCACGTCAAGCGCAGCCTCTGCCTGACCTTTTGTGATGGCATACACTATGCCTTGAATTGGGGTTCTAACCTATCCTCCCTATGGTGTGTTCTGAGGCGCATATCCTCTAATATGGCCCAATCGGCGGTGGCGGCGGTAGCTGAGGTCATCCTTTTCATCGCCTAGGATAATTCCTAGCTATGTGCTCTTACTGGCCGCATTCAAAACACTCACTCGGCCTAGATGGGCATGGGGCTAACTCGTGTCGCCTTCCATAAAAGCGACACACTTCAATCCTATTGGGCACTGACCTACCAAATCCACCCTTTTTGTTAGGCGGGACTTGAAATCTACCTCTAGACATGGGCCTATTTCCCTAGCGAATTGCATCTTTGTTTGTATTGAATCTCGACCTAGACGAGGTGGCTCTTTTGTTAAGATCTTTCTTAATCATCTGAGCTTTCTCATAAAGGTCATTGTAAGTTCTCAGATTCAGAGAGACCAGTGTGCTCCTCAAGTCCGGCCTAAATCCGTCCCTAAACCTTCTCACTCGGCTTGCCGGGTTCTCAATTAGTTTAGGAGCATACTGCGATAGTTCAGCGAACTTTGCCTCATATTTGTCGACTATCATGGAGCCTTGGCAAAAACGCTGAAACTCTGCCATCCTCATATCCCTGGCAGTCTCTGAAAAGTATTTTCCATTAAAGGCCTCAAGGAAGGCGTTCCACTCCGAGACGACACCTTCTGGAAATATTGTTCCTTTGGTAGTCCTCCACCAAATATTTGCAACTCCCTGCAGTTGGTAAGTTGCAACGACTACATTTTCAGTTTCATTGCACATCAACAATGCAAAAACCTTATCTAATTTTTGAATCCACGAAGCAGTAGCTTCAGGGTCTCCTGCCCTAGTGAACTAAGGTGGGTTCAACTTTAAGAATTGTTCCACCACCTTATGAATCGGTCTTTCAGTAACCACAATTCCTGGCGGACCTTCGACGGGTGCAGCAACAGGTGTGGCAGTGGGGGTGGCTTCAGCAGCGACAACAACAGCAGCAGTGGCAATAGTAGCAACAGCACCAGTAGCAGCGGCTTGAGTGGCGGCTTGATTCTCAGCCTACTGATCCATCCGATTCCCTATAACTTCTAGCACTCACATGATCCCTTCAATCCTTGGATCACCAGGGGCTACTACCCCAGCACCAACAAGAGATGGTGCTACTCCATTGGCACTGGCCTATGCTTGTGCCCTACCTTTGCCTCCTCAGGTACCGACCCTGGTCGGCGTTCTAACCTGAGCTGTAGGCCTAACAACTCGCTTACTCAGAGTTCTCTGCGGAAGCAGTTAAAAATCCCCATACATTAAAACAATTGGATCAAAAAGCAAAGCCATAAAACTTCAAACCACACTCATATACATTGCAAACCAGTGCACATATATACAAGGCAAACTGTTATTTCAAACTTCAACATAAACAAGCTCAGAGAACAAAGTCTGCAGACAAATGTGGGGTTCTAACGACCACGACTACTCATCACTTTCAATTTCCTCCAGCTCCATCTCCTCGTCCTCGACGATCTCCCCTTCTTCCTCGCTCCAATTGGCACCCTCAACTGAGTACACCAGGGAATAAGAATCACCCTCGAGCTTGGGATCTTTCGCAACCTCGACTGCTCCATCTTTAAGGTCTGCAATACCCTTACCAAAAGCAACTTCCAAAATGTACAAAGGTACATCAGTTTCCGGCACAGGACCCTCCCTTTGCCTATCATGGTAGTGACAATACCATGACCGGTACTCATGGGGCACATGTTCGGATCTACCCACGTCGACCCAGATTATGGATTTTACCAATACATACTCCAATCCTTTAGGGTTGTGATCTATCGAAATGTGATAAGCTATATCCGAGATATCCTCCGGTATACCAAAATGCTCGGGAGGAGTGGGAGGTGCTGCCATCTACGGACTTGAAATGTTGTCTCACAACGGGGTGAGACTACGTCTTAGCAAGTTCTACCCCCTAAGACTCGATTAGGAAGCCAATATGCACTAAGGCTACCTAAGCACAACACGAGTCAGAGGACTTACCTTGGCCTCAGTCCTTTCCTGCAAGTCAGATCAATTCATAAATACTGACAATCATGACACTAAATCACATTATATCGAATCATCGATCAATCGACCCAGTTGATTACATGTCATCCAGACCATTCCCCGGTCATTTTAATCAATATCATGCATTCTCCAAGAAGATATATCTCACCACTGAGCTCACGTGCATTTTCCAAGATGACATGCCTAATCACCGAGTCAATGTGCATTCTCCAAGATGACATATCTAATCACCTAGCCCACGTGGAATCTCCAAGATGACGTATTTAGTCACCGAGCCCACATGCATTCTCCAAAGTGACGTACCGAATCACCGAGCCCATGTGCATTCTCCAAGGTGATGTTCGAAGTCATTGAGCCCATAAAATATAATGTCTTTCTCCGAGATCACATCCTTGGTCATCGAGCCGACGTAACATAGCGTTCTTTCTCACATTTTATCATACCCGATAAAATAGCCGTGTGTGGGTACACGGTTGGCCTTAGCCAAAATATCATAATTTCACTTTCATAATTTTCACCATTTTATATAGTCCACCAAAATATTTTTGGCGCTGTAGACCGATGCCCGGTAATTTTCCACTCAATTACCAAAATTATCCAATTTTTGAAATTAATACCCACAAACACTAGTTACACTCAATTTGCACAATCAGGTACTCAATTACATAAACACAAAGCACTATTGCAATCAGCATGAAATTCCAGTTATCGGCCATCCCGGTTTAATTTTCGGAAAATAAATAATTAAATAAATAATTTCATAAAATATTAAATAAAAGCAAATAATTCCAATAAATCCAACGTAGGCTCGTTATAGCCTAATTGGACACCGAAACGAACCCGGAAAAATTTCGAGACTCGTTAAATAAATACTAGAGTCTATTTACTCGCTAATTACATTAACTAACCACCAAACATACATCGATAGCTAACTTAATTTCACTAATTAAGTCTAACTAACCACCTAATTTATCTTAGTCTAATATAATTAACCACTAAGCATTATTAACCTACTAATCGAGGTTTAGTGAGTTAAACTCACCCATTTATTGTTCCGTTCAGTTCAAAATGACGGGAACGCGATGATGGCCGACTTTCTCTAAAGCGGGCCAAACTTTTGAGGCTCGGAACAACCTCAAAATGGGCTCGAAACACCGCTAGAAACCCACTAAAAAACCCTCAGTTTGCTATTGCAAAAGAGAGGAAACAAGCTGGCTGGGGGCGGCAAGGCTCAGGAAAGGCTAAAAAGGACAAAATCGGGCCTTGATGGGGACTCACGGAGGTCGGAGGCGGGCCAAATGTCTTTGGTACGAGCTGAGGAAGTTCCTAGGACAGTGGAGTAGAAGGTTGGGAGCAGCAGGGGAGTCGGGGCTAGGCGGTGGCACGGCAGGGAACGTGTGCGGGGCGGTGGCTCGCGGACGACATTCCAACGGAGGGCGACGACGTGCGAGCAGCTCTGAGGCGGCTAGCTAGCTTCCTTACTTCTATTGGTGGGCGAAAAACAGGGGGGAGGGGGAATGGTTGTGGCCGGTTGGCTTGAGGGACAAGGAGATGGGGACAAGGGCCCTACCTTGGCCAATTCTTCTCATCCATGGTCTCCCTTGATCATCCTCAACCACCAGCATCCGTTGGCCCTCAATGAGCCACCAATGCTCATCCTAGGACTCTTGAAATGGTCCAAAACTATAGGGAAATGGGGGCATACGAATTTCCAAGATTTCTCCTTCAATTAGACTTAGTTTCATTCTTAATTCAATCCCATTTGGTCTTAATAATTTCTGTTATCGAGTCAATAATCAAATTGGTATTCTTGCATCCTAAATGCTATCAAAAACGGTCTTTGGCTTTTTTTCTGGACAAAAAGGGCCCTATGACGACTTTTTCCCAAAATATCTCAAGTTGCGAGAAAAATCTTCGAGACTGAGTAGACGTTCTTAGAATTTATTGTGACATGACAGAACCTTCAATTTCTGAAATCGGATTCAAATTCGCGATTAATTTTACTCCGGTGGGTTTTTAGCGTGACCTAGGCTATTAGGTAGTTTTCACAACTTTTTAGAGCAAATAACCCATGGTCAATTTTCTTTGAGCCACAATAAACCTCTTCGACACATTGGTGACTCTCGGTTGTCGTGAAAATCTCAAGATTTCAAATACAGACATAGGGTACCAAAACGACAGAAAAATCAAACTAGTGTCGATCGATGAGAATTTTGCTATTTAGTGGGATCACCCACGTTTAACCACTCATCTTAGTCGAACTGACCTATTTCTAATCTCAAATCGATTTATATCTATGCCGTAATGATCTTGGCAAATGAGCACGGTTGAGTAGCCGATTCCTACTCGAATCCTCATGTCTATTTGCCTTAAAATCTCTTAATAACTTCCCTAGATAGTCTAGTTATATCACGAGTGATCAGCTTTGAGAATAGCAGTATAGGTGCGTCGATGAAATACCCGATTAATTTAATTGAAAACAGAAGTGAAAAATCCAAGATGTCACAGCGGAGGCCATCATTTTCTAAGCTGTAGTGACCGATACCATTGTTGGGGTTTTACGATCATGTATAGGCTAAATAAACATAAATGTAGTGGAAGTAAAGATAAAATTCTACTATACATGTATCTTCAAAGGCGTTGTTCATGCGTTTTAATCAAAAATCAAAATGTTGAAGGAGGTTATACGCATTACCTCTCGAAATGCGCTTTAAAGACTTGATTCAAATATTCTTCAGTTTGAGCCCCATAAACATTGGGCCTCTATTTCAGACATACCACCAACGCACCTCGAATGAAAAAGAGCTCGTAGGTAATTGCCACTATATGCTAGTAATCTCGTGGAGACAATCCTTTGCATGTGGTTAGCAACCGTTTGCTAACCATGTAGTTCTCTCTCTCTCTCTCTCTCTCTCTCTCTCTCTCTCTTTCTTACTTAACCCACTCACCTTCTCTCTGCTCTATATATATAATGTCCTGGTGAAGTCAACATTTAACTTCCTCTTAAAACTAGTCTTTAACCCCTCAAAGAAGTTATCGACTACTTCTTCCAGAAGTTAGTCTTTAACTTCTCATATAAGTTATCGACTACTTCCACTAGAAGTTACTCTATAACTTCTCAAATAAGTTATTGACTACTTCCTCCATAAGTTGGGTGAGTAAGAGAATAGCTCTCATGAGTGGGCTATGTCCAATCGAGTAAATTGGTTATGATGTGTAACATCCCTAGGTTCATAATTGAACTGGCAGTAAGACTTGTACTAACACATTAGTACTCTCAAGAGAATTGATTGTGTTAAAGAAAACTCCTTTACTATTTTGAAGTTGACAAAATCTTTCCAGAGTCTAGTCTGAAGACTTCCAGACACTAGTGACAAAGTCTAAAGACCGCCAGACTTTAGGTTCAAAGTCTGCCCATAATGACAGTTTCTAAATTGAAGAATGAAGACTTATCTAGATGCAAGATTATCTGTATTTCTTCAAGGATTCGATTTGTATGGCTTATGGATGACCTTATGGCTGGATTTAGCACTTACATGATTGATTATTCTTATTGAAATCAATTATGATAATCAAATTTTTTGGAAGGCAAGCAAACTTGGAAAGTTCTACTTGTGGAAACCAAGATCCTAGTTAAATGGGCAAACATGGTTGACAGGCTTTCATCACAATCATCAAACGACTCAAGATCTCCTTGATTGATTTTGTCCAACTGGTAGATTGGAAGAATTCATTTGGAAGGTGCCAACGGTCGTGAAGGCATAAAAAAGTATTTAAAGCGGACTCTCTAGTTGTTCGATAGTGTGTGAAAGAAAATTTTCAAAGTCTGAAGCTTCCTAGTTCCTTATTATTTCACTGAGCTCAAAGTTGTAAACAAAAGAGAGAAACTCATAGTGAGACTTTGTGAGAGACCATTAGAGACTCTTCACTGAGAAGTCGAGATCACAAGTTGTAAAATCTCTTTTGATTCTTAGTGGAATCTAGCCAATGGGCTGTCAGCGCAGGAGAGTGGATATAGGCTTGATCCAAGCCGAACCACTATAAACCTTGTGTTCTTATTCTCTTCCCTAAACTCCTTTATTTTGATTCGTAGCTCTAATTAACTATTTAAGTTTAAAATTCTTGATTTTATTTGAAATAGCTAAAGGTTGAATTCGTTCTCAGTCTGTTATTTTCTATAAGCAAATTACTTCTATGGAATCTTGTAAAACTTTCATTCACACCTATTCACCACCCTCTAGGTATCAGAACTTGTGAGTTTATTTATTGAAGTGTTTTTACTTCTAAAGATAAAGATCTATCGCTAGTATATTAGCTCCAGGCTTGGTTGAAGGCCAAAGTAACACCGGAGCTCCTTACTTTGATGGGAAGGAGTACAATGTGTGGAAAAATAAGATGAAGGCATTCCTAAGATCGAAAGATCCCCTGGAATGGGATGTAGTAGAAAAATGGATCATTTCCAAAACTACATCAACCTCAAAAAAAGGAAAGGAAGTTGTAGATGTCGGCGAATTGACACAAGCAAAAATAACCAAGAGACAAACTCTTGATGCTAAAGTCATCTACTCCTTATACTGTGATTTATCTCCTATTGAGTATAATCGAATTTTTTCTTATGAAACAGTGAAAGAAGTTTGGGACAGGTTGCATGTTACCTATGAAGGAACTGATCGATTAAAAGAAATGAAAATCAATATACTACTCCGACAATACGAAGCCTTCAAGATGAAGCTTTGAGAATCCATCATTGACATGTTCAGTCGTTTCACAGAGATTGTAAACGGCTTAGCATATCAAGGACATCCAATCTCAGGACCAATGAAGGTCAATAAATTGCTGCGTGGACTCTCCAAAGACTGGAATCACGTAAAGACATCAATTAGAGAAACCCAAAGGATCATGCCTCTTTTAGTAAACGAACTAGTTGGCACATTTGAATCATATGAAGTGGAGCAAATCAATGAGGGAGAAGATCCCAAAGGTAAGAAGTCAATTGCTTAAAAATCAAACGATGATTCTGATGATACAGATTCAGAAGATGACATGGACAATGAAGGGATCGCACTCATAATTAAGAAGTTTAGATTGTTAAATAGGAAGGGAAGAAGATTCAATTGGAAGAAATAGAGCACTCAAAAATTCTAAAAGAAACCAACTGAGGACAATGAAACCAACAAAGATGTGATATGCTTCGAATGCAAGAAAAATGGGCACATCAGACCCAACTGTCCTCTGTTGAAGAAAAAGAAAGGAAGAATAGAGAAATACAAAAAATGCTCTCAAAGCAGAAACATGAAATAATACCGAATGCGAGGAAAGTAATGAAGAATATGCTAACATATGTCTAATGGCCAATTCAGAATTAGACTCAAACTCTGAAACGGATTCTGATTCAGACTCAAACAAACAAGTTGAGATTAGCAATTTAAAAATTCATGTTAAAGTCTCGAAATATATAGATGAACTCTATCTCAGTCTCAAAACATCTTTTAAAAGGATTTCCAAGCTAAAGAGGGAAACTTCTAAACTGAGGCAACATGAAACTTCTTGAAAAGAAAAATTTTAAAAACTAAATAAATTTTTTGTTGATTTGAAAGAAAATTCAGATTCTCTTTTGAAGGAAAATGCCTTTTTGAAAGAAGATATTTCAAATATCATGAAAAGATTTTCAAAAGGATCCGAGAAGTTTGAGAAGATTCTTTTTGTACAAATACCTTATTTTAACAAATTTGTTTGGGTTTGACTCTAGAAACTATTCATTTAATTGATTTTCCCAAAGTTAAAGAAAGAATCAAACAAAGACCTACAAAAACATTTTACAAAAATCAAACTAGGAAGTTCGAAGAAAGATTAGACGAAGGAATTTTCCTTGGCTACTCAACCTCAAGCAAAGCATACAGAGTTTTTAACAAGAAGACTCAATCTGTGGAAGAATCTATGAACGTCAAGTTTCAAGACTCTATGCGGAATCAACTAGATCAAACTCAACTTGAAGAATCTGAACCTACTCTAAACTTTATACAGTCTACTTCCCTCGTAGTGGTTCAGACTTCTAAAGATCAACAACAGGCAGAACTCGAAGATTCAATTGAAGCATAGGATCACCAGACTCTTAGACCAACCAGCAACTGGAAGCATAAGTCAAGTCATCCCAAAGAATTCATCATTGGCAACATTGATGAAGGAATTCACATCAGATCCAAAAGGCGAGAAGAGTCGAGTGCTTTAGCACTTGTTTATGAGATAGAACCAAAAAGTGTAAAAGAAGCCCTGTTTGATGAAAGCTGGATCGAAGTTATGTAAGAAGAGCTCAGACAGTTCAGCATCAATGCTATTTGGGAGCTAATTCCTAAACCTAAAGTAAGTCTATTATTGGGACTAAAAGGGTTTTTAGGAACAGGGTGGACAAAAAAGGAAAAGTGCTCAGGAACAAAGCAAGACTTATGGCCAAAGGATATACACAAGAAGAAATGATAGACTATGATGAGACCTACACACTAGTAGCGAGGTTAGAAGTAATTGGATTATTACTTGCTTTTGCTTGTTATAAAAATTTCATGTTATTCTAGATGTATGTAAAAAGTGCATTCCTAAATGGACAACAACCTAGATTTGAAGATCCAAGAAAGCCAGACTTAGTCTACAGACTGAAAAAGGCTCTGTATGGACTAAAGTAAGCACATCGAGCCTAGTATGAAAGGTTAAGTAAATTTCTAACCCAAAATGGTTTTGTCAAAGGAAAGATAGATACTACTTTGTTCATAAAAAGAGAGGGTAATGATTTTCTACTGGTTCAAATTTATGTTGATGATATTATTTTTGGATCTCCTAATGAAAATCTATGCAAGAAATTCTCTAGATGTATGTAGGATGAATTCGAGATGAGTATGATGGGTGAATTAACTTTCTTTCTGGGATTGCAAGTTAATCAATAAAAAAAAAGGTATCTTTCTTGACCAAGAGAAGAATGCGAAAGATCTCATCAAGAAATATGGATTGGGAAATTGCAAAAAGACAAAGACACCAATATCAAGTTCTTCGAAGATGGACAAAGATGAAGGAGGAAAGCATGTAGACCACAAGCTTTACAGGAGCATTATCGGTTCGCTTCTTTACCTTATTGCATCTAGACCTGACATTTTGTTTAGTTTTTGCATCTATACTAGATTCCAATAAGATCCCAAAGAATCTCATTTAAGCACTGCAAAACGCATCATCAAATATGTTGTAACTACTCCAAAGCTAGGTCTATAGTATCCTAAAGAATGAGACTTTACTCTCCTTGGATATTCTGACGTAGATTTAGCAGGTTGTAAAGTTGATAGAAAGAGTACTTCTGGTACTTGCCAACTACTGGGCAACAAGTTGGTGTCTTGGTTCTCAAGGAAGCAGAGTACTGTAGCTCTATCAATAGCAAAAGTAGAGTATGTGGCTCTTGGGAGCTGTTGTTCTCAAATTTTGTGGATAAGGCAATAGCTAATATAATTTGGAATTGAAGAATTGTTTACCGAGATCAAATGCGACAACACCAGTGCCATTAATCTCACAAAGAACCCAATTTTTCATTCAAGGGCAAAACATATAAAGATTCGACACCATTTCATAGGAGATCATGTTCAAAATGGAGAACTTATGATTCAGTTCATTGACTCGAGAAATTAGTTGGCAGTCATATTTACAAAGCCACTAGAGAAATGTCTATTTAAGTTTATTCGCACCAGACTGAATATCATATCTTCTACCAGTTAAAGTCTGAAGATGATCAGACTTAGAAGGTCTAGAAATTACTTCTGTAAGTTAATATCTCTTCAATGCAGGTAATTTAATTTTAGCATGAAATTTTTTGAAAAACTACGTTGATTTTTGAATCGCTACTTCCCTATTTTATTTTTAGAAATTATCTTTTTCGAATTTTTGAATTTTTGGCAGTTTTTATCTTCAAAAAAGGCAGTTTTATTTTTCCTTTGTGACGGTTCGTATACCCCGTTTCACTTGCTTTATATATCGTCAAAGTCCTTCTCCATTTACGTTTACACAAACCCTAGAATACAGAACTTGCCCGTATTTGAAATCTCAAGATTTTTACGACAACCGAGAATCGCCAATGTGTCAGAGATGTACATTATGGTTCAAAATAAATCGACCATAGGTCCATTGTACCAAAAATTGCTAAAAGCTATCAAGTAGGCTAGGTCACGCTAAAATCGCGCCAGATTGAAATTAACTGCGAATTTGAATCTTATTTTAGAAATTGAAAGTTTTTTTATATCATGATTCATTTTAGGAATGTCGACTCATCCTCCGAAGATTTTTCTGCAAAATAAGATTTTTGGCAAAAATTCAAAATAGGGCCGTTTTTGTCCGGAAAATTGAGGGGACAGTTTTTTATCGCCTTTTTGGGATGCAAGTTTATTCTATTAGCAAGGAAAAATATTAATTTGGTCAAGGACAGCGTGGTGAAATTCATGGGGACCAAATTGAATTCAATTGGAGAGGATTTGGTTCAATTTAAGGGAAAAAGTTCCAAAATTCATAGCTCCCATGGTGTGCAACATTTGAGACATCAAGGAAGCTTCTAAGGGAAGCTTGAGGGCTATAAAATAGCCACGAATGACAGCCAAGGGGTGGTGGGGCCTCTCCAAAGGACAAAAGGGTTAGACGGAAGACTTGAGGCCCAAGGAGGGACCCTTCTCTATCTTCTGCTATCTTTTTCTTCTTCAGCAGCTCATTTTCTCCATTTTCAGTGTTTTTGAAGCTCCAAAGAACCAGAAAACTAAGCCAGCCACCCCCCTTGGCTGTCACATGCCTGCCGGACCCCCTAACTCCGCTGCGTCGCTGTCATGCCCCGGCGCTAGCTAGCCGCGCCTAGCCTTTCATCCAACCTATTTCGTCGCCGTGCCGCTCCTTTTGAGCCTTCTTAGGCCACGTCGACCTCCCTAGATTGCCATCCAACTCGTCGGAGCAGTCGCCATTGCCCCCGTAGCCCATAGCAGCCTCCGCCAGCCTGTCTCGCCGTTTCAGCCCAAGCCAGCCTTTGTTCCAGCCCTCTCAGCCCAAGAACAAATTTAAGAAACCCTCGGCCCAGCCATGATTGTTAGGCTTGTTTTAGGACACTTCTAGGCCTCGTCGGGTGTCGCCGCTTTGGAGTTTGTCACCCATCTCTACTTTGCCATTGTCGTGGACTCACCGAATCGTAAAACCGATGAGTTCACTAAACTCTACTATGGGAGTTAACGATGCTTAAGGGTTGATTAGTTTAGGCTAAGTATGGTTTATGTGGTTACTTAGAATGGATTAGCGATTTAATTATTTGTTTATGCATGTTAGGTGGTTAGAACGGCTAAATTAGAGACTAGATAAGTTCTGTTATTTATCTAGATAGGTTCGGAAATTTTCCGGGCTCGTTTCAGTATTTAATTAGGCATTTATGGCCTAAGTTTCTATTTATGGCATTTAATTGTATTGATTTAATTATTTATTATTTTCCGAAAATTATATTGGGATAACCGGTGACCGGAATTTCGTGCTGATTACAATGTTGTGCTTGGTTTATTTAATTGAGTGCTGGTTTGTACCAATTCAGTGGAAATTGTAATTTTTGGTATTCATTCCAAAATTAAGTAATTTTGATATTTTTATCAAAAAATACCGGGTGTCGGTTTACAACACCAAAAATGTGTTTATGCGCTATATAATTAGTGGGATTTTTAAAAAGAAAGATATTGTGTTTTTGGCTCAGGTTGATCGTGTACCCACACATGATTATTTTTATCGGGTATTTTCCATTTGGTGAATTGTCAGCTTGTGTGAGCTAAGATAGTTTTTTTAGCTTGTGGGAGCACGATGTCACGCCCCAAACCCCAAGCGTGCGCACATCCCACTGCGGTCGATCAAATATGTGACATCCCAGGATACGTCGCCGACCCATTCATTTTATTACGCATGCCGAAGCGAAACAAATCCCCTGACAACATTTAACTTGGGATAGAAAAGCAGGCAATCAATCACAATACCAAACACTCATTTACAAACACATAGGTTTAAATACAACACTGGACTGTCTACAAAATAGACCAGCTCGACAAAACGGGAACTATCTTAAAACCAACTAGCTGGACACGTTCACCGATACTTCATTCTCCACCTTTCCAGACTTAAGGCTTCGGGTCCTCCATGACCGCCATCTAGGGACCTGAAATTGTAATCCCCAAACCAGGATGAGACAATGTCTCAGCAAGTTCAAACCCGTAAACCCCTATTAGAAAGAAAATACGCCCAAGGGTGGCCTAGCCACATCACACAGAGAACTTACCTCGCCTCAATTCCATCCTGCAGGTTAGCACAATTTGTATAATTCAACCACGTGCAATTATGATAACCAAACAACTGCGGTACAATCACATCATCAGAATAATTCAACCACTTGGATCGTCTCAGCGATCAATCGACTCGACCGATTACATGTCGTTCTAGCAAATCAATCATTGGTCTCAATCATGGCCCTATAAGAAGGTTTAACAACCAGTGGCAATCACGGCCCCACTCAGCAAAATTAGAATTAATGGCATCATGGCCCCACTTGGCACAACCTTTAAAAGGTGGTAGATCCCGGCTAGATGGGCACGACCTCTAATAGGTGGTAATTCACGGCCCGGTTGGGCGCGACCTTTATCAGGTGGCAATCCACGGCCCCACTAGGCACGACCTTTATCGAGTGGCAAATCACGGCCCCACTGGGCGCGACCTTTATCAGGTGGCAATTCACGGCCCCACTGGGCGCGACCTTTATCAGGTGGTGAATCACGGCCCCATTAGGCACGACCTCTAATAGGTGGTTAATCACGGCCAATCTCCCATCAATTTCGACACTTGAGATTTTATAAAGAATCCCTATTTATCGCAATCACACTCAATTTGCCATAACCAATCATCAATTTCAAATTCTAAATGCACAGCAGTGATCGGCACGAAATTCTGAGCAACCGGTGTCAAAAATAATTTTTCCATTTTTTTTAATAATAATATTTTACTAATTTCGGAATATAATATAATATTATAAATTCCAGAATTTCGAAACAATTAAATAATTCAAAAATAACACCCTATTATATCCCATCAAGGCTTAACTTTAAATAACTTATTTTAACCTTAAATAAACACACTTTAAGTTAATTAAGCACCTTAATATAATCTACACTTAAATAAATTAAACTAACCACCTAATAACACTTAACATAAACTAAGCACACCTAAAGCATAATTAACCCTCTAAGCGAGGTTTAGTGAGCTAAACTCACCGGATTAGCAAGCCGAGCGGACCAAAACGACGAGGACGCCGAGGGGATCGACTTATCTCAAGGCGGGCCGAACATCCGAGGTCAGGAAGGCAGCCAAAACGGGCCAAACACGGGCTGCCATACCCATTTCTACAGCTGCTATTCACGGGCGGAGGAGGGCCAAACGGCGGCTGGTTCGGGTCAGAATGGGTGGAGGAACAGCGGAGGAAGGAGGAGGTAGCTCGGACGGGCGAGGTGGCGGCCAGGCGAGGCCTCAAGGTGGCGGGGACGAGCTCTAGCAGCTCCTGGAACTCATGGACAGAGGTAGACGCAACTGGGCGTCGGCCAAGCGCGAGCGAGCACGGGTAGCGGCGGAGCGCGAGACGGCGAGCGGCGACGAGCGGTGGAGGCGAGGACGGGGTGCGGCGAGCGATGGCTCCCGGCAACGTCGACTGCTGCTTCTGCCCGGCGTCCTACCAGATTTGAGATCTCGAGCAGCAGACGGAGGGGGAGAAAAAAGGCGGAGCAGCACACAGGCGGGCGAGCGGAGCGGCGAACGGCGAACGAATGGCAACGGCGTGCGAGCAGGAGTAGACGGCCATGGCTGCAGCTTCTTCGGTTGTTGGGTTTCGAACGGCAAGAAGAAATCGGGGAGAGAGGGAGCCAATGAGAGGGAAGAAGAAGAGAGGGAGGAGAGAGAATGAGGGGGCCATTTTTTTTTCTTTTTCTTTTTCTTTCATCCACAAAAATGGCCCACCATGACCTCATGGATGACATCACACTCCACTCACCCAATTCTCCATAACCTCTTCCAATGGTTGCAATTTCATTTTCCGCGGGGGTCCAATTCTTGTACATCCAATTTTTTTTCAATTCCCCTTGATTCTCTTCCAATTTAATCAAATTGAAGTCCATAAAATTAATCCGATGTCACCACACTTCAATTCACATCTTCACTTGTTCATAGAACCAACTTAAGTCCTAAAAGCAAGACCGAAGGCGAGCCTACTAATTTCTCGAGCCAAAATAGCCATTCTCTACTTTAATTTCTGAAAAATTCTGATTACATGAAAAATCTTCCGAAGATGAGTTAATATTCCTAAAATAATTTGTGAGACACCTAGACTTCCAGTTTCTAAATTCGATCTCAATTCCACGGTTAATTTCACTTTGGTACGATACTAGCGCGGCCCAACCTACCGGGTAGCCTTTAGAAATTTTCATGCATTTGACCTGTGGTTGATCACCTCAAGCCACAATGTACATCTTTGAAACATTGGCGACTATCGGTTGTTGAGGTAATCTCAAGGTTTCAAATACGAACACAAGGTACCCAATTGACAGAAAAGTCGGTCTAGTGCCGATCGACAAGAATTGTGCAATCTGGTGGAATCACCCACACCTGATCACATGCCTCTGTCGAGTCGACCTATCTTCGTTCTCTAATCGATTTTTATTTGTGTCGTAATGACCCTTGCAGATTAGCTCGGTCGAAAGATCGCTTCCTAGTCAAATTCTCGAGTCTGATGCATTAGAATTTCTTAACGGCTTCACCTGATAGACTAGTTTTGACATGAGTGGCCGACTTAAGGAAAAGAACTATATGCGTGCCAACGAAATGCCCGTCTCAATTTATTGAAAATAGAATTGGAAAATCGGGATGTCACAACTCTTCCCCTCTTATAAAAATTTCGTCCTCGAAATTTAAACCTTTACCAATTCTTAAACAGAAAGGTGGGGGTACAGTCTTCTCATATAATCTTCTCTTTCTCAGGTTGCTCCTTCTGTACCAATGCTGCCAAATCACTGCTATCTTGCCCAAACCATTTCGGATCCAAAATACTAAACACTTGCCCACTTAAAATTCCAAAGGTCTTCGATACAAAATCTGCAAAGCTAAATTAGCGATTATGAGCAGTTTCTAAACTATCTCTGATAATTGCAACTGAATCACTGATTTCTGAACCAACTCTGGACCTGCGATTTTCTGATCTCTGATCTCATCTCAACCGACTGAAGTCCTGTACACTCTGCTCTGCACTGATTAAAAAAAAACTATCTGACTGATCCACTGAAACTGGGAAACCCTGGTCAAGCTCTGATATAACTCTGATACTGATCTCGGCAACTCCAATCACTGACTACTGTATTGACCCTAGCCTACGATCTTTCTTTCCCTGACCTCATCTCAGCAATTGAAATTATGCATTCTTTACTATGCACTGCTTAAGAAAGAACCATCTGAAAGCTCTGCCAACTTGGAACATCTTATCTAGATTTGAAATACAATTCATCCCTAGTACCCCATGCAAATGATTTATATGATATACACACACTTCGGTATACTTATTGAAGCGAGTTGACTCTATTCATCTGTCGACCACAACCCCATAAGGAATCAATACTCTTCTCGACTCCTTAATAACCAGTCATAACATTCCATCATGCTATACTTCCATTCTCACACAGGGCTCTCTCATTTGGTTGAAAAAGCTTTCCTGGTGTACGTTACCAAATTCTCACTTACTGATACGTCCAACACTTACAACTTGTTCGGTGATATCTATCTTCATACCGATCTACCAATCCCGATGATGTAGATTCTGACTCATCTTCGTACTGTCTAGACAACGCTGAAATTGCTATGATGAGCTTCCCATAAGATCTCTTCTTTAATCTATGCATTGTCAATTTTACACAATCGTCCTCAAAACCTTAGTGTTCTATCTTCATAAATCTGAAAATCAACCACTCTCATCTGCATTCTCATATAGAATCTTTTGAATTTCTGAATCTGTCCACTGAAGCATTTGATTCTGATCTGTACTCTCGGCTCAATTCTGAGGGTGGTCATAAGATTCAAAAGGTGGCCTACCTTTGTTTTGAAAACCGAATTTCGAACTTTCTCAAGTAAGATCCCATCATTGAGTACCAACTGTGCAACTAAGGACTCTCGACTTAGTGCATCTGTAACTTTGCTCACCTTTCCAGAGTGATACGAAATATCATAGTCATAATCCCTAAGGAGTTCCATCCAGCGACGCTGTCTCATATTCAACTCCTTTTGAGAGAATACGTACTTGAGACTTTGATAGTCATTGACGATATGAAATATTCCTCTGTACCGATAGTGCCTCTAAATTTCCAAACGAAAATAACTACTGCAAGTTCTACGATGTGCGTCAGGTAATTCAACTCACAAAATCTCAACTGACAGGACGCAATTGCAATAACCCTATCATGCTGCATCAACAAGCAACCCAATCTTTTAAACGACGTAGCACTGCAGATCTCATAATTTCCAGGATCAGATGGAGTAATCAGTACAGGTGCGGTAGTTAGCTTCTACTTAAACTCTTGAAAACTACACTCGCACTTACCTGTCCACATGAACTTTTCTTCCTTCTTCAGTAGTCTTGTCAACGGTGACGCTAACGCTAAGAACCCTTCTACGAAATGTTTGAAATATCTTGCTAATCCCCAGAAACTTCTAATCTCTGTCACTGTAGTCAATCTCGGCCAACTGTTCACTGCTTTAATCTCGGACGGGGTCTACGGAGATTCCTTCGCCTAAAATCACATGTCCTAAGAACGCAACACGAGTCATCCAAAACTCACATCTGCTAAGCTTATCGTAAAATCCAAAAGCACTCAAGGTCTGAAGTACCACCCTTAAACGTCTCTCGTGCTCCTCTGCACTCTTTGAACATACTAGGATAACTTCAATGAACATGATCACAACTAATTCAAGTACCCTTAAACATTCTACTCATTAGACCCAAACAAATAGCTAAGGTCTCCGTCAAACCACACGACATTACAGTGAACTCATAACTGCCGTATCGAGTTCGAGATGCTAACTTCGGTATGTCTTTCTTCATGATCCTCAATTGATGATACCCTAACCTCAAGTCAATCTTAAAGAATATCGATGTACAAACACACGAACCAACCTTCTTCTTCACGAATAGAACATGGCTCCCCAAGGCGATACATTGGAACGTATGAATCCCCTATTCAACACTTCTTGCATCTGCACCTTCAATTCTTTTAACTCGAGTAACACCATCCGGTAAGGAGCCTTAGAGACTGGCTCTGTTCCGGGTGCCATATTCCATCACGAACTCTATTCCTCTTTCTGACAGTAAACCTAGCAATTCTTCAGAAAATACCTTAGAAAACTTATGTACCACGATTATGTTCTCCATATTTGGCCCCTCAACTGACGCATCCATTACAGTTGCCATATAGATTCGATAACCAACAACTTGAACCAGGTCATCTTCAGTGACGAATAACAAGGATTGAAGTTCCTCTTCGACTTTCAATGATTCAAATTTCACATGCCAACTAAACAAACTGAATTAGATCACTACTACGATTCAAAACAACAGAAAGCTTCTGGAGCCAAACCCTTTTATAAATGACTTCCAAGTCATACTTAAGTAAGCCCCCTTCAAGTACAAATATAGTCAAAGATTCATCTTTCTATCACTTTATTACCACTATGAAGATCCTACAACCTTCACTGAAAATTCTGCTGCACTCCTCTGATAAAAACATCTCAAAAATATTCTTCTTCTGATTGATGCATGATAGATCCCTTCATGCTCCTCTAGCCATTCTAGTGGCGTCCTATCTACAGTAACAATGCTTACGCTCTCCTAAACTTACACGGGTAGTTCCTAACCCGACGGCCGTGCTGGCCATATTCACACTCCCTTTTTACTCTGACACTGGCTGACTCATGCCTCCTTCCACAAACTCAGCACATAATCAGTGAGTCCTCTACCTCCCATCAAGTGACATCATGCACCCTTCCTTGCATTGGGGTTTGTTCCAAGTACCCCATTAAATGTCCCGAAGCATGCTTCTTCTGTTCTATCTTATCAACGGCGGTGTCAGGAACAGTTGTGGTTCCATCTGCCTATATGGGCAATCTTTGATCAAATGACCTTACTGGCGACACCTGTAACAAGTTCTTTCCCTCTTATAGCACGGGACAGATCCGTGTCCTTTCCTATAGACACGACACACATCGATCGAGTTGAGCACTGACTTTCCAATTCTACTCTTCCAGCTGGGTGAAATAGGGCACCTTTCTTCTGACATCGGCTTTTCTCCCCAACTGATTTCCATCTCTATCTAAACCAAACTTTGACTCAGATACGGCGGTTTGATCCTCGATCACAACTCCAGATTGGGCCTCAACAGGCGCAGCAGCAACAACGACGACTCGGTCTTAAGCTTACTGACCCAACGAGCTTCCAAGGAACATTAGCGCCTGAACGATCCCATCAAACCTAGGATCGCTCAGCGCTGCTACAGTCTTAGTACTGACTTGCGGCGGTACTCTCACACTCACGCTGGTCTAAGCCTGCGCTCTACCTCGGGTACCAACTCTTGTCAGCGTCCCACCTTGAGGTACAGGTCTTATTGACCTCTTCCAAGGAGTTCTCCACTCCTGGTCACTCATCCTACAGGCTCTTTATAGACACCTGTTTTCCGATTCCAACATCAGGTTGAAATTTGAGTAACCCCACAATCAGCTATCACTCACATGCATCAGCGTATTAAAAGCCTTTCCTACTAACTATCCCATTACTTATCGCACCTTATCCCTCCATACTCAAACTATGCTCTGATACCACTTAAACGGGGATGTCACGCCTCGAACCCTGAGCGCGCGCACATCCCACTGCGGTCGATCAAATATGCGACATCCCAGGATACGTCGCCGACCCATTCATTTTATTACGCATGCCGAAGCGAAACAAATCCCCTGACAACATTTAACTTGGGATAGAAAAGCAGGTAATCAATCACAATACCAAACACTCATTTACAAACACATAGGTTTAAATACAACACTGGACTGTCTGCAAAATAGACCAGCTCGACAAAAGGGGAACTATCCTAAAACCAACTAGCTGGACACGTTCACCGATACTTCAGTCTCCACCTTTCCAGACTTAGGGCTTCGGGTCCTCCACGACCGCCATCTAAGGACCTAAAATTGTAATCCCCAAACCGGGATGAGATAATGTCTCAGCAAGTTCAACCCCTTAAACCCCTATTAGAAAGAAAATACACCCAAGGGTGGCCTAGCCACATCACATAGAGAACTTACCTCGCCTCAATTCCATCCTGCAGGTTAGCACAATTTGTATAATTCAACCACGTGCAATTATGATAACCAAACAACTGCGATACAATCACATCATCAAAATAATTCAACCACTTGGATCGTCTCAGCGATCAATCGACTCGGCCGATTACATGTCATTCTAGCAAATCAATCATTGGTCTCAATCACGGCCATATAGGAAGGTTTAACAACCAGTGGCAATCACGGCCCCACTCAGCAAAATTAGAATTAGTGGCATCACGGCCCCACTCGGCACAACCTTTAAAAGGTGGTAGATCTCGGCCCGATGGGCACGACCTCTAATAGGTGGTAATTCACGGCCCGGTTGGGTGCGACCTTTATCAGGTGGCAATCCACGGCCCCACTGGGCGCGACCTTTATCAGGTGGCAAATCACGACCCCACTGGGCGCGACCTTTATTAGGTGGCAATTCACGGCCCCACTGGGCGTGACCTTTATCAGGTGGCGAATCATGGCCCCACTGGGCACGACCTCTAATAGGTGGTTAATCATGGCCAATCTCCCATCAATTTCGACACTTGGGATTTTATAAAGAATCCCTATTTATCGCAATCACACTTAATTTGCCATAACCAGTCATCAATTTCAAATTCTAAATGCACAGCAGCGATCGGCATGAAATTCTAAGCAACCGGGTCAAAAATAATTTTTCCTTTTTTTTAATAATAATATTTTACTAATTTTGGAATATAATATAATATTATAAATTCCAGAATTTTGAAACAATTAAATAATTCAAAAATAAACCCTATTATGTCCCATCAAGGCTTAACATTAACTAACTTCTTTAAACCTTAAATAAACACACTTTAAGTTAATTAAGCACCTTAATATAATCTACACTTAAATAAATTAAAGTAACCACCTAATAATACTTAACATAAACTAAGCACACCTAGAGCATAATTAACCCTCTAAGCGAGGTTTAGTGAGCTAAACTCATCGGATTAGCGAGCCGAGCAGACCAAAACGACGAGGACGCCGAGTGGATCGACTTTTCTCAAGGCAGGCCGAACATCCGAGGTCGGGAAGGCGGCCAAAACGGGCCAAACACAAGCTGCCGTTCACGGGGGGAGGAGGACCAAACGGCGGCTGGTTCGGGTCGGAATGGGCAGAGGAACGACGGAGGAAGGAGGTGGTAGCTCGAACGGGCGAGGCGGCGGCCAAGAGCGGGCGAGCGCGGGCAGTGGCGGAGCGTGAGACGGCGAGCGGCGACGGGCGACGCGAGGCGAGGACGGCGTGCGGTGGGCGACGGCTCCCGGCGACGTCGGTTGCTGCTTCTGCCCGGTGTCCTACCAGATCTGAGATCTCGAGCAGCAGACGGAGGGGGAGAAAGAAGGCGAAGCAGCACACACGCGGGCGAGTGGAGCGGCGAACAGCGGATGAATGGCAACGGCGTGCGAGCAGGAGCAAACAGCCATGGTTGCAGCTTCTTCGGTTGCTGGGTTTCGAACAGTAAGAAGAAATCAGGGAGAGAGGGAGCCAACGGGAGGGAGGAAGCAGAGAGGGAGGAGAGAGAAGGAGGGGGCCATTTCTTTTTCTTTTTCTTTTTCTTTAATCCACAAAAATGGCCCACCATGACCTCATGGATGACATCACACTCCACTCACCCAATTCTCCACAACCTCTTCCTATGGTTGCAATTTCATTTTCCACCGGGGTCCAATGCTTGTACATCCAATTTTTTTTTCAATTCCCCTTGATTCTCTTCCAATTTAATCAAATTGAAGTCCATAAAATTAATCCGATGTCACCACACTTCAATTCACATCTTCACTTGTCCATAGAACCAACTTAAGTCCTAAAAGCAAGACCAAAGGCGGGCCTACTAATTTCTCGAGCCAAAATAGCCATTCTCTGATTTAATTTCTGAAAAATTCTGATTACATGAAAAATCTTCCGAAGATGAGTTAATATTCCTAAAATGATTTGTGACACACCCAGACTTCCAATTTCTGAATTCGATCTCAATTCCATGGTTAATTTCACTTTGGCACGATACTAGCGCAGCCCAACCAATCGTGTAGCCTTTAGAAATTTTCATGCATTTGACCTGTGGTTGATCACCTCAAGCCACAATGTACATCTTTGAAACATTGGCAACTTTTGGTTGTCGAGGTAATCTCAAGGTTTCAAATACGAACACAGGGTACCCAATCAACAGAAAAGTCGGTCCAGTGCCGATCGACAAGAATTGTGCAATCTGGTGGAATCACCCACACCTGATCACATGCCTCTGTCGAGTCGACCTATCTCCGATCTCTAATCGATTTTTAATTGTGCCGTAATGACCCTTGCAGATTAGCTCGGTCGAAAGATCGCTTCCTGGTCAAATTCTCGAGTCTGATGCATTATAATTTCTTAACGGCTTCACCTGATAGACTAGTTTTCACATGAGTGGTCGACTCAAGGAAAAGAACTATATGCGTGCCAACGAAATGCCTATCTCAATTTATTGAAAATAGAATTGGAAAATCGGGATGTCACACACGATATATATATATATATATATATATATATCTATATATCAGCTTGTGTGAGCTAAGATTGTTTTATCAGCTTGTGGTAGCACGATCTATATATATTAGCTTGAGCGAGGTACTATCTCTCTATATCAGCTTGAGTGAGCTATGACCCTATATTATAGCTTGTGTGAGCAATGATGGTATCAATGGGATTAATATATGGTGTTGAATTGATAGAAGTATTGATGGTATCAATTTGAGTGGATCGATTGATCGTTGGCTGATTTGAATTGAGCTGATTGACTAAGCTGATCGATGATTGGAATTGAATTGATTGGTTGAGTATATGAATTGTACTGACTTGTAGGAAGGAATTGAGGCGAGGTAAGTCCTCTATTTTGTGTGTGCATAGGTAGCCTTTAGGTGTATTTCCTTCCTAGTTGGAATTTAGGGGGTGAACTTGCTTAGATGTTGTCTCACCCCATCGTGGGCTCAATATTTTCAGGTCCTTAGATGGCTAATCCTCCTAAGCATTTTGGCCGGCCCATGAGGGTTCCGAGTGGGTTTCTAGCTACCCCGATCCGGGAAGTCACTGAGTCTATGAACTCGTAGTGACCATTGTCAGGGTCGAAGGGGATCTACCTCATAAGGTACCTCATCGATTCAGAGCGTGGTTTTGCTACGCAACCAATGGATTCAGGGTGGGTCCCCTTAAGACTTTTAAAATCCCCGCTGCGGTAGTTGATGCTACACTAGATAAGGATGCAGCTGACCCTCCCAATGGTGTGGTGGAGGACCCGACGCCCCCGGAGCCTGTGGAGACCGAAGAGTCGACAAATGAGTCTGGCTAGCTAGTCTAAGGACAGCTTCATTTTGAGAGCCGGTCTTTTTTGTAGACCTTTGTCTATAGACTAGTATTGTAAATAAACTAGTCGGCTGTGTATAAAGGTTTGGTTTTGTTGTGAAATTGTGGTCCTGCTTTTCTATCACATCTTTGTGCTGTTTGGGGATTTATTTATACGCTTCCGCATGCGCATTAAAATGAAAGGGTCAGCAACAAGTCTTGGGACATCGCAATTTAATCGACCACCGAGGGATGGGCGCACGCCTAAGGATCGGAGCGTGACATCCCCGCCTGAAGTGGTATTAGAGCTGGTCGATAGTTGGAGTGATAAGCTGCGATATGTTTATGGAATAGTTATCAGGAATTGCCTCTATTTCATGTTGGTGCATGTTTGAGGAATTAGACGTGGACGACAGAGTGTTGTACGTGGAAAGACCAGTTCAGATTATGGATCGAAAAGAACAGATTTTGCACACCAAGACGATTCTGTTGGTTAAAGTGGTTTGACAACACCACGCCACAGAAGGAGCAACCTAGGAAAGCAAAAATTCAATGAGATGATTGTACCCCCACCTTTTTGTTTAAAGAATTGTAATGGTTTAAATTTTGAGGACAAAATTTTTATAAAAGGAGAAGAGTTGTGACATCATAAATTTCAGGTTCCGTTTTATATTGAATGAATCGAGCTTTTCTTCAACGTGCTTATAGTTATATTCTCTGAGTTGATCACTCACGAGATAATTAGCGTATTTGGTGAAGTCGTTAAGGGTTTTAATGCATTAGAGTTGAGAATTCAACTAGAAATCGACCGCTCGACCATGCTAGTCTGTAAGAGTCATTACAACACAATTAAAAATTGATCAGAGATAAGAGATAAGTTAATTCAACTAAGTTATGTAATCAAAGTGTAGGTGATTCCACCAAATTGAAAAGTTCTTGTCGATCGGCACTAACCAATTTTTCTGTTGTTTTGGTACTTGTACTCGTATTTGAAATCTCGAGATTTTCATGATAAGCGAGAGTTGCCAATGTGTCAAAAATGTATATTGTGGCTCGAAATAAATCAACCATGAGTCAATTGCACCAAAAATTCCTAAAAGCTACTCAGTAGGCTAAATCACGCTAAAATCGTGCTAGATTGAAATTAACTACGGATTTGAATATGATTTTAGAAATTGAAAGTTCTATCATGTCCTAATTCATTTTAGGAACGTCAACTCATCATCCAAAGATTTTTCTGCAATCTAAGATTTTTGGAGAAAAATCAAAATAGGGCTATATTTGTTCGGAAAATTCAGGGGACCGTTTTTTATCGCATTTTTGGTATGCAAGTTGGTTTTATTAGCAAGGAAAAATGTTAATTTGGTCGAGGATAGCTTGGTGGAATTTATGGGGACCGAATTGAATTCAATTGAATAGGATTTGGTTCAATTTAGGGGAAAATGTTCCAAAATTCGTAGCCCTCATGGTGTGCAACATTTGAGACATCAAGGAAGCTTCTAAGGAAAGCTTGAGGGCTGAAAAATAGCCATGGATGACAGCCAAGGGCTAGTGGGGCCTCTCCAAGGGACAAAGAAGTTGGAAGGAAGACTTTAGGGCCAAGGAAGGACCCTCCTCTATCTTCTGTTGTCTTCTTGTTCTTTAGCAGCTCACTTTCTCCATTTTTAGTGTTGTTGAAGCTCCAAAGAACTAGAAAACCAAGCCAGCCACCCCCCTTGGCCATCGCACGCCTGTCGAACTCATCAACCTCGCCGCGTCGCCGTCGCGCCCCTACACGAGCCAGCCGCGCCTAGCCTCTCATCTTGCCTGTTTTGTCGCCTTGCCACTCCTTCTGAGCCTCCTCAGGCCACTTCGAGCTCCCTAGACCGCCATCCAGCTCGCCGAAACAGCCACCATGGCCCCCGTAGCCCTTAGCAACCTCCGCTAGCCTGTCTCACCGTTTCAGCCTAAGCCAGCCTTCGTTCCAACCCTCTCGACCCAATAATAGAACGGAGAAGCCCTCAGCCCAGCCGTGATAGTTAGGCCCATTTTAGGACCCTTCCGAGCCTCGTCGGGTGTCGCCGCTTCAAAGTTTATTGCCCATCTTTGTGTTGTCATCGTCGTGGACTCACTGAATCACAAAACCGGTGAGTTTACTCACTAAATTCTTCTTAAGGAGTTAATGATGCTTAAGGGTTGATTAGTTTAGGTTAAGTATGGTTTAGGTGGTTAATTAGAATAGATTAGCGATTTAATTATTTGTTTATGCATGTTAGGTGGTTATAATGGCTAAATTAGAGACTAGATAAGTTGTATTATTTATCTAGATAGGTTCAAAAAATTTCTCGGCCTATTTCGTATTTAATTAGGCATTTCTCGGCCTAAGTTTCTATTTATGGCATTTAATTGTATTTATTTAATTATTTATTATTTTCTGAAAATTATACAGTGATAGCCGTGAATGGGCTAGTATGAACACCTAGAGGGGGTGAATAGATGTGAATTAAAATTTTCGCAAGATTTAGTAGAAGTAAATTGCCTTTAGAAGATAACATACTATAAACGTATTCAGCTTTAAACAATGAAATAAATCTACGAATAAAAGTAAGAAATTCAGGAGTTCAAGAAAGAGAATTGAAACACAAGGTTTATAGTGGTTCGGTTTAGATCAAGCCTACGTCCACTCTCCCGCGCTAGCAGCCCACTAGCTAAATTCCACTATGAATCAAAAGAAATTTTACAACTTGTGATCTTCAACTTTCTCAGTGAAGAGTCTCTATTGGTTTCTCACAAGTCTCACTAAGAGTTTCTCTCTTTTGTATACAACTTTGAGCTCGGTGAATGAAAAAGCGATGAACTAGAAAGCTTCAGACTTTGAAATAATTCCTTCACACACTCTATCGAACAACTAGAGAGTTCGCCTTAAATACTCCTTCACGCCTTCATGACCATTGGCACTTTCCAAATGACTTCTTCCAATCTACCCGTTGGACAGAATCAATTAAGGTGATCTCGAGTCGTTAGATGATTTATGATGAAAGCTCGTCAATCATGTTCGCCCATACAATCAAGATCTTAGTTTCCATAAGTAGAACCTTCCAAGTATACTTTGCCTTTCAAAAGATCTTCATATCGGAATTGATTCCAATAAGAATAATCAATCAAGTAGGTGCTATATCCAGCCATAAGGTCATCCATAAACCATACGAATCGAATATTTGAGGATAATCCCGCATTTGGATAAGTCTTCATTCTTCAGTCTTGAAACTGTCAGTGAGGGCAGACTTTGAGACTAAAGTTTGGCAATGTTCAGACTTTGACGGTAGAGTCTAGAAATCTTCAGACTTAGACTTTGGAAAGGTTTTGTCAATTCCAAAATAGTAATGGAGTTTTCTCTAACAATCTCCCCTTTTTTTTTTATGGTGACAAAACTTTCTTGCATATTTGAAAACTTTTGACTTACAAAACAACACTTAAGCAATACATGATATCTTATAAAAAAAAAAAAAAGTTGATTAGGACCTGAATAACATCGATTCTGCAACCACATAAAACATATTAATCCTGAAAGATAAGATAATTAACTATCCAGTCATAATCAGTATCATAAACTTAGTTGCTGCAAGCGTAAAAAAGATTCAAAGTCAAACAACAATGAAATCCAAAGTCAGTCCAAAAACCAAACCAAAAGGTCAGTCCAAAAACCAAAGTACCAAAGTACCAATCATTGAAAGGTAAATCTGCATAAACTCTCCCCCTTTTTGTCAATAGCAAAAATTGGAGAATGATTTTTAAAAAGTTGGGTAAAATCATGGCTATTTGGGGATACAAACGATCTAGAAATCCTTTGCTATTTATTGCACTTGAAGCTTTAGAGCTTGTATCTGATCTTGTAGAGAGTCTGAAGTGGATTAAAAAGCCGTTTTGAGGTTCTTGATCTCACACTCCATTCATATTGCTGAGCCTTCAAATTCAAAAGGATTTCCAATAGCCTTTGAAAGTCTGTTGTTGGTTCTGTTGTAGCACTAGGTCCAGCCGAATCAATTTCAGGAGTATTGAGATGTGAGGGAACATTAGCAGTTCTATCACCAATACTTGGAGGGGATGTTTCAACATCGGCTTCAGGATATTGAGATGCATAGACATCCTATGGATCTATTGGAGATCTACTCACATCATTGGTAAAAATAGGTGAAGAAATACCTCTTTTGTTAGCCGCTCCCCTTGTCTCTGTTCCTTCAAGTGGAGAAAATAATTATTCTTCTTGTTCTTGCTCTACTTGAGCATCCAAGTGATGTTTTTCTCAATCTTCTCCTGCAAATCCACTCTTAGTCTTTTCCGAGTCATCTAACAAGGATACCGTAAATGTTGGCTCAAAAGAGTCATCTTGACCCTCTTCTTCTTTAGCTTCCCTGCCTTCTTCTTCCCTTTCTTCTCTTCTTTCTTCTACTATTCTTCCTTCACTTCCTTCTCTTCTTTCTTCTCTTCCTTCACCTCTCTGCTTTGTTTCTTCTCTTTCTCTGTTCTCTTTGTTCTCTAGCTACTCAAAACTAACAAAGCTCCGTAAATTTCTTAAGGCAAAAACGGAGAGAGTGATATCAACCTCATATTCTTCTTTGTCCTACAAGATAAGGGCTCTCCTCTTTTTGATTGGTGTGCTCATGGGCTCCTTGCCTTTTCTCTTCTTCATTGCAGAGTCTTTTTTCGTTTTGGCAGGGGACTTCTCCTTCAAGCGCTTCAATACTTTGTTCAGCTCCTTCAGTCTCATCTTTGAAACCATTTTCAGTCCTATCATAGGAACAATGGTTCGAACACACAGAGTAGTTGGAAACTGAATATGAAAATGTTTGAATAGTCGAGTGACAAGTGTAGAGTAAGGTAATTATCCCTTGTCCTTCACAACTGTCCTATACATGTGCATTAGAATAGTGTGAGACAGTGAGAACTTAAACCCGATGTTGATTGCATGCATCAACTTTACTTTAGAGCAAGAGACATAAGTTTTTGAAGTGGATTTGGGCCTGATGCAATTGATCATAATTTTATGTAGCAAAATATTGGAGGCAATCATTTTGGAGTACGAGATCCGGCCATAAGCAATTCTATCCCGAACAAGAGACAATGTTGCGTGACCAACAAACACACTGATTGGTTGGAAACTCCCTCTTCCCACACTAATCACATCTGCCAATGTGTCCACATCGACCACAAATCCTTGTCCCTAATCGTAAAACGAAATCTATTCGCATATGGAAAAGACAAATTCGAATAGAAATAAGCAGTCAATTTAGGGTAGTTGACAAATGACTCTCAGCAAAATCGTTCAAGTTGAAGGAGAGCAAATTTCTCCCTCAGGTTCACCTTCAAGGAATTGAGAAAATCAAAGTCTACAATTTGAGGGTTCATCACCCATCTCTTCAAAAGTTTCAAATAAGTCTTCCTATGGTCCTTAGTATTGGAGGAAACTCCTTTACTATTTTGAATTTGACAAAACATTTCCAAAAGTCTAATATGAAGACTCGCAGACTCAAGTGTTATAGTCTGAAGAATTCCAGACTCCACTATCAAAGTCTGAAGACCGCAAGACTTAAGTTTCAAAGTCTGCCCTCTCTGATAGTTTCCATACTGAAGATTGAAGACTTATCCAAATGCCGAATTATCTTCAAGGATTCAATTCGTATGATTTTTGGAATACCTTATGGCTGGATTTAACATCTACATGATTGATTATTCTCATTGGAATCTACTCCGATTTGAAGATCTTTTGCAAGGCGAGCAAACTTAGAAGGTTCTACTTATGGAAACCAAAGATCCTGATTGTATGGGCGAACAAAATTGACGAGCCTTCATCACAAATCATCTAACGACTCAAGATCCCCTAATTGATTCTGTCCAACGGATAGTTTGGAAGAATTCCTTTGAAAAGTGCCAACGGTCATGAAGGCATGAAAGAGTATTTAAGGCGGACTCTCCAGTTGTTCGAAACAGTGCGTGAAGGAAAAATTTCAAAGTCTGAAGCTTTCTAGTTCCTCGCTCTTTCGCTTATCGAGCTCAAAGTTGTCTACAAAAGAGAAAAACTCTTACTGAGATTTTGTGAGAGACCAATAGAGAGTCTTCACTAAGAAAGTCGAAGATCACTAGTTGTAAAATCTCTTTTGATTCACAGTGAAATCCAGCTAGTGGGCTGTCAGTGTGGGAGAGTGGACGTAGGCTTGATCTAAGCCGAACCACTATAAACCTTGTATTCCAATTCTCTTTCCTTAACTCTTTACTTTCATTCGTTGCTTTATATAATTGTTTAAAGCTGATTATGTCCTTGGTCTACTATCTTCCAAAGGCAATTTACTCTTACTAAGTATTGTGAAAATTTTTAGTTACACCTATTCACCGCCTTCTAGGTGTTTGCACTAGTGCTTTCAATTGGTATAAGAGCTTGTGTACTTATGTATTGAAGTGTTTTTACTTCTTAAGCTAAAGATCTATGACTAGTATTTTTGCTCCAGGTTTGGTTGAAGATCAAAGCAATACCAGTCTTCCTTACTTTGATAGGAATGAGTATAATGTGTGAAAAAATAAGATAAATGCATTCCTTAGATCGAAGATCCCCTGGAATGGGATGTGGTAGAAAAATGGATCATTCCTAAAGTTACATGAACCTTAGAAGGAGGAAAGGAAGTGGCAGATGTTGAATTGACACAAGCGGAAATAATCAAGAGACAAACTCTTGATGTTAAAGCCATCTATTCCTTATATTGTGTTTTCTCTCATACTGAATATAATAGAATTTCATCTTGTGAAACAGCAAAAGAAGTCTTAGACAGGTTGCATGTTACTTATGAAGGAACCGATCAAGTTAAAGAAACGAAAATCAATATCCTACTCGGACAGTATGAAGCCTTCAAGATGAAGCTGGGAGAATCCATTACTCATATGTTCAGTCGTTTCATAGAAATTGTAAACAGTCTAGCATATCAAGGATAGCCAATCTCAAGACCAATGAAGGTCAATAAATTGTTGCGTGGACTCTTCAAAGACTGGAATCATGTGAAGACTTCAATAAGAGAAACCCAGGGGATCATGCCTCTTTCAGTAGATGAATTAGTTGGCACACTTCAATCATATGAAGTGGAACAAATCAATGAAGAAGAAGATCCCAAAGGTAAAAAGTCAATTGCTTTAAAATCTAACGATAATTCTGATGATACAGATTCAGAAGATGACATGGACGATGAAGAGCTAACACTTATGATAAGGAAGTTCATAAAGTTGAATAGGAAATGAAGAAGGTTTAACTAGAAGAAGCAGAGCACTCAAAGATTTCAGAAGAAATCAACTGAGGAAAATGAAACCAACAAAGATGTGATTTGCTTCGAATGCAAGAAAAAAGGGCACATCAGACCCAACTGCCATCTGCTAAAGAAAAAGAAAGGAAAAACAGAGAAATTTATAAAGGCTCTCAAAGCAAAGACATGGAGTGATACTGAATGCAAGGAAAGTGATGAAGAATACGTGAATATATGTCTAATGGCCAATTCAAACTCAAACTCTGAAACAGACTTAGATTTAGACTCAGACTCAGACTCAGATGAAGAAGTCAAGGTTAGCAATTTAAAGATTTCTGTTAAAGTCTCAAAGTATATTGATGAACTTTCTCTTAATCTCAAAACATCTCTTAAAAGGAATTCCGAGCTGAAGATAGAAAAATCTAAACTAAAGCAGCGGGAAACTTCTTGGAAAGAAAAGTTTGAAAATCTAGACAAAAGTTTTGCTAATTTGAAAGAAAATGCAGACTCTATTTCAAAGGAAAATACCTTTCTGAAAGAGGACATTTCAAATATCACAAAAAGGTTTTCAAAATGATATGAGAAGTTGGAAAAGATTCTTTTAGCACAAAGACCTTATTTCAATAAATCTGGTTTGGGAATGACACCATAAACCATTCCTTTAATCGATTTTCCAAAAGTGAAGGAAAAAATCAAATAAAGACCTACAAAAACTTTTTACAAGAACCATTTTCAAAAGGCTTTTGTAAAATCTATTGGCCGAAGTGCTTTCAAATGTTCAAAGTGTAATAGCTCAGAATATTTCGAGAAGGAATGTTCTAAGGATTGGAGACCTATTAAGAGAGATTGGGCAAAGACTGTTGTGACATCCGGGAATTTCAACCCGAAATATTGATTTTGAGGGAAACGATATTTGACTTTGAATGGCCATAGGGACAATTACATCATTGGCCATGATATTTTATCTCTTGGACCGAACCCCTTATGAAAATGTTAATCGATTATGAGAATGTTAATTGATTTCTATAAATAAAAATAAAAAAAATCAAATCAAATGCCCTAAAGTGGTGAAGGAATTATGGGCTTATTATCGATATTTTTCTATGGGCTATTTAAATTGGACATAGGACGATTTGATAAAGAAGACTTTGTTCTTGACTATGCACTTTATAGATTTGATGGATTAATGTCACAAAGTCTTTTGGCCATTTTATTATGCAATTAGGTATTTATTTAAATGAGGATTAAAATGTATTATTAAAAATAAACTTGGGCCATTTAAGTTTGGACTTTAGGCCCAAGTGAGATGGGCCTAAAGTCGGCCATAAGCCCGGCCCATGTCGACGCATGGAGGGGGGAGGAGGAGCCGCATGGCTTCTCCAAGTGTCTTCGGCAAGGGAGACACTTGTCTCCTCCTTGGGGACAAGGGTCCCCCATGCAAAATAAGAATGCATGCAAATATATATACAACCAAAAAGAGAGAGAGAGAGAGGGAGTGGCTGGTTTTGAGAGAGTGAGGAGCCGAGAGAGAGAGGGAGAAGCCGAGCAAGGGAGGAGGTCCGCTCGTCTGTCGCCCTCCATCCGCTCGTTCGTCGCCATCCGTGTGCTGTTGTTTGCTCGATTTTGGAGGCAAGTTAGGACTAATTTCTACTCTTGCATGTGTGTCTCGCATGTGTGGTTGAATTCTTGGGTGTTTAGAGGTAAGGAACCGAAGCTAGTGTAGCTTGTTCTTGAAAGATGCTTGCTGATTTCGTGTATACCGCCCGACCCAGAAACTTGTGGAGGCTTGAATGCATGTTTCGAGTTGGATTTTGACTTCTATTCCTTCATGAAAGTTGTAGAAAACACCTCAAAATATAACATACTAAAATTTGGGACAAAATTGTTGAGATTTAAGGGGCAAAAACCTCTTTCTACGAAGACACTACATCTGGAACTGCTTTACTGACCTTTTGGTAGTTTTGTGGGTTGCATGTTGATTTTTACCGAGACTTTCTCTTCGACTTCTTCATGAAACCTGTATAGAACATCCTAAAGGCAAACATACTCAAATTTGAGGTAAAATGAGCAAGTAAAGCCTAGTGAAGCGACTTACTCTTGAAGACGGTAAATCTGGAAACACGGTACTGGACACCCGAGACTTCTTGGACACATATAGTGGCTATTCTTTGGAAATTTCACTTAGATCCCTTGATGGAAGTTGTAGGTGATCTGTTGAAGCAAAACATATCCAAATTTCAGAGGAAAAAAACAAGGATAAGTGGGTGAAAGCTCGACATTTCGGAGATAGCTACACTGAACGTTTCGGTGCTAGAATCAGGAGCTTCGGACGTCTATAGAAAATTATATAGAACTAATCTGGCCTAGATGTCTTCATACAAAATATACTTTAGTGTCTTATCTATAACTTGGTAAAATTTCATAATTTTTGGAGGTCATTCGAGTATTTTAATCGAATTATTTCAGAAACTGTGCAATCTGTTTCTAACCGAAATTGCATGCTGTATTTGTATGAATTTATATATTCTTGTGTGAAACTCTTTTGGGCATGTGTTCTTCATGAAATTTTTATATCATTGACTTGTCTATCACATGTCTTGATTTCATGATTTTTAAGAATCATATGGATATTTAATTTAAATATTTTCTAAAATGGTACAAGCTGGAATTTAGTAAACTTCAAAAAGGCATGAAAAATGGACTATTCTAAATTGAATGGACTCCATGAATCGTATTGTTATGGATGATTGTGTCTTGCTGCATGTATGATGATGATTGGAGATGCATGTATGAATCAAAGAATGAAAATGATCTTGATTGCCATCACATCACATGCCATGTTAAAATTGAACTATAATTGAAGATGTGAATTGAGATAAGTGAGAAGGCCGTCGGAGGTGTGAGCCGACGATGCCCCGAGAGTGTCGGGATGCCTGGCTAGGGAGTGCCGGATGCCCGGTGGCCTAGTGGCGTAATCCCGGAGGGTCCTCGGGAGTTTCGAGGTGCCCGGTGGTATATGGTACGTAATTCCAAGGGGGGATGCCTCGTGGTATGTCGGTACATAATTCCGGAAGCTCGGCAGGTATTGTGCCGAGGGATGCCTCACAATGCCAGTTGGGGTGCAAGATGCCTGGCTAGAAGGGTACGGTCAGTTGCCCGGCAGGTATTATGCCGGAGGGTTCTCGTGATGCCAGTTAGGGTATGAGATGCCCGGAGCGTGGGGGTGCCGGATGCTCGGCAGGTATTGTGCTGGAGGGTTCTCGCGACGCCAGGATTGGGCACAAGTGATGAATGTGGGATGCAAACATTAGTCCTGGGAAAGAGAAATGTGGCGGTCCAATATGAAAGGATGAAATTGAGAAATTGAAATTGAAATATGCATGATGGTATATGCATGTGATATGATGATGATATGTGCATGGATGCATGGTAATGATGATGGTACATGTGATATGACGATGATATGTGCATGGATGCATGGTAATGATGATGATACATATGATATGATGACGATATGTGCATGGATGCATGGTAATGATGATGATACATGTGATATGATGACGATATGTGCATGGATGCATGGTAATGATGATGATACATGTGATATGATGATGATATGTGCATGGATGCATGGTAATGATGATGGTACATGTGATATGATGATGATGAGTGCATGGATGCATGATGATGGTATGTGCATGGATGTATGTGCACCTATGGCATGGTGGTACATGTGACATGATGATGGTAAGTGTATGACATGATGGTGATGACTATATGATGATGTATGTACATGAGGTATGATGACATGTGCATGATATCAAGGTAAATTGTGCATGGATACTTCAATGACAAGTAATGCTATGATTGTGATGATTGTGTGGCATGATGCATTGAGTGGTTTATTGGTCATTTACCTGCTGAGTGGTTATACTCACCCCTTCGGGGACCAACATTTCAGATTAGTAGATGGATTGAGCGGTTGGATATGACCGCGAGGAGGAGGATAGCAAAGGAGGGAACTTTTGGACGCCGACACTGGTTGATGAACCTTAAGCATACGATTGTGGGAGGAGAAGTCGATCATCTTTTGAAGTATAGCCGAGTATAGAAGACTGCGGCATTTTGATGTACCGATGAATGATGTGCATCTGGTTTAAGTAAATAAAAGTGTGCGGCTTTTACCTATAAATGTTTAGTTGGTGTGCATCATTTCTGAATATAGGGAAGGGAGTTGTTGGATGTGCTTCCGTATATAAATTGCGCAAGGGACCGATCTAAAAGATGTAAACCCCTAGGTTGTATGGACCCGCTGCAATTGAAATGGTATCAGAGTGACATGTTATTAGAAAAAGTGAATGGTAAGCGAACTGTGGCGACCCTAATCGGATTGGGGGCCGTCGAGGGGTGCCACATCCTGTTTTAGTATCAGATCTATG
Source organism: Eucalyptus paniculata subsp. matutina (assembly GCA_017140255.1). Classification (NCBI taxonomy): domain Eukaryota; kingdom Viridiplantae; phylum Streptophyta; class Magnoliopsida; order Myrtales; family Myrtaceae; genus Eucalyptus; species Eucalyptus paniculata. The sequence continues at coordinate 490,478 of CM029438.1, read as the reverse complement.
GTCTATTTGGAGTGATAAGGTGCCTTAGATGGAAATGAGGATAGAATAATGCACACCGTAGGATACTAACCAAGAATGGTTGTCTAACTTTGAACAACAGATGATGGATATTCACTCGTAGATCCTTGGTAACTAGTGTAATGTTGCTTTTGTGTGCTAGTAACTTTTTATGTTACTTATATGACTTTGGTAACGTATGAATATTACCTCTCCTTCTTAGCTAATTAGTGACACTGAGTTGCAAACTGTTCCTGAAGCGAAACTTTCTGAGCTGTCTAGGTATGCCCCTAGATTGATAGAGGATTGGGAGGAAAAGGTTGAGAGATTCCTTAAGGGCCTGAGGACAGGTAGTAGGAGACAACTAGTGCTCCTGAACTTGAGGGATTATAATGAAATTTATGAAAGGGCCCAGCTTGGAGAGCAAGAACTGTTAAGAGAATGAATGGAATCAAGGAGACAAGTGACATTGAGTGATGCGCGATAAGGTAAGAGACTCTATTCAAACCAAGAGCTACCTGAGATAGTGCTTGCCCATGAGCCAAGGATGAAACCATGAGGCCTAGTATGGGATAGGCCAAAACGGATAATAACTCTGTAAGTTAATCCCTATTGAAATGAGACCCTTCAGTAGATGTGTAGTTTAGGTTCGAACCAGGCGAAAGCTGGTGTACTTGTAACGTCCCGATTTGATAAGGGCGGGGAGTGGACGCCGAAGTCAAAGGACCTGAACAAGGAGCGGCTCCTGGCAAGCTTCTAGAATGGCAAAAGGGGGAAGGAATGAACCAAACTATGAACTGAATTAGGAGGGCAGTGTTTCTGGGATAATTTTATCAGAGTGGCGCAGCGGAAGCATGGTTAAGTTTGTAGAACTCTTGTTTGTGAAAAAGAAGGACAAGTTGATGCGTTTGTACATTAATTATAGGCAATTGAATCAAGTGACAGTTAAGAATAAGTATCCCTTATCTAGAATTGATGACATATTCGACCAACTGCAAGGAAGTTCGGTCTTTTCTAAAATTGACTTGAGATCAGGATATCGGTTAAGGATTAAGAAAGAAGACATTCCTAAGACTGTGTTTAGGACTCGCTATGGACACTATGAGTTCCTAGTTATGCTATTTGGATTGACGAATGCCTTAGCTGCATTCATGGATTTAATGAGTAGGATACTTAAGCCTTATTTGGATCAAATTGTGATTGTCTTCATTTGATGATATCCTAATATGTTCTGAAGGACTTGAAGAATATGCATAGCATCTAAGCGAAATACTGCAAAAAAAAAAAAAAAAAGGCTTAAGAAGTGAATTATGGAGAGTGAGTTATGAATTTGAGGATTAAGTTATGATCATTTGAGTTAAGTAGTGACTTCCTATTAGAGGATCTCATTGGAAGTCTTGATGCGTTACATGGAAGCATTGAGTATGTATAGATTGATCTTAGAAGTCATGAGTTTGAGTGGTCATATGAGACATGAAATTATTTGTGGTTTATATGTTGGAATAATAGGTTTAATTGACGATGATCAACTTTTAATTTTAGGTGATGATCTTAGTTTGAAAAGGTTTGGTGGAATTAGTGGATATGATCAATTGTGGTTATAGTCTTTCCAAGGTGAAATGGTGAAAGTTCAAGTCGTGGATTTGATGAGTGATTAGTCTAAGTGATGATCATTTAGGATGAGATGTGAGATATACTTGATGGAAACTAGACAAGTTCTTATCTCGGTGGATCGTCAATCTTTGAATTAAATAAGTCTTGGTGGACTATTGATATTTGAACCGAATGAATGGTGCTGTATTTTAGGCTTGAATCCATGTCGCAGTAAAGGCATAGTGAATGTCTCTGTTGGACTAAACCAACATAGGGTTGTGTTCTTTTGAGTTAGTCGAGCATAGTTAAAAGCTTTGGCCTTTTTGCTGTACCGACCCGAGACGTCCATCATGTTTATATGAATAAAAGTGACTCGGCTTTATCATTTTATATGGTGAATAGTTGGTGTGCAATTGCATTATTGTTATTGGAGTAAGGGATGGTGAGACTCATTTATGCGTCCGTTGATGAGCTGCGCTGGGACCTTTACAAAAGAAAAAGGGGAGAAGAATTTTATTGATCAACCCCTATGAACTATAGTTCCACTTTAATCAAAAAGTTATTAGACTGGTACGTAGTAGGATAAGTGATAAGTACCTATGGCGACCCCAACGGATCGGGAAGCGTGCCGAGGGGGTGCCACATGTTGGTTTTTGGACACCAATTCTTATGTAATATATAAAATGTGGAGTTTTAAAATAGGAATGTACCAAGTTTGATGGTTCGATTCTGAATATGTGCTCATGCACGATTATTTTTACTGGGATTTTTAATATAAAGAAAAGTGGCCAAGTTCATTATTTGAAAATGAGGCATTTGAATGCAAAGCAAGGTGTTCTTGGGCAAGTATGTGTTCATGTGGTCACTAAGTGAACCCGTCCTGATGCGTATGAGTACGCAGGACGATGCTCCTGTGTGGAATGTCGTCTAAGCGGAAGGTGTGACATCCTAAATTTCTAGTTCTGTTTTCAATTGAATGAATCGGGCTTTTTATCGACGTGCCTATGGTTCTATTCTTTGAGCCGATCACTCACGAGATAACTAGTTTATAAGGTGAAACTGTTAAGGGATTTTAACACAATAGACTTGAGAATTTGATCAGGAACCAACTGATCGACCGTGCTAATCTACCAAGGTCATTACAGCATAGTTAAAAATCGATCAGGGATCAAAGATAAGTTATTTTCACTGAGATATGTGATTAAAGTGTTGGTCATTCCACCTGATTGTAAAATTCTCGTCGATTGGCATTAGACCAATTTTTCTATCATTTTGATACCTTGTGCCCGTATTTGAAACCTCAAAATTTTCACGACAACTAATAGTCACCAATGTGTCGAAGATGTACAATGTGGCTCCAAAATAATCAACCACAGATCAATTGCACTAAAAATTCCTAAAAGTTACCTGATATGCTAGGTCACAATAAAATCGCGTTAGATTGAAATTAACTGCAAATTTGAACCCGATTTCAGAAATTGAAAGTTCTATCATGTTACGATTCATTTTAGGAATGTCAACTCATCCTCTGAAGATTTCAATCGAAAAAATCATAGGAACGTTTTTAATTGCATTTTTGGGATTCAAGTGAGTTCAAGTGGCAAGGAAAAATGTTAATTTGGTCAAGGACAACTTGGTTGGATTTATGGGGACCGATTTAGCTCAATTGGAGAGGAATTTGGCTCAATTATGGGGAATTGGCCAAAATTCGTAGGCCAAGGGGTGTGCAACATTTTGGACCACTTGGGGATGGTTCTAAAGGGATTTTTGTGCTCCAATTTGGCAGAGGAAGATAGCCTAGCTGGTGGGGCCTTGCCATGAGTGTTTGAAGAAAGAGAGGAAGACATTGAGGCCAATAAGACCCCCACAACCTTCAGCTGACTTCTTCTTCTTCAAGGAGGTTGCTTTCCCTATTGTTGTCCCTTATGAAAGCTTAAAGTTGCAAAGAAACCAACCAAGCTCCCCCTTAGCCCATCGCACGCCCGCCAAGCCGCCAGACCACCGCCCAAGCTCGTCGCTGCCGTCGAGACTCGTGTGCCCGTGTGCCGCTCGTTCCACCTCTAGCTTGTGCCTCCGCAAGGCCAACCGCTGTCCCGACATGTTCGAGCCTCCTTAGCCTTCGCCCTGGTTGCCATCATCCTCGTCTAGCTGCCGAAAGCCTTCGCCTGCCCGCCTAGCCACCGCCTCACCATTTCCAGCCCAAGTCGAGCCCTGAGCAGCCTCTTTCGGCCCAAGGACAGAGCCGAAAGACCTTAACCCAACTGTGAGTTGTTGCGCCCATTTTAGGCCAATCTCGTCCCCATTTGGTGTCGCCACAGGGTCATTTGTCGCTCGTCTCCGCGTCGCCATCATCATGGACTCATCATATCGCAAAACCGGTGAGTTTACTCACTAAAATCTGCTTAGGGAGTTAATGATGCTTAAGGGTTGTTTAGATTAGGCTAATTATGGTTTAGGTGGTTAATTAAAACATATTAGCGATTTAATTATTCGTTTTTGCATGTTAGGTGGTTAGAACAGCTTAGTTAGAGACTAGATAAGTTGTACTATTTATCTAGATTGGTTCGAAAATTTTTCGGGCCCGTTTCGGTGTTTAATTAAGCATTTTTGGCCTAAGTTTCTATTTTTGGCATTTAATTGTATTTATTTAATTATTTTAGGTATCTATTTAATTATTTATTATTTTCCGAAAATTCTACCGGGATAGTCGGTGATCGAATTTCATGTTGATTGCAATGGTGTGCTTAGTTTATTTAATTGAGTGCTAATTTGTGCAAATTGAGTGGTAATTGTAATTTTGGGTGTTTATTCCAAAAATTGTGAAATTTTGATAATTAATTAGAAAAATCCCAGGTCTATTTTGACACTGAAAATGGTTATGAGGACCAGATCAAATCGTGGAATTTTAAAAGTGTGAATATCAATCTTTCTGGCTCAATTGAATTGTCAACTTGTGTAAGCAATTATCATCAGCTTGTGTAGGCAATTATCGTCAGCTTGTGAGTGCAGTATACTATATCAGCTTATGTGAGCATTGATATGTCAGTTTGTGAGAGCAGTATACTATATCAGCTTGGGTGAGCTATAATATATATCGGTTTGTACGAGCTACCATCTATTTCAACTTGTGAGAGCTATAACCATCTATTTCAGCTTGTGTGAGCAGTGATCATATTGAATGAATTGATAAATGGTATTGATTGTATTGAATTGAGTGGATCGATGGATCAATGATTTGAATTGAATTGAATTCATTAAGTTTATGAATTATACTGACGTGCAGGAAGGAACTGAGGCAAGGTAAGTCCTATGTCTTGTGTGTGCATAGACTCCCTTTAGGCGTATTTCCTTCCTAGTTGAAGTTTAGGGGGTGAACTTGCTGAGACATTGTTTCACCCCGTCGTAGGCTCAACCTTTTCAGGTCTTTAGATGGCGGTTCCTTCAGAACATTTTGGCTTGCCCAAAAGGGTCATCGAACAGGTCACCAAGATTCCTCTTCCCGGGACCAAAGAGCCTGGGTCTACGAACTCGTGAGGACCATCGTCTGGGTCGATGCGGGTCTACCTTAAAGGGTACCCCATCAATTCAAAGTGTGGTATCATCGCGGGCGAAATGGACCTAGAGAAAGTCCTCTGTAGGATTTTGAGGTTCCAGTGTCGATGTTAGAGATTGCTTTTGGCGAGGGTACAGCTGACCCTCCTAATGGTGTAATGGTGGACCCAAGTCCTCAAAAGACCTCGGAGTTTTCGGTTGGGGGTTCAAATGCCTAGAGGACCGTAGGTCGTTCTGTTTGTATAGACTTCTATCTTTAGACTAATATTGTATATAGACTAGTCGGCTGTGTATAAAGGTGTGTTGCGGTTATGAAATTGTGGTCTTGCATTTCAATCACATCTTTATGCTGTCTGGGGATTTATTTATAGGCTTCCGCATGCGTATTAAAATGAATGGGTTGGCGACGTGTCCCGAGATGTCGCAATTTAATCAACCATCGAGGAATGGTCACGTGCTCGAGGATCAGGGTGTGACATCCCCATCCGGAGTGGTGTCAGAACTGGTCAATAGTTGGAGTGATATGGTGTGATAGTTTATGGGATAGTTAGTAGGAATAGCATTTATTTCATGTTAATGCATGTTAGTGATAGTTGTTTGGTAGATTGTTTGTGGGGATTGCTCAGCATCTAATTCTGTGTGGAATTGGAAAGCAGATCTCTGTATAGAATCTAGGAAATGAGTGATCAAGAGTAGAGGACTTCTAGAAAAAGAACCATTGGACCTATTACTCGGGGTAAGACGCTAACAACGGTCAGTACCCGAGGGGGTCATCGTTGAGCGCCATCTCATGCTAGCGCTAGTGGAGTAACACCGCCTTTTGTTGGTATTGGGGTAGCAGCCCCTCGTGATCCCAGGATCGAAGGGATCGTGCAGGTGCTTAAGGTAATGGGAGCACTGATGGGGCAATGGGTCTAGAATCAAGCCACCGCCACTACCGCCGCCACTAAAACTACTGCTACTACTGCCGTTGTCGCTGCTACTAATGCTGCCGCTGCAATCACACTTGCCGAAGTTCCAGCTGGCAACATAGTTGTGGAAAGGGAGACACCTATTCACAAGTTGGTAGAACAGTTCTTGAAGTTGAACCTGCTAAAGTTCACTGGTGCTGGAGATCCCGAGACTGCATCGCTTTTGATCTAAGACCTAGAGAAGACCTTTACACTTCTGATGTGCAATGAGGAGAAAAAGGTTATCCTGGGAGTATATCAGCCGTAAGGTAACGCGAATACTTGGTGGAGGGCCACCAGAGGCACAATTTTTTCAGAAGGCGTAGTCTAGTGTGGAACGCTTTCCTCAAAGCCTTTAATGGCAAATACTTTTCTAGTAGCACTCAAGTGCACAAGATGGAGGAATTCCAGCACCTCCATTAAGGGATGATGACTGTGGACCAGTATGAGGCCAAATTTGCTAAGTTGTCTTAGTATGCTCCACGATTAGTGGAAGATCCCAAAGACAAAGCTCGAAGGTTTAGGAACGGTCTTTAACTAGAGTTGAAGAACTCACTGGTGCCACTTGATCTCAAGGATTATAATGAGGTGTATAATAAGGCCCAGCTAATAGAGAAAAAGTTTGAGTGAGCAAGCCGCCTTGTCTGAGTCAAGGTTCAATTCGATTAGAGATGGGAATCGGTTCAGGAAGAAGCCATGACTGGAGGAATGTTCCATGTTCCACCCAATAGGAAGGGTGGAATTGGCAAGTTAGCGTCGAATCAAAACGACGAGTGTCACTTCTATGGAAGGCAACATGGTTTGGCCCCGTGCCATCTTAGGATGGGCATTTGTTTTGAGTGTGGCCAACATGGTCACATGGCCAGGGACTATCCAAAAGGCCAAGAGGACTACAGCAGTTACCACCACTGCTGCCACCGATGGGTCGGAAGAGAAGGTTTGTGCTGCAGATTACATAACAAGGAGAACATAACAGACCCCCAGCACAAGCACGAGTGTACGCCATCACGAGAAGACAGGCAGAGGACTTGTCTGATGTGATTACAGGTACGATTTTGCTAAATGACCATGCCGTATATGCTTTATTTGATCCTGGTGCAACTCATGCATTTATAGTTGAACGGTTTATTAAGCTGATAGGATTGAGTCTTGAGTTGTTGAGTCAAGGGTTAGCATATCTACATCATTAAAGGATAAGATGTTAGCTACATTGGGTTGTCCCAGTTGCAAGTTAGTGATTGGTGAGTGAAAGGGGAAGATAGATTTGTTAGTCCTAGCCATGTATGATTTCGATGTGATAATTGTCATGGACTGACTCACCAAGCAACGAGTTAAGATGGACTGCTATCGTAAAGCGATTCAGTTTAACCCGTTATCGAGTGAAAGTTTCGAGTTTATTAGGAATCGAGGAGGACCCTCGATTACCTTAATCTTGTCACTTGAGGCAACCCATTTGTTAGATGGGGGTTGCCAAGCTTACTTGGCAACTGTCATGGATACGACAGCTGAGGAGCTGAAAATTGAAGATATCTTGGTAGTGCAAGAATTTCCAAACGTGTTTTCGAAAGAATTACTAGGCTTGCCGCCAAAGAGAGAGAGATAGAATTCGTGATTGAGTTAGCACCCGGGACATAGCCAATCTCTAAGGCTCCTTACCGGATGTCGTTGTCTGAGTTGAATGAACTAAAGGTGTAGATGCAGGAATTGTTGCATAAGGGATTTATACATCCCAGTGCATCACCTTAGGGAGCACCAGTTCTATTCGTGAAGAAGAAAGACGGTTCGTTGCGCTTGTGCATTGACTATCATTAACTCAATTAGGTGACAATCAATAATAAGTATCTGCTACCGAGGATCGACGACTTGTTTGACCAGTTGCAAGGAGCATCGATATTTTCAAAGATTGACTTGAGGACTGGATATCATCAGCTAAGGATCATAAATGAGGACATATTGAAGTCAGCATTTCGTACCCGATACGGCCATTATAAGTTCACTGTAATGTTGTTTGGTTTGACAAACGCCCCAACTGCTTTTATGGATCTGATGAATCGAGTGTTTAAAGAGTATCTGGATCAGTTTGTCATCGTGTTCATCAACGATATCCCGATGTATTCAAGGAGTTCAGAGGAGCACGAAAGGCATTTGAGAAGGGTACTTCAGCCCCTGAGGAATCATGAGCTGTACGCCAAGTTCATTAAGTGCGAGTTTTGGTTGACTCGTGTAGTGTTTCTAGGTCACGTGATTTCAGGCAAAGAAATCTCCATGGACTCAACCAAGATTGAAGTAGTTATCAACTGGTCAAGATTGACAATCGTGATAGAGATCAGAAGCTTTTTGGGGTTGGCAGGTTACTACAGAAGGTTAGTGGAAGGATTTTTAGAATTAGCGTCGTTGTTGACTTGACCATTGAAAAAAGAAGAGAAGTTCGTGTGGAAAGACAAGTGCGAGCGTAGTTTCCAAGAGCTCAAGCAAAAGCTGACTACCGCACCTGTACTGACCATACCCTCTGGTCTTGGAGGATACGAGATCTATAGTGATGCATCATTTAAAGGACTGGGTTGCGTGTTAATGCATTATGACAGAGTTGTTGCATACACGTCCCGTCAGTTGAGACCTCATGAGCTAAATTACACGACACATGACTTAGAACTCACAGTAATTATTTTCGCTCTGAAGATTTGGGGACATTACTTATATGGAGAAAGATTCCAAATTTTTGCTGATCATCAAAGTGTCAAGTATCTATTCTTTTAGAAGGAGTTGAATATGAGACAGCATCGCTGTATAGAATTTTTGAAGGACTATGATTGTGATATTCCGTATCACCCTGAAAAGGTGAATAGGGTCATAGATGCGTTGAGTCGAAAGTCTTCAGTTGCACATATGATGGTTAAGGAATGAATTTTACTTGAGAGAGCTCGAGATTCGATTTTCAAATTTAAGGTAGGCCACCTTTCGAATCTTATGGTCACCCTCAAAATTGAAATTGATGTGCAGATCAAAATCAAGACGCTTTAGTTGACAGACCCAGATGTTCAGAAAATCCTTTAAGAGGATACTGATAAGAGAAAAGCTGACTTTCAGATTTCTTATAACGGAACACTAAGGCTCCGAGGACGATTGTGTGTACCTGACAATGCATAGCTTAAGCAGGAGATCTAGTGAGAAGCTCATTATAGTAGTTACAACATTTATCCCGGTAGTACAAAAATGTGTCAAAATATGCGTTAACACTATTGGTGGTCCGATATGAAAGCGGATATCACCAGGGATGTTGCCAAGTGTCTAACGTGTCAACAAGTAAAGGCACGACATTGTAAGCTAAGAGGACTTCTACAACCTCTCAAGATTTTCAAGTGGAAATGGGAACACATCACAATGGACTTTGTGACAAGCTTACCAAAGAGTCAAAGGGGTAATGATTCCATATGGGTAGTGGTTGACAGACTGACGAAGTCGGCTCACTTCATCACTGTACAAAGGGATCTGGATTTGGACAGGCATGCAAAGTTGTACATGCGTTAGATTCTTCATCTGCATGGAGTGCAGGTGACGATTACATCAGACCGAGACCCAAGGTTCACAGCTGCTTTTTGAAAAGTTTGCAAATCGCCTTAGGAATGAAACTGTAGTACATTACGGCCTATCATCTCAAACGGATAGCCAGTCTGAGAGGATAATTCTAACCCTCGAAGACATGTTGCGAGCTTGCATGTTGGACTTCAAGTGAAGCTGGGAGGAACAGCTTCATCTTGTCGTGTTTGCCTACAACAACAGCCACCAACAGAGCATTCAAGTGGCTCTTTTCGAAGCGTTATATAGTAGAGCATGTAGAACGATAGTTTGTTGGAATGAGGTTGGAGAACGAAAGATCACAAGCCCAGAGTTAGTCCAGCAGTCAGTGGACGCAATTGCCATCATCAAAGACAAATTAAAGACCACTCAGAGCCGCTAGAAAAGCTATGCAGACAAACGTTGGAGACCATTAGAATTCCAAGTTGGTGAGCACGTCTTTCTGAAGGTGTCACCAATGAGGGGTACTTCGCGCTTCGACAAGAAAGGGAAGCTGAGTCCGAGGTACGTAGGTCCCTTCGAGATTCTGGAAAGGATAAGGACTCTAGCGTATCATTTTGCATTGCCATCGAGGTTCGCGCAAGTGCATGATGTTTTTCACGTGTCGATGTTAAGGAAGTATGAACTTGACCCAACCCACGTGCTAAATTTTGAGGAATTAGACATGGACGACAGAATGTTGTATGTGGAAAGACCGATTCAAATTGTGGATCGAAAGGAATAGGTTCTACGTACCAAGACAATTACGTTAGTTAAAGTGGTCTAGCAACATCACGGCACAAAAGGAGTAACCTGGGAAAGTGAAGATTCGATGAGACGACTGTACCCCCACCTTTTTTTTTAAAAGATTTGTAATGATTTAAATTTTGAGAACGAAATTTTTATACAAGGGGAAGAGTTATGACATCCTGAATTTCTATTTTTGTTTTCAATTGAATGAATCGAGCTTTTCATCGACGCGCCTATAGTTCCATTCTCTGAGTTGATCACTCACAAGATAACTACTCTATCAAGTGAAGCCGTTGAGGGATTTTAATGCAATGGACTTGAGAATTCGATCAAGAATCGATTGCTCGACCGTGCTGATCTGCCAAGGTCATTACGGTACAGTTAAAAATCGATCAACGATCAGAGATAGGTCGATTCGACTAAGATATGTGATTAAAGTGTGGGTGATTCCATCTAATTGCAAAATTCTCGTCGATCGGCACTAGACAGATTTTTCTGTCATTTTGGTACTCTGTGCCCGTATTTGAAACCTCAAGATTTTCATGATAACCGAGAGCCCATGTGTCAAAGATGTATAATGTAGCTCGAAAATAATCGACCACAGGTCAATTGCAATAAAATTTTTAAAAGTTACTAGGTAGGCTAAGTCATGCTAAAATCGCATCAGATTGAAATTAACCATAAATTTGAACCCGATTTTAGAAATTGAAAGTTCTATCGTGTCACAATTCATTTTAGGAACGTTGACTCATCCTCTGAAGATTTTTCTGCAAACCAAGATTTTCGGAGAAATTTCAAAGTAGAGTAACTTTCAACCAGAAAAATCAAAGGGCCATTTTTTATTGCGTTTTTGGGATTCGAGTGAGTTCAATTCGTGAGGAAAAATGTTAATTTGATCAAAGACATCTTGGTTGGATTTATGGGGACTGATTTAGGCACAATTGGAGAGGAATTTGGCTCAATTAGGGGGAATTGGCCAAAATTTGTAGGCTAAGGGGTGTGCAACATTTTGGACCACTTAGGGATGGTTCTAGGGGAATTTCTGCACTCCAATTTGGCTAAGGAAGACAGCCCAGTTGGTGGGGCCTTGCCATGAGTTTTTGAAGATAGAGAGGAAAAATTTAAGGCTAAAGGGACCCCCCAAACCTTTAGCTACCTTCTTCTTCTTTAAGGAGGTTGCTTTCCCCATTGTTGTCCCTTTTGAAAGCTTAGAGTTGTAGAGAACCAGCCAAGCTCCCCCTAGCCTGTCGCACACCCGCCAAGCCGCCAGATCGCCGCTAGAGCCCATCGTTACCACCGAGCCCCCTGTCTGCCACTCATTCCGCCTCTAGCTTGCACCTTTGCGAGTCTATCCACTATCCTGATGTGTTCAAGCCTCCTCCGCCATCAGCCTAGTCACTGTCGTCCTCGTCCAATCACCGAAAGCCTCTGCCTACCTGCCTAGCCGCCGCGTTTTCGTTTCTAGCCCAAGCTGAGCCCCGAGCAGCCTCTTTCGGCCTATGGACAGAGCCGAAAGCCCTCAACCTAGCTGTGAACTATTATGCCTATTTTAGGCCCATCCCGTCCCCATTTAGTGTCGTCATAGAGTCATTTGTCGCCCGTCTTCGCGTCACCGTTGTTGTGGACTCAATGGATCGTAAAACTGCTGAGTTTACTCATTAAACTCTGCTTAAGGTTTGTTTAGATTAGGCTAATTATGGTTTAGGTGGTTAGTTAGAATGGATTAGCGATTTAATTATTCTATTTTGCATGTTAGGTGTCTTGATTGGTTTGGAAATTTTTCAGGCCCATTTTAATGTATAATTAAGCGTTTACGGCCTAAGTTTCTATTTTTGGCATTTAATTGTATTTATTTAATTATTTATTATTTTCCAAAAATTATACCGGGAGCCGTTGATCGGAATTTTGTGCTGATTACAATGGCGTGCTTAGTTTATTTAATTGAGTGCTAATTTGTGCAAATTTAGTGGTAATTGTAATTTTGGGTATTTATTCCAAAATTGTGAAATTTTGATATTTAATTAGAAAAATCTCGGGTGTCGGGTTTTGACACTGAAAATTCTTTTGAGGACCAAATCAAGTCGTGGGATTTTTAAAAAATTGTGAATATCATATTAGCCTATGTGAGCATTGATATGTCAACTTGTGAGAGGAGTATACTATACCAGCTTTGGTGAGCTATAATATATATCAGCTTGTGTGAGCTAGCATCTATATATCAGCTTGTACGAGCTACCATCTATTTCAGCTTATGAGAGCTATAACCATCTATTTCAGCCTATGTGAGCAGTGATCATATTGAATGAATTGATAGATGGTATTGAATGTATTGAATTGAGTGGATCGATGGATCGATGATTTGAATTGAATGGAATTGATTGAGTATATGAATTATACTAACGTACCGGAATGAACTAAGGCAAGATAAGTCATCTGTCTTGTGTGTGCATAGACTGTCTTTATGCTTATTTCCTTCCTAGTCGGAGTTTAAGGGGTGAACTTGCTGAGACATTGTCTCACCCTATCGTGGGCTCAACCTTTCTAGGTCCTTAGATGGCAATTCCTCCGGAATGTTTTGGCTGGCCCAAGAGGGTCATTGAACAGGTCATTAAGATTCCTCTTCCCAGGGGCCAAGGAGCCTATGTCTACAAACTCGTGAGGACCATCGTCTGGGTCGATGCGAGTCTACCTCATGGGGTACCCCATCAATTCAAAGCATGGTATCATCGCGAGCGAAATGGACCAAGAAAAGGTCCCCTACAGGATTTTGAGGTCCTAGTGTCGATGTTAGAGATTGCTTTTGGCGAGGGTACAACTGACCCTCTTAGTGGTGTAGTGGTGGCCCAAGTCCCCAAGAGACCTCAGAGTTTTTAGTTGGGGGTTTGAATGCCTAGAGGATTGTAGGCCTTTCTGTTTGTATAGACTTTTGTCTTTGGACTAGTATTATATATAAACTAGTTGGCCACTTTTCTATCCCATCTGTGTGCTGTTTGAGGATTTATTTATACGCTTCCGCATGCGCATTAAAATGAATGGGTCGGCGACGCGTCCTAGGACATCGTAATTTATTCGACCACCAAGGGATGGTCACACGCTCGAGGATCGGGGGGTGACAAAGGATGCTAGGCGTTGTTGTTCGCGGATGGATTTTGGAACAAAGCTCCTGTGTTGAATGCTATCTAGGCGGGGGTTCTAGATGATGCCATGCCTGATGGGACGGGATGATACCCGATTATGCCGGATGACCGCTAAATACTGAGTTGGCCGTGATCGTTGGGTCATAATAATTGGAACACACCTGTGTGGTTGTGACAGCTGCTCTTAATTATGGGACAAAATTGTGTGGCACGGTATGGAACGTGTCATAACGGTTTCTTCTTATAATCGGGACCCATGTGATTGAAATGATGTGTTTTGGTTATTAAATTGCGCTTGCTACATTGATAATAGCATATATGATGAGCTAATGTGCAGGTACACGCCGAGGCGATGTGAGTTCTGTATGGTGCATGTTTAAGACTGCCTTCGAGGCAAATTTGCGTCCTAATTGGAGTTTAGATTGTTAACTTGCTAAGATTTTTATCTCATCCCATTGTGGGTTAACCTTTTTCAGGGTCGTAGCGTGGAGATCTGCCGAATGCGGATTTGGTGGGCACGAGATGTGACGCCTTTTGGCTAGGTCTGTCGCTAGTGAAGTTTAGGTTGACCCTAGTCCTTGAAGGTTTTTGGAAGGGTCGATAGGAAGTGGTCGTGGAAAGGCTTGTAAGTGTTAAACTTCGTAGGGTTAATAGTTGATAATCAAATATGTTGTTTTCGGCATTGATTGCCGTGTTTTTACTATCCCTGTGTTTGTTTGTTGGCCGAGTGTTTATTTAATTTGATTCTGCATGTGCATAAAAAGAATGGGTCGGTGAGGCGTCTTGGGACGTCACACTTTTAAGTCAACCGCCGAGGGATGTGCGCACGCTCGGGATTCGGGGCGTGCAATAAGGCTAAGGAGATGTTGTGGCACCCCGAAACACCTTAGGTCGCCACAAGTACCTATCTTTCCACTAGTTACATCTCTTAGTAGAAGCGTCGCAGTTCATAGGCATTTTTTTTTTTTGAAAACGGTCCCAGTGTGGCATCCCAAAATTCATGATGACCTCTAGTTACATTAAAGTCTATGAATAGGTGATGGAAGTACCACTAAGTTATTTTATAGCCATTTAATCCATAATTTGCAATAAGATTTATGGCCAAGCTTTTAATGGATAATTATGTGATAGGAAAGAAAATTCTATCATTGGCCATGTGTATTATAAATTGAAATTTATGGATTTGTGACTACAAGTTTTATGACCTTATTATTTTTGCAAGTTAGGTATTTATTTAAGTGGAAAATGTTAATAGATTATTAAAAGGTTAGTGGGCCGAAATTCTTATGCCAAGCTAGCCCAAAAACCTAGCCCAAGACCCCACCACTTCGGCCCAAATCCAGGCCCATGAAGGCCCAAGACCAGCCCAAACCTTGAAGCCCATAAGCCTTGCATGCGAGCTGCCAAGTGGCATGGAGGAGGAACCAAGCGTGGCTGCCCCCATTGGCCATCTTGGGAGGCCACATGCAGCTTTCAATCATTTCAAATGAATGAAGAAAAGGGAAATTAAGAGAGGGAGAGTGGCCGGTTTTGGTGAGGGAGAGAGAGAGAGCTGTCGAGAGAGTGAGAGAGGGAAACCGAGAGAGGAGGAGGAGGCTGTGCAAAGAAGAAGGAAGAGAGTTCGTCCGCCGTTCGTCGCTGCTTTGCCTCTATTTGCTGCTGTTTTGTGCTTGAATCTAAGGCAAGTGAAGTCCTAAAACCTACCCTTTGCATTGCTGTGTGTATGTGTAGTAGATGGTAAGTCTTGGTTGTGGTAGATGGGATGAGATTTCGGAGTTTTGAAGAGAGATTCGTTGGTCATGCATGCCGACTTCGGAAAGACCAGTCCGACCGTCCGCGAGTTTGTGTGTTGCATGTGGCTTTTTAGTCGGAATATTGCTTTGATTTCTTCATGAAAGTTGTAGAGAACATCTTGAAGTATAACATACTGAAATTTGAGACAAAATGGACAAGTATTGAGGGGTGAAAACCTTTTTATACGAAAACATTAGATTTGGAAACTGTTCTGTTGACCTCTTGGTGATTTCGTGTGTTGCATGTGACCTTTTATTTGGAATTTCACTTCAACCTCTTCAGGAACGTTTTAGAGAACATTTTGAAGAACAACATAATAAAATTTGAGGCAAAACGAACAAGAAATGATCAGTGAAATGATCTTTCTTTGGAGAGACTAGATCTGGAATTTGTTGTGCTGACCTTCAATGGTTTCGTGGTCTGTAAAGTAACCTTATTGTGAACATATCACTTTGATCTCTTAATGAAAGTTGTAGCATACTTCTTGAGGTAGAACATATAAAAAATTTAGAGGAAATTAACAAAAATAGGTCGGTGAAATCGTTGTCTTTTGAAGAAACTGGATCTGGGAAAAACGCTGTTTCGACCTAGTATGATTTCGAGATTTTTATAAAATCGTAAAATTAAAATTTGATCATACGTACTTAATAAAAGTTGTAGGTAATATTCTAAGGAACAACATACTGAAATTTTAGAGTAAATGGACCAGTAATGACCAAGGAAACGATTTTTCTTCAACACGGGTGGATCTGGAAAATGATACCGAGAATAGGAAAAGTAAATCGATTTTATCTTTTAATCTAGAACGAATTAGACTACAATTTCTTCATGAAACTTGTACCTCTAGGTCTTAAATACATTGTGTCCAAATCTCAGAATTTTCTGAGTTTATTTAAGGGTTTAATCGAAATTGTTTGCAAAACTGTGCATGGATCATGTTAAAAGCCCTTTTCAGTGATATATACGGATCTGTACGTATTCTGTGAAACCTTGTTTGATATGGTGAAATATGTTTTCTTTGATCTTATCTACATTGTGGTAAATTTTCAGAATTTATTTCCATCGTTTGCTAATTTTCTAGAATTTTTCATGAATGGCACGCATTCTTTTTATGCTGGAAATTGTTTTATTTACTGTTTATTGGATTTATTATGTAAATCATGATATCCTGGATTATTATTCGTGCAATGACATGATGAAATTCATACATTTCATATGACATCAAAGGATTGATGGATTTTCATGAACTCAATGAAGTTTTCAAAACCATTGCATCAAATGATACTTTTCCCAAGGCATATTATATGATTTTAAAAAGGGCTGCTGTCAAATCATCGACATTGTTGCATCAATGTGAAATTGAAAATGAGATGTATGGGAATATGCATTGTGGTGATGAGAAGGCCGTCCTAGGTGTGAGTTGACGATGCCCCGGGAGTGTCGGGATGCCCGGAATGTGGGGGTGCCGGATGCCCGATGGCCTAGTGGCGTAATTCCGGAGGGTCCTCGGGAGTTTCGAGATGCCCGGTGGTATATGGTACGTAATTCCAGAGGGAGGGGGAATCCTCGTGGTATGTCGGTATGTAATTTCGGAAGCCCTGGAGGTGTGTGCCTAGGGGGATTCCTCGTGATGCTAATTGGGATGCGAGATGCCTAGAATGTGGGGGGCCGGATGCCCGATTGTATTTTGAATACATGCTCGGAGGTTCCTCGCGATGACTAGTTGGATGCGAGCGATAAATCCGTGAGATGCAAACATTGGTCCCTGGAAAGAAAAACTGATGAGATCCTTGTGAAAGATAAGAATTGAAAATGAATCAAATGCATGGGTGTATGCATATGGCATGATGCATGATCTGCTGATGAAAGTAAATTAATGCTATTTGATATTGAAAATGCAATCATGAAGCATGAATGGATCTCATGGTGATGTATGCTTGATAGCATGGATGCTATGAATCATGGTGGTATATGCATGATGGCAGGGTGAGATATGCATGACTGCATGGTGGTATATGCACATATGGCATGGATATGCATGAATGCTTGATGATGAGTGCATGGTGATATATGCACATATGGCATGGTGATATATGCATGAATGCTTAATGATGAGTGCATGATGGTATATGCACATATGGTATGATGACATATGTATGGCTGCAAGGTAAGTTATGCTTGAATGCATGAATGATATGTGCTTTTGTTATAATGTCTTGATTGTCTGTTTAACGCAATGAGTAGTGTGAGGGACCTTTACTGCTGAGCGGTTGTACTCACCCCTTTTGGGGAATAACATTTCAGACTTGATAAGATACCTCTGCTGCCACTGCTACTAGTAGATGGATCAAGTGGTTGGATATGATCGCGAGGAGGAGGATAGCAAAGGAAGGAACTTCTGGATGCCGACACTGATCGATGGACTTTAAGTATACGACTGTTGGAGGAGATGTCGGTCATCTTTTGAAGTATAGCCGAGTATAGAAGACTATGGCATTTTGATATACCGATGAATGATGTCCATCTGGTTTAAGTAAATAAAAGTGTACGGCTTTTACCTATAAATGTTTAGTAGGTGTGCATCGTTTTCTGAATATAAGGAAGGGAGTTGTTGGATGTGCTTCCGTATATGAGCTGTGCAAGGGATCGATCTAAAAAAATTTAAACCCCCATGATTGCATGGACCCGCTGCACTTGAAATGGTATCAAAGTGACATGTTATTAGGTCAAGCGAATGGTAATCGAACTGTGGCGACCCTAACGGTTTGGGGGCTGTTCGAGGGGTGCCACACCCAGCGCAACTTATTAGTAGAAGCATAATTGAGTCTCACCATCTCTCCCTCCAATAACCATAATGCAATGCACACCACTACACATCATATGAAAAGATAAGGCCGAACCACTTTTTATTTACATATTTTCATGATGGGTTTCTCGAGTTGGTACATCCAAAAGGAAAAGCCAAGACTCTTATCTACGCTTGGCCATAACCCAAAAGGTATCTTGACCCATATATCGAACGTGTGTCATCCCCCATCTACAAGTGTCGGCTACTCTAAAAAAATGTCAGCTCTCTACTCCTCACGTGGCCATCACACCTATCCTGGCGCGTCGGGCGGTGGTGGCGGTAATATCCCCCAAATCACTCCATCTCGGCGGACGTGTACCAACAAAAACTCATGAATGACCGGGCCCCCAGCCAAGCCCACATCGTACATGACCAGTACGTGAACTCGCACAAACGTCAGACCAGGGATGGTAATGTAATCTAGCTCCGAACACTCTACGTCCACGTTAGATGGGAGGCCATAGAAGGTACCCCACGTGACAGTAGGGAGCGGCATCTTTCTAATCTGAAATGTTGGTCCCCGAAGGGGTGAGTACAGCCACTCAGCAGGTAAAAGATCTAATAAACTACTCAATGCATCACACAATACAATCACCCCATCATAGCATAGTACATGTCATTCATGCATCCAAGCATAACTTACCTTGAAGCCATGCATATGTCATCATACCATATGTACATACATCCTCATGTACTCATCACCATCATATCATACATGTACCATCATGCCATAGGTGCACACACAACCATGCACTCATCATCATCATATCATAGCCATGCATATGCAATCATACCATATGTGCATAATTCAATTTCCACTTTTTATCTTTCAATTTGATCACTACCTCTTTCTTTCTCGCAGTCAGTAATTTTATCCCACATTTTATCACTCGCACCCCAATCCAGGCATCGCGAAAAAACCTCCGGCACTCACCACCGGGCATCCGGCACTCCCACATTCCAGGCATCTCGCATCCCAACTAGCATCACGAGGCATTCCCCGGGCACAAACCTCCGAGGCTTCCGGCACCCAACCATTCCAGGCATCTCGAAACTCCCGAGGACATCCGGGCATGTATCTCAATACAACTGGGCATCCGGCGCCCCCCCATCCCGGGCATCCTGACTCTCCCAGGGCATTATTGGCGCACCTCCAACAGTTTCCTCATTCATCACAATTCATATGTGGCACTCGAGAATTCCGCAAACCGTGATGTGCGACGGCAGTGACTGATCAATAAAAGTATCGCCGAATGGTATCATTAGTATTTTGCATGAGCATTGTTTGATTCCATCGACGGACCAATATCTCATGTTTATTAAGGGTCCAATTGTTGAATAGACTATGGACTTTGCTGACCATATGTAATATATATATATATATTCCTTTTTATGACTCGACACAATTATACCACTTGAGTGCACATGAGATAAGAAAAGAAATTGAAACACTGTGCAATCTCGTTCTTCTTCTATACAAGAATCTAAGTCATGAATAAGTACACTTGATAAATTATTGAACCACCAAGACCATGGGACTGAGAATGCTCCATATTTGTGCAAGTTTAAGGATCAGTTTTTTTTATTTGGGCCTTGTTATTGAAGGACCGTACGTCCACTAATCTACTAGCCCAAAACAATCCGAAGACCCCTTAATAGTCAACATTTAAGTCAACTAATTGGAAGAGATGTTGACTGAAGCTTGGCTGGATGATGCCACATTGCTGGCGTATGGATAGCCAGCGAAATGCACGGGGAGGCATGTTGAAGACACGTCCATTCCAGCTGTACGTTCCCCTTGCAACCACCGAAACATGCCTCTATTTTGTTAACTGGTTTTAGCAAAACCAGTGGTCTTGTGCTCGTGAAAGTGGGTAATCGAGAGAGTGAGCGAAACCAGGAGTAATCGAGAGAGAGTGAGAGAGAAAGGTTGCGAGTGAGCAGCGAGAGAGTGAGTCGGCAAGGGAAGGAAGGAAATTAATCCCTGCCATGCGTGCACGTTGCCGCCGCCGTCGAGCCGCGCACTCCTCACCGTCTCATCACACGCCGTGGAATCGTAGGACATCGAGGCAAGTGAAAGTCCATGAATCTATATAATGTGATGCTGTTATTGTCCAGTATGGTGCAATATACTTGGAAACAATTGAGTTCTGAAAGTAGAATGTTAAATTGTGGGTAATCGAACTAGAGCAAGACCATGAGATTGAGGAATTACTTTGGTTTTGTGTACATTTTGATCCTGTTGATTTATTGATGAAAGACCGACTTTTAGTAGACTCGTGGAAGTAAGATAGTCACGGTGGGAGTGGGATTTCATGGGATTCGCTTAATCCAGTGCAATTTCATGTGTAACCCTGTAACTTTGTGAAATTTTATGAAGAGTTCTAATATGAATTTGATCCCGATTTCTTCACGGAAGTTGTGAGGAATTGCATGAGCTAGAGTATATATTTTTATCAGAACTTCTCGGAATCAATACGATGGCATAAACCTCTTTTAATATGCAGTGCTTTCTGTTGAATTTTATTCTGTGATAAAAGAAACCTGAACTGAGTTGTGTGAACTACCACTCATTATACATAACAAATCTGGCTTAGTGTCCTTAATGAAACCTTTTCCTCTAGATCTCAATTATAATGTGTTAAAATTTCAGAATTTTTCATGGTCATTTGCTGGTTATTTCAAAATCTCTACTGAAGGCGTGCATTCTGGCCTTTACACTGTTTTACTATGAAACTGTTCATTTTGTTCTACGAGTCATTGTATCTTGAGTTGTTATTCACTTGATAGATGCAGTGACATTCAGCATATCACATGACATTGGAAAATTTGATAAAGTCTTATAGATCCATGGAATCCTTGACGTCATTGCATCAAAATGTATTTTTGTAATGAGATGTATATTATGATGTGGATGTTACCATCGGAGGTGCGAGCTGACAATGCCCCGGGAGTGTCGGGATGCCCAAGGGTCGAGTGAGTCGACGCCGTTGGATGCCTGGAGGTTTTTCCCGGAGGGTCCTCGGGAGTTTCGGGATGCCCGGTTGTAGGGATTGTACGTAAATCTGGAGGGAATGGGCAACCATTTTCATGGTGAGCCCTGGATATACCTCGTGATGCCAGGTGGAGTGCGAGATGCCCAGGGGTGTGATGGAACATGCTCTGGATGCCCGGAGGTTTGTGCCGGAGGGTCTCGCGATGCCAAGTTTGGGTGCGAAAGCCCGGAGGGACGCAAACACTGGTCCTCAAGGAATGAAACCTTTCTTTGAATGCTAAAATCCGGTACATTAAAAGAGTGCATGTGTGTGCATGTGGCATGATATGAGAATTTGTTTATGAAATTGAGTGGGCTTCATCTGGTATTGAAAATGCGTTCGTTATGGCATTGAATTGTTTTTATGAATGTGGTGCCAGTAAATAAACCCTTGATGGCATGTATATATATAAAAATGACATATGTGTTTTGCATGCATCTGGATGGTTAGAGTTTCTACGTAATATAGTTTAATGGATCTTTTATTGCTGAGTGGTTGTACTCACCCCTCTTGGAGACTAACATTTCAAACTAAAAGAAAAATGCCACTGCTGCCTACGACTCCTAGTATGTTTTATGGACTCCTGATTGACCTACAGTGGGAGTGGTCAGAGCACCGTCATCCTGGGGTGCACGGGTTGGTATTCGAGCTCGTGAGGATTTTGCTGACTTTTGAGGTAGGCCTCTCTGCCGAGCCTGTTCACCAGGGGTTCATATCAGTTCTCGCCCGTATGGATGGCCGCCTTCTGAGGGTGCTGCCACCACCACCGACTAACGGACCTGACTGGATATGACCTAGAGTTGAGGGTAGCAGGAGATGCATTTTTTGGGACGCCGACACATGGGTGATGGATGGATGCAGATGATATCCAAGGATAGAAGTTGGTTTTTTTTTGGTAATCGCTAGACACAAAAAGACCTCGGCGTTTTGTTGTACCAACTATCATAGTCCATCCCTTATATAAATAAAAGTGTTCGGCCTAAATTATGAAAGTTTTAGTATGGTGTGCATCACTTTATATTTTGATGAAGGGTAGTCAAATTATGCTTCTGCCATATTATTTGCGTAGGGACCGGTAAAGAAAACAAATGAAAACCCCCAAGTATTATAAGTTATGTTAAAATTTCTTTGGTCTCAGAGTAGTATGCTCCAAGAGAATGTAACTGTGGCGACCCTAACGATCCGGGGGCCGTTTCGGGAGTGCCACATCATATCCGCCAATTTATGTCTCACAATCAACATGGCACATGATGTAATGGCAACAAAGTCAAATTCAGCATTTGATTCTATATGCAATGCCAAATATCATCACATGCTCAGCAAGACTCAATCACCTCAATCAATATAATTAATAGGGCTCATCCAAAACAGAATAATCATAAACTTCAGCTTTTGAAATTCGCACATCCAGCTTGCACAGTTTTAGAAAATATTTCCATTAAATACCTAAATGGTCTTTAAAAATTATAAAATTTGAACATGTGATAGTCAAGATATAATGGCAGATATTTCATACAGAACACTGCACCAAAAGATCCTCATATCATACGGTATAGACCGAACATCACAGCACCATTATCATAATCATATAACTTGCACAATTTTCGAAACAGTTTTTATTAATTAGGCAAATGAACTTCAAAAACTATGAAATTGGAATATGTTGCAGGGAAGACATAAAAAAAATACTTCATGAAGAACACTTTGCCAAAAGAGCTTCATATAAAATGATATGACCTATGCATTGAAACTGATTTAGTCCGAACGCGTCAGATTACAGGGCTTTTGAAACAATTCCGACTTAATACCCAAAAGACCTTCAAAATTTATGAAATTCTACTATGTTGTAGTAAAGGTCCTAAGGTAGGTTTTTAATGAAGAAAATAAAGTCAAATTCGTTCTTCATAATTTAATATAGACGGTTGAAGCTTCTGTTTCAATACCGAAATTTCCAGATTCAACACCCTCCGAAAAACCACGAATTCACCTACCTATTCTTGTTGGTTTTCTCTAAATTTTTGATATGTTAATCCTAAAGATGTCATTTACAACTTTTATTAAGAGATCAAGGTAATATTTTCAAAGGAAAGTCACTTTATAGTCCACGAAGTCACTGGAGTTCAGTACATCATTTCCAGATCTAACGTCTTCAAAATAAAAATCGTTTCACTAGGCTATACTTGTTCATTTTATCTCACATTTGAGTATGTTAACCTTCAAGATGTTCTCTACAACTTTCGTGAAGGAGTCAAAGCCAAAATTTGACTCAAACATCTCATACAATCCACTACAACATTCTAGGTCAGACTGTTTACTCGAGAACAGATTACTGCTTCAAAACAACACCCATGAAACTTCGGTTTTTCACACCCTAGACACCCGAAATTCATCACCATTCAATGACACATTCTAGACACAACATCCAAGAGTAGATCAAAGGATCTAACTTGCCTCCAAACCGAGCTACGGCGAGCACAACGGTGGCGAACGACGGACGCATGGACGGCTACGAGCGACGGACGAGCGGGTGGACTTCTTCCTCGCACGGCTTTCTCCTCCTCTTCTCTCGGTAAATCTCTCTCCCTCTCTCTCTCTCTTTCTCTTCGGGCGACACACCTCCTTCCTAAACCGGCACCATCATCCCCTAATTTCTCCCCCTCCCATCATTAGCCATCATTAATAATTGCATGGCAAACACTTGGCAGCTAGGAGGGAACACATGGCCTTCTTCATGCAAGATGGACCGGCTTCTCCCCTCCTTGGTCGACGGTAGCTCTTCATGGGCTTCATGGGCCAGCCTTTTGGCCAACTTTAGGTCCAATATTGTTGGGCCTAAAGTCCAAACTTAATTAATTCAAATTTTACCTTTAATAGTTCATCTTAATTCCCTCTTTTGTATATTCCAAATTTACAATTTCATATGGCCATAAAACTTGTATCCTTAATCTATAAGAATCAAATCTATGAGGTGCATAGCCAAGAACAAATTCTTCTTATCAACTTATCCTATAATACTAATTTTAATAACCCATGAACACAAGATTATATTTCCATCCACATAACACTTGGTCTTAAAAGAAAATCAATAGCTAAGGCATAAACCAAAGGCAAATTCATTACCTAATCATAGACTTTAATACATCTAGAGGTTGCCTTGAATTTTGGGATGCCACAGATGTTGCTTAAGGAACGTTTAGGGCATAGAATTCAAATTTTCATTAAGAATGGTTCTAATTTTATCAGATGGAGTAGCAAAACCTAGGGAAGCCTTACCTAATCCAATGGCTATCTTGAACTCCTCAATTGTAGGGGTCAACTTGTATTGGTTAAACATGAAGGTGGACATTCACGGGATTCCAAAAATTGACCTATCCCTTCACCGTGGCGATTCAAGGCTCAACCTTCCGTAAGGTCGGGATAAAGCCTATGTGCTTCTCCATGTAATCTCAATGCTTCCGGTCGTGATTATCCCATATGGTCTTGACACTTCTTGGCACGGGGATCATGTCGATCTCAAGCTTGCCCATCTAAGCCTAAACCTAAAGAGGCATTCACGTTTGAAGATTTATCATCGTTGGAATATAAAGCGTGTAATTAAAATTCGAAAACTAAAAAAGATAACAACGATAAAACAAGAATGATATCTTGCCAACCAAACACATGGCAAGCACAAATCACACATCGCATGAGGACTCATGAGGTTTTGATGCCTAAGGTGAGGATGCCAAAGACTCCAGGTCCCCATCCCCAATGATAAAAGTAGTTTACCCATCACTACTATCATCGGTCGATGCTACTTTATCAATCCAGACGAGTGGATCTACGGAAGCATGGATTGTCGCGAGTGTTCACTCGCGAATTCCACCTATAAGCCCTCATAAAGTTCTAAATTAGGTGATCGAAGTTTTAGACTATGGTTGTATGTGCAATGTAGTGCTAAAACTTGTAAACATCATTTAAGTTTAAACATCTAGCACTTCAATATAACCCCATATACATTTATATAGCCTTACTTTACCTTTAAGAAAAATGGTTTACAGGCATGTCACCCCTTATAACTCCCACCTACAAGACCATTAATCACGTGGTTAGCAACTAACCTCATTGCGCATGCAACTTTGACATGTAGGCGATCCTACATAAGGATGTTAGTTAACAAAACAACCATTTTTAACAACTTCAAGTCTTCTTAATCAAGTAACCAGTCCCTAGTGGAGGTGCTAAACCTGTCACGACTCGATCTCTCTACCACCCGGCCCTCAGGCAAAGGAATGGGAGAAGATCGGATTTAGGAGTACTTGACCACAAAAGTTCCTTAACGGTTCCCATCCATAGAAGGCGTCAGTACCTCACCTTCTAGGCAAACCTCTTGTGAGTTCACTTGATCGTAGTTGCGAGCTCTCCCAAGCTCGTATCCCGCGTAACAGCCAAAGGTGTCGTGACCCTACCTCGATTTTGTGGCATGTCTTGATCGACAATTTTAAGGTTGAAAAGAAATCAGACATAATGTGAGTTTGAGGGTATTTTTACGATCATAATAACCCTTTCAAGATGTACATCCACTAAAGTTGGCATCACTTCATCTTTATCAACTTCACCATCTTGAATATGCTAAATCATAACCGTGAACCTTTTCCAAAGATTCATACCCCTCAGGACGGGTTTATTAAATGACCTAATTGTTTAAGAAAACTTAAATATAAGGGAGTCACCATTAGCCTTATCGTTTGAGGGGCTGGCTAGAGAACTCAATCGAGGATCGGGAGTAGTCCCTCGATTCCTACACAATTAGATATTCAAGTTTGGGGACTTGGGTTATACTAATATTTCTATTAGCACCATTTTGGTACCTAACGGTGTGTCACATTACCTAAGGTTTCAATGCATTTCTTTTTACCTTTTCGTGATCATTTATCCTAAACTAAGTGATCATGTGTGGATGGTCATTTTTGTGCCATTATACTTCTAAGAAAGATAGAAGAAAGCACAAAATTGAATTGAAAGTACGAAATGGTAAATAAACAATCAAGGAAATTAGTAAATCTATAATGCAATCCTAAAAAAAGAAGTAAATTCAAAAGGTAAGCAAAAAGGAAGAACCCGCAACTCGTCCGGTATTTATACAAATGAGAAGACCCAAGAAATATGTCGGGGGCGAGTGGTACAAAATTATGGTTGGAATGGATATCAACCTTTCACCATCTTTGTGTGCTCTCCATCTTTGTGATATTAATTTAATTATAATCTAAGAACTATAGCTAAGTACATATAATAGAAAGACACTCAAACACATCAAAACAATCAAAAGCATGATATAAGGTCAAGAATCAATCAATCAAGTGACACAAGGCTCAAAATCAACTAAATTTGGGCCTCGAGGTCAGCCTTTGTAATTTATGCGTAGGTTCCTCTAGACACCTACTTGGTTCATTTCATGACTTACAGCCATTATTGATCATTTGTGTTCTTGCATTGCCAATAACACTTGTAAGTCCCTAAGAAGACGTTCTAAGTGACTTCCCAAGATTTTCACTCGGTATCATGCCTCAAAGCTAACATACATCCAGAATTCACATGCATTAGCATGAATTAAATACATAGGTAGGCCTTTTAGACCTTCTATCTCAATCAATCAACCAAGTGAGTGAATCATCAGCGGGTGATTTATTACAAAGGCATGTGCCAATCCTGATCACAAACGTTTCTAATAAATGATGTGATTATATGTATGAGGGATACATGCGATGTTTCAAAAATGGATTTGACATCATCGATAATGGAAAGTGAGTTTTTTTTGGACAAGGTGATGCCTCAACAATGGAATGCTTTTAATTGTTAAGGCTAGCCCGAAGATCACATAAATGCACTCATAAGCATCGCATAAATTTTAAATACGGTCCAAACCATGACTATCGCAATGTCAAATTAGAATTTAAGAAAGATTTGAAGACATTTTGGACTAAGGAATATCTAGGATATAGAACACATTTAATTGTGAAGGCTAGCCCGAGACTCGCATAAATGTACTCACAAGTATCTAAGATATTTTAAGTATGGTCGAAAACATGAATTTTCCAAAGTCAAATCAAGTATTGAAAATGATTTCCAAGTGTTTGCTTTTGGAAACATCACATGAACCAAAGCCGTTTCAAGGTATGATTGAAAAGTCAATTGATTTAAAATCATTTGGTAATGAAGATCAAAGGATTTAAAACAATTTTTCATGATATGACATGGCCTAATTTCATACACAAACTATCCTAAAAGATCTAGATAAGCAATCACCCCAAAAAGTCTATAACAGAAAGTTCCAGACCAAGCACAGCAAGTCAGCAAAATTGGGTGGTACCCATTGATGATCTAACCATGAAAAAATTATCTAACATGCATAACATGATATGGAACAACTTTTATGAAGAAAGTTTTGCTAAAAAAGCTAAGCATGATTTTATAAAAATCAAAAAATGAGCAACAATGCATCAAGAAATTGCCAAATCAACAGGACACCAAGTCATTTCAACCGAGGCTTACCCTACCAAATGAAGTCTAAAAATCATGAAATTTTATTAAGGTCCAAACAACCAAGAGAAAATATGCACATGAAAAGACTTTAATCCAACATTAAGATTTCTAATCATGCTTAATTTCGGTCACATAAGAAAGTGCTAAAATCTTACCAAAAATTTGATATACAGAATGAATGAAGGCAAGTATTTTCCATTCAGAACTCAAAACCTAGTTATGAACACACAAATAATGATGAAAATGGCAAAAATAGGTATGCATTACTAAACAACCTAATTGCAGCAGCACCTATGTATGTTTGCACATGCAGTTGACATACCGAATGGCGATAAAATCATGCAAATGATGCAAGGATAGAAAGCACACAGTATGTATTTGAATTTCATAAAAACCCTAAGGTCAAACAAGCTCATCTATATGCTCAATTTTGCCCAAATGTGCCTCGGATTAGTGTAGGGCGGATTAACCTATACTTAGATTTGAGAGGTTTTGACCTACCAAAACTTGTCCAAAAAATCTGAAATAAAAAATACAAGACATTCTCAAGAAAATTTGGAATAAATCTTGTATGACAACTCTATCAAAAATCCATCACATAAATCAGGAAAAAAATAGTAAAATTATGAGGCGAACAAAGAACATAACCTAAAATATACTGAAAAATTTGCAGAATCAAGCAGATTGTGAGGTGTTTTTCGGGGGACAAATGATAGCCATTCAGGCCGTGCAACCCATCAAATCAAAGGTCTCATAATGCGCTTTCTAGATCTAGAAGGTCCCAAATCGAAATAAGGCCATCTAAGGTCTCCTTTTAGGCCAAACAACAATCACATCTCAGAGATTCGAAAATTGCAGATTTGCATCAAAATCAATCATTCAACCATATATCATCATCAATCCACATTCAACCTCTGCAAATTAATGATCTAGCCTAACAACAATCCTATCTAAGCATTTCATAGAGTCCTAGGTGCGAATCCTTGCCTGGTTAGCTATTCTAACCTTGTTTCATTGGATTCAAGCTTAGAAAACCAACATTTGTGCGATTTCCTGAGCTTTTGACGCAATCAGACGAATCGATCATCGTCAGAGCTTGGTTGGACCTCCAAGCTCACAATCGGACACCTATGGACCATCAAAGAGCTAGTCGAACTAGCAATTCAACTGAAAAGCATAACCGATTTTGAGTCTCTAATTAAGGGTTAAAATGGCAATTTGTCTTTCAATGTAGCAATTTGCGAATTGAATGCACGAGTAGATTTAGAATAACCCCTAGACCAAATTTCATAAAATAAAAAAAAAAACTACACCTAATTATGGTTAAAACAAAAGTAATTTTATTTTTTGTCAATTTAGAACCTAAAACAGAAAAATTCGGAAAACATGGTTCTTAATAGAATTTTATGAAATTTTCGACACACAAATCAAATTGACACTAAAATAAAGTGTTTTGAGAATTTTTTACCTTTCAACTTTTTGGTGAAAGGTTTGACTAGAAGTCAACCATTTAGTTGACTTTTTTAAAAGGTTGATTTTTTTGGTCATACGTTTGTATTTTTTAAATTTTGATTTTTGGTTAGGAAATGGGCTCCACCGTGATCGGAAACCCAAATCTTGATTTTTTGGACATTTTTTACACGTCGACTAAAAATCAGATGTCAACAATTGTGTTTGGGCTAACAATGTTCAACTCTTTGTAGACCACCTTTTTTTCATGTCACACCCCTGCCCCATCTTTGGCACGAGAGTATGACCCAGCGTGTCACGCCCCGAACCTCGAGCGTGCAAACATCCCTCGGTGGTTGATAAAAATTTGCAACGTTCCCATGACTTGTCATCGACCCTTTCATTTTTATTGCACATGCGGAAGCAAATTACTAATCCCCTAACAACAACATACATAGGATAGAAAAGCAAGACAACAATTTCATAACAAGCCACACTTTCATAAACAAACCAGTTTATAAACAAAGGCCATCTCTAAGGTCCAAGTACAAGAGATCTATCTCCAAAAAGAACTATTGAGCCACCTATTCTCCTGACCCTTTTTCTTCCGGCTCCTGGTTCTTTGCACTAGGGACTTGAAAATGGTTATACAATAACCAGTGAGATATAAATCTCAGTGAGTCCTCCCCTAAGCCTCCGATTAGAACACCAACTCAACTCGGGGTATCTCTCTAGAACCACCCCACCAACAAGCAACAACTAACAGTCAATTCACATACAACCTTACCTGGTATGTCACACCCTACACAATATCACTCAGCATGATACACACAAAGCACATGGCCATTAGATGATGTAGTTCATCAATCACACACGAGTTGCATCATAAGCGATCTCAGCTAGCCATTGTCACAACTTGCACGTTGTTGATTCATGCGTGCATGCCATAAATAATGTGCTTAACTCATGCATGACCGGAATCAACAATGCAATGATTCTCATGCGTTCTTGCACATTGGTGCACCACTCATCATGCATCAATTAAACACACACGTCTCGATTATAAGGTAAAATCGTTATAACACATCCCATACCATGCTATAGAATTTTACCCTATAATAAGGCGCAACAATCTAAACACTCATGTGTTCCAATTGATCACCACCACACAAGCCCGATTACCGCCACATAGGCACATTCTACGCCACACAGGCAAGTTCTACGCCACACGGGCATTTCACAAAAGAGCATCACCCACCCTACACCCAGCAGGGAACGGATTCAACTTGTTGATCACACCAACACACCACCACAATTCCCTTTTATCTTTGGGCACTTAACCAAAGCACATATGCTTGCATTTACACTTTCAAATTATCGTCTCCTCAAGGCAACCTATTTCGGTGTCCCTCAAACAAACCGTTTTCCCCATTTTTGTGAAAAACATACATTTCATGTAGATGTTTATGTAATAACACATCCAATCACTTCATAGAATCAACACACATGCATTTTAGACACTTTTCACATTCTGGATGAACAGTGCGCATGAACAGCACTCTGTGAACAATGCGTGTGAACAGCACTCTGTGAACAGTGCACGTGAATAGTAATTTGTGAATAGTGTCGCGTGAACAGTAAATTCCCAGAATTTCATAAACCATAAATTAAATTCAGAAATCATTAAAACAATAATTAACGTAAGGAAATCAATCAATTAAACTAAACATGCTTAATTAACCACATAAGCATCATTAAGCTAATAAAGTAAAATTAAGCTAAACTAATCTTAGCCATTAATCTAACCACCTATCTTAGGACTAATATAACTTAATTCAATCACCTAAACTAGAATTAACGCTAATTAAATTAACCCTAAGCAAGTTTAGGCTCTAATAAAAGGATTAGGAGCTAAACTCACCCGTTAAGGGGGCCGGAGACATCGACGTAGCAGCGATGATGGTGGCTATGCACCACGACCTCTACCACGATGATCCAAGGTGGTCCCAAGCTCAGCACAGCAACCACAGCTCAAACTCCCTCTGAAATTCTGGAAAACAGCCTTGTCGAAGAAGAAAACAAGTTGAATGGCTTGGCCGGAGCTTTGGCGAGGGGGTGTCCGAGGTCAAGAGGGAGTGGCTGGTGGCTAGGCTGGGCAAAAGCTTGGTCGGAATGGGAGAAAATAGGCAAACTAGGCGGACTCTAGGCGATACCGCGTGTGGCAGCTTCTGACGGCCGGACGAGACGGCCGGCGGATCATTTCGGCAAGCAGCAAGGCGCTCATGTACAGATTGGGCGTGCTTGAGATGATGGTGGGTGGAGCGTGAGCTAATTCTCACGGAAAGACAACTTTTAACTCGACTTTTTGCAAGAAGGTCAGTTGGAGCAGAACAGTGCCAGGCAGTCAGACTGCTGCTGGCTTCTGGCCGACCAGCGGGTCAAACGGTGGCTCCGACCAACGAATGGCCAAGTCCTCCCACACGGTCTAGATCTCCTAAAGACAATGGTGGGTCGCACGGAGGCTGATTTGTCCGGGAAGCCAATAATTAACTCAGATCTTTGGAGGAAGGTCTGCTTGAGCAGAAACTAGAAGGAAGGGAAAGAAGGAGAAAGAGAGAGCTTCGTTGAGGGAGAGCCGAAGGAGGGGAGAGAGAGAGCGATGTGAGGGCTATCAAGACCCCTATCAAGCCCTTCAATGCTTGCTTCAAGTCCCCATGCCATGACATCATCTTCTCTCTCTTCTTTTGCCCTCATCCACAAGCTTTAGGGGCAATTTGGTCATTTCCACTTTGCACAAATTACCAATCTATCCTTGGGCTGAAATTGGTGGAAGAGCCTAAGAAATGGGCTAGGCCCGGAATAGGAGTGGGCTTGGAAATTGATTGGGCTCAAATGGGCTTAAGGTTGAACCATGGGCTTGAAAGATGAATAGTTGGTTTGGGCCCAAGGGGCTCATTTGCTTGCTTTGGGCCCACTATGGTGGCTGTCCCACCTTGGGCCTAAGGTCCACCCTAGCTTAGCCTGGCCCACGTCCTCATGGGCTCGCTTCCTCGGTTCGAAAATCCCTTTTCCAATTGCTTGGCTTAAATAGCACTGTCGACTGTCGAAATAGCTTCATCCAAAGTTCGTCTCGGACGTTCTTGACCATTCAAAATCCAATCTTTAGTTCTCATGCCATGTAAATTCCGCCTAATGCCATTTTGGGTACAACTCAAACTGATGAGCGGCTCCAAGAATTCCCGTGTAATCGACTCGTGTCAAATCATGTTCAAGACATTTTGATGCATGGACGTCCTTGACTACATGAAATTACGAAGGATAGATTCTTATTTTAAAGTACACGATTACTAAGGATCGACATAGGGCGTTTGCGGGTTCAATAACGGTAAATGGAATCACCGGTCGTTCCATTATGTTCTGTCGACGAATCGACTTCTAGTCGTCCTTAGAATCGGCCTGCCTATCTACAGGATCGTCCTCACGCAAGTCTCACGGTCAAGTCATTTTCCCAGGTCAAGTCCTTTAGTCGTACGAGTTCTGTCCTCATTAGCCTTTCCCTCAATATCAATATCTCAGGAGTGATCAATTCCGAGTGAGATCATCCAACAATGCATTGATGAAATTCACATTCATTCATCCCTTAGAGGACTCAAATTTCAGGATGTCACACAGCGAGTTAACATCAATGTCCCAGGCACTGTCGAACGTCCCAAAAGTCTTTTATCTTTAGTTAAGCACATACGGAAGTGATCATAAACAATCCCCGTATAAACAAACATGGAAGCCGGGCAAGACATATGTAGGCCAAGCAAACAAAAGCAACATATACATATACATATTCACACATCAAAAACTGTTTTGATTACATGCTCATCCTAGTCATGGGCTACTTATTTTTGTTTCCATATATAGTCAATCAAAAGGGCTGGAGTAGCCTAGCTCCTCTACCAAGCAGCCCTCATGCTAGATTCATTCCTTTCTTGGACCCTGGTTCACCCATTACACACCTGAAATGGTGAGCACAACAAGAGTGAGTCGATGACTTAGTAAGTAGAAATCCCTAATTCTCCGATAGGAGGACATCTCACCGTTGATCGTCGAATACAAAGTCACCACCCACTTGTCCATGGCAAATCAATAGCAAGGTTCGTGCCTTGCCTTGCTTATATGCATATGAAAGACTCTAAACCATCTATGTGCTTTCAAGAATCAAAGACAATGAGTTAGTGCATATGAACAAACTTTCCCAGGATCCACGGCTTATGATCATTTCGATCATAAAAAAGGATGCTCACATCTCATGAAACTCATTCAAGCACTAAATGACCCAATTCAAATATATGCTCAAATTGATGCAAGGATTTAACAATACATATCAAACAAACCCAGCTTTTGCAAGCATCACACATGTTTTAGTCATGGACCACACGTGGACTTTCATTTTTTCTTTTTCAGTATCATATTAGCCGAAATTAATCGAATCTTCCAGTAACAACCGGGCATCGATCCCCCCCTTTGGCAACCGGCATCGTACCAATCTTGTTATTAGGATGACATCCAGGCCGACCCTCAGGCATCGGCCTTACCCGGGCCGGCATCATCCACGATCTCAATATCAGGACTGTATCTAGGGCTTTACCCCAAGCAATGACCAGGCATCCCCCAACGTCGGCATATAAGTCCATTGTGTGTCTGTGCATTTCAAGCATCAATCGATTCATGTTTTATTTAAACTTTTGGCCGAATGAAAGGCCCGAACGCATGCCATGCAAGGTGAACTAATGAATGACTCTTGTGTTTTATTAAATCAAACTCATGCCAGATGCGATTTGGGCTCGTGACCTTCACTTGGAACCATTCACTCAGGCTTTAGCATTGTCCATAGTCATCGAGACCTCTCCTCAACATCTAGGTGTGCTCAACACCCATGCGTGATCATGAACTTACTTAATGCAACAACAAGCAATATAGACATAGCAATCATAATAATACAAAGACAACACAGGCAAACGATGACATGATCCTAATATCGATAAGCATAGTACATCGCCCTATCGAAGAGTTAGGAAAGTCTACTTACTATTTTTAGGACCTAGCTCCAAGATGCTTCTTTGGTGGTCAGTCGACGTCTAGGGCAACTTGAAAGAGAAGGGCGTGAAAGAGAGGGGAGGAAGGGAGAGGAAAAGAAAGAAAGGCCAAGGCTTAAAATGTGAGCATGCCTAAATGATGAGTTGGCCTACCTATCTTCTTGAGTTAGCACTTAGGTCCTTTGGTCTTAGCATATGATTGGTCCATTTATTTGCTTATCCTCCAAGGCTCACTGTGACATCCTAGAATTTTAATTCTGCTTTCCATTAAATAATCAGGCATTTCATCGACGCGCCTATAGTGCTATTCTCAAAACTGATCACTCGTGAGATAACTAGACTATCTAGGGAAGTCATTAAGAGATTTTAAGGCAAATAGACTTAAGGATTCGACTACGAATCGGCTATTCGACCATGCTCATCTGCCGAGATCATTATGACACAATTAAAAATTGATTAGAGATCAGAGATAGGTCGGTTCGACTGAGATATGTTGTTAAATGAGGGTGATCCCACTAAATCGCAAAATCTTCAATGATTAGCACTAGTTTGATTTTTCTATGGTTTTGGTACCTTGTGTCCGTATTTGAAACCTTAAAATTTTCATGACCATCGAGAGTCACCAATGTGTCGAAGAGGTTCATTGTGGCTCGAAGAAAATCGACCACGGGTAATTTGCACTAAAAATTTATAAAAGCTACCGAGTAGCCTAAGTAAAACTAAAAACACGCTGGATTGAAATTAACCATGAATTTGAATCTGATTTAAGAAATTGAAAGTTCTGTCATGTCACAGGTCATTTTAGGAATGTCGACTTAGTCTCCAAAATTTTTTCTGCAAACCAAGACTTTTTGGGAAAAAGTCGTCATAGGGCCATTTTTGTCCAGAAAAAGTCAAAGACAATTTTTTATTACGGAATTGGGATGCAAGTGAGTTGTATTAGTGGGGAAAAATAAAAATTTGATCAAGGACTCGACAACGGGATTTATGAGAGCCGAATTGAATTCATTTGAGAAACAATTAGTGTCCAATTGAAGCCAAATTCTTGGGAAATTCGTAGCTCCCCCTTGCCTATGGCTTTTGGACCATTTCAAGGGTTGCAAATGAAACCTTGGTGGCTGATTCTCAGCCTAGGAAGGCAGCTGTGGAGGAGGAATGGTCAAGGGGACCATTGTATGAGGATGGAAGGCTTGGTAGGCCCCTTGTCCCCTTATCTTTCCCTCTCTCTCCCTCACCCACTGGTCGATCACCCCTCCTCCTTCCTTGGTGTGCCTTGAAGAGTTCAAAACTTTAGTAGACTTGTAGAGAAACGACCAGAGTAGCCACGCCACTTGTCGAGTTGCCACCGCACGCCGTCCTTGCCTTGCCGCGCCCTCGCGTCCCCTGCCATTCCAGACCTCCATTCCGTCTCAGCCTCGGTCCCAAGAGCTATCTCGACTAGCTCAGGCCACCGAGAGCCGCCTCCGACCACCATCGAAGCCCGAAACCACCCGTCTGAGCTATTGAAGCCCCTGCTGATCCATCGCTGCCTTTGCCTCGCCGAACCAGCCTATGTTTTCTTCTTTTTCAGCCAAGAATAGAACCCAAAATAGTGGGTTTCTTGCAGCACCTCGGGCCTGTTTTAAGGATGTTCCCGGCCTCGAAAGCTAGGCTCGCTTTGCAGTTTTCTGTCCCCCATGGCGTCCCCGTCCCTTTGAACCGATTGGATCGCAAAAAAATGAGTTTAACTGACTAGTCCTTGCTTAGTAAGTTAATTATGCTTAGGGGTTGATTAGTTTAGGTTAAAATGGATTAAGTGTTTAGTTAGATTAGATTAACGATTTAATTAATTGTGATTGCTTATTAGGTGGATAGTTAAGTGTAATTCGAACCTAGACAAGCTCTAGTATTTAACTAGAGTGGTTTGGAAATTTTCTAGGCTCGTCTCGGCTTTCAATTAGACTTTTTAGGGCCTAAGTCGCCTTTATTGTATTTATTAGTTAATTTTTGTAATTATTTAATTATTTATTTATTTTCTGAAAATTAGACCAGGATGGTTGATGACCGGAAAGTTACACTGCTTGCAACGGTGTGATCCGTTTATTTAATTGAGCTTGAAATTGTGCCAATTGTGATTTAATTGTGAAATTAGGAATTTATCTTTAATTTAATTAATTTTAATAATTAATGGTATATTTACGGGTGTGGGTCTACAGCTCCAAAAATATATTTCTAGATCGCTGAAGCTAGTGTGTGTGTGTGTGTGTACCCACACATGGCTATTTTTATCGAGTACAATAAAAATGACAAATTGATTCAATGATCAAAGTTATATATTTTATTATCAGCTTCGGGTGAGCTATATATACGGGATTTATTATTATCAGCTTCGAGGGAGCTATATATGTGTGTTGTATATTATCAGCTTTTGGCGAGCTATACATGTCTGATATATTATTATCAGCTTTGGGCGAGCTATGTATTTTATATATATATACCTATCAACTTTGAGTGAGTGAATTAAATTATTAGCTTTGGCCGAGCTATATTATCTATACTTTCAGCTTTGGGTGAGCGGTCCTAATTTGATAGGAAATTATAGATAGTATTGGTCGAGTCGACTAGGTAGCGGTCGTAATGATATGTAATCGACTGGGTCAATTGATCGA
The DNA here is from genome assembly GCA_017140255.1 of Eucalyptus paniculata subsp. matutina. Taxonomy (NCBI): domain Eukaryota; kingdom Viridiplantae; phylum Streptophyta; class Magnoliopsida; order Myrtales; family Myrtaceae; genus Eucalyptus; species Eucalyptus paniculata. Next base: position 453,561 of record CM029438.1, on the reverse strand, counting down.
TGATTCGATCTGATTGAATTGAGTGATATGATTGTCCGTATTTGTTAATTGAACTAACTTTAATTACTTCAAAAGTATATATATCATAGAGGGTTTAATTTCCATTTTACAGGACTAGAAAATTTATAGTGTGTCTTAAACGAGAGTTGCATTATGACCATTAATGCAAAGTAAACCTCAAATGAAATGATGCAAAATTCTTCTACAATGCTGTTGAGCAAATGGTACAAAATCGAAGTGAAAATAAATTACAAAAGCTTTTCCATGCATGATTTGAAATAAAATTTAGGGCCCATTGAATATTTAATTTTGTATATTATTAGATAGACATGCACCAAAGATCTTCACTATAGATTTCTTCCCCAAAATACTGGCTCTCACATCAATATAGAAATGTTAGGGCACGTCTTATTGAAAGGTCAAAAAGGCCGGCCTTGATTGACATTTTCATGAAAGATAGCTACACTTGCATTTATTGTTCTTGAGAACGATATCCTTGAGATGAGTGTTGTGCTTGATGTATTAAAAGGGATATGTTGATTGACGGCTATCAAGATAAATTTAAGACTACATAGCGCATGTAATCTCTCTGTTGTCTTTTGAAAAAAATAAAAAGGTATCTTTTTTTTTTCTTGGTCAATCCTACTCTATTTATACTCTTAACTCTCACTTTTAGATTTTTGCCCTGCCCCATTGCAAGGCGTGGGAGTTGAAACCCACTCCTGAATCTACATCGTCTCCATCCTAACCCCCCCTAAGAAGGTGGGGATTTGAACCCCCATATGACATCTTGAATTTTCAAGTTTTGATTTCAAATAGATAAGTTTGGCCTTTCATCAATGTACCTATAATGCTTTTATCTGAGATGGCCACTCGTGAGATAACTAGATTATCTGGGGAAGTCATTAAGAGATTTTAATGCAATACACTTGAGGATTTGACCAGGAATTGACTACTCGACCGTGCTCATTTGCAGAGATCATTTCGGCACAGTAAGATCAATTAGAAATTAGAGATAGGTCGGTTCGATTGAGATATGCGGTTAGATGTGGGTGATCCCACTAAATTGCAAAATTCTCGTCGATCGACACTAGACTGATTATTCTATCGTTTTGGTACCTTATATCCGTATTTGAAACCTCGAGATTTTCACGACCATCGAGAGTTGCCAATGTGTCGAAGAGGTTCATTGTGGCTCAAAGAAAATCGACTATGAGTCATTTACACTAAAAATTTCAAAAAGCTACCCTGTAGCCTAGGTCACGCTAAAATCGCGCCAGATTGAAATTAACAGCGAATTTGAATCCACTTTTAAAAATTTAAAGTTCTGTCATGTCATAAGTCATTTTAGGAACGTCGACTCAGTCTCTAAAGATTTTTTTGCAAACCGAGACCTTTTTGGGAAAAAGTCGTCATAGGACTGTTTTTGTCCAGAAAATGATAGGGACCGTTTTTTATCGTGAAATTGGGATGCAAGTGGGATCCATTGATAAGGAAAAATGCCAATTTGATGGGTGTTATGTTGGTTGAATTTTTTAGGGCCAATTGGTGTTGATTCAAGGAAGAATTGAAGTCCAGTTGAAGCAAAATCAAGCCAAATTCGTAACAACCCATTAGACCCAACATTTACACCATCTCAAGTTTCTAGAATGGGTCTTTTGGTCTAGGAAAACAGCTGTGGAGACCAGCTAGTGGTGGGGACAAAAAGAGGGGGATAAAGAGATGAGGATAGAAGCTAAGTGGTCCCCCTTGCCTCTCCATTCTTCCCTCCCTCTTGCAGCCGTCGACCAGCATTATCTCCCCTCTATATTTTGCTGTTTGAAGCTTACAAGCCTAGAAGAAGCCAGCCAGCAAGCCATCGGACACCCCTGCCGCCCGCCGAAGCCCGAGCAACTGTCGTCACACGTCCCACGCAAGCCGTTCCCATCTCGCCGTCCAAAGTTGTGTCATCTCTGCTTCTCCGCACCTCTAGGGGTTTCATCCAACTCCACTAGCCACCGTGTACCATCACCGGAGCCGCCTAGAAGCCTGCCTCCACCCGTCCAAGCCTCCGCCATTCTTCTCTCCCTGTTTCGGCCCCAAACAAGCATCGGTTCTCCAAAAGGCAGAAATGAGTGGGTTTTTCCGGCCACTGTTGGCCTGCTTTCAAGACTTTCCTGACCCCAAAAGGCTTGCTCGCTTTGAAGTTTGTCGCTCCCTGCCGTGTTCTCGTCGTTTTGATCCAAGCGAATCATCGAACAAGTGAGGTTGCTCACTAAACCTTACTTAGTAGGTTTATTATGCTTAAAGGTTATTTAGATTAGCTTAAGTATGGATTAGTGATAATCTAGAATGGTTAAATTAGCCTTATAATGGAATAGTGATAGCTTAATTAGTGAGATTAGTACCGTTGATGATAGATTAGTCGAATCCAGTATAATTCCTACAGTTCGGATTTATGGATGCTCGCCGTTTGCCATTTTTGTAGATCGAAATGGGTTATGAATTTAAGGTTGATGTCTTCTTGAGAAATATTTTAGACATCCTCACCTATATATTTTTCTCATGATTTTTAGGTATTTAAAAGAATGAGATATTAGCTCCGTCATTTCCAAATAGAATCTCAGTTTTCGCTGGAACTAGTGACCTTTCCGATTTCTGGGGGTTTTTATTAATTCTTAAGGTTCTAATTTCAAAATGGTTTCTTCACAAAAGTTGTTTATCATATCTTCTAATTTAACATGCTCAAATTTCAGATCAAATGGATATGTTTTGGATCTCTAACCAAACTGATTTCGAAAAACAGACTTTTTGGAAACAGACCTAGTTTATGATGCTGGATTGAGCGATTTATTGGGCCGAATCTAGAAGGATCTGAGTTAAGATTTCTTCATAATTTTTTTTTATATGTCTTTTACAACATATTCAAATTTGAAAATTTTCTGAACTCGTTTGATTTGGTTTCTGGATTTAAACTTAGAGACGTACGAGTGGGTCTATTCTGCTGGTTAGGGTCAGCTATGATTTTGTGATGATTCTTGAGGCTTGATTGCTGGAAATTGCACATTTGATGATATATGGTTAGTTGTCTTATGCCTAGAGTTTATTCTTGATGATCGTGTGATAGTTAAGAGAACCCGTCCCCAACGTGTGTTGGTGGACGTTAGTAATTATTATTTAACCCTGGCGTGTGTCGGTAATTATTATTTAACCCCGGCGTGTGTCGTTAGTTATTATTTTTCCCTGACGTGTGACAGATAAAACTGCTCGTGTGGATAGTAATAGTTAATTAATTGGAATGTATGTTGAGTTAAATTGATAGACCGGAGTGTGTTGGTAATTCTTGCTTTGATTTGTAGTGTTAATTCTTGCTCGTATGAGCAGTGATTTAATTATGATTCTTACTTTGATTTGTAGTGTTAGTTCTTGTTCGTGTGAGTAGTGATTTAATGATAATTCTTACTTTGATGTGTATCGGTAGTTCTTACTCGTGTGAGTAGTGATTTAATGATAATTCTTACTTTGATGTGTATCGGTAGTTCTTACTCGTGTGAGTAGTGATTAAATTGTGATTCTTGCTCATGTGAGTAATGATTGATTTGGACGTTCCAAATTGGTGTGTGAATTTGCTATATACACATGATTGTGATATGAACTGTGCTGACCTGTAGGGAAGAACTGAGGCCAAGATAAGCCTCTATGATGGTATGATTGTGTGATTAAGACGTCTTAGGCATATTACCCTCCTACTTGGGGTTTAGAGCATGAACTCGTTGAGATTTATATCTCACCCCGTCATGGGCTTCATTTTTTAGGATCGTACAGTGGAATACCTGGAGCTGAGCTGAGAGGATTGGAAGTGTAGGTCAAATAAAACAGTTCCTTTTGAGAGTTGGTCTTTTGAAGTCTTGTGTTTGTAGACTTTTGTATATGACTCAATTGGTCTATATCAGCATGTTTTGTTTTTTTTTTAATTTGATGTCCTACTTTTCTATCTCGACATGGTTACTGTTAGGGGATTTGTTATTTGCTTTCGCATGTGCAATAAAAGAAAGGGTCGGCAACTCGTCCTGGGAAGTCGCAAAATTTTATCGACCACTGAGAAATAGGCACGCGCTTGAGTATCGAGGCGTGACTGTGACATCCCAGACTTTCAGTCCTGTTTTCTACTGAATAAATCAAGTATTTTGTTGACGTGCCTATAGAGTTGTTTTCAGAGCTGATTACTCTTGAGATAACTAGACTATCTAGGGAAGCCATTAAGGAATTTTAAGGTAATAGATTTGAGAATTCGGCCAGGAATTGACTTCTCGACCGTGCTCATCTTTAGAGGCCATTATGGCACAGTATAAAATTGATTTGAGATCAGAGATAGGTCTGCTCGACTGAGATGTATGGCTAATCATGGGTGACACAACTAAATTGGAAAATTTTCATCGATCGGCCCTAAATTGATTCTTCTGTCGTTTTAGTACCTTGTGTCTGTATTTGATTCCTCGAGATTTTCACGACAATTGAGAGTCACCAATGTGTCAAGTAGGTTCATAGTGGCTCGAAGAAAATTGACTACGGATCATTTGCACTAAAAATCTCTGAAAACTACCCGGTAGCCTAGGTCACGCTAAAAACGCACTGAATAGAAATTAACTACGAATTCAAGTCCGATTTTAGAAATTGAAAATTCTATCATGTCACAATAAATTATAGGAGCGTCGACTCAGTCTCAGAAAATTTTTCTACAACCCAAGACTTTTTGGGAAAAAGTCGGCATAAGATCGTTTTTATTTAGAAAAAGCCGAGGATCGTTTTTGGTTGCAAAATGGAGATGCAAGATGGATCCATAGGTGAGGAAAAATATCAATTGGAACATTGAGATGTCAATTGAATTTATTGAGGCCAAATGTGAGTGAATTGAGCAAGATTACATGCCTAATTGAGAGAGATTTGTTGGAAATCCATGTGCCCCCACCACCAGCGACGTTTGGACATTCTCAAACTTCTAGAAGCGAGCATTGTTGGCGGATTGTGAGCCAAGGACCAACGCTTGGCCAAGGACGAATCTTGGGGAACAAGCTTGTGGAAAAGTTAGGCAAGGTGGCCCCCGACCTCATCTTTTTCTCTATCCTTCCCCCTCTCTCCCCCTTGGCCAGCCAAACCCTCTCCATCCTCTCCATTTTGCACACCAGCAAGAAACCAGTGGAAGCAAGAGCAGCCAGCAACACCGGAGCCACGTGACACCACTGTCCTTTGCCGGAACACCACCCCACCATCCCCCTCGCGCTTTGCTCCTCCTATGTGCATCTAGGCCGTCGACCAGTAGCTCTGTCCCGCTGTTCCAGCAGTCGTGATTGGCTGAGGAAGCCTGCCGGAGCTCTGCCTAGCCATTACTGACCTTTGCCCGCCATTTCAACCACCAAAGTTGCACCAACCAGCCAAGAACAGAAGCTTTTCCAGTGGGTTTCCAAGCCCGTCCCAAGCCCGTTTTGAGGTGTTTGTGAACCTTAGATCTTAGGCTCGCTTTGGAGAAAAGTGACCCTTGCTTCGTTTCCGACATTTCGATCAGAACGGATTGTTAAACGGGTGAGTTTTGCTCACTCATCCCTTATTAGTCGGTTAATTATGCTTAAGGATTGTTTAGATTAGCTTAAGTATGGATTAGTGTAACTTAATTAGTGAGATTTGTACAATTGATGATGGATTAGTCAAATCCAGTGGAAATTCTGTAGTTCGGAGTTCTGGACCCTCACCATTTGTCATTTTTGAAAATCAAAATGGGTTACGAATTTGAGGTTGATGTCTTCTTGAGAAATGTTTTAGACATCCACAGCTACAACATATATTTTTCTCAAGATTTGTGGGGACATAAAAGAAGAAGATATCAGCTCTGTCATTTTCAAACAGAACCTCATTTTTTTGCTAGAATTGGTGACCTTTTAGGATTCTATGGGTTCTTATCAACTTTTAGGATTTGAATTTCAAAGTGATTTCTTCACAAAAGTTGTTTTTCATATCTTCTAGTTTAACATACTCAAATTTTAGATCAAATGGACATAATTTAGACCTCGAACCAAACTGATTTCGAAAACAGACTTTATAGAAAACGGACACGCTTTTGTACTGGATTGAGCGATTTACTGGGCCAAATATAAAAGGATATGGGTTAAGGTGTCTTCATGGAAAACATTTTTTTTTTTTATGTGTCTTTTACAACATATTCAAAATTTGGAATTTTCCAAACTCTTCCGAGTAGGTTTCTGGATTTAAACTCAAAGACGCGTGAGTGGGCCTTTTCTGCCGGTTAGGGCTAGTTATGATTTGGTGGTGTTATCGGTGTAATGCTTGCTGGTTTATGCATATTAGATGATATGTTGGTTTGTGACATGCCTAAAGCTTATGCGTGATGATGCATGGATGGTTGTGCTTTGGCACAGGTTTATGGTCGTGGCAAAAGGATAGCCCTTAATAGGGGAATATGTGTTATTAATTGCTTGATTGTGCAATTGGTTGATAATGTACGCAATTGATTGTATACATGCATGGGCATCTGCATGATTTGAGGTGATTTGGGTTTTGTAGAGGGAACCCGATAGGTTGTGAGCAGGTAAAGGGCTAAGTGCTACACGATAGCGAGACTACGTGTGAGTTACCTCTAGAGCCTTATACTATTACTTATTGTAACAAAGGGCTAAGTGTTGCATGACGACTTGAGTAGCATAGGAATTACCTCTAAAGCCTTGCACTTTTGCTATATGTGGTCAATAACTAAGTACTACATGAGGGTGAGACTTTGTGTGGGTTATCTCTAGAGCCTTAAACTATCATTTCTTGTAATCAAGGACTAAGTACTACAAGAGGGCGAGACTTCGTGTAAGTTACGTCTAGAGCCTTAGACTATCGTTTATTGTAATCAAAGAATAAGTACTACATGAGGGCAAGACTTCGTGTGGGTTACCTCTAGAGCCTTAGACTATCGTGTATTGTAATCAAGGGTTAAGTGTTACATGATGACTTGAGTCGCATGGGAACTACCTTTAGAGCTTTGAGTTTGTTTATTGAATGGGGATGTTGAATGGAAAATTATCAAGTATGATAAGAGGTGAGAAGGAATGTTGTATTACGTGGCTCAGTGACTAGATATATTATCTTGGGAAAAGGAATTGTATGAATTAAAATGACCGGGAAATGGTCTGATTGACATGTAATCGACTAGGTCGATTGATCGATTGTTTGATCTGTTTGATTGAATGATGTGATCGTCAATATTTGTTATTTGAACTAACTTGCAGGAAGGAACTAAGGCCAAGGTAAGCCCTCTGACTCGTGGTTGTGCTTAGGCAGCCCCTAAGGCATATTTTCTTCCTAATCGAGTCTTAGGGTGTAGAACTTGCTAAGATATGGTCTCATCCCGGTTGTGGGACAACATTTCAAGAGAAACCTGAAGAGGAGTACCCTGATAAGGAACCGGAGGAGGAGTCTGAGGAGGATCCTGAGGATGATCCGGAGTATGACCCGGATGAAGACTGAGACCCCACCCTGTTTTGCAAACCCTAAGTTGTGATCTGATGTGATAGATCTAACTTGTTAATAGTATTGTAATATATATTATGAGGTTTGCTTTGTATAAAAGTGCGGTTATGGTTTTTCAATTGTGAAAAATATAGTCCTACTTTTCTATCCCATTGTTTTATTGTTTGGGGATTTTTATTCGCTTCCGCATGTGTAATAAAATGAAAAGGGTTGGCGACTCGTCCTGGGAAGTCGTAAATATTTATCGACCAATAAGGGATGGGAGCGTGCCCGAGGATTGAGGCATGACAGTGACACCCCACTTCCCCTTTCCATGTTGGAAGGGTGGTCATTGGGGCAAACTCCAGTAGTTAAAAGGGTATCCTTTCATCGAGCGTTATAAAGTTAACAGAAAGATTGTGACATCCTAGAATTTCGATTCTGCTTTTAATTGAATAAATCGAGCATTTCATCAACGCGCCTATAGTGCTATTCTCAAAGCTGATCACTCGTGAGATAACTAGACTATCTAAGGAAGTCATTAAGGATTTTAAGCCAAATAGACTTAAGGATTCGACTAGGAATCAGCTGCTTGATCGTGCTCATTTGCCAAGATCATTACGGCATAGTTAAAAATTGATTAGAGATCAGAAATAGGTTGGTTTGAATGAGATGCGTGGGAAGTGGATGATCCCACTAAATTGCAAAATTCTCATCGATTGGCACTAGACTTATTTTTCTATCGTTTTGGTATTTTGTGTCTGTATTTGAAATCTCGATATTTTCACGATCACCGTGAGTCACCATGAGTTGAAGGGGTTCATTGTGGCTCGAAAAAAATTGACCACGGGTCGTCATTTGCACTAAAAAGTTCTAAAAGCTACCCGGTAGCCTATGTCACGCTAAAATCGCGCCGGAGTGAAATTAAACGCAAATTTGAATTCGATTTCAGAAATTGAAAGTTCTATTATGTCACAGGTCATTTTAGGAACGTCGACTCGGCCTCCGAAGATTTTTTTGCAAACCGAGACTTTTTGGGAAAAAGTCGTCATAAGGCCGTTTTTGTCCCAAAAAAAAGTCAAGGACCATTTTTGATCGCGAAATTGGGATGCAAGTAGGATCAATTCGTGAAGAAAATACCAATTTATTTTAGGACTCGATAATGGGATTTATGGGAGCTAAATTGAATTGAATTGAGAAACAATTAGTGTCCAATTGAGAGGAAATCTTCCAAAATTCGTAGCTCCCCATTGCCTATGGCTTTTGGACCATTTCAAGGGCCTTAAAGGGACCGTTGCTGGCTGATTTTGGTCCATGGAAGCCAGCTTTGGATGGGAATTGGTCAAGGGGACACAAAGATGAGGATTGAAGCTTGGTGGCCCCCTCTTGTCTCCTCTCTCCCTCCTTCTTCCTCAAGCTGTTGACCAGCCTCATTTCCCCCTTCATTGTGCTTTGAGGACAACACCGCCTACCGCCGTTCACCATTTCCACCCCCGTTTGCGTGCCGTGCGTGCCCTGCACCATCCAGCCATGCCGTCCGCCTCAGCCACGTCCCAAGAGCTATCTCGATCAGCTCAGGCCGCTGTGAGCTACCTTCGATCGCCGTGAACTACCCGTCCGAGCCGCTGAAGCCTCCGCAATCCTTCGCCGATCTTGTTTACCTCAATCAACCTTTGTTTCCCTCTTTTGTAGCCCAAAACAGAAGCAAAGTTAATGGGTTTCCAACAGCACCTCAGGCCCATTTTGAGGACGTTCTTGGCCCCGAAAGCTAGGCCCGCTTTGGAGTTTTTCGTCCCCCGCGGCGTTCCCGTCAATTTGAACCGATCGAATCACAAAACAAGTGAGTTTAACTCACTAATCCTCGATTAGCAAGTTAATTATACTTAAGGGTTGATTATTTTAGGCTAAGATGGATTAGGTGGTTAGTTAGATTAGATTAGTGATTTAATTAATTATCAATGCATGTTAGGTGGATAGTTTATTGCAATTAGAGCCTAGACAAGCTCTACTATTTAACTAGAGTGGTTTAGAAATTTTCCGAGTTCGTCTCAGCTTCCAACTAGGCTTTATCGAGCCTAAGTTTGTATTTATGCTATTTATTGCATTTATCTAATAATTTCCATAATTATTTAATTAATTAATTATTTTTCAGAAATTAGACCGAGATAACTGGTGACCGGAATTTTGTGCTAATTGCAGTGGTGCTCTCTATTTATTTAACTGAGTACATGATTGTGCAAATTGATTGTGATTGGTGTTGGTGGGTATTTATTTTCAAAAATTGATAATTTTTGTAATTAAGTGGAAAATTACCGGGCGTTGATTTACAGCTCCAAAAATCTATTTTGGGATTGCTGAAAATAGTGGGAGGTTCAAAAGTGAAAACCTTGTATTTTGGCTAAAGCCGGCCGTGTACCCACACACGTATATTTTTATTGGGTATGATAAAAATGGTAAATTAATTGTATGGTTGGGATGGTATATTATATCAGCCTGTGCGCAATATGTCAGCATAGATTGAAAGCAATATACCTATATACTATATCAACCTACGGGCTCTGATATGTCAGCTTAGCGATAGTTGTATACCTTATTAGTTTAGCGAGAGCAATATTATCAACTTAGAGAGAGCATTAACATTATACTATATCATCTTACGGGCTCTGATATGTGAGCTTACATTGCGAGCAATATACTTTATCAGCTTAGAGGGAGCATTATTAGTGTATTATATTCACCCAATGGTTTGATATGTTAGCTTAGATTGAGAGTAGTATACTCTTTATCAGCTTAGTGTGAGCTATACTATCTATTTATCAACTTAGGGCGAGCAGTCCTATTATGGATGGACTTATACACAATATTGAATGGGCCGACCAAGAGATGGTCGTGATGACATGTAATCGACTAGGTCGATTGATCGATGATTCGATCTGATTGGATTGGGTGTTATGATTGTCAATATTTATTAATTGAACTGACTTGCAGGAATGAACTGAGGCCAAGGTAAGTCCTCTAACACCTGATTGTGCTTAGGCAGCCCTTAGGGCGTATTTTCTTCCTAATCGAGTCTTAGGGGATAGAACTTGTTGAGACGTCATCTCACCCTATTATGGGATAACATTTCAAGCCCATAGATGGCAACCCTGCCAGATCATTTTGGACAACCAAAAAAATTCACCGAAACGAGTTACCACATTCCGATACATGGACACCTTGAGGGTCTCAAGTATGTGCTGGTGAAATCCATCGTCTAGGTTGATGCGGGATTACCCCACAAGGTGCCCCATCGATACTGGTCATGGTATTGCCATTATCATAATGGTCAAAGGGTGGGCCCTGTACTGGAATGTGAGGTACCTCTGCGGATTTTGGAGGTTGCTTTTGAAAAGAGTACAACAGACCCTAAGGATGGTTCGGTGCTGGACGCGAAGGACCTAAAGCTTGAAGAGCCAGAGTCCCCAATGTACTCGACAGAAGACTCCAATGAGGACGAGGATGTGGAGCAAGAGGAGTTTGAGGAGGACGAGTAGCCGTAGTTTGAGAAATCCCCCACCCCTGTTTGCAGACTTTGTTTTATGACTGATTGCTGTAGGACCTGGTTTGGATAGTTGTAATGTAATTTATATATTCTAGTTGTGATGTATATAAGTGTGGTTGTTTCAAGTTTGAATTTTTTTTTAAAGCCCTGCTTTTCTATCTCATTGTTTTATTGTCTGTATATTTTTATATGCTTCTGCATGTGTATATTAAAAATGAATGGGTCGGCGATGCATCCTAAGACATCGCTATTCTACCGACCAAGTAGGGATGGGCACATGCTCGGAGGTTTGGGACACGACAAAGATTGTAAATCGTGTAATTTGAATTCAACAAATCACCCTTTTTGATATAATTTTTTACTCTCATGAATGAACTTAGAGGTCATGCGCCTATTGTTCAATCTATGGAATCTTATAAATGCTCCGTTCGTTTACGGAAAATATGATGTTTCTAAAAATATTTCTAAAAGTAATTTTTGAAAAAAATGAAAATGTTTTTGATGTTACGTTGAAACTTGAAAATGAATTAGAAAATAGCTTTTGCTATTTTCCAGGGAAAGATTACCAAAAAATTAGAATTTTAGCTAGTTTTTATTTTTAGTTTCTTTCGTTTTCTTTTCCCTTTTTCCATTGGCCGATAAAGAAGGAAAAAGAAAAAGAAAGAAAGGGAAAAAAAGAAAAACGAAAAGAAAAAATTAAAAATTAAAAAATCCAATTTTTTAATAAAAAATAGTATTACAAGAACAAATATTTCATTAATCAAGAATGCGAGCTCAAGCATTAGTGACACCTTTGTAGACTAGAGCTTGAGTATTGAGAACCCAAGCAAGGCCTTTATAGACTTAAGCTAAGGTGCCGAGGCGACAAGCACAAGCATCAAGGCTGGAAGTTGGGCCCTTCACCTGCCCTGAGCGCTGAGATCCAGAAACCAACATTGGAGTTTTCCTTCCCAAGCATAGAGTTTCAAGTCCAAGAATCGATATTTAGTCATATTTATAAAGATGCCTTCCAGTTTTTTCAACAGGGAAATCTTTTTCCTGAATTTAAATATAGATTGTCCATTTTCCACCGATTTATTTTATTGATTGAACCGAACACTGGAAAAAGAGGAAAATTGTTCCAAAAAATGTTCTCCGTGAAAAATGGAGTCAAAATGTACGTGGACAAAGTCACGTGGAGCATTTGCATGTTGAATAGGAAACAAGGTGGTACCGAGTCACATGGACCACTTAAAGCTCGACCTTTAATGCCACCCAAATTAATCGACCACTCAATTCCATTTAGGAGGAGAAAGAAACGCAAGACTCCTTGTCTATTAACAAATGTGAAAGAAAGGAGGCCCAAAATGACAGAGAACGTGAAACACGCACATACGAAAACAGCTTAATAAGCTAAGGAAGGTCCATCCACATTTGGATCACTTAAGATGAACCATATGGTTTCAGCAAACGTGGGCCAAAATATAACTCCAAATAAGGCTCAATTAATTATCAAATTTCGCATTTGAAAATAATTGTTTAGCTAAGTCTTTCAGTACTGATCATCAATGTGGATGTCATCATATTTTTGAATATCGTACACGGGTTAACAATGTGCAACTCTTTGCGAACCATGCACTTAAGCTTGAAGATTTTTCTAACTTTTGCATTTTGTTAATTATTTGAAGTCATCATCTCAAAAAACAAAAAAAGGGCGAAGCCTAAGGAAATAAAGTTCGGCAACACGTAGTTACCTCAAAAGTATATTCACCACCTAGAGTTAAGCCTTCCATTTTATATGAGTGGAATTTTAATAATGCATCTTAAATGAGAGTCACATTCGGACCTTCAATGCAATGTATCACTCGAGCGAAATGTAGCAAATTCTTCTTCGATTGATTCATTGTCGGTTTCATGAAGCTTGACCTTTAATGCCACCCAAATTAATCGACCACTCAATTCCATTTAGGAGGAGAAAGAAACACGAGCGTCCTTGTCTGTCTACAAATGCGAACGAAAGGAGGCCCAAAATGACAGAGAACGTGAAACACACACGAAAGAGCTTAATAAGCTGAGGAAGATCCACCCACATTTGGATCACTGAAGATCCACCCAAATTTTAATAATGTGTCTTAAATGAGACTCACATTCGGACCTTCAATGCAATGTATCACTCGAGCGAAATGTAGCAAATTCTTCTTCGATTGATTCATTGTCGGTTTCATGAAGCAACGAATGGCATAAAATTGAAGCAAAAATATCACAACTTACCTAAAGTGAACCACCAAAAGGAAATCTAGTGGATTTAGTTTACTTTAAATTATCAACATCTCTTATTTCTTAATAACTTTTATTTACTTCCTTACCAATGTCTTAAATTTACCAATTTTATTATCAGAAATTATCAACATTTGGTTATGTGTTTTACCAACTTTTATCTGGTTAAGTTACCAACTAGTTTTCGCTTACCAGCTCTACTTAAGTTTTTTTTTTTTTTGGTAAGTCCAAAGTCTACTTAAGTTACCGACCTCTAATTTTATTTTTATTTTTGTTTTTACTAACTATTCTTCTAAGTTACCAACATTATTTGTCTTACCTTCCAATAGGTTAAATTTGCAATCTCTTTCGGAAAATTACCATCCGTATTTCAAGTGAGTGATTGTTGACTTTTCTCTGATTAATTTAACATGAAGTTTTGTATTATCAACTTTTACTCATTATAGTGACCAATATCTATTAATTATTTAATTACAACGGCTAAAACAACTTTTTTACCAGTTTTTATTAAGATTTCTTACCAATCAATGCCTTAAATTTACCAATTATTCTATGAAATTAGCGTCCTTTATTTGAGTGACTTACCAACTTTTCTTCAATTAAGTTGCCAAGAAATTTGAGTTACTAATTATAGTTTGAGTTACAACTAACTTTTATCTAATTCATTAATTTTTCTTATTGTCTGCAAAGTTCTTTGGAGTTACTAAAGTTTCATAACATATGACTTATTTATATACAAGTAACTTCTTCAATGTTTATCAGTAGATAGAAAATATTAGTCATCTACGAACATAATAGCTAAGACTCAAGAGTCTTCGCCTCAGTAGAAATGGATCCTAGGTTAGAGGTCATTGACTGCCCCGCCGGATGAGATAAGACAATGCAGATATGAAACGACGAAATCTATACAATTTAGTGGCCGAAAAAGACTTGTGATAGATGCATTTGCGTGTTGAAAAGGAGACGACGTACGTGCTCAGTCACATTGGATCCCTTAAGGCTTGACTTTTAATGCCACCAAATTATCTAACCATTCGACCCCATTTTGATGGGAGCCCTTGTCTGTCAACAAATGCTAACTGATGGTTTTATGAGATGGGCTTAAGGCCCATCTGCCCATGTTGGGCCTAAAAGCCCGGCCCACAGGATTAGGGCCCATGGATGAAGGGGTACGTTCCTTTCTGTTGGAGGGACGTATAAAAGGAGAAAGAGAGAGGGAGGAACACACCCGTTGGCATAACGAACGTACGTTCCTCTCCCTCTCTCCCTCCAAAAGAAAACGAGCATAAACGGCGACGCGATCTTCCCTTCAAAGGCAATTGACGTCATCGGATCGAACATGATCGATTTCTCTTCCTCAATCTTCAGCATTGGTGTTTAATCTGTGGCTAACAAGGTACGCTTGAATCCGCGGTATGCTTTAGGATCGGTGATACGTGATTTTCTCGGGCTTGTCTTCCGCATTCGTTTTAGGGGTTCGATTTAGTGTCGAATCCGGTTTTCGGGGATCCGATAATCCCAACATTGGTATCAGAGCCCGAGTTCATGTTTTCCCGACCCCTTTGATGTTTTTTGATTAATTTTTCGCGAAAACAATCGGCCGACACGGATCGGTGCGCGAAATCCTGACACCCGAGCACTGTTCATCCATTTTTTCGAGTTTCCGTAAGTCGAAATAAATTTCTGAAGACATAGGGTGAAAGAGCTCGTTGAGACGAGTCTGTCGACATGTTGTGCGCCGCCGGGAGACGCCGGACGCGCCTACACATGCGGCCAGAAGCCGCTGTGCGTGGGCGCGACGCGCTCGAAGCGCTGGCTTGGCCAACGCGTGTGCCACACGTGCCGGTCGTCAAACCGGAACATGCGCGCCGGCGATCGGCGAACCGGCACGCCTCGGTCGGCGAACCGGCGCGTGCTGACGTCACCGTGATGTCACGGTAACCGCTGGGATGACGTCATCGCCAACGACCATTGGGCCGACCTGACCGGCCGGCGACCCGACCCGACCCGACCTGACCAGCGCGGAAGCCTGGTGTATGCCGCGCACGCGCGCGGCACGTGCCGGTGGGTCCGTTCGACCCGGCCCGACCGGTCCGACGAACCGCCGCCCGTTGACCAGAAAAAAAAAAGTTATTTGTTTCTGCTTTTTTTCAATTATGCCTTTTGGGGTTATATGTAATCCATTATTTATTCTGCATTTTTTGCATGAAACATGGAAATTATGTATTTTCCCTTATGTATATTATGGATTATAAGTAATCCATTTTTAGTTCTGCATTTGTTGCAGGAACTATGATGCGTTATGCACGGATACCTGCAATCCCGAGAACAGACGAGGGCAATGCAAGACTTAAAAGGCTGATGACAGAGTTAGCTAATTATCGGTGGCATGATGGTGATTTAGTATCACATGTGGTCAAGGTCAATCAAATGATACAAGAAATCATCTGGAATGGTTATCTTATGCCGGATTTTGAGAAGGTGCCGGCTTTGATGAACACTCTTCCACTTGAATGGCAAGCAGTGTTAGATCAGCTATGGGAGGTCAACGTGGTCTCGGGTTATAGAAGGCTAGTGGAAGCTTTTGTAAGAGAGTACTATAGGATTGAATTAACCAAAACTTCAACCCTTAGATTGAGCGCCACATGGCGCAGAGTGAATGCGCCTTGGAGGCGACATGAAAGCTCTTTAAAAGTTTTTCCATGGTTGGCAAATGTGCCTTCAAATTTCTTAGATATTTTGACTGATAGATTAGAAGGGACATTCCCTATTTATTTCTTAGATTAGTTTGAGATGTTTTTTGAGTGTGAATATCTCTTTCTATATTGATATTTCTTCTTTGTATATATTACTTAGTGTAATGGATAGCTGTATTATATGAAAGCATTGTTATTCTATTGGATGTTAGATATTATTTGCTTTATGTTATTGTTGACTGCTGTGTGTAGTTTAATAGAAGTTTTTGTAACTTCATTAAATTTATTTTGCATAAGACAATTATATTAATAATAATTTTGAGTTAGGATTTTTGGAGGATGATTGGAAATGTAGTGACCTTTTAATTCTGAAACCTTACTTGAAATTATTCATTGATATGATGGGTCTGTGCAAAGTGGATGCATAAATGGTAGGCATTAATTATTCGTGCATATATATCTGATGTGTTCAGATCGATGGTTTCAGCAACTAAGAACGTAATTGCTGATATGAATGACAACAATTGTGAAATATTGAATATGAAGATTCAATATGTGCTGGAAAAGCAAGAAGCACTAGAAGCTCTTGACCATGTTATGGAAGATCTTGAGGATGCCGTGCGCCACCTTGAGCTAGCTGAGGACCGCCTAACGGCATTTGAGCTGAAAATAGATATTTGCTATGCTGGTTCTAGCTCAGAAAGGGCTTTGAGCTCTAAGCGCAAGCGTATTGATTCGTTCAATATGTGGGAATGCAAATGATCAAGTCCTTAGTGCAAGAAATCAAGAGTTAACCAACAAAAGAGAGGAAAACGTCCTCAAGTGAAGAAAATGTCAAGGGTAAGGTGTTACAATTGTGACAAGAGAGGTCACTATGCTCGTAACTATTGTGAGCCGAAAAAGGTAAACACCTCTTGTACATTTGAGAACTTTGCTTATGTGTCAAGTTCTGTATTATTGGCTGAATCCAATCCTTTGTGAACTATAGATTCAGGAGAAACAGACCATGCAGCGAAGGATAGAGAATCCTTCGTGGAATTCCGACGATACCAACTAGAACTAAGTGTATCTATGTGGGAAATAACTCCAGAGCTGAAGTTAAAGGAATTGGCACATGCCAATTGAACATGCGTGATGGACGCACCTTATTCCTACATGATATTTTATATGCTCCGGAGATTCGTCGAAATTTAAGTGTCTGTTTTGATGTTGGTTAAGCTTGGTTTTAGTGTAAACTTTCGTAATAGCGGAGTAGATTTGTATTTGAATACAAACTACTATGGTTGTGGTCACTTTCTAGATGGTTTTATTGTACTAGATGTTGACTGTGGTGATGTCAATATTTGTTATTCCCTTGTTTCACGTCTTCTAATTCATATGATAATGATGTGAATGTGTGGCATGCTAGACTTGGTCATATTGGCCAACAACGTATGAATAGATTAGCCAAATAGGGCTTGTTGGGCAATATTGAAAAAGTCGATGTGCCCATATGTGAGCATTGCCTAGCAGGGAAAACGACAAGGAAACCATTTGGAAGAAGTAAAAGAGCTGAATTTCCTCTGCATTTAATCCATTCTGACGTCTGTGGTTCAATGAATGTGAGAAGAAGGCATGAGGTTGTTTATTCCATCACTTTTATAGATGATTATACTCGATTCGGATATGTCTATTTGATTTCTCATAAATATGAAGCATTAAGTAGTTTCAAAAGGTTTATGAACTTGGTAGAAAATCAATTAGACAAGAAAATAAAAGCATTGAGATCCGATCGAGGTCGAGAATATTTATCTGATGAGTTCAGAAAATTATGTGACGAAAAAGGAATAGAAAGACAGTTGCCTATTCCATATACTCCTCAACAAAATGGTGTTGCGGAGAGAAAAAATAGAACCCTACTGGAAATGGTTAGGTCCATGATGGCACATGCTAACTTACCTATTACTTTTTGGAGTGATGTGTTGTTAACTGCTGCCTATATACTTAACCGGATGCCTTCCAAATCAGTAACTTCCACTCTATATGAGTTATGGACAGGTAGAAAACCGGACTTAAGTTTTCTTAAACCATGGGGTTGTGCTGCCTATAATCATGAGTCCTCTCACAAGTTTGGGAAATTGGGTCCCAAAGGAAAGATGAGTATTTTAATGAGATACTCCGAACACTCGAAAGGGTATATGTTCATAGGTGAGCAGGAAAGTGGGAGTATAACTGAATTTGAATCACGGGATGTCACATTCTTAGAGGATGAATTTCCTAAGAAGGGCGAAATAGGTGAGGATTACTCCCTATTTGAAACCTTGGATCAAGATAATGATATTAGTGGAGTTCGTCCAAGTGGGAGTAATATGAGAAGTGATGAATTGAATTCAACTCATTCTCAATTACAACCACATGATGAGACATCATCATTATCTAATCCTAGTGGGAGCATAATGGGGAATGATGTGCTAAGTGTACAATCTCCCATATAGCGAACAAGTCGCCAAAGTATTCCTCGTCGACGTTTTGACATTGAAGGGGAAACTTTTATTATTGCTCCGCAAGATGAGGATGAGCCAAGAAATATTAATGAGGCTCTGAATTGGCCTAGTAAGGAAAGATGGATTTATGCAATGGAAGAGGAAATTGAGTCAATGAAATCAAACCAAGTCTGGGAACTGGTTGATCTTCCAAAAGGACACAAAGCTATTGGGAACATGTGGGTTCTCAAAATAAAGCGTAAAGTTGATGGCTCGATATAAAGGCATAAGGCTCACCTTGTGGCGAATGGGTATAATCAACAGGAAGGAATTGATTATGAAAAAACATTTTCTCCTATAGTGAGATTTACCTCGATTCACATAATTCTGGCAAAAGTGACTAGTATGGATCTTGAGTTACATCAAATGGATGTAAAGACTGCTTTCCTCAATAGAGAATTAGAGGAAGAAATATATATGGAACAACCTGCTGGTTTCATAGTGAAAGGCCAAGAAGAAAAAGTATGTCGACTTTTGAGGTCGATATATGGCCTTAAGCAGTCATCGAGACAATGGTATATATGTTTTCATAATGCCATAATGGCATATGATTTTACAATGATAGATGAGGATCATCGTATATATATCAAAAGATCAAAGGATCAATTTGTGATCATATCATTATATGTTGATGATATACTAATTGCCGGAAGTAATATGGAGCTTGTCAATACTGTTAAAAGTTGATTGTCTTCCAACTTTGAGATGAAAGACGTGGGTGATGTTGCATATATTCTTGGAGTTAAGATTTCAAGATTGTAAACCCATAGATACTCCTATTGCAAAAGGTGAAGGATTGAGCCATAGACTGTGTCCAAGGACTTCACAAGAGAATGAACAAATGAAATATGTTCCTTATGCTAGTGATGTTGGAAGCTTTATGTACGCTGTGATGTGTACAAGACCTGACATATGTCTTGTAGTTGGAATGGTGAGTAGTTACCAATCCAATCCAGGTCAAGCACATTGGAAAGCCGTTAAGATAATACTAAGGTATCTAAAGGGAACTGCTGATTATACGCTGAGTTATCAAGGAAATGATCTGCAACTTAAAGGCTATTCTGATGCTGATTGGGGAGGAGATTTAAATGAAAGGAAATCTACCTCTGGGTTTGTTTTCTTACCGAATAATGGCACCATATGTTGGAGCAGTAAAAAACAAACGTGTATAGCCTTGTCCACGATGGAAGTTGAGTTCGTGGCATTATCAGCAGCAGTATAAGAAGGTGTTTGGCTTAAGAGATTTTTTGGATCATTTAGGTGTTATTAGAAGTGCTGCAAATTCATTGTTGGTTAACTGTGGTAGCCAAGCAGCAAAAGTGTACACCAAAGATCCAAAATATCATGGCAAGACCAAACCTATAGATACCAAGTATAACTTTTGTCAAGGATATGGTTGCACGAAAAGAAGTGAACTTAGAGTACATACTACACATAGTATGGTAGCAAATCCTATGACAAAGCCAATACCTAGAGATGTGTTTTTGTGGCCATATGAAATCTCTAGGATTGCGTAGAGGCTGATGTACTGAATATTGTAATTTCACTAAGTGTTCACATTTGATGAATTTGTGTTTTCATCATTAATGCCTATGAATATTTGTTTGATCTTTATGCATCTTAATGCTCAGTGCATTACTTTAAATTAAGAAAGTATGTCGGACAGATATAAGATTAGCCCACTCACACGGGTAATCGCCTCTATTTACTGTGTGATAAATAGAGATGAGACTGTTTTTAAGCTTATTATCTAGGTGATAATCGAGAGCTTAAGCTTAAAATATGTATATCGCCTTAACTGGGTGTTAAGATAAGGACATAATACTTACTATGTTCGAAAGTAAAATACCCCACATATTTTACTTTATCTGTCTATGATGCAAGATGTGAGTTCTGATGAATTTTGTGAATGAGTAGATACGTGAACTCAAGTTAGACATTGGATATGTCTGAACTATCATCTGTATGGTACTGAAAGGTGTAGACATACGCTCCATGGGAAATGAGTTAATACCGTAATACGTATTTCATACTACGTATGCATGAGACGACCAATAAGAGTGACAAAAGTTTGATCTCAACTTTTATGTTGTGTGAGACTCTTGAGGAAAAGAGTTCCTCAATTTTTAGTGCCCTCATGACTCTTACTTATTCTCAAGATTTCTATTTAGTGTTTGCTATCTTAGGATGTTGTCAATGGTCATGAGTTTGATTCGATCTAATGTGACATTTCTAGAAAAGCAAGCTGAACTAAAATTGAGAGTTTGAAGGAAAGAGGAAGATCGAATTTGGAGAATCACATTATAGTTTTGTATTCACTGGTTAACCAATTATGACTGTCTTTGGGATAATCATAATTGTGAATACAATATATATATCATTGTTTAAAAGAGATCAAGAGAGATATAAATGTGATCGATCGATCTAGGGAACTGCATACTAAATATACTCAGGATGAGATGCCCATTATGAGCTGTTATATATTCCTAACAGATGTATGGCAACGAGCTCTCAAAGTATGCTGGTCGTACGGATTATTCACCGATATGAATGTTGAAGAGAGGTAAAGAGAATTCTGTTTAGCCCACCATGTGCGAGTGGGAAATGATGGTTTTATGAGATGGGCTTAAGGCCCGTCCGCCCATGTTGGGCCTAAAAGCCCGGCCCACAGGATTAGGGACCATGGATGAAGGGGTACGTTCCTTTCTGTTGGAGGGATGTATAAAAGGAGAAAGAGAGAGGGAGGAACACACCCGTTGGCATAACGAACGTACATTCCTCTCCCTCTCTCTCTCCAAAAGAAAAACGAGCACAAACGGCGACGCGATCTTCCCTTCAAGGCCAATTGACGTCATCGGATCGAACAAGATCGGTTTCTCTTCCTCAATCTTCAGCATTGGTGTTTAATCTGTGGCTAACAAGGTACGCTCGAATCCGTGGTGTGCTTTAGGATCGGTGATACGTGATTTTCCCGGGCTTGTCTTCCGCATTCGTTTTAGGGGTTCGATTTAGTGTCGAATCCGGTTTTCGGGGATCCGATAATCCCAACACTAACTAAAGGAGGAACAAAATGACAAAGAGAAGGTGTAACACGCACATAAAGATACAGCTAATAAGCTGAGGAAGGTCCCCCACATTTGTATCACTGAAGATGAACCACGAGGTGACACCAAATGTGGCCCAAAATATAACGTGAAATGAGGCTAAATTAATCAACAAATTGACATTTGAGAAAGATTGTCTAGCAAAGTCTTTCTGCAATTGTAGTCTTCATCATACTTTTGAATATTGTGGTTGGGCCGACAATCTTCAACTCTTTGTAGACCACTTGGGCTAGAAAAATTTTCAACTTTAGCAATTAGATAATTTTTCGAAACAATCATCCCAAAAAAAGGGCATTAGTGTGAGGAATTAAAGTTCGGCTACACGTAATTACCTCAAAAGTATTTTTATCATAGAGAGTTTATATTCCATTTTAAAGGACTGGAAAATTTGTACTGTATCTTAAATGAGAGTCGCATTATGACCATTAATGCAATGTACACCTCAAATGATATGTTGCAAAATTCTTCTACGATGCTGCTGATTTCATGAAGCAGTAAATGGTATAAAATTGAAGTCAAAATAAATTACGAATGCTTTTCATGCGTGTTTAGAAATAAAATTTAGGGGCCATCGAATATTTAATTTTTTATATTATTAAATAGACACGCAGCAAAGATAATTAGTTGAACTTTAGAACATGGACTTAACTTGCATAATTAGATTTTCTCCGAAACTATTCGATTACATCAATCCACCTGTGATTTTTGGGGGTTCCGTTGCACGTCTAGGTGAGGGAAATGCACTCCTGAGAATAAATCTCTTTCGAGGGAGTGAATTGCCCAAAACAGCCTCTTTTCCATCGATTTATTCCCCAAAATACTGGCTTCCACATCAACATAGAAACGATAGAGCACGTCTTATCGAAAGGGAAAAAAGGTCGGCCTTGATTTTGACATTTTCATGAAAGAATGATGGCCTCGAGATGAGTGTTATGCGTGATGCATTAAAAGGGATTTGATGGTTGACAGCTATCGAGATTAATTTAAGATTACATTGCGCAAGTAATCTCTCTACTTTCTTTAGTAAAAATAAAAGGGTATTCTTTCGCCGAGTGATAAAATGTTAATAGAAGATTGTAAATCATCTAATCTGAATTCAACAAATTGCCCTTTTTGACACAACTTTTTGCTCTCATGAATGATATTGGAGGTCACACGCCCACCGTTCAATTAATGGAATCTTATAAAAGTTCCATTCGTTTCACAAAGAATGTAACATTTCTAAAAAATATTTTTTTAAAGTAATTTTTTTTAAAAATGACTTTTTTTTTTTATGTTAGATTGAAACTTGAAAATGGACTAGAAAATATTTTGTGCCATTTTCCAAGGAAAAATTACCCAAAAATCAGATTTTTGATAATTTATTATTTTTCTTTTCTTTCTTTCTTTTTCCCTTTTTCAAATTGGCCAAGAAAAAAGAAAAAAAAAAAGAGAACAAGAAAAAAAGAAAAAGATAAAAAATTAAAAATTCGAATTTTTCTTAAATATCTTTGTAAGAACAAACACTTCATTAATCAAGAACCAAGCTCGAGTAGCGAGGACCCATGCATGGCCTTTGTGGAGTAGAGCTGAAGTATCAGAAACCTGAGAACGGCCTTTACGGACCCGGGCTAGGGTGCCAAGGAAACGAGCACAGGGGCATCTTGGTAACATACGAGCTAAAGCTCGGAAGGATTTGATTTTACGTCACATTGATTGGATGAATAAAAAAGTCTCCATTATAGTGAAGGATAATGCGATCTAGCTGCAAGAACTCTTGCTCCACGGCTTCAAACTGGTTATGCTTTGCTTAGTCCTTGGGATGAATAAGAACGCCCTTGATGATGAGGCCAGACTTATAAACTTGGCACGTCTCGTGGAGGCTGAAAACAACCGTCCCCACGGTCTCCGGGCCCAACTTGAACTCGCCGGCATAGAGCTCTATCCATTTCTCCTTTGGCTTCCTCTCCAGATTCTCCGTGCGGATCTGTCTGGGCCGGTTTGGCACGTCGAGCTCGAGGTTCACCGGAAGAGGCCACTCCTTTGCATTTCCCTCAAGTTTGACCACGAATGCGACCTCATACTTAGTTTGGGGGGAGAGTGCACTTGTCTTGAAGTCTCCCCGGAACAAGAACCAAGATACCATCAGCAATTGGGGGACGTGTATGTCCACACTGCCAGGAAAGCTGAACTCGAAGAATTTTAGTACTTTGAAAACTGCTATCTGACAAACATGAACCAGATATAACAAGCGGCTTTAGCCGTTATGCCACATCGGTTAGTGTACAAATTTCCTTGAAATCGATTAGATTAGGGGAAGTGGTACCAGTTCTCTTTCACGGTGATCCACCTCCAGTAACGTTCGTCTTCGCCCCACACAATTTGAATTGGCTTGGGAAGCAGCAGGAAGCAGTTCTTGTGGAGCTCGTTGTGGACCCAGAACTTCTGTTAAATCCACAGGGAGGTGAATTTTTTTTTCCCCTAGAAAATTAATCTTACTGGTGGTAAGACTTATGTTATTATTGCACATATGCGTGAGGTGTGTCTTTCCAAGTTAAAGAAAGGAAACCCTGAAACGAATGAAACCCATGCCTTTGATATCATTATGTAAATTCTCACTAACTCCTATTTCCTTTTGGAATATGATATGTCGCAAACTTACTCTCACTCCCTAGATTGATTCAATTTATCACGTGAAAGGTCCTTCAAGACCCCATGCGATTGATAGACTGAACTGACCACACATGCTGCATTTAGCATTAATAGATAGATGGAGTCCAACGGGAGAAATCATATGGAACTTTGCCTGTGTATCGTTCTCCAAAAGCACTCCCTCGTATACGACTTTGCACCAATCGGTGATGTTGACGGATGAAATGTTGGTTGGTGTGGTCGCTTTTCTCATGAGCGCTAAACTGTTGAGGGAAGGACACCGCTTCTCTTCTCTGCTTGTAGCTGAGGTTGAAGCACCATTTGTTGCAGCTCCTGCTTCCATTTCCTTTTCAGGATTTAGAGCACCTGTCGCAGTACATATCCATAAACTATCGTATACGCAAAAGGGACAAGAAAAGATTGAGGAAAGTCTCATTTTACCGATTCTAAGATGTACTTTGTTTTGATTAAGCACATCGAACTCTTCGAGTAATCACAAGTTACTCTGATGAGCCATTGAAGGCTGTGCTTGCTATAGGCAGAAGAAAAACAGAGGGATCAGAGGAAAGACGCACGTTGTTCTATCATCCTGGAGGGTTTTTATATTGTTGCACTTCCAAACGTACGACAAAGAACAAGTAAACCACAGCAAGCAGGCTTGTTGTCGCATGCAGACGTACAATTATTCATCCAACTGTTGCGACTTCCCCAAAGCATATTGGGTTCATCTAGGGGTTCAGCTAATGAATTATCAAGCTTAGACTTAAATTAGACTTTCCCAAACTCATACCAATTCGCAACTTACGGTTTAAGTTCTTAACATGCAAATGGCTTTTATTATAGGGCCGCCACTAATCTAATTCCGATGGGTTGATTAGAAATCCAAGTAAAATAATGGAAGCATTACTTCACTCCTATGAATCAGATTAAATGGGTTTGAGGATTTGATTATGCTAAATTTTTCTAACGCTATTTCGGTACATTTTCTGTTTATTTTCCAAATAAATGTTTTGCAAGCGACTTACATTGATTTTAAATTACTCATAATATGTGAGGTAATCATGTTAGTGTGCAACCATTATTTAACATTCAATAAAGCGAAGCAGTAAATAAAGTGCAACCATTATTTAACATGTGAAATGATGCGTGATTATTATTTAACATTCAATAAAGCTAAGTAGTAAATAAATTTCGAGGATAACAAGGAAACACTTACCTCATAGCAATGAAAGAGTTTGCAATGTTAGTTAAAAAATCACATCAACAATTTATATGTGATATCTAATTAACACGCAATCACTTAACTTTTGGGATTTTCACTTATTTTAATGAAACCTAATCTATGTTCAATGCAGTGCAGTGATGTACAAAAATGCCTATACTAAAATGACATGCAACATACAACCTAACGTGTAAACTATATGTCACGCAACATTAATTAAATAACCTAATATAATGAGGGAAAATTTGACATACAACTAATCCAATATGACATGTGATTTAATTGAATTGCTCTATATGACGTACACTTTAATTGAACGAACCTAGCATGCGATTACCAAATGACATGCATTTTATAACCCTAATTCTACATGACACGCACATCACATTTTTTGTATTTTCCATTAAATTTGAAATTAATCAAATGCCGTAATTTAATCATGCAACCTATCCTAGAAAAAGAATCTAACTTATTCTAAGATAATTTTCTTTTTGGTATTTTATGTAAATTCGAAATTAGAAAATAATGAAAATTAGCTATCTAGATTAAGATATCATCCAACTCATATTAGGAGTCAAATTAGGCCAAGTCCTAATTTAAATTGGAGTGTTATCTCAACTAGATATTCCTTAACCTAAAATGCATTCTATCTAGAAAGAGCACCTAAGCTTCTTCTAAATAATTTTTAGAAAGATTATCTACAATCAAATTAAACAAGTAATCTTATCCTAATATGCAATGTTATTAATTATAATTTGCATCTTTTTGTGATTTTCATTTTAGGTAAGAATAGAAATAAAATCAAGAAACGAATAACATCCACCACCCATAATATCATCCATATCCATCTAAATTTAGAAACAAATAAAATTGACGAATCACTTCTTAGGCATGAGATTGGATTTGTGATCTTCCACACAATCACGAGCCATATTTCGGGCATGAAATCAGACTGTCAATCATTGCACATTTGAAAATTAGGAAATTATTCCACTTTGTGGATACTCGAAAAATCTTTTGGATATGACAATACCGACAAAGATAACAAAAATCAATCGAATTAAATAACGAAATATAGAATCTGATGTCACGGGAGATCGTTACCTAATTCAAATATCGATTTTCCAAATTTGAATTCGAACGACGGACATAGGAATCACAGTGGTGGATCATGATGGATGACTGGCGATTGGCGGCATTCATGGTGGCTCAGTATCGGCGGTGGTTCAACCAAGGTTGGTTGTCAGGTCAATGGGCTTAACACGTCCGGGGATCATGGTGGTAGCAACGGTAGGCTAAACTCCACGATGGGTTGCCTCTCCTTTATGAAGCCCACGCCGGAAGATGTGTCTCACACTTGATGAATGTCAGTAAATCTACAGAAAAGAATAAATGTGGACTGGACCAACACTTGACTTGGTGGGCTTGGGGATAATCGGGAACCCACTAAGACTTCACGGCAAGGACTATCACAGCCCGAACCCCGAGCGCGTGAACATCCCACGACGGTTGATTAATTGCGACGACTAGGACGCGTAGCCGACCCATTCATTCTTTTTATCTTTCGATTAAATACATCCGGAAGCAATTTATATAAACACCCAATCAACTAGCAAAGAACAAAAATAGTATACATAACAAGCATTTCTAAAATGCCACTTTGTTTTATACATTTGTTTATCCCAAGAAGTTTTATATTTACAAACTATTACAAAAACTAGAAGGGGTCTAGGGTTAACTTATACTTCTCTTATGCGATGCCAACCCCTCATCTTCACAGACCCTGGACCGAACACAAAGGTTCTCCAAACTACGGGCCTAAAAATAATGAACATTGATGGTTTTAGATAAAAATCTCAGCAAGTTAATAGCTTGACCTTGACTAGGATGCGAATTCGTCTCGGAGGCAGCTTAAACACGCATGATATATGAACTTACTCGCATTGGCAATCCCTGCACATTAGTACATCAAATATTGTAATATTAATGCAACATTCATCAATAATAATCATAACACAATCCACAATAACCAGGCGAATTGTCAAACATACGTGTTCCAACTATTATGACTCCTCAAGCCACGGCCAACACAAGAGTCGATGATCTTCCGACATAACCGGGCATCGTCGTCCCCCCCAACCCCCATTGGGCATGGCATTGTCTAGAACTTCCGCCTAGACGGCATTCCATAAAGAAGCATCAGTTCGGCCTCAACCGCAACTTGGCATCCAGACTCCCGTTGGGCATCCGATAAAAATCAGTTATTGCCTCCAAACTCCCATTGGTTGACGGGTTCGATTAAATGACCACCCAAGCACACCATCAACCAAGCCAATTTTTATCTACCAATAATTAGCCAAGTATAAAAGAATTTGCGTTCAAATACCCAACTTTGGCAAGTTTTCATACTTAAAATTCCAGTAAAATATTTGTATGTGGTCATGTATTTAAAATCAACCCATCAAACTTTGCATACTTTCATTTTAAAACCCTATTGTTTTATTTAGCACATAAAATTCGGCGTCCAAATCCGACACCTCAAAATTTTTCATTTTCTTGCCCATAAAACCTTCATTGAAAATGGTAATCAAAGCATATATGGTGACCCTCAGGCACCTTATGGTTACCATGACGTCTCATTGTTATTACTATTATTTTTATGTGGAAGCGTATAACGACAATTCAATTATAACTTAAATCGATGCACACGAAAATATAGAACTAGGCACTTTTATTTACTTATAGGTTGTGAACAACCTAGGTCGGTACATTAAGGTCAAAAGTTCCTTCTTCTGGCTATATCCAAAACACTATCTCGACCATCCTTCTACCTATCTACACGGCCGTCTACTTAACATGTCCTAGTCTTGCCAAAAATGCCACCTTTGTCCCCCAAGCCCTCCTCCTACTCGACCCCGCTATCACCGTCATTGTCATTGTTTGGGAGTGGAAGTGGTCCCACTGTACGCCCATTGATCTGGGCGTATAGTGCAACAAACCCCATCAGCACGGGGCCTGATGGAAGACCAGCACGGGGCCTTAGGGAAATCGGGGTCGACTTGCTCCACTTGGTCCCACGTGAGATCGGTGGGGACGTCGTAGAGCATCATGGAGGACGTGGGTGGTAGAGGTATACTTACGTGTCTAAAAAATAATATAGTCCACAAGGTGTCACGCCCCGATCCTCCGAGCACGTGCCCGTCCCTGCTTGGTCGATATAATAGCGATATCCTAGGACGCATTGCTGACCTATTCATTTTAATATGCATGCGGAAGTGAATAATAATCCCCAGACAATAATACAATGGGATAGGAAAGCAAGTCCATAAATTTTCAAACTGAAAACAACAACCACACATATATATACATAACACAACAAGTTATATAAAATACAGTTATATATAATACAAACTGATTTATGTGTATATCTATATGAGTTCTACAAAACAGGGGCGGGGGCTTCATAAAACTACAAATCCTTGTCCTTTATTTCGCCTTCCTCCACACTCCAACTGGAGTCCACTACTGAATACACCAAGGAGTCTAGTTTTGCAAGCTTAGGGTCCACCGAGTCTGTCACCGTACCACCTGGAGGATTAGTAGTAACCTTCCCAAAAGCGACCTCCAGCATATACAAAGGTACCTCACATTCAGATACTGGACCCTCTCTCTGTCCATTATGATATAAGTGATACCATGACTTGTACTGATGCAGCACCTTTTTAGGTAAACCCACATCAACCCAGATTATGGACTGCACCAGCTCATATTGCAACCCCTTAGGATGCCCATGGATCGGAATGTAGTGCTTATGTTCTATCAGCTTCTTGGGCTAACCAAAATGTTCAGGAGGAGCAGCCATCTAGGGACCTGAAATTGTTATCCCACGACGAGGTGAGATGATGTCTCAGCAAGTTCTACCCCCTAAGCCCTGACTAGGAAGAAAATACGCCTCAAGGGTTGCCTAAGCACAACCATGAGTCAGAGGACTTACCTTGGCCTTAGTTCCTTCCTACAGGTCAATATAATTCAAAAATTCATTCAATCATTCCAAACAATCGGATCGAATCACCGATCAATCGACTTAATCTATTACATGTCAACAGGACCATCACACGGTCATTTCAATTACTCATTCCCAATTCTTAACCACGGCCCTGCAACATAACCTATATTAAGTGGTAATCACAGCCAAGTGGGCACAACCTCTATTAGGTGGTAATCACGGCCCAGCAAGCACAACCTCTATTAGGTAGTAAATAATAGCTCAGCTGGCACAATCTTTATTAGGTGGTAAATCACGGCCCAATGAGCACAACCGATTCCAAGTTCGGTTGTGAATCTCAGCCCAATGGGCACAGCCATACTTCGGCAGTTTTCATGATCTAACTCACAACCTCCCACACTTATTCATCCTTAGCCAACAACATTACGCTTCTTAAATAGATTTTTCAATTAACACATTAACTTGGCCAATTTTTCCTCGGGTTAATAATACTATATAAAAATAATTATGTGTGGGTACACAAATAACTAGCCAAAATACAGTATTTTCACTTTTGAACTTCCCACCAGTTTTAGCAGTCCCAAAATAGATTTTCTTGGTGCTATAGATCGACGCTTCCGTAATTTTCCAATTGATTACCAAAATTATCAATTTTTGGGATAATTACCCATAATTACCAATCACACTCAAATTGCACAACTGGGTACTCAATTAAATAAATAGAATGCACCACTACAATCAAGATCTAAATTCGATCACCAACTATCCCAGTTTAATTTTCAGAAAATAATTAATTAATTAAATAATTATGGAAATTAATAAATAAATACCAAAATGCAACTTAGGCCCGAAAAAACCTAATTGGAAGCCAATACGAGTATGAAAACTTTCCAAACTACTCTAGATAAATACCAGAACTTGTCGAGGCTCTAACTACACTACTCTAACCACCTAACATGCAATAACAATTAATTAAATTGCTAATCTAATATAACTATCCACCTAATCCATACTTAGCCTAAACTAATCAACCCATAAGCGTCATTAACTTACTAAGTAAGGATAAGTGAGTTAAACTCACTTGATCAACGATCTACTTGGATCAAACTGACGGGGACGCAGCGATGGGCAAGAAACCTCAACAATGTGAAAATTGTAATATTAAAAAATGAACCGGCGCAATTTTTGGACAAATTTTGGTTAAATCAATCTTTTTGGTGAAGCTTGGTAATAATCTTCGAGAACCATCCAAGTGAACCAATTTCCCGTGAATATAAAGTCTCGAATTTCCATTGGACGAACATATTGGTCGTGAAAATATCGAACTTTCCTCGACCAAGTTTATTCACCGTCTCCAAGAAATCATCGGTTCCGACAATGAGAACTCATTCAATTTGTAAACTCTAATCAACCTGCTGAGTGTCCAGTGGATACAACTCATGATCTGGAAAATCACAATTATGCGAAATCTCGAAATACTGGTATCACAACCAAATTTCTTTGAGAATGCTCGAGCGTCTAGCACGTAAAACCCATTGGTGACTTTTCTAGTCTGGACTCAATCTCACAGTCACAATAACTCCGAATGATTTCGAAAATTCATGTGAAATCAATCTTTTAATCGAGTTCTATTACGACTTCATGAGAAAGATTTTGTTTGGCATTTAGTGCCTTTCCAACCCATTATAATTTCATAACCAAGAACTCTTATTCCAATTAACGTTCAACACAAATCTAAAACACAACGTCTTAACAATCGCGCAATTTGTCACAAGCACTTTTTCCCTTTCAAACAACCTTGAAGAGGAGGGTAACTTGGGATTGAACCACGTTTTGATTTCGACTCTTCGCCTTACCATCGGCTTAGATGACCATCCTAAAAAACTACCTAAACAACAAAGGCAAAATAGTCATTTTTCATTTAGCATAGTAACTTGTGAACTTGGTCACGACAAACGAAATTGTGGAATAATCTCAAAATTATCAGACCCGGAATTTACTCTAACATTTCTTTGGACATTTGAAATCATGACCACATTCACCGACTCTCGAACTCATACACCAAGTGATATTTCTTTGTTCGACTTATCTCAATACTCCAAATCAAACAAGTCATATTGGACTCATAATCAACCGCTTGAAAAGAATATAGAACCCTATAATTTTGTTGTGTCACTTTCAACGATTCAGACTCCAAACATTAACTTTCCCAAGCAAAGCTCCCGCAGAGATGCTTTCACAAAGGAGAGGCATCCTTGTTGAAAACCATAAGCCGAACATCCCGAAGCTAACAAAACACCAAGCAATTTCAAGCAGACAAAAGCGAGTCCATCTAGAAGAGGACCTATTGCAGTCCAACTTCAGAAAGATCAACGAAATTGACAAGGAACAA
Organism: Eucalyptus paniculata subsp. matutina; assembly: GCA_017140255.1. NCBI lineage: Eukaryota > Viridiplantae > Streptophyta > Magnoliopsida > Myrtales > Myrtaceae > Eucalyptus > Eucalyptus paniculata. The sequence continues at coordinate 421,706 of CM029438.1, read as the reverse complement.
AGCAGCAAAGGCAAGATCTACCACCCCTCCAGAAGGATCCAAAAGAATCAGCCCCACGATTACTTCCAATCTGAAATCACAGCTACAACTTCGGCAGATGGTAAGGCTGCATCGGACAGGGGCTGCCACCGGTTCATCAGCGGTTCAGGTATCTCGGTCTACATGCGAGCTCTAACCATCGACACCTAACACTGAATCAAGGACCCAACTTTGTCAATTCCATACTGAGCCCCAATACATTATTCATTTTAGCTTTATCTTGATCTGCATATCCGACTCAATTCTAAGGGTAGCGATGAGATGAGAAAGATGGCCTATCTCAAATTTGAAAATCGAATCTCGAGCTCTCTCGAGTAGATTCCACTCTTTAACCAACAAGTGAGCAACTGAAGACTTTCGGCTCAAAGCGTCGGCGACCTTGTTCGCTTTTCCTGGGCAATATAAGATATCACAATCGTAGTCCTTGAGAAGTTCCATCCATTGACGCTGTCTCATATTCAACTCCTTCTAAGAGAATAGATACTTGAGACTTTGATGGTCAGTGAAGATCTGGAATCTTTCTCCACACAAATAATATCTCCAAATCTTCAGAGTGAAAATGAATGTCGCAAGTTCCAAGTCATACGTCGGGTAGTTCAGTTCATTAGGTCTCAACTGGCAAGAGGCGTATGCAACAACCTTACCATGTTGCATAAGCACGCAACCCAGTCCTCTAAACGACACATAACAATAAATCTCATATCCTCCAGGACCAGATGGAATCGTCAACACAGGTGCGGTAGTTAGCCTTTGTTTCAGCTCTTGGAAACTATACTCGCACTTGTCTGTCAACACAAACTTCTCTTCTTTCTTCAGGAGTCTAGTCAAAGGCAACGCTAAAGCTGAAAATCCTTCCACAAAACGTCTTTGGTAGCCTGCCAAACCAAGAAAACTTTTGATCTCTGTCTCAGTAGTCGATCTTGGCCAGTTGATCACTGCTTCAGTCTTGGATGGGTCCACGGAGATTCCTTCTCCTGAAATCACGTGACCTAAAAATGCAACACGAGTCAGCCAAAACTCGTATTTGCTAAACTTAGCATACAACTGATGAATCCTTAAAGTCTGGAGCACTAATCTCAGATGACTCTCATGCTCCTCAATGCTTCTTGAATACACCAGAATATCATTGATGAACATAATCACAAACTGATCCAGATATTCGTTGAATACTCAGTTCATCAAATCCATAAAAGCAGCTAGAGCATTCGTCAACCCGAATGGCATCACGGTGAACTCTTAATGACCATACCGAGTACGAAATGCTGACTTTGGAATGCCTTCTTTCTTGATTCTCAACTGATGATATCCCGTCCTCAAGTCGATTTTGGAAAATATTGACCCTCCTTGTAACCGATCAAGCAAGTCATCAATCCTCGACAGTGGATACTTGTTCTTGATCGTCACCTAACTGAGTTGGCGATAGTCGATTGCACAGACGCAATGATCCATCCTTCTTCTTTACAAAAAATACTGGTGCTCCCCAAGGTGATGCATTGGGACATATGAATCCCTTATCCAACAACTCTTGCATCTGCACCTTCAATTCCTTTAACTCTGATAATGCCATCCGGTAAGGAGCCTTAGAGATTGGCTCTGTCCCGAGTGCTAACTCAATCACGAACTCGATTTCTCTCTTTGGCGGTAATCCTGGTAATTCCTTCGGGAAAACATCTGGGATTTCTTGCACAACCGAAATATCTGCAATCTACAGCTCCTCAACTGTCATATCCATGACAGTCGCCATGTAACCTTGACAACCCTCATTTAACAAACAGGTTGCCTCTTGCAACGAGATTAGGGAAATCGAGGGTCCTCCTCGATTCCCGACAAACTTGAAGCTCCCACCTTCTAACGGGTTAAACTGAATTGCTTTGCGATAGGAGTTCATTTTAGTTCATTGCTTGGTGAGCTAGTCCATACTAATTATCAAATCAAAGTCATACATGGCTAGGACTAACAAGTCTATTTTCCCCTTTCGCTCACTAATCGCTAACTTGCAACTAAAATAACCCAAATTAGACAACACCTTATCCTTTAATGGTGTAGATATGCTAACCACTGACTTCAGCAACTCAGGACGTAATCTTATCAGCTTGACAAATTGTTTGGCAATAAAGGAATGAGTTGCTCCTAAGTCGAATAAAGCATAAATAGGATGGTTGTTCAATGAAACTGTACTTGTGATAACGTCAGGCGTGTCCTCAGCCTGACCTCTTGTGATGGCATAAAATGTCCCTTGAGCCGGGGGTTTGAGCTGTCTACCCTGCGGTGCATTCTGAGGCGCGTACCCTCTGATCTGTCCCAACGGTGGCAGCGGCGGTAACTGATGTGGTCTCCCTTGTCTCCGGGGACAGTTCCTAGCTATGTGACCCAGCTGGCCGCACTCAAAACAAGTACCCGGCCTAGATTGGCATCGAGCTAATTCGTGTCGCCTTCCACACAAGCGGCACACACCATTCTGGTTAGGCCTGGCTTTTTCAATTCCACCTTTCTTGTTGGGCGGAACTTGGAGTCTACCTCCAGTCATGGGTTTCTTCCCATGACGGATCCCTTCTCTATGCAAACTTAACCTTGATCCAGATGAGACAACTTGCTCACTTAAACTTCTCTCTAACATCTGGGCTCAACGGTAAACGTCTCGATAGTCTGTCAGATCCAACAGTATCATGGGTTGTTTTAGTTCAAGACAAAGGCTGTTTTTAAACCTTCGAGCTTTCTCTTCTGGATCCTCAATCAACCTCGGAGCATACTAAGAAAGCTCCGCGAATTTGACCCCATACTGGTCAACAGACATCGATCCTTGATGGAGGCACTAAAATTCCTCCATCTTTTGTTCTCGGGCGCTACCCGAAAAGTATTGATCATTAAAGGCTCTTAGGAAGGCGTCCCACACTGGGACCACACCTTCCAAAAACACTGTCTCTTTGGTGGCTCTCCACCAGATATTTGCATTACCTTGAAGTTGATACATTGCCGAAACCACTTTCTCCTCTTCATTGCACATTAGAAGTGCAAAAGCCTTCTCGAGATCTTAGATTGAGAGCGACACAGCTTCCAAATCTCGTTCACCAATGAACCTTGGTGGGTTCAACTTCAAGAACTACTCCACCAACTTGTGGATTGGTCTCTCTCTTTGCACTACCACATTCTCTGGCTGAGCTTCGGCGGATGCAGCAATTGGTGCGGCGGCAGGTGCAGCCATTGTGGCGGTAGCAACGGCAGTAGTAGCAGTGGCTACAGCAATGGCGGCTTGGTCCTAGGCCTGTTGCCTTATAAAATCTCTCATGGTCTCTAACGATTGCATGATCCCTTTGATTATGGGATCACCAGGGTTTGCTACCCTAGCACAAACTAGAGATGGTGCTACTCCACTCGCGCTAGCCTGTGCTGGCGCTTTACCACGGCCTCCTCGAGTACCAACCCTAGTCGACATCCTACCTCGAGCTACAGGCCTCACGGTCCTCTTACTAGGAGTCATCTACTCCCGATCACTCATGGCTCAGCTTTCTACTGAAATCTGTCTTCTAAATCTGCATTGGATTAGAAGCTGAGCGATCCATGCAACAAACAACTCTACCAATCAACTATCACAGACATGCGCTAGTCATAAACTTAAAGGCCAATCCTACTAACTATCCCATAAACCATCACACCTTATTACTCCAATCTCTAACGCCTGTGCTCTAATACCACTAAATGGGGATGTCACGCACCGATCCTCCGAGCACATGCCCATCCCTACTTGGTCGATATAATAGCGATGTCCTAGGACGCATCACTGACCCATTCATTTTAATACACATGCGGAAGCGAATAATAATCCTTAGACAATAATAAAATGGGATAGAAAAGCAGGACCATAAATTTTCAAACTAAAAACAACAACTACACTTATATATACATATCACAACCAGTTATATACAATACAAACTGATTTATGTATATATCTATATGAGTTCTACAAAACAGGGGTGGGGGCTTCACAAAACTATGGATCCTCATCCTTTATTTCGCCTTCCTCTACACTCCAACTAGAGTCTACTGCTGAATACACTGGGTAGTCTGGTTCTACAAGCTTATAGTCCACTAGGACTGTCCCCGAACCACCTGGAGGATCAGCAGTACCCTTCCCAAAAGCGACCTCCAACACATAGAGAGGTACCTCACTTTCCGGTAGTGGGCCCTCTCTCCGCCCATTACGATACAGGCGATGCCATAACCTATATTGATCAGGCACCTTTTTGGGTAAAGCTGTATCAATCTAGATTATGGACTGCACTAGCTCATATTGCAGCCCCTCAAGATGCTCATGGATCAGAATGCAGTGCTTCTGTTCTGTCCGCTTCTTAGGCTAACCAAAATGTTCGGGAGAAGCGGCCTACTAAATCTTTTGCGATAATATTGAATGACGGCTCAGTAGCACAACCTAGATAAGATGGTAATGCTGAATTACGGCTCAGCAGTGCAATCGATTCCTAATTTGGTGGTAATGCTGAATTATGGCTCAAGGGCACAACCTAGATAAAGTGGTAATGCTGAATTACGGCTCAGCGGCACAACCGATTCCCAGCTCGGTGGTAATGTTGAATTATGGCTCAGCGGCACAACCGATTCCCAATTCAGTGGTAATGCTGAATTATGGCTCAGTGGTACAACCTAGATAAGGTGGTAATGTTGAATTACGGCTTGGTGTGTGGCATCCTAAAATTTCATGGCAATTTCTAGAGGCCTTACGACCTATAGAAAAGTGAATGGTTGTGTCGTTGAAGTATGTTGTGGCCACTAGACCGAAAAATTGTAATAGATTAAGGCCGAGCATTTTAATGGACAATTATTTGGTTGGAAATATATCCTATGTCCATGAGTGATTAAGGATAAATTGATAAAAAAAATTTATTCTTGGCCATGTACTTTAGAAGTTGGATTTTTATTGATTTATATTACAAAATTTTATGGCCATGTGAGTATTTGAGATTATGAAATTAAGTGGGGATTAAAGTAAATTGTTAAGAGCAATTATGGGCTTATTTAGTATTGTTTTGGGCCACTTAAAAGTTGGACTTTAGACCCAAAAGTGTTGGACCCAAAGTGGGCCAAGAGGCCCGGCCCAAGGAGCCCATGAAGTAGTCAACCAAGGCTGGCCCAAGCCCAGCCAAATGAGGCCCATCTTCTTTGCATGAAAATCCACAAGTGGCAAGAGGAGCTTGCCAAGTGTTATTCCCTTAGAGCCAAGTTTCATGCATGCAAGGTTAATGATTGCTAATGATGAAGGGGAAGAAAAGTGGAGAAGCGGATTGAATGAGGGGGAGGGGTTATCGACCAAGAGGGAGAGAGAGAGAGAAAGCCGAGATAGGGAGAGTGAAATTGGAAGAAAGGGAGAGTGAACCGAGAGAGGGGAAGCCAAGCGTGAGCTGTGAAGGGGAGAGGAGACCATCAATGCCGCCTAGCTCGCCGTGTGCTTGCTGTATTTTTGTTTGGATTAGAGGCAAGTAGAGTCCATTAATCTATCTCATGCTTGCTGTGTTTTGTGTGTGATGAATGGTGAATCTCGGATGTGGATGAAGTGTGAAATTTCGAAGTTATAGGAGTTGTGTTCTAGCCTAGTATTCTGTTTCTGGAAAAACAGTCCGACCTTTGATGATTTCGTGAGTGGCATGCGATGTTCTAGTTGGAATCTGACTTCAACTTTTTAATGAAAGTTGTAAAGGATTTCTTGGAGAATAACATATCAAAATTTGAAAGGAAACGGACAAGTATATGTCGATGAAACCATTTTTCTTTGATGAAGCTAGATCTGGAAACTGTTATGTTGATATGTTGTGATTCCGTGAATTTCGTGAAATTATCTAGTCCGAATTTGTTCTTGTGTTCCGGATGAGAGTTGTAGACGACATCTTGAGGAGCAACAAACTAAAATTTGAGGATAAACGGACAAGTATTGATCAGGGAAAATGACTTTCTTTGAAAAGGATGAATCTGGACAGTGAACCGAGAGTTAAGGAGAGTTATAAAAATTATATCTTTTAATCCAGAAGGAATTAGACTTTGATTTCTTCATGATACTTTTACCTTTAGATCTCAGCTATAACATATCAAAATCTCATAATTTTCAGAGTTCATTTAAGAGCTTGATCGAAATTATTTCCGAAACTGTGCAAAAGTGGTGCTGGAATTTCTTTTGCTGTGATGTATGGATCTATGTGATTGATGTGGAACTTTCTTGACATGGTGTTCTGCATGAAATATCTTCCCCTAGATATTTTTTACATCATGTTAAATTCTCAGAATTTATTGAGATTTTTTACCGATTTTCCAAGAATTTTAACTAAAGAGGTGCATTATGTTTTATCCGAAAATTAGTTCTAGTTTCAAAGACCAATGAACTTTATGAAATGTGATATCATGGATGTTATGCGTACTGCATATATGGTGATGTTTGGCATATCATGTGACATCAAAAGATGGTTTAGATCTTTGATATTGTTGCACCAAATGTCATGTTGAAAATGACACATATATGAGATTATATATTGTGATAATAACGAGACCGTCGATGGTGTGAGCCGACGATGCCCCAGGAGTGTCGGGATGCCCGAAGGTTTGTGCCGAATGCTTGGTTGTATTTTGATACATGCTCGGATGTCCTCACGAGTTTCGAGATGCCCAGAGGTGTGTGCCAGGAGGATTCCAGGTGATGCTAATTGGGATACGAGATGCCCGGAGTGTGTGTGCTGGATGCCCAGAGGTGTGTGCCGGAGGCCCTCGCGATGCCAGGTTGGATGCGAGCGATAAATTGTGGGATGCAAACATTGGTCCCTGAATGAAAAATAATGAGATCCTTGTGAAAGATAAGAACTGAAATTGAATCATGTGCATGGGTGTATGCATATGGCATGATGCATGATCTGCTTATGAAAGTAAATTGATGCTATTTGATATTGAAAATGCGATCATGAAGGCGTGAATGGATCTCATGGTGATGTATGCTTGATAGCATGGATGATACAAATCATGGTAATATATGCACGATGGCATGTTGAGATATGCATGACTCCATGGTGGTATATGCACGATGGCATGGCAAGATATGCATGACTGCATGGTAATATATGCACGATTGCATGGTGATGTATGCTTGATAGCATGGATGATACGAATCATGGTGATATATGCACGATGGCATGGTGAGATATGCATGACTGCATGGTGGTATATGCACAATGGCATGGCAAGATATGCATGACTGTATGGTAATATATGCATGACTGCATGGTGATGTATGCTTGATAGCATGAATAATATGTGCTTTACTCGTGATATATTGATTGTCTTGCTTGTTGCATTGTGTAGTTTGGTGGATCTTTACTGTTGAGTGGTTGTACTCACCCCGTTTGGGGACTAACATTTCATACTAGATAAAATACCTCTGCTACCACTGCCACCGGTAGATCGATCAAGTGGTTGGATATGATCACGAGGAGGAGGATAGCAAAGGAAGGAACTTTTGGACGTCGACACTGATCAATGGACTTTAAGTATACGACTATTGGAGGAGATGCCGGTCATCTTTTGAAGTATAGCCGAGTAAAGAAGACTACGACAATTTGACGTACCGATGAATGATGTCCATATGGTTTAAGTAAATAAAAGTGTTCGGCTTTTACCTATAAATGTTTAGTGGGTGTGCATCATTTTCTGAATATAGGGAAGGGAGTTAATGGATGTGCTTCTGCCATATAAATTGTGCAGGGACCGATTTAAAAGATGTAAACCCCCATGATTCATGAATTATAATGAAATTCCTTGGTATCAGAGTATTACATTATCAGGTCAAGTGAAAGAGAAGCGAACAGTGGCGACCCTAATGGATCGGGGGCCGTCAAGGGGTGCCACATAGTGGCACAACTGATTCCCAGCTCGGTGGTAATGCTAAATTACGACTCAGTGGCACAACCGATTCCCAGCTTGGTGGTAATGCTAAATTACGGCTCAGCGGCACAACTGATTCCCAATTCAATGGTAATGCTGAATTACGACTTTGCAGCACAACCTAGATAAGGTGGTAATGCTAAATTATGGCTTAGTGGCACAACCGATTCCTAGCTCGGTGGTAATGCTAAATTACGACTCAACAGCACAACCGATTCCCAACTCGGTGGTAATGCTGAATTACGGCTTAGCGGCACAACCGTTTCCCAATTTGGTGGTAATGCTAAATTACGGCTTAGCGGCATAACCTAGATAAGGTGGTAATGCTGAATTATGGCTCAACAGCACAACCGATTCCAACTCGGTGGTAATGCTTAGTTCCAGCTCCGCAGCACAATCGATTCCCAATTCGGTGGCAATGCTGAATTACGGCTTAGTGGCACAACCTAGATTAGGTGGTAATGCTGAATTACGGCTCAACGACAAGACCGATTCCAAGCTTGGTGGTATCTTGATCTAACTCACAACAACATGCCCAACAACTCTCAAATGTCCCACAATTGCACAAAACAACATTCAATCGAACAATCAATAGCCAATTGCATAAATCACCCAATTCACATATATGACATGCAATTTCATAACTCATCATCAAATGACCAATCCAGCATCCAATTCCAAAATCTGACCATACCACAAAGGTTAGAACACATTTTTAACGACCGGCCATTCGATTGAATTTTTGAAAAATTTAAATAATTAAATATTAAATAATATAATTAAATAATATTTAATTTTAAATAATTAATTAAAAATCTAAGTAGGATTACACTAATTTAATCGCATAATTAGACTAATTAATCCATCCGCTAAACTAATCCAGCCCTTAATCTAATCCACACTTAATTAAACTAATCTAACCACCTAAACATCATTAGGCTAATCTAAACACCCATTAAGCATGATTAACCTCCTAGGCAAGGTTTAGTGAGTAAACTCATCGGATTTGCGTTTCGATGAGTCCATGACGATGGCGATGGTGACGCAAGTGACAAACAAGCCGACGGCGACACCAAGCGAGGCCAGGAAGGGCTTGAAAACGGGCCTTGAAGTTTCAAGGCTTCTACTAGTTCAGCTTCTGCTTCTACTTGCTGGACTGAGGAGAACCAACGGCTGAACGGCGAGGAAATGGGCCGATTGGAGCTCCAACGAGCTGATGACTAGCAACCAATGGTTCTTGGGGGTCAAGGGGGACTTGCTGGTGGTTGGTATGGGTGGAGGTAGGGTTGAAATGGGGAGAAAACGGCTGAAAACCGCAAAATGGGCGAAACAGGTGGAACCAAGCGAGTCTAGACGGTCCGGCGAGCGGCGGCTTCTGGCGGCTGTACGAGATGGTCGGAGAATCGTTCCGATGACCGGCGGGGTGCTCTGGTACGGGTTGGGTGTGCTGGTGACGGTGGTGGGTGGAGCGTGGGCTGATTCGCACAGTAAGACAACTTTTAACTTAGTTTTTTGGGGGAAGGTCAGCTGGAGCAGAAACTAGAACAAGGGAAAATAGGGGAGGAAAATGGTCCGACGGTGGCTGTGTGGGCATGCGACGGCCAAGGGGGATGAGCTGCGGTTTTCCTCTGGTTTTCTCAATGTCTCAAGGCTCCTCCATAATGGAGAAAGCCACAAAACAAGGAAGAAAAAGCTGCTGAATGAGAAGGGGTCCCTAAGGGCTCTTTAGCCTCCAACACTTGTCACTCTCCCCTCACACATGCCCTCACCACCCATTAGCTGTCCACAGCCTCTTCTCTCTCCTCAAACTTCCTGAAGAAGCTTCCCAACTAGTCCAAAATGTTGTGTACCCCATCGAATACGAATTTGTGGCATTTGTTCATCAAATCCATTCAAATCCATTCAATTCTCCCTCAATTGGCTCCAATTGAGCTCAATTTGATTTCCATAAATCTAACCAAGGTACCATCATCCCAATCAACATTTTTCCTCACCATATAGTCCAACTTGAAAACCAAAGGCATGATCAAAACAGGCCTACGAACTTCCCAATCAAAAATACCCTTACTTTGGATTTTTTGCAGAAAAACTCAATTTGTAGAAAAATCTTCGGAAGATGAGTCGACATTCCTAAAATGATTTGTGATATAAGAGAACTCTCAATTTCTAAATCCGGGTTCAATTTTATGGTTAATTTCAATCTGGAGCGATTTTAGTGCATCATAATCTACCGAGTAGCTTTTAGGAATTTTTCATGCAATTTCCCCATAGTCGATTGTTTTCGAGCCACACGTACATCTTCGATACATTGGCGACTCTCGGTTGTCGTAGAAATCTCGATGTTTCAAATACGAACACAGGGTGCTAAAATAACAGAAGAATCGGTCTAGTGCCGATCGATAAGAATTGTGTAATTAGATGGAATCACCCACACTCAATCACATACCTTTGTCGAGTCGACCTATCTCCGGTCTCTAATTGATTTTCAACTATTCTGTAATGACCCTTGCAGATTAGTATGTTCAAGCAGTCGATTCCTGGTTGAATTCTCAAGTCTATTGCGTTTAGATTCCTTAATAACTTCACCTGATAGACTAGTTATCCCGTGAGTGATTAGCTTAGGGAAAAGAACTATAAGCGTGTCGATGAAAAGCCCAACTTATTCAGGATGTCACAACTCTTCCTCTCTTATAAAAATTTCGTTCTCAAAATTTAAACCTTTACAATATTTAAACAAAAAGGTGGGGGTCGTCTCATTGACTCTTCACTCTCCTAGGTTGCTCCTTCAATGCCGTGGTGTTGCCAGACTACTTTGACTAACGAGATGGTCTTGGTGTGCAGAATCTACTCTTTCCAATCCACAATTTGAATCGGGCTTTCCACGTACGACACTTTGTAGTCCACATCCAACTCCTCAAAGTTTAGTACATTGGTTAGATTAGGCACATACTTCCTCAACATCGACACGTGAAAGACGTCATGCACTTGTGCCAGCTTAGCAGTAATGCAAGACGATATGCTAGGATCCCGATTCTTTCAAGAATCTCGAAGGGACCTACGTACCTTGAACTCAGTTTTCCTTTCTTGCCAAGGTGCGAAGTACCTCTCATTGATGACACCTTTAGGAAAACGTGATCACCAACTTGGAATTCCAATAGCCTTCGACGCTCTGAGTGATCTTTAATCTGTCTTTAATGACGGGAACGGCTTCCACTGACTGCTGAACTAACTTTGGGCCTATAATCTTTCTTTCCCCAACTTCATCCCAACAAACTGGTGTTCCGCATGCTCTGCCATACAACACTTCGAAATGTGCTATCTGAATACTCTGCTAATAACTGTTGTTGTAGGTGAATTCGACGAGATGAAGCTGTTCTTCCCAACTTCCTTTAAAATCTAGTACATAAGCTCACAGCATGTCCTTGAGGGTCTGAATCATCCTCTCAAACTGGTCATCTGTCTAAGGATGATACGTCGTATTGTACTGTAGCTTCGTACCCAAAGCACTCTGCAAGCTTTTCCAATAGGCGGCTGTAAACCTCGGGTCTCGATTTGATGTAATCGTCATTGGCACTCCATGCATACGAATGATCTGATGCACGTACAGGTCTGCATGTCTATCCAAACTAAGGTCATTTCGTACTGCAATGAAGTGAGTCGGCTTCATCCATCTATTGACCACTATCCCAAATGGAATCATCACCCCTCTGATTCCTTGATAAGCCCGTCACAAAGCCCATTATGACATGTTCCTATTTTCACTCAGGAACATCGAGAGGTTACAAGAGTCCTCTCGGCTTACAAAGCTATGTCTTCACTCGCTAACATGTTAGACACTCATTAACATGATTGGTGATGTCCGTCCTCATATTGGACCGCTAATAGTGTTGACACAAATTTTGATACACCTTCATATTGCCATGATGAATGTTGTGATTGCTATGATGAGCTTCTAACAAATTCTCCTCCTGAGTGCTACATTATTACATACACAAAATCATCCTTGGAACTTCAGTTTTTCGCCTTCAAAAATCTTAAGGTCAAAATTTTCTTTTATCGGTGTTTCTTGTAGGATCTTTTGAATCTTTAGGTCTATCAACTGAAGTGCCTTGATTCTAATCTGACCATTCGACTCAATTATGAGGGTGGCTATAAAAATTGGAAGATAGCCTACCTCAAATTTGAAAGCCGAATCATGAACTTTCTCAAGTAAGGTCCATACTTTAACCAACATATGCACAAATGAAGACTCTCAACTCAATGCATTAGTGACTTCTTTCGTTCTTCAAGGGTGATACCAAATATCACCATCCTAGTCCTTCAAAAGTTCTTATCCACAGCGCTATCTCATATTCAATTCCTTTTTGAGAAAGTAAATACTTGAGGCTTTGATGGTCAGTGAGGATTTGAAATCTTTCTTCACACAAATAATATTTCCAAATCTTCAGAGTGAAAACTATTGCTGCGAGTTCCAAGTCATGTGCCAGGTAAATCAACTCATGAGTCTCAACTGATGGGGCACATATGCAATACTTTACCATGTTACTTCAACACGTAACCTAGTTCTCTAACCGACGCATCACTATAGATCTCGTGTCTTCCAGGACCAGATGGAATAGTCAGCACAAGTGCGGTAGTAAGCTTCTACTTAAGCTCTTGGAAACTACACTCGCACTTGTCTGTCCACACAAACTTTTCTTGTTTCTTCAGGAATCAAGTCAATGGCGGCACCAATGCTGAAAATCCTCCCACAAACCTTCTGTAGTAATCTATCCAACCCAAATGGCTTTTGATCTCTGTCATTGTTGTCAATCTTGGTCCACTGATAATTGTTTCGATCTTGGTCAAATCCACAGAGATTTCTTTGCCTGAAATCACGTGGTCTAAGAACGCAACACGAGTCAACCAAAACTTGCATTTGCTAAACTTACCGTCCAATACATGAGTCCTTAGGGTCTGAAGTACCATCCTTAGACGACTCTTATGCTCCTCAGCACTCCTCGAATATATTAGAATATCATTGATAGACACAACTATGGACTAAACTAGATATTCCTTGAACACTCGGTTTGCCAAATCCATAACAGCAACTAGACAATACTCTCGTAAAGACCATCTCGAGTACTAAACATTGATTTCAATATGTCCTTCTTTTTGATCTTCAACTGATGATGCCTTGTTCCCAAGTCGACCTTTGGAAATATCGACACTCCTTGCAACTGGTCACACAATTCGTTGATCTTCAGCCATGAACACTTGTTCTTGATCGTCACCTGATTGAGTAGACGATAGTTAATGCATAATTACAACGAACCATCTTTCTTCACAAATGAAACCAGTGCTCCTCAAGGTGTTGCACTAGTATGTACATATCTCTTATCCAATAATTCTCGCATCTACACCATCAGTTCTTCCAACTCAGACCACTACATCCGGTAAGAATCCTTAGAGAGTGGCTCCATCTCAGGTGCTAATTTGATCGCAAATTCTATCTCTTTCTCTAACGACAGGCCCGACAATTCCTGTGGAAATACATCTAGAAATTCTTGGACTACTATGATGTCCTCAATCTTCAGCTCCTCAATTTTCGTGCCTAAGACAATCGTCACGTAACCTTGGCAACTCTTGTCTAGCAAACAGGTTGCCTTCGAATGAAGAGATTAAGAAAATCAAGGGTCCTTCTTGACTTCCAATAAACTCGACACCTCCACACGCTATTTAATTGAGCTGGGTTACTTAACGACAACAATTGATCACTACGAGAGGCTCCTTGAGCCAACTCATTTTGTATGTGACATCAAAATTATATGCAAGCAACTGGTCAAGTTCAACTTTAACTAGTAATTCTCCTTTCCATAGCTTTACCTCAACAAACTGAAATTTTACACACTTGATCCAAAACTTTGTTGCGCTACTCTAATAAAATCACCCTAAAACATCATTCCCTTAATTGGTGCACGGTCGGTTTCATTCTTGTCTCTTTCGCCATCCTAGTGGCATCCTATCTGCGGTAGTGGTGTCTATGCTCCCTTGGACTCACATTGATAGTCCCTCACCTGATAACCGTACTGACTACAATCAAAGCACACTCCAATTATACCAAGACACTAGGTTGATCTAGGCTTCCCTCTACAAACTCAGCGTCCATCTGGTGAGTCCTCTGTCTCATGCAAGGTGACGGCATGTACTCTTACTTGCAATGGAGTTTGTCCTAAATATACCTATGTGCTTTCTGTGATGCATTCACTCAAGTCTTTCTTATTGATGACGGTGGCACTTGCGATCCCATCAGCCTTCTGGAACAGCTTCCAACTAGGCAACCTTATTGGTCGTATTCAGAACAAGCACCTGTCTTAACAAGACATGGGGCTGATCCATGTCGCCTTCTGCAACACACGACATTCTAACTTCACACCAACTTTCTAATTCTATTCCTTCAGTTGGGGCGAATAGGGTGCTTTGCTTTAGTCACTGGCTTCTTCCCAAACTAATTTCCATCTTTGTCTAAACTAAATCGTAACCTAGATGTGGTGGCTTGCTCCCTGATCACATTTCTAGGTCGGACCTCAAAATGGGCGGCAACAACAACAATTACGACATTAGCAGTGGTAGTGATAGCAGCAATAGCGGCGGCTCGGTCCTGAGCTTACTGACCTAACGAGTTCCCAAGGAACACTAGCACCTAAACAATCCCATCGAACCTAGGATCGCTCGGTGTTGCTACACTAATACCGACCTACGACGGTACTCTTACACTCGCACTGGCCTAAGCTGGCGCTCTACCACAACCACCTCGAGCACCAATCCTTGTTGACGTTCTACCCTGAGTCACAGAGGCTACCACCCTCTTACGAGGAGTTTTCAACTCTTGATCACTCATACTACAAGATCTTTATAGAAACCCGTTTTCTAATTCAAATACCATCTTAGAATTTGAGTGACCCACACAAACAAGCTACCAGTCAGCTATCAATCACATACACTAGCATGAAATAATGGTCTGTCCTAATAACTATCCTATGACTCATCGCACCTCATCACTCTAAACACAGACCCGCTCTGATACCACTTAAATGGGGATGTCATCCTCAAGTACGTGCCCATCCCTCAGTGGTTGATAAATATGCGACATCCTAGGACGCGTTGCCGACCCATTCATTTTAATACATATGTGGAAGCAAATACAAAACGCCCGACAACAAACAGCATGGGATAGAAAAACAAGGCAATATTTCCCAAAAGCAAACTTTCATAAACAACAGGGTTTAGTTACAAAACGAGTCTAGTCAAAAGGCTACAACAGGTCGACTCTCAAAAAGAAGTTGTCCTATGACCTATTACTAGTCGGACACATACGCTAATCCTTCAAACTCTGCCTTAACAGACTCCGGGGCTTCGATCCTCCACAACCGGGTGAGACATTGTCTCAGCAAGTTCACCCCCTAAACCCCTATTAGGAAGGAAATACACTCAGAGGTGGCCTAGCCACACAACACAGAGGACTTACCTTGCCTCAGTTTCTTCCTGCACGTTAGCACAATTCAGTAAACAAGCATCGAATCACAACAATCAAGAATTCCGATCGAATCATCAATCAATCGACTCAGTCGATTACGTGTCAATGAGACCTTTCTCCGATCATCTCATTTACTCAACCCCAATGCTGACTTACGGCTCAGCGAGCACGGCCTACTAAATCTGTGGCTATAATGCTAAATTACGGCTCAGCGGCACAACCGATTCCCAACTCGGTGGTAATGCTGAATTATGGCTCAACGGCACAACCGATTCCTAATTCAGTGGTAATGCTGAATTACGGCTTACTGGCACAACTTAGATAAGGTGGTAATGTTGAATTACGGCTTAGTGGCACAACCAATTCCCAGCTTGGTGGTAAAGCTGAATTACGACTTGGCGGCACAACCGATTCCTAATTCAGTGGTAATGCTGAATTATGGCTTACCGGCACAACTTAGATAAGGTGGTAATGCTGAATTACGACTTAGCGGCACAACCAATTCCCAGCTAAGTGGTAATGCTGAATTACGACTCAACGGCACAACCGATTCCCAATTCAGTGGTAATGCTGAATTATGGCTCAGTGGCACAACCGATTCCTAGCTCGGTAATAATGCTGAATTACGACTCAGCAGCACAACCGATTCCCAATTCGGTGGTAATGCTGAATTATGGCTCAGTGGCACAACCAATTCCTAGCTCGGTAATAATGCTGAATTACTTTGGATTTTTCCTCGAAAAACTCGGTTTGTAGAAAAATCTTCGGAAGATGAGTCAACGTTTCTAAAATGATTTGTGACATAACAGAACTCTCAATTTCTAAATTCGCATTCGATTTCATGGTTAATTTCAATCTAGCGCGATTTTAGCGCATCCTAATCTACCATGTAGCTTTTAGGAATTTTTCGTGCAATTCCCCTATGGTCGATTGTTTTCAAGCCACACGTACATCTTCGATACATTGGTGACTCTCGGTTGTCGTAGAAATCTCTAGGTTTCAAATATGAACACATGATAGCCACACTCAATCACATACCATTGTCAAGTCGACCTATCTCCGGTCTCTAATCAATTTTTAACTATGCCGTAATGACCCTTGCAGATTCATGCAGTCGAGCAGTTGATTCTTGGTTGAGTTCTTGGGTCTATTGTGTTTAGATTCATTGACGGCTTCACCTGGTAGACTAGTTATCCCGTGAGTGATCAACTTAGGGAAAAGAACTATAAATGCGTCGATGAAAAGCCCAACTTATTCATTCGAAGTCAGAATCTAAAATTCAGGATGTCACAACGGTCCTACGGCACAACCTATATTAGGTGGTAATCACGGCCCAGTTGGCACAACCTCTATTAGGTGGTAATCACAGCCCAACGAGCACAGCTTCTATTAAGTGGTAAATCATGGCCTAGCGGGCAGTCAATCATGGCCCAACGGGCACAAGCTCTATTAGGTGGTAAATCACGACCCAACGGGCACAACCGATTCCAAGTTCAATGGTGAATCTCGACCCAATGGACATAGCCATACTACGACGGTTTTCTTGATCTAACTCACGACCTCCCACACTTATTCATCCTTGGCCAACAACATTACGCTTCTTAAATAGATTTCTCAATTAACACATTAACTTGGCCTATTTTCCCTTGGGTTAAGAATACCCGGTAAAAATAATCGTGTGTGGGTTCACAGTTGGCTAGCCAAAATACAATATTTTCACTTTTGAACTTCCCACTAGTTTCAGTAGTCCCAAAATAGATTTTTTTGGCGCTATAGATCGACACCCGGTAATTTTCCAATTGATTACCAAAATTATCAATTTTGGGGATAATTAACCACAATCACCAATCACACTCAAATTGCATGATCTAGTACTCAATTAAATAAATAGAATGCACCACTATAATCAGCACGAAATTCCAGTCACCGGCTATCCCATTTTAATTTCTAGAAAATAATTAATTAATTATGCAAATTATGCAAATTAATAAATAAATACCAAAATGCAACTTAGGCCTGAAAAAGCCTAAATGGAAGCCGAGACGAACCCTAAAAATTTCCAAACTACTCTAGATAAATACCAGAGCTTGTCGAGGCTCTAATTATACTACTTTAACCACCTAACATGCAATAACAATTAATCAAATTGCTAATCCATACTTAGCCTAAACTAATTAGCCCTTAAGCATCATTAACTTACTAAGCAAGGATTAGTGTGGAGTAGCGTGTTTTAACAACTTTTATTTGATTAAGTTACCAAGTACTTTTTGCTTACCAGCTTTTTTCAAGTTACCAACGTTGTTTTTTATTTTTGTTTTTTATTTTTATTATTACTAACTATTCTACATTATTTGTCTTACTTTCCAATGGGTTAAATTTACAATCTCTTTGGAAAAATTACCATCCTAATTTCAAGCGAGTGATTGTTGACTTTTCTCCGATTAATTTTACAATACGTTTTGTGTTATCAACTTTTACTCGTTATAGTTACCAACAACTATTAATTTTTAAGTTACTACGGCAAAAAAAAAAAAAAAAAAATTTACCAATTTTTATTTATATTTCTTACCAATCGACGCCTTAAATTTACCAATTATTTGGCGTGACTTACTAACTTTTCTTCAATCAAGTTGCCAATGAATTTTGAGTTACTAATTCTAATTTGAGTTACAACTAACTTTTATCTAATTCAATAATTTTTCTTATTGTCTACCAAAGTTCTTTGGGGTTACTAAAGTTTTATAACAATTGACTTATTTATATACAAGTAACTTCTTCAATGTTTATCTAGTAGATGGAAAACATTAGTCATCTACGAACATAATAGCTAAGACTCAAAGTCTTCACCTCAGCAGAAATGGATCCTCAATTAGAGCTCATCGACTACCCTGCCAGATCAGACAAGACAATGCCGACATGAAACGACGAAATATATACAATTTAATGGCTGAAAAAGACTAGTGATAGTGTTGGAATTCAAGTCGGCGGAAAACGACTTACCTGATTCCGATGCGCAAACACCAAATAGCCCCAGAACGAACACTGAATTGCGACTGAATCACGAACAACACTACCTCACGTTAGTCTAGATGCAATCATAAGGAAAGCGCCCGATTTCCACGGCGTAAATGCCGATTGTTCTTGCAAAACTGAAATGGAATGTCTTCTTCTTCTTTGATGGAAAGGGAGAGAAATTTGGTGCATATATTTTGCCAACTCTTCCAACGGTTGTCTTCAAGGGTCTTTTATATGACCCCATCACACCCCTTCATCGTAGCATATCAAGTCGAAATGGTGCATGCCAATCGCACCCCGTCATGGACGTATTAATTAATAAAATACTATATCTCCCACTCGGACATGATGGGCTTGATAGCTCTCTTTTAAGAATATAAGACGTTCGACATTCATCAATTTTACAAAACAATTCATACTAGCAAGTAAGCCGTGCGACCAGTGAGTACACCTGCACTTGGGAGCTCAAATTATGCACCTGTTAGGGATGGCATAATGGCTACAACCTCGAAAAGAAACAAGCAATCGATGTCTGACAGTGCCCCAGACATATTTTGTTACATCAGTCCAAGTATACCTATCCCTTAAAGGCTATACTTGACTATTCTAAAAAAACACCATGTATTTACAATTATATCCGCAACCACATAAAGCGATATAATTGGTCGATCGGTAAATATATGTGATAGATGTAAAACAACAATAGTCTTCCTTCGCACTCATGTCTCTCTCCATTTCAGAATAACTGCTTTCCTAGACACGTCCCGTAAGGCCATATCTATTCATGACTGCTGATAACATGTTAAAATAACAACATTGATCTTTCACTTCGAGAACATAGTCAGAAGTAACATATGGCACAAAATGAGATAAATTATAAATTACCTCAAGGACTCACACGATGAGTAAATAGGGATAATTTTACTCACTTTCCCTTTTCGGTCGTATAATGCACATGTAGTGTGAATTACATGCTATAGTGGATTTCTCTTTCCATAAGAGCGTATGTCATTTATCAAATATATCCACTATACGGATCTTAGCATAAACATAGTCACGTACTTCTCAAGTACTTATGTTTAGCCTGAGTGTTATATCAGCTCGCTTTCTATAGCGCCCAATTAAGTACTCGCATCCAGCATCTTATAGGCATACATGATTGTGGGACTATCATGTTCAGTCTTATTATAAACAAATCACATACCTCATATTGACTCCAATCAAGGCGACATATTTTATGTACTACACTTTCTCTTTAACATTTATTTGTACATAACATCTCATCTCAACGTGTTATCTAAAGCACTTAAGCGATTGCTCGTGTGAGTGAGCCAACCATTGCCTGCTGACATACTTTTCAATAATATATGTGTGCTTGTGCTAGTCTCATAATGGATTTGTACTTATTGATAAAATATCAAGTCATCAATAAACAAACAAGTACAATACATATGTCCACATATACATAAACCAATTATCTTCTACAATAACATATATCACATTCTACGCAATCCTAGTGACATCTTGTGGGTCAAGAATATGTCTCTAGGAACAGCCTTTGTAAATGGATCAGTAACCATTCTATTGGTTGAAATGTATTGTAGGATCACTTCTTTATGTGCTATAATATCTCTGATGAAGTTGTTCTTTATGTCAATGTGCTTTGTCCTTCCGTGATACTTGGGATCCTTCACATAGGCAATGATTGCTTGACTATCACAATAAACTATCACCGGTCTTGGAACCTCATTGACAATGGCTAAATTTTCTAAGAAACGTTTTAGCCATACTGCTTCTTAAAATACGGCAGAACATTCAATAAATTCTGCCTCCATTATAGATAAGACCATGCATGTCTGTTTTTTGCTATACCAAGAAATCACACCTCCATTGAGCAAGAACACGTATCCTGAAGTTGATTTACGCTCATCCAGGTCTCCACCCCAATCGGCATCTGAATAACCCAATAGGCGTAAATCATTCCCTTGGTAACAAAGTCGATAGTCCATGGTGCCCTTTAAGTATCTCATGATCCTCTTCACTGTTTCCTAGTGTGCTTAACCAGGATTTGATTGATATCGGCTCACCAATCCCACTGCCAAACATATGTCGGGTCGAGTACACATCATAGCATACATCAAACTTCCGATTGCACTAGCATAAGGAACAATTTACATCACTTTAATTTTTTCTAGAGTCTTAGGACACATCTCAATACTAGGCTTTCACCCTGCAGGATAGGGGTATCAATGGGATTACAATGTTGCATATTGAAACGCTCAAGAATCTTCATAATATCAGACTCTTGTGATATCAATGGGATTACAATCAGCCGAACATCAGAAAAAGAGGAAAATCTTTTCCGAAAAATGTCCTCCGCAAAAAGCGGACGACAATGTACGTGGACAAAGTAATGTGGGGCACTTGCATGTTGGAAAGAAAACAAGGTAGTACCTAGTCATAAGGACCCCTTAAAGCTCGACCTTTAATTCCACCGAAATTAATCGACTACTAAATCCCATTTAGGATGAGAAAGAAACAGGAGGGTCCTTGTTGGTCAACAAATGCGAACGGAAGGAGGCTCGAAATGGCAGAGAGAACGTGTAAGACGCACATAAAGAAACATCTAATAAGCTAAGGTAGGTCCACCCGCATTTGTGTCACTGAAAATGAACCACGGGGTAACACCTCATGTGGGCCAAAATAGAACTTGAAACGAGGCTAAATTAATGATCAGATCTGGCACTTGAAAACCATTGTCTAGCAAAGTCTCTCCACAGTGGACGTCATCATGGATGTCATCATGCTTTTGAATATTGTGCTAGGGCCAAGCATAGAGTTTTGAGCCCAAGCATCAATATTTAGTCATATTTCGGAATCTGCTTTCCATTTTTTTCAAAGAGGGAAATCATTTCCCTCAGTATAAATATTGATTTTCCATCTTCCATGGATTTATTTTTTTGAATGAGCCGAACATCAGAGAAAGAGGAAAATCTTTTCCCAAAAAATGTCCTCCGCAAAAAGCGGACGACAATGTACGTGGACAAAGTAATGTGGGGCACTTGCATGTTGGAAAGAAAACAAGGTAGTACCTAGTCATATGGATCCCTTAAAGCTCGACCTTTAATTCCACCGAAATTAATCGACTACTCAATCCCATTTAGGAGGAGAAAGAAACAGGAGAGCCCTTGTTGGTCAACAAATGCGAACGGAAGGAGGCGCGAAATGGCAGAGAGAACGTGTGAGACGCACATAAAGATACAGCTAATAAGCTGAAGAAGGTGCACCCGCATTTGTGTCACTGAAGATGAACAACGGGGTAACACCTAATATGGGCCAAAATAGAACTTGAAACGAGGCTGAATTAATGATCAGATTTGGCTTTTGAAAACCATTGTCTAGCAAAGTCTCTCCGCAGTGGCCGTCATCATGGATGTCATCATGCTTTTGAATATTGTGCTAGGGCCAAGCATAGAGTTTTGAGCCCAAGCATCAATATTTAGTCATATTTCGGAATCCGCTTTCCATTTTCTTCAAAGAGGGAAATCATTTCCCTCAGTTTAAATATTGATTTTCCATCTTCCATGGATTTATTTTTTTTGAATGAGCCGAACATCGGACAAAGAGCAAAATCTTTTCCCAAAAAATGTCCTCCGCAAAAAGCGGACGACAATGTACGTGGACAAAGTAATGTGGGGCACTTGCATGTTGGAAAGAAAACAAGGTAGTACCTAGTCATATGGACCCCTTAAAGCTCGATCTTTAATTCCACCGAAATTAATCTGATATTGCTAGTATGAGTACCTAGAGGGGGTGAATAGGTATACAACGAATTTTCTTGAAGATTGCACAATACTTTAGACAGTTAAAGAATTTGCAATAATTAAATATCAATCAAGAGACTGAGTAAGGGAAAGAGAGAATTGAACACTCGGTTTATAGTGGTTCGGCTTGATTTAAGCCTACGTCCACTCTTCTGCACTGACAGCCGATTGGCTGGATTCCACTATAATCAAAGAGCTGTTACAGTGTTGATCTTCCTTGAATTCTAGGTGTAGATGATCTACCACACTCACTCAAGGTCTCGCCAAGTACAAACACTCTCTGTATACAATTTCGCTCGAACAGTCTCGATTAATAATCAAGGGTCTTCAGACTCTGGAATTTTTCTATCAATCACACACTTAAAACAACTAGAACGTCTTCCTTTTATACTCCTTCATGCCATCATAGCCGTTGGCACTTACCAAAGGAATACCTCCAATCTACCCGTTGGACGGAATCAATCAAGAAGATCATCCGAGCTATTTAAGGAATCTGATGATAGCCCATCAATCCTGTTCGCCCATACAATCAGGATCTCGGTTTCCAAGAATAGAACATTCCAAGATTACTTCGTCGACCATCGGATCTTCAATCGATCTTAGATAAGAATTAAAGAATCCGAAATAATTATCCAACCAAAGAATCTTTTCCAGAGGATAGGATCGAATCCTCAACCATAGACCTCGGCTTTGGATTTCCTTCGTCACTGGATTAGAAAGACTGTCAGTGAGAACAGACTTAAGTCTTGAGTCTTGAGTCTTAAGTCTTGAGTCTTGGGTCTTGGATCTTGAGTCTCGAGAATACAAAGTCTTCAGACTTTAAACTGTCGGTCTCCGAACATCCAGACTTTAGGCTGATAGAAACGTTTTGTCAGCTTCAAAATATTCTGGAAAGATTTCTCCAACAATCTCCCCCTTTTTTATGGTGACAAAACTTTCTTGTAGATTTGAACAACTTTGACCTGCAAAAACATTTCTCAAGCAATATGGCTAACTCATAAAGATTAATAAAGCAACCGCACTCGCATCCACAGAAAATTGGTTAGACTTTCATGAGAAACACCATATAACAACACTTGAATAAATGCAACCAGTCAAGCATCACAATCCACAGTCAATTCAGTTAAATTCACACCCAAGTTCAAGTTCTCAAGTCATACTCAAAAATAAACATAACCACAAAAAGTCAAAGTTTTTAAAAGATATGTTGGTTCAAATTGGTTCTCCCCCTTTTTGTCAGCATTGAAAAGGGTGAGAAAGGAGTCATGTCTGCTTGGGAATGCGCACGATCTGGAAATCCCCAATGGACTGGACTACTCCTTCGAGCTTCTTCAGGTCTTCTCTCAGATGAGCTACCTCTTCTCCCTTGGCATTGGCTTGAAGTTGCAGAGCAAGGTCTTTGAATTTATCCTCCAGAGAGACTGAAGATGCTTGTCCAGAAGAATATTCATGATGCTACGAAAATCTGCAGAATCATCCGTCTGTGTACCGGCATTGGCTTTCTCGGATGGTGTGTATTCGACGATGGCGCTTACGTATGGTCTCGGCAGATTTGGAATCGATGCATCACCTTCTTCGTGCAATTGAGAGACCTGAACTTCTTCCGGGTCTTCGGAGATTGTCTTAGATCTTCACCGACAAGAAAGATGAGGTGTAGACCTCTCTTGCTCGCTAACTCCCCCTGTCTCTAGGACATCGAAAGGGGAAGAGTGATGATCATGCTCTTCATTTCCCTTCTCTCCAGATTTGTCAGCAGACTTTTCTTTTTCTCCTTCTTCTTCTTCTTCAATTTCTTTCTCCTTCTCTCTCTGTTCTTCCTCTTCTCTGTTCTGCTTTTCTTCTTCTCTGCTCTGCTGAAGTACTGTAGGATGAGACACAGAACGTCTTTGATGTAGACTTTGGTCTGAGACAGTTGATCACAATCTTATGAAGCACAATGTTGATGGCATTCATCCTGGAATAGGTAATTTTCTTCTCTACGTCCCTATCTTTGACAAGATCCAGAGCAGTACGAGCAGATGAGACTTTAATTGGAAGATAACGTCCTCGTTCAACTCCAACTATGTCCGCCAACATATTCACATCTACCATGTAGACTCGATCTCGAACATTGAATGAAATTCTATTCGCATCCAAAAAGCTAAGATTTGAATAGAAATAAGCGGTCAGTTGAGCATAGCCGTCCGTAGAGTCAGAGCAAAAAGTCTCAAGTTGAAGCAAATTCAACTTTTCTCTTAAGTTCACGTTGATGGTGTCCAGGAAGTCAAAATCAACACTTCTAGGGTTTATCACCCCTCTTTTCAACAACCTGAAATACGCTTTTTCCTGATCCTTGGATTTAAACAAATCCATCCGATTTCCTTTCACCTTTGCTGCCACACCCAGTCTAGGTTTAAATTCAAGGAACATTTTGTCGTCATCGTTCCCGTCAATCAGATTTTGTCCTGGCATACGAGGATCACTGGGAATGTTCGCTCGAGCCTCCTCTGCCCTTCCTTGAGGAGCAATTCCCAAATCCTCCATCTTCCGTAGAAAAAGATACTCATTCCCATAATTTTTGTCCTTAAGGAAGTCATCTATATACTTTAATGAAGTACCGGTGCTTTTCAACGCACGATAAAGTTTATAGATAACAGAGGGTTTTTGGACTCTTACTGGGTCGGCATCCTCGATTATCTCTTCTTCCAGATGTTGACTTCCACCTTGTGGGGCGGAGACGATGAATGACGTGGAGGAGAGCGAATCGGACTTTGTCGCCGACTTGATAAGTCTTCTTCTTCGCAAGATCGAAGTGAGTCGGTCCCTTCTCCATTCTTTGTGGTCCCCGCTTGCTATTCTTGATGATTTCCTCGAAGACGACATCTTTCTTTGTCTATTGGAAGATTCCTTCACTTGCTTTTCCCAAGAAAAATGACCACTTTCTCGACGATGAACAAGAAATAGAAACAAGATCGGGAGGAGAGTGCTTTTTAGGGTTTTGAAAATTGGGCGAAGAAAGACTGTATATATATATATACCTCGGATTTGAAAAGAGAAGTTTAATCGGTACAAGGAAAGTGTACGAACACTTCTTTTCAAAATCAATAACTGCCAAAATTAATTCCTTGAAGAAGACAAGTTTTCAAAATTGCACACAAATTATATCTGAGTGAAAGAACGTACCTTTTCGAGATAAAATAGCAACTTACAGTCTTTAGCCATGAATAATTGAGTCTCATGATTCAAAGTCTAAGAGATTAGAGTCTTAGAGTTGGTGAGTCTCTAGACTTTAACTTCTTCAAGCTTCAAAACGTTGAGTCTTGAGCGAATAAAGTCGAATTGATTTTTCTCCAAAGGCTTTGTGAATATATCTGCTAGTTGACTCTTCGAATCAACAAATTGAATCGAGATTTCTCCATTTTGAATATGATCTCTAATGAAGTGATGTCGAATCTCAATATGCTTTGCTCTTGAGTGAAGAATTGGATTTTTGGTGAGATTGATCGCGCTGGTGTTGTCACATCTGATTTACGTGCATGAGTCTTCAATGCCAAAGTCTTGTAGCTGTTGTTTTATCCATAGAATTTGCGAACAGCAGCTTCCAAGAGCTACATACTCGCTTCGTCGTTGAGAGAGCTACGGTGCTTTGCTTCCTTGAGAACCAAGACACTTTGTCCTGTTTCCAAGCGATTGACAAGTTCCGGAAGTGCTCTTTCTATCGACTCGCAACCGGCCAGATCTGCATCGAGTATCCTAGAAGATTAAAGTCTCCCTCTTTGGATACCAAAGACCGATGCTTGAAGATGAGGCAACGTATTTGATAATACGTTTCACGGCAATGAGATGTGATTCTCTAGGGTCTGATTGAAACCTAGCACGAGATGCAAACACTCAACAAAATATCGGTCTAGAAGCAGTAAGATAAAGAAGTGAACCGATCATGCTCCTGTACAGCTTTTGATCTACTTTCTTCCCTTCTTCATCCTTGTCTATCTTCTAAGAACATGACATTGGTATGTCGGTCTTTTTGCACCTTTCCAATCCAAATCTTTTGACAAGATCATTAGCATATTTTTCTTGGAAGATAAAAGTTCCTTCCTTCAATTGCTTTATTTGAAGTCCAAGAAAGAATGTTAATTCTCCCATCATACTCATTTCAAATTCGTCCTGCATAGACTTAGAAAATTTCTTGCAAAGACTTTCATTAGAAGATCCAAAAATAATGTCATCAACATATATCTGAACGAGTAAGAAACTTTTGTTTTCCTTTTTGATGAACGAGTAGTATCTACTTTACCTTTGACAAATCCGTTACGTAATAAGAACTTACTTAGTCTGTCGTACCAAGCTCGAGGTGCTTGCTTTAGACCATACAGCCTTTTTCGATCCCGAAGACGAGTCGGCTTCTTTGGGTATTCAAATCCAGGCGGTTGTTCCACATAAACTTCCTCTTGGATAAATCCATTTAGGAAAGCACTTTTGACGTCCATTTGGAATAACCTGAAATTTTTGTAACAAGCAAACGCAAGTAATAGACGAATAGCTTCTAACCTTGCAACTGGTGCGTAAGTCTCGTCATAGTCTATTCCTTCTTCTTGCGTGTATCCCTTGGCCACGAGTCTTGCTTTATTGCGTACGACTTTTCCTTCTTCGTTCATCTTGTTTCTGAACACCCATTTGGCTCCAATAACAGTTTTACCTTTCGGTTTAGATGTCAATTCCCAAACATCGTTAATGTTGAACTGTCTGAGCTCCTCTTGCATAGCTTCAATCCAGCTTTCATCAGATAAAGCTTCTTCTATGCTTTTTGGTTCAATTTCAGAAATGAGAGCAACAAAGCACTAGACTCTTCACGTCTTTTTGATCTCAGTGCGGATTCCTTCATTGATTTCGCCAATTATGAGATCTTTAGGATGACTGGATTTGTGTTTCCGATTCTTGGTTGATTTGCTTGATTGATGATCTCTTTCTTTATTTGAATCTTCATGAGCTTCATGATGTTGAACTTCCAGTAGTCGAGATGCTTCTTGAGTTGAAGACTTTGGAAGGTCTAAGTGACTTCGGACTCTTCATATTGAGTCGGCTGGATTCATCTTGCGCGAGTCTTGGAATTTGACATTCATTGATTCTTCCACGACTGGCTTTTCTTGTTATAGACTCGTAGGCTTTGCTTGATGTAGAATATCCAAGGAAGATGCCTTCATCGATCTTTCTTCAAACTTACCAACTCGATCACTTGCATTTTTCAAAATAAAGCATTTGCAACCAAACACATGAAAGTATGAAACAATAGGTTTCTTACCTTTGAATAGTTCATAAGGGGTCTTCTCAAGAATAGGTCTTAGGAAGACTCTATTGATGATATAGCATGCTTTGTTGAAACAGACTTCAGCCCAAAACCGTGAAGAAATTTTGCTTTCAATTAAAAGTGTTCTTGCCATTTCTTGAAGAGATCTATTCTTTCTTTCCACAACTCCATTTTGCCGAGGAGTGTATGGAGAAGAGAATACATGTTTAAAACCAGATTCATCACACAATTTTGTGAAATCTTGATTTTCAAATTCACCTCCATGATCTGTTCTTATACTTGAAATAGCACATCCTTTTTCATTTTGAACCTTTTTAGCAAATTTCTCAAAGTACGAAAAGGTTTCGACTTACTTGCAAGAAAATATACCCGGGTAAATCGAGAGTAATCGTCTACAATTACTAGACAATACTTCTTACCTCCAATGCTCGGGTTCTTGTTGGTCCGAAGAGATCCATATGAAGCAACTGCAGTTCATGATTAGTAGATACATGATTTGTTTGCTTAAATGAATTTCTTACTGCTTCCCCGAATGCATGGAGTGCATGAATCGACTTTTGGTATGGCAATTTGGGTAGACCTCGAACAAGCTGCTTTGATGAGATTTTGGCTAATTGCTTCATATTGACATGGCCAAGCTTTCTGTGCCATATGCTTGCTTCATCTTGAATTGAAATTAGACATTGAGATTTATTCAATTTCATGTCTAAGAGGTAGATGTTTCCATGTCTTCGACCCATGAAAGACTGAGTAGAATCTTTACTAATTCTATAGCAAATTCCTTCTTGAAAGGAGATCTTGAAACCGGTATCACACAATTGGCTAATGCTGAGAAGGTTATAGTTGAGTCCTTCTACTAGAGAAACATTGCTTATTGTGAGATTTCCAATTTTCACAGTTCCAAATCCCACGATGCTTCCTTTGCCGTTTCCTCCAAATGAAACATTTCCGCCGTTTACTTGAACAAGCTTTATGAAGCACTTTGAGTCTCCTGTCATGTGTCTTGAGCATCCGCTGTCAAGATACCATTTTATTTTTCTTTTGACGGAGACCTCGAATTCACTGTCTGAGTCTGATCCAGAATCTGAGTCTGAGTCTGAGTTTGCCATCAAACATATGTTGGCATATTCATTATCACTCTCTTCACATTCTGTATCACTCCAGGTTTCGGCTTTGAGAGCCTTTCGAAACTTCTCAGCTTTTCCTCTTTTCTTTTTCAGAAGAGGACGGTTGGGTCTAATGTGTCCCTTCTTTTTACATTCGAAGCAAACTACATCTTTGTTTGGTTCCTCATCATCAACAGACTTAGTCTCTGTCTCCGAAAACTTTGTTTCCTTGGGATGAACCTTCTACCTTTTCTATTCAGTTTTCTGAATCTTCTTATCATGAGAGCGAGCTCTTCATCATCCATATCATCTTCGAATCTGCATCATCGAATCGTCATTTGATTTTAGTGCAATAGATTTCTTACCTCTTGGATCTTCGTCTTCATTAATTCGTTCCACTTCGTAAGACTGAAGAGTTCCAATCAGCTCGTCTACGAGATAATGGCATGATTCTTTGCGTCTCTCTTATTGAAGTCTTTATATGATTCCAATCCTTGGAGAGTCCACGCGAAGCTTGTTCACCTTCATGGGATCAGAAATTTTTTGTCCTTGGTTCTCAAGACCATTGACAATATCTGTAAAACGACTAAACATGTCGCTTATAGATTCTCCTGGTTTCATTTTGAAGGCTTCATATTGACCAAGGAGAATGTTAATTCTGTCTCCTTCACTCGATCTGTCCCTTCATAGGTGATGTGTAATCTATCCCATACTTCTTTTGCTGTAACACAAGAAGATATTCTATTATATTCAGTTGGAGATAAAGCACAATATAAGGAGTAAATTGCTTTTGCATCGAGTGCTTGTCTCTTGTTTATCTCTTCCCGAGACATTCCTGGGTTTCAACGATGTCTTTCCCTCTTTCGAGATTGATGCAGCAGCGGGGAGTGATTCCTCTTTCCACAACGTCCCATTCCGGAGGATCCTTTGATCGAAGGAAAGCTTTCATCTTGTTCTTCCGGATGTTGTAATCCTTTCCATCGAAGTAGGGAGGTCTGGTATTGCTTTGCCCTTCCATCAGCCCCGGTGCTAGCATACTAGCCATGGATCTTTTACTCAAGTAAAACACTTCAAACAAAGTGAGAACACGGGCTCGATACCAATTGATATTGCTAGTATGAGTACCTAGAGGGGGTGAATAGGTATACAACGAATTTTCTTGAAGATTGCACAGTACTTTAGACAGTTAAAGAATTTGCAATAATTAAATATCAATCAAGAGACGAGTAAGGGAAAGAGAGAATTGAACACTCGGTTTATAGTGGTTCGGCTTGATTTAAGCCTACGTCCACTCTTACGCACCGACAGCCGATTGGCTGGATTCCACTATAATCAAAGAGCTGTTACGGTGTTGATCTTCCTTGAATTCTAGGTGTAGATGATCTACCACACTCACTCAAGGTCTCGCCAAGTACAAACACTCTTCTGTATACAATTTCGCTCGAACAGTCTCGACTAATAATCAAGGGTCTTCAGACTCTGAAATTTTTCTATCAATCACACACTTAAAACAACTAGAACGACTTCCTTTTATACTCCTTCATGCCATCATAGCCGTTGGCACTTACCAAAGGAATTCCTCCAATCTACCCGTTGGACGGAATCAATCAAGAAGATCATCCGAGCTATTTAAGGAATCTGATGATAGCCCATCAATCCTGTTCGCCCATACAATCAGGATCTCGGTTTCCAAGAATAGAACATTCCAAGATTACTTCGTCGACCATCGGATCTTCAATCGATCTTAGATAAGAATTAAAGAATCCGAAATAATTATCCAACCAAAGAATCTTTTCCAGAGGATAGGATCGAATCCTCAACCATAGACCTCGGCTTTGGATTTCCTTCGTCACTGGATTAGAAAGACTGTCAGTGAGAACAGACTTAAGTCTTGAGTCTTGAGTCTTAAGTCTTGAGTCTTGAGTCTTAAGTCTTGAGTCTTGGGTCTTGGATCTTGAGTCTCGAGAATACAAAGTCTTCAGACTTTAAACTGTCGGTCTCCGAACATCCAGACTTTAGACTGATAGAAACGTTTTGTCAGCTTCAAAATATTCTGGAAAGATTTCTCCAACATAATCGACTACTCAATCCCATTTAGGACGAGAAAGAAACAGGAGAGCCCTTGTTGGTCAACAAATGCGAACGGAAGGAGGCGCAAAATGGCAGAGAGAACGTGTGAGACGCACATAAAGATACAGCTAATAAGCTGAAGAAGGTGCACCCGCATTTGTGTCACTGAAGATGAACCACGGGGTAACACCTAATGTGGGGCAAAATAGAACTTGAAACGAGGCTGAATTAATGATCACATTTGGCATTTGAAAACCATTGTCTAGCAAAGTCTCACCGCAATGGCCATCATCATGGATGTCATCATGCTTTTGAATATTGTGCTAGCGCCAAGCATAGAGTTTTGAGCCCAAGCGTCAATATTTAGTCATATTTTGGAATCTGCTTTCCATTTTTTTCAAAGAGGGAAATCATTTCCCTCAGTTTAAATATTGATTTTCCATCTTCCATGGATTTATTTTTTTCAATGAGCCGAACATCGGAGAAAGAGGAAAATCTTTTCCCAAAAAATGTCCTCCGCAAAAAGCGGACGACAATGTACGTGGACAAAGTAATGTGGGGCACTTGCGTGTTGGAAAGAAAACAAGGTAGTACCTAGTCATATGGACCCCTTAAAGCTCGACCTTTAATTCCACCGAAATTAATCGACTACTCAATCCCATTTAGGAGGAGAAAGAAGCAGGAACGTACTTGTTGGTCAACAAATGGGAAAGAAAGGAGGACCAAAATGGCGGAGGGAACGTGTAAGACGCACAAAAAGATACAGCTAATAAGCTGAGGAAGGTGCACCCGTATTTGTGTCACTGAAGATGAACCACGTGATAACACCTAATGTGGGCCAAAATAGAACTTGAAACGAGGCTGAATTAATGATCAGATTTGGCTTTTGAAAACCATTGTCTAGTAAAGTCTCTCCGCAGTGGCCGTCATCATAGATGTAATCATGCTTTTGAATATTGTGCTAGGGCCAAGCATAGAGTTTTGAGCCCAAGCATCAATATTTAGTCATACTTCGGAATCTGCTTTCCATTTTTTTCAAAGAGGGAAATCATTTCCCTCAGTTTAAATATTGATTTTCCATCTTCCATGGATTTATTTTTTTCAATGAGCCGAACATCGGAGAAAGAGGAAAATCTTTTCCCAAAAAATGTCCTCCGCAAAAAGCAGACGACAATGTACGTGGACAAAGTAATGTGGGGCACCTGCATGTTGGAAAGAAAACTAGGTAGTACCTAGTCATATGGACCCCTTAAAGCTCGACCTTTAATTCCACCGAAATTAATCAACTACTCAATCCCATTTTGGAGGAGAAAGAAACAGGAGAGCCCTTGTTGGTCAACAAATGCGAACGGAAGGAGGCGCGAAATGGCAGAGAGAACGTGTGAGACGCACATAAAGATACAGCTAATAACCTGAAGAAGGTGCACCCGTATTAGTGTCACTGAAGATGAACCACGTGATAACACCTAATGTGGGCCAAAATAGAGCTTGAAACGAGGCTGAATTAATGATCAGATTTGGCATTTGAAAACCATTGTCTAGCAAAGTCTCTCCGCAGTGGCCGTCATCATAGATGTAATCATTCTTTTGAATATTGTGCTAGGGCCAAGCATAGAGTTTTGAGCTCAAGCATCAATATTTAGTCATACTTCGGAATCTGCTTTTCATTTTTTTCAAAGAGGGAAATCATTTCCCTCAGTTTAAATATTGATTTTCCATCTTCCACGGATTTATTTTTTTGAATGAGCCGAACATCCGAAAAAGAGGAAAATCTTTTCCCAAAAAATGTCCTCCGCAAAAAGCGGACGACAATGTATGTGGACAAAGTAATGTGGGGCACTTGCATGTTGGAAAGAAAACAAGGTAGTACCTAGTCATATGGACCCCTTAAAGCTCGACCTTTAATTCCACCGAAATTAATCGACTACTCAATCCCATTTAGGAGGAGAAAGAAGCAGGAGCGTACTTGTTGGTCAACAAATGGGAAAGAAAGGAGGACAAAAATGGCGGAGGAAACGTGTAAGACGCACAAAAAGATACAGCTAATAAGCTGAGGAAGGTGCACCCGTATTAGTGTCACTGAAGATGAACCACGTGATAACACCTAATGTGGGCCAAAATCGAACTTGAAACGAGGCTGAATTAATGATCACATTTGGCATTTGAAAACCATTGTCTAGCAAAGTCTCACCGCAATGGCCATCATCATGGATGTCATCATGCTTTTGAATATTGTGCTAGCGCCAAGCATAGAGTTTTGAGCCCAAGCGTCAATATTTAGTCATATTTTGGAATCTGCTTTCCATTTTTTTCAAAGAGGGAAATCATTTCCCTCAGTTTAAATATTGATTTTCCATCTTCCATGGATTTATTTTTTTCAATGAGCCGAACATCGGAGAAAGAGGAAAATCTTTTCCCAAAAAATGTCCTCCGCAAAAAGCGGACGACAATGTACGTGGACAAAGTAATGTGGGGCACTTGCGTGTTGGAAAGAAAACAAGGTAGTACCTAGTCATATGGACCCCTTAAAGCTCGACCTTTAATTCCACCGAAATTAATCGACTACTCAATCCCATTTAGGAGGAGAAAGAAGCAGGAACGTACTTGTTGGTCAACAAATGGGAAAGAAAGGAGGACCAAAATGGCGGAGGGAACGTGTAAGACGCACAAAAAGATACAGCTAATAAGCTGAGGAAGGTGCACCCGTATTTGTGTCACTGAAGATGAACCACGTGATAACACCTAATGTGGGCCAAAATAGAACTTGAAACGAGGCTGAATTAATGATCAGATTTGGCTTTTGAAAACCATTGTCTAGTAAAGTCTCTCCGCAGTGGCCGTCATCATAGATGTAATCATGCTTTTGAATATTGTGCTAGGGCCAAGCATAGAGTTTTGAGCCCAAGCATCAATATTTAGTCATACTTCGGAATCTGCTTTCCATTTTTTTCAAAGAGGGAAATCATTTCCCTCAGTTTAAATATTGATTTTCCATCTTCCATGGATTTATTTTTTTCAATGAGCCGAACATCGGAGAAAGAGGAAAATCTTTTCCCAAAAAATGTCCTCCGCAAAAAGCAGACGACAATGTACGTGGACAAAGTAATGTGGGGCACCTGCATGTTGGAAAGAAAACTAGGTAGTACCTAGTCATATGGACCCCTTAAAGCTCGACCTTTAATTCCACCGAAATTAATCAACTACTCAATCCCATTTTGGAGGAGAAAGAAACAGGAGAGCCCTTGTTGGTCAACAAATGCGAACGGAAGGAGGCGCGAAATGGCAGAGAGAACGTGTGAGACGCACATAAAGATACAGCTAATAACCTGAAGAAGGTGCACCCGTATTAGTGTCACTGAAGATGAACCACGTGATAACACCTAATGTGGGCCAAAATAGAGCTTGAAACGAGGCTGAATTAATGATCAGATTTGGCATTTGAAAACCATTGTCTAGCAAAGTCTCTCTGCAGTGGCCGTCATCATAGATGTAATCTTGCTTTTGAATATTGTGCTAGGGCCATGCATAGAGTTTTGAGCCCAAGCATCAATATTTAGTCATACTTCGGAATCTGCTTTCCATTTTTCTCAAAGAGGGAAATCATTTCCCTCATTTTAAATATTGATTTTCCATCTTCCATGGATTTATTTTTTTGAATGAGCCGAACTTCCGAAAAAGAGGAAAATCTTTTCCCAAAAAATGTCCTCCCCAAAAAGGGGACGACAATGTACGTGGACAAAGTAATGTGGGGCACTTGCATGTTGGAAAGAAAACAAGGTGGTACCTAGTCAAATGGACCCCTTAAAGCTCGACCTTTAATTCCACCGAAATTAATCGACTACTCAATCCCATTTAGGAGGAGAAAGAAACAGAAGCGTCCTTGTTGGTCAACAAATGGGAAAGAAAGGAGGACAAAAATGGCGGAGGAAACGTGTAAGACGCACAAAAAGATACAGCTAATAAGCTGAGGAAGGTGCACCCGTATTAGTGTCACTGAAGATGAACCACGTGATAACACCTAATGTGGGCCAAAATCGAACTTGAAACGAGGCTGAATTAATGATCAGATTTGGCTTTTGAAAACCATTGTCTAGTAAAGTCTCTCCGCAGTGGCCGTCATCATAGATGTAATCATGCTTTTGAATATTGTGCTAGGGCCAAGCATAGAGTTTTGAGCCCAAGCATCAATATTTAGTCATACTTCGGAATCTGCTTTTCATTTTTTTCAAAGAGGGAAATCATTTCCCTCAGTTTAAATATTGATTTTCCATCTTCCACGGATTTATTTTTTTGAATGAGCCGAACATCCGAAAAAGAGGAAAATCTTTTCCCAAAAAATGTCCTCCGCAAAAAGCGGACGACAATGTATGTGGACAAAGTAATGTGGGGCACTTGCATGTTGGAAAGAAAACAAGGTAGTACCTAGTCATATGGACCCCTTAAAGCTCGACCTTTAATTCCACCGAAATTAATCGACTACTCAATCCCATTTAGGAGGAGAAAGAAGCAGGAGCGTACTTGTTGGTCAACAAATGGGAAAGAAAGGAGGACAAAAATGGCGGAGGAAACGTGTAAGACGCACAAAAAGATACAGCTAATAAGCTGAGGAAGGTGCACCCGTATTAGTGTCACTGAAGATGAACCACGTGATAACACCTAATGTGGGCCAAAATCGAACTTGAAACGAGGCTGAATTAATGATCAGATTTGGCTTTTGAAAACCATTGTCTAGCAAAGTCTCTCCGCAGTGGCCGTCATCATAGATGTAATCTTGCTTTTGAATATTGTGCTAGGGCCAAGCATAGAGTTTCGAGCCCAAGCATCAATATTTAGTCATACTTCGGAATCTGCTTTCCATTTTTTTCAAAGAGGGAAATCATTTCCCTCAGTTTAAATATTGATTTTCCATCTTCGATGGATTTATTTTTTTGAATGAGCCGAACATCGGAGAGAGAGGAAAATCTTTTCCCAAAAAATGTCCTCCGCAAAAAAGCGGACGACAATGTACGTGGACAAAGTAATGTGGGGCACTTGCATGTTGGAAAGAAAACAAGGTAGTACCTAGTCATATGGACCCCTTAAAGCTCGATCTTTAATTACACCGAAATTAATCGACTACTCAATCCCATTTAGGAGGAGAAAGAAATAGGAGAGCCCTTGTTGGTCAACAAATGCGAACGGAAGGAGGCGCGAAATGGCAGACAGAACGTGTGAGACGCACATAAAGATACAGCTAATAAGCTGAAGATTGTGCACCTGTATTAGTGTCACCGAAGATGAACCACGTGATAACACCTAATGTGGGCCAAAATAGAACTTGAAACGAGGCTGAATTAATGATCAGATTTGGCATTTGAAAACCATTGTCTAGCAAAGTCTCTCTGCAGTGGCCGTCATCATAGATGTAATCTTGCTTTTGAATATTGTGCTAGGGCCATGCATAGAGTTTTGAGCCCAAGCATCAATATTTAGTCATACTTCGGAATCTGCTTTCCATTTTTCTCAAAGAGGAAATCATTTCCCTCATTTTAAATATTGATTTTCCATCTTCCATGGATTTATTTTTTTGAATGAGCCGAACTTCCGAAAAAGAGGAAAATCTTTTCCCAAAAATGTCCTCCCCAAAAAGGGGACGACAATGTACGTGGACAAAGTAATGTGGGGCACTTGCATGTTGGAAAGAAAACAAGGTGGTACCTAGTCAAATGGACCCCTTAAAGCTCGACCTTTAATTCCACCGAAATTAATCGACTACTCAATCCCATTTAGGAGGAGAAAGAAACAGAAGCGTCCTTGTTGGTCAACAAATGCGAACGGAAGGAGGCTCGAAATAGCACAGAGAACGTCTAAGACCCACATAAAGATACAGCTAATAAGCTGAGGAAGGCCCACCCGCATTTGTGTCACTGAAGATGAACCACGGGGTAACACCTAATGTGGGCCAAAATCGAACTTGAAACGAGGCTGAACTAATGATGAGATTTGGCATTTGAAAACCATTGTCTAGCAAAATCTCTCCGCAGTGGCCGTCATTATGGATGTCATCATGCTTTTGAAGATTGCGCTAGGGCCAAGCATAGAGTTTTGAGCCCAAGCATCAATATTTAGTCATATTTCGGAATCTGCTTTCCATTTTTCTCAAAGAGGGAAATCATTTCCCTCATTTTAAATATTGATTTTCCATCTTCCATGGATTTATTTTTTTGAATGAGGTGAACATCGGAGAAAGAGGAAAATGTTTTCCCCAAATATCCTCCGCAAAAAGGGGACGACAATGTACGTGGACAAAGTAATGTGGGGCACTTGCATGTTGGAAAGAAAACAAGGTGGTACCAAGTCAAATGGACCCCTTAAAGCTCGACCTTTAATTCCACCGACATTAATCGACTACTCAATCCCATTTAGGAGGAGAAAGAAACAGAAGCGTCCTTGTTGGTCAACAAATGCGAACGGAAGGAGGCTCGAAATGGCACAGAGAACGTCTAAGACCCACATAAAGATACAGCTAATAAGCTGAGGAAGGCCCACCCGCATTTGTGTCACTGAAGATGAACCACGGGGTAACACCTAATGTGGGCCAAAATCGAACTTGAAACGAGGCTGAACTAATAATGAGATTTGGCATTTGAAAACCATTGTCTAGCAAAATCACTCCGCAGTGGCCGTCATTATGGATGTCATCATGCTTTTGAATATTGCGCTAGGGCCAAGCATAGAGTTTTGAGCCCAAGCATCAATATTTAGTCATATTTCGGAATCTGCTTTCGATTTTTCTCAAAGAGGGAAATCATTTCCCTCATTTTAAATATTGATTTTCCATCTTCCATGGATTTATTTTTTTGAATGAGGCGAACATCGGAGAAAGAGGAAAATGTTTTCCTAAAATGTCCTCCGCAAAAAGGGGACGACAATGTACGTGGATAAAGTAATGTGGGGCACTTGCATGTTGGGAAGAAAACAAGGTGGTACCTAGTCAAATGGACCCCTTAAAGCTCGACCTTTAATTCCACCGAAATTAATCGACTACTCAATCCCATTTAGGAGGAGAAAGAAACAGAAGCGTCCTTGTTGGTCAACAAATGCGAACGGAAGGAGGCTCGAAATGGCACAGAGAATGTCTAAGACCCACATAAAGATACAGCTAATAAGCTGAGGAAGGCCCACCCGCATTTGTGTCACTGAAGATGAACCACGGGGTAACACCTAATGTGGGCCAAAATCGAACTTGAAACGAGGCTGAATTAATGAAGAGATTTGACCTTTGAAAACCATTGTCTAGCAAAATCTCTCCGTAGTGGCCGTCATTATGGATGTCATCATGCTTTTGAATATTGCGCTAGGGCCAAGCATAGAGTTTTGAGGCCAAGCATCAATATTTAGTCTTATTTCGGAATCTGCTTTCGATTTTTCTCAAAGAGGGAAATCATTTCCCTCATTTTAAATATTGATTTTCCATCTTCCATGGATTTATTTTTTTGAATGACCCGAACATCGGAGAAAGAGGAAAATCTTTTCCCAAAAAACGTCCTCCGCAAAAAGGGGACGACAATGTACGTGGACAAAGTAATGCGGGGCACTTGCATGTTGGAAAGAAAACAAGGTAGTACCTAGTCATATGAACTCCTTAAAGCTCGACCTTTAATTCCACCGAAATTAATCGACTACTCAATCCCATTTAGGAGGAGAAAGAAACAGGAGAGCCCTTGTTGGTCAACAAATGCGAACGGAAGGAGGCGCGAAATGGCAGAGAGAACGTGTGAGACGCACATAAAGATACAGCTAATAAGCTGAAGAAGGTGCACCCGTATTAGTGTCACTGAAGATGAACCACGTGATAACACCTAATGTGGGCCAAAATAGAACTTGAAACGAGGCTGAATTAATGATCAGATTTGGCATTTGAAAACCATTGTCTAGCAAAGTCTCTCCGCAGTGGCCGTCATCATAGATGTAATCATTCTTTTGAATATTGTGCTAGGGCCAAGCATAGAGTTTTGAGCCCAAGCATCAATATTTAGTCATACTTCGGAATCTGCTTTTCATTTTTTTCAAAGAGGGAAATCATTTCCCTCAGTTTAAATATTGATATTCCATCTTCCACGGATTTATTTTTTGAATGAGCCGAACATCCGAAAAAGAGGAAAATCTTTTCCCAAAAAATGTCCTCCGCAAAAAGCGGACGACAATGTATGTGAACAAAGTAATGTGGGGCACATGCATGTTGGAAAGAAAACAAGGTAGTACCTAGTCATATGGACCCCTTAAAGCTCGACCTTTAATTCCACCGAAATTAATCGACTACTCAATCCCATTTAGGAGGAGAAAGAAGCAGGAGCGTACTTGTTGGTCAACAAATGGGAAAGAAAGGAGGACCAAAATGGCGGAGGGAACGTGTAAGACGCACAAAAAGATACAGCTAATAAGCTGAGGAAGGTGCACCCGTATTTGTGTCACTGAAGATGAACCACGTGATAACACCTAATGTGGGCCAAAATAGAACTTGAAACGAGGCTGAATTAATGATCAGATTTGGCTTTTGAAAACCATTGTCTAGTAAAGTCTCTCCGCAGTGGCCGTCATCATAGATGTAATCATGCTTTTGAATATTGTGCTAGGGCCAAGCATAGAGTTTTGAGCCCAAGCATCAATATTTAGTCATACTTCGGAATCTGCTTTCCATTTTTTTCAAAGAGGGAAATCATTTCCCTCAGTTTAAATATTGATTTTCCATCTTCCATGGATTTATTTTTTTCAATGAGCCGAACATCGGAGAAAGAGGAAAATCTTTTCCCAAAAAATGTCCTCCGCAAAAAGCAGACGACAATGTACGTGGACAAAGTAATGTGGGGCACCTGCATGTTGGAAAGAAAACTAGGTAGTACCTAGTCATATGGACCCCTTAAAGCTCGACCTTTAATTCCACCGAAATTAATCAACTACTCAATCCCATTTTGGAGGAGAAAGAAACAGGAGAGCCCTTGTTGGTCAACAAATGCGAACGGAAGGAGGCGCGAAATGGCAGAGAGAACGTGTGAGACGCACATAAAGATACAGCTAATAACCTGAAGAAGGTGCACCCGTATTAGTGTCACTGAAGATGAACCACGTGATAACACCTAATGTGGGCCAAAATAGAGCTTGAAACGAGGCTGAATTAATGATCAGATTTGGCATTTGAAAACCATTGTCTAGCAAAGTCTCTCCGCAGTGGCCGTCATCATAGATGTAATCATTCTTTTGAATATTGTGCTAGGGCCAAGCATAGAGTTTTGAGCTCAAGCATCAATATTTAGTCATACTTCGGAATCTGCTTTTCATTTTTTTCAAAGAGGGAAATCATTTCCCTCAGTTTAAATATTGATTTTCCATCTTCCACGGATTTATTTTTTTGAATGAGCCGAACATCCGAAAAAGAGGAAAATCTTTTCCCAAAAAATGTCCTCCGCAAAAAGCGGACGACAATGTATGTGGACAAAGTAATGTGGGGCACTTGCATGTTGGAAAGAAAACAAGGTAGTACCTAGTCATATGGACCCCTTAAAGCTCGACCTTTAATTCCACCGAAATTAATCGACTACTCAATCCCATTTAGGAGGAGAAAGAAGCAGGAGCGTACTTGTTGGTCAACAAATGGGAAAGAAAGGAGGACAAAAATGGCGGAGGAAACGTGTAAGACGCACAAAAAGATACAGCTAATAAGCTGAGGAAGGTGCACCCGTATTAGTGTCACTGAAGATGAACCACGTGATAACACCTAATGTGGGCCAAAATCGAACTTGAAACGAGGCTGAATTAATGATCAGATTTGGCTTTTGAAAACCATTGTCTAGCAAAGTCTCTCCGCAGTGGCCGTCATCATAGATGTAATCTTGCTTTTGAATATTGTGCTAGGGCCAAGCATAGAGTTTCGAGCCCAAGCATCAATATTTAGTCATACTTCGGAATCTGCTTTCCATTTTTTTCAAAGAGGGAAATCATTTCCCTCAGTTTAAATATTGATTTTCCATCTTCGATGGATTTATTTTTTTGAATGAGCCGAACATCGGAGAGAGAGGAAAATCTTTTCCCAAAAAATGTCCTCCGCAAAAAAGCGGACGACAATGTACGTGGACAAAGTAATGTGGGGCACTTGCATGTTGGAAAGAAAACAAGGTAGTACCTAGTCATATGGACCCCTTAAAGCTCGATCTTTAATTACACCGAAATTAATCGACTACTCAATCCCATTTAGGAGGAGAAAGAAATAGGAGAGCCCTTGTTGGTCAACAAATGCGAACGGAAGGAGGCGCGAAATGGCAGACAGAACGTGTGAGACGCACATAAAGATACAGCTAATAAGCTGAAGATTGTGCACCTGTATTAGTGTCACCGAAGATGAACCACGTGATAACACCTAATGTGGGCCAAAATAGAACTTGAAACGAGGCTGAATTAATGATCAGATTTGGCAATTGAAAACCATTGTCTAGCAAAGTCTCTCTGCAGTGGCCGTCATCATAGATGTAATCTTGCTTTTGAATATTGTGCTAGGGCCATGCATAGAGTTTTGAGCCCAAGCATCAATATTTAGTCATACTTCGGAATCTGCTTTCCATTTTTCTCAAAGAGGAAATTATTTCCCTCATTTTAAATATTGATTTTCCATCTTCCATGGATTTATTTTTTTGAATGAGCCGAACTTCCGAAAAAGAGGAAAATCTTTTCCCAAAAAATGTCCTCCCCAAAAAGGGGACGACAATGTACGTGGACAAAGTAATGTGGGGCACTTGCATGTTGGAAAGAAAACAAGGTGGTACCTAGTCATATGGACCCCTTAAAGCTCGACCTTTAATTACACCGAAATTAAGCGACTACTCAATCCCATTTAGGAGGAGAAAGAAACAGAAGCGTCCTTGTTGGTCAACAAATGCGAACGGAAGGAGGCTCGAAATGGCACAGAGAAAGTCTAAGACCCACATAAAGATACAGCTAATAAGCTGAGGAAGGGCCACCCGCATTTGTGTCACTGAAGATGAACCACGGGGTAACACCTAATGTGGGCCAAAATCGAACTTGAAACGAGGCTGAATTAATGAAGAGATTTGACCTTTGAAAACCATTGTCTAGCAAAATCTCTCCGTAGTGGCCGTCATTATGGATGTCATCATGCTTTTGAATATTGCGCTAGGGCCAAGCATAGAGTTTTGAGGCCAAGCATCAATATTTAGTCTTATTTCGGAATCTGCTTTCGATTTTTCTCAAAGAGGGAAATCATTTCCCTCATTTTAAATATTGATTTTCCATCTTCCATGGATTTATTTTTTTGAATGACCCGAACATCGGAGAAAGAGGAAAATCTTTTCCCAAAAAACGTCCTCCGCAAAAAGGGGACGACAATGTACGTGGACAAAGTAATGCGGGGCACTTGCATGTTGGAAAGAAAACAAGGTAGTACCTAGTCATATGAACCCCTTAAAGCTCGATCTTTAATTACACCGAAATTAATCGACTACTCAATCCCATTTAGGAGGAGAAAGAAATAGGAGAGCCCTTGTTGGTCAACAAATGCGAACGGAAGGAGGCGCGAAATGGCAGACAGAACGTGTGAGACGCACATAAAGATACAGCTAATAAGCTGAAGATTGTGCACCTGTATTAGTGTCACCGAAGATGAACCACGTGATAACACCTAATGTGGGCCAAAATAGAACTTGAAACGAGGCTGAATTAATGATCAGATTTGGCAATTGAAAACCATTGTCTAGCAAAGTCTCTCTGCAGTGGCCGTCATCATAGATGTAATCTTGCTTTTGAATATTGTGCTAGGGCCATGCATAGAGTTTTGAGCCCAAGCATCAATATTTAGTCATACTTCGGAATCTGCTTTCCATTTTTCTCAAAGAGGGAAATTATTTCCCTCATTTTAAATATTGATTTTCCATCTTCCATGGATTTATTTTTTTGAATGAGCCGAACTTCCGAAAAAGAGGAAAATCTTTTCCCAAAAAATGTCCTCCCCAAAAGGGGACGACAATGTACGTGGACAAAGTAATGTGGGGCACTTGCATGTTGGAAAGAAAACAAGGTGGTACCTAGTCATATGGACCCCTTAAAGCTCGACCTTTAATTACACCGAAATTAAGCGACTACTCAATCCCATTTAGGAGGAGAAAGAAACAGAAGCGTCCTTGTTGGTCAACAAATGCGAACGGAAGGAGGCTCGAAATGGCACAGAGAAAGTCTAAGACCCACATAAAGATACAGCTAATAAGCTGAGG
Organism: Eucalyptus paniculata subsp. matutina; assembly: GCA_017140255.1. Lineage (NCBI taxonomy): Eukaryota > Viridiplantae > Streptophyta > Magnoliopsida > Myrtales > Myrtaceae > Eucalyptus > Eucalyptus paniculata. Next base: position 378,663 of record CM029438.1, on the reverse strand, counting down.
AAGGGCCACCCGCATTTGTGTCACTGAAGATGAACCACGGGGTAACACCTAATGTGGGCCAAAATCGAACTTGAAACGAGGCTGAATTAATGAAGAGATTTGACCTTTGAAAACCATTGTCTAGCAAAATCTCTCCGTAGTGGCCGTCATTATGGATGTCATCATGCTTTTGAATATTGCGCTAGGGCCAAGCATAGAGTTTTGAGGCCAAGCATCAATATTTAGTCTTATTTCGGAATCTGCTTTCGATTTTTCTCAAAGAGGGAAATCATTTCCCTCATTTTAAATATTGATTTTCCATCTTCCATGGATTTATTTTTTTGAATGACCCGAACATCGGAGAAAGAGGAAAATCTTTTCCCAAAAAACGTCCTCCGCAAAAAGGGGACGACAATGTACGTGGACAAAGTAATGCGGGGCACTTGCATGTTGGAAAGAAAACAAGGTAGTACCTAGTCATATGAACTCCTTAAAGCTCGACCTTTAATTCCACCGAAATTAATCGACTACTCAATCCCATTTAGGAGGAGAAAGAAACAGGAGAGCCCTTGTTGGTCAACAAATGCGAACGCAAGGAGGCGCGAAATGGCAGAGAGAACGTGTGAGACGCACATAAAGATACAGCTAATAAGCTGAAGAAGGTGCACCCGTATTAGTGTCACTGAAGATGAACCACGTGATAACACCTAATGTGGGCCAAAATAGAACTTGAAACGAGGCTGAATTAATGATCAGATTTGGCATTTGAAAACCATTGTCTAGCAAAGTCTCTCCGCAGTGGCCGTCATCATAGATGTAATCATTCTTTTGAATATTGTGCTAGGGCCAAGCATAGAGTTTTGAGCCCAAGCATCAATATTTAGTCATACTTCGGAATCCGCTTTTCATTTTTTTCAAAGAGGGAAATCATTTCCCTCAGTTTAAATATTGATATTCCATCTTCCACGGATTTATTTTTTTGAATGAGCCGAACATCCGAAAAAGAGGAAAATCTTTTCCCAAAAAATGTCCTCCGCAAAAAGCGGACGACAATGTATGTGAACAAAGTAATGTGGGGCACATGCATGTTGGAAAGAAAACAAGGTAGTACCTAGTCATATGGACCCCTTAAAGCTCGACCTTTAATTCCACCGAAATTAATCGACTACTCAATCCCATTTAGGAGGAGAAAGAAGCAGGAGCGTACTTGTTGGTCAACAAATGGGAAAGAAAGGAGGACCAAATTGGCGGAGGGAACGTGTAAGACGCACAAAAAGATACAGCTAATAAGCTGAGGAAGGTGCACTCGTATTAGTGTCACTGAAGATGAACCACGTGATAACACCTAATGTGGGCCAAAATAGAACTTGAAACGAGGCTGAATTAATGATCAGATTTGGCTTTTGAAAACCATTGTCTAGCAAAGTCTCTCCGCAGTGGCCGTCATCATAGATGTAATCATTCTTTTGAATATTGTGCTAGGGCCAAGCGTAGAGTTTTGAGCCCAAGCATCAATATTTAGTCATACTTCGGAATCTGCTTTCCATTTTTTTCAAAGAGGGAAATCATTTCCCTCAGTTTAAATATTGATTTGCCATCTTCGATGGATTTATTTTTTTGAATGAGCCGAACATCCGAAAAAGAGGAAAATCTTTTCACAAAAAATGTCCTCCGCAAAAAGCGGACGACAATTTATGTGGACAAAGTAATGTGGGGCACTTGCATGTTGGAAAGAAAACAAGGTAGTACCTAGTCATATGGACCCCTTAAAGCTCGACCTTTAATTCCACCGAAATTAATCGACTACTCAATCCCATTTAGGAGGAGAAAGAAACAGAAGCGTCCTTGTTGGTCAACAAATGCGAACGGAAGGAGGCTCGAAATGGCACAGAGAACGTCTAAGACCCACATAAAGATACAGCTAATAAGCTGAGGAAGGCCCACCCGCATTTGTGTCACTGAAGATGAACCACGGGGTAACACCTAATGTGGGCCAAAATCGAACTTGAAACGAGGCTGAACTAATGATGAGATTTGGCATTTGAAAACCATTGTCTAGCAAAATCTCTCCGCAGTGGCCGTCATTATGGATGTCATCATGCTTTTGAATATTGCGCTAGGGCCAAGCATAGAGTTTTGAGCCCAAGCATCAATATTTAGTCATATTTCAGAATCTGCTTTCGATTGTTCTCAAAGAGGGAAATCATTTCCCTCATTTTAAATATTGATTTTCCATCTTCCATGGATTTATTTTTTTGAATGAGCCGAACATCGGAGAAAGAGGAAAATGTTTTCCCAAAATGTCCTCCACAAAAAGGGGACGACAATGTACGTGGACAAAGTATTGTGGGGCACTTGCATGTTGGAAAGAAAACAAGGTGGTACCTAGTCAAATGGACCCCTTAAAGCTCGACCTTTAATTACACCGAAATTAAGCGACTACTCAATCCCATTTAGGAGGAGAAAGAAACAGAAGCGTCCTTGTTGGTCAACAAATGCGAACGGAAGGAGGCTCGAAATGGCACAGAGAACGTCTAAGACCCACATAAAGATACAGCTAATAAGCTGAGGAAGGCCCACCCGCATTTGTGTCACTGAAGATGAACCACGGGGTAACACCTAATGTGGGCCAAAATCGAACTTGAAACGAGGCTGAACTAATGATGAGATTTGGCATTTGAAAACCATTGTCTAGCAAAATCTCTCCGCAGTGGCCGTCATTATGGATGTCATCATGCTTTTGAATATTGCGCTAGGGCCAAGCATAGAGTTTTGAGCCCAAGCATCAATATTTAGTCATATTTCGGAATCTGCTTTCCATTTTTCTCAAAGAGGGAAATCATTTCCCTCATTTTAAATATTGATTTTCCATCTTCCATGGATTTATTTTTTTGAATGAGGCGAACATCGGAGAAAGAGGAAAATGTTTTCCCAAAATGTCCTCCGCAAAAAGGGGACGACAATGTACGTGGACAAAGTAATGTGGGGCACTTGCATGTTGGAAAGAAAACAAGGTAGTACCTAGTCATATGGACCCCTTAAAGCTCGACCTTTAATTCCACCGAAATTAATCGACTACTCAATCCCATTTAGGAGGAGAAAGAAGCAGGAGCGTACTTGTTGGTCAACAAATGGGAAAGAAAGGAGGACCAAAATGGCGGAGGGAACGTGTAAGACGCACAAAAAGATACAGCTAATAAGCTGAGGAAGGTGCACCCGTATTAGTGTCACTGAAGATGAACCACGTGATAACACCTAATGTGGGCCAAAATAGAACTTGAAACGAGGCTGAATTAATGATCAGATTTGGCTTTTGAAAACCATTGTCTAGCAAAGTCTCTCCGCAGTGGCCGTCATCATAGATGTAATCATGCTTTTGAATGTTGTGCTAGGGCCAAGCATAGAGTTTTGAGCCCAAGCATCAATATTTAGTCATACTTCGGAATCTGCTTTCCATTTTTTTCAAAGAGGGAAATCATTTCCCTCAGTTTAAATATTGATTTTCCATCTTCGATGGATTTATTTTTTTGAATGAGCCGAACATCCGAAAAAGAGGAAAATCTTTTCCCAAAAAATGTCCTTCGCAAAAAGCGGACGACAATGTATGTGGACAAAGTAATGTGGGGCACTTGCATGTTGGAAAGAAAACAAGGTAGTACCTAGTCATATGGACCCCTTAAAGCTCGACCTTTAATTCCACCGAAATTAATCGACTACTCAATCCCATTTAGGAGGAGAAAGAAACAGAAGCGTCCTTGTTGGTCAACAAATGCGAACGGAAGGAGGCTCGAAATGGCACAGAGAACGTCTAAGACCCACATAAAGATACAGCTAATAAGCTGAGGAAGGCCCACCCGCATTTGTGTCACTGAAGATGAACCACGGGGTAACACCTAATGTGGGCCAAAATCGAACTTGAAACGAGGCTGAACTAATGATGAGATTTGGCATTTGAAAACCATTGTCTAGCAAAATCTCTCCGCGGTGGCCGTCATTATGGATGTCATCATGCTTTTGAATATTGCGCTAGGGCCAAGCATAGAGTTTTGAGCCCAAGCATCAATATTTAGTCATATTTCAGAATCTGCTTTCTATTTTTCTCAAAGAGGGAAATCATTTCCCTCATTTTAAATATTGATTTTCCATCTTCCATGGATTTATTTTTTTGAATGAGGCGAACATCGGAGAAAGAGGAAAATGTTTTCCCAAAATGTCCTCCGCAAAAAGGGGACGACAATGTACGTGGACAAAGTAATGTGGGGCACTTGCATGTTGGAAAGAAAACAAGGTGGTACCTAGTCAAATGGACCCCTTAAAGCTCGACCTTTAATTACACCGAAATTAAGCGACTACTCAATCCCATTTAGGAGGAGAAAGAAACAGAAGCGTCCTTGTTGGTCAACAAATGCGAACGGAAGGAGGCTCGAAATGGCACAGAGAACGTCTAAGACCCACATAAAGATACAGCTAATAAGCTGAGGAAGGCCCACCCGCATTTGTGTCACTGAAGATGAACAACGGGTTAACACCTAATGTGGGCCAAAATCGAACTTGAAACGAGGCTGAACTAATGATGTGATTTGGCATTTGAAAACCATTGTCTAGCAAAATCTCTCCGCAGTGGCCATCATTATGGATGTCATCATGCTTTTGAATATTGCGCTAGGGCCAAGCATAGAGTTTTGAGCCCAAGCATCAATATTTAGTCATATTTCGGAATTTGCTTTCGATTTTTCTCAAAGAGGGAAATCATTTCCCTCATTTTAAATATTGATTTTCCATCTTCCATGGATTTATTTTTTTGAATGAGCCGAACATCGGAGAAAGAGGAAAATGTTTTCCCAAAATGTCCTCCGCAAAAAGGGGACGACAAAGTACGTGGACAAAGTAATGTGGGGCACTTGCATGTTGGAAAGAAAACAAGGTGGTACCTAGTCAAATGGACCCCTTAAAGCTCGACCTTTAATTCCACCGAAATTAATCGACTACTCAATCTCATTTAGGAGGAGAAAGAAACAGGAGCGTCCTTGTTGGTCAACAAATGCGAAAGGAAGGAGCACCAAAATGACAGAGCACGTGAAACACGCGCCAATGAAAACAGCTTAATAATCTGAGGATGGTCCGTCCACATTTGGATCACTCAAGATGAACGATGAGGTTTCGGCAAATGTGCACCCAAATACTAATCGAAACAAGGCTGAATTAATTACAGATTTCGCATTTGAAAAGGATTGTCTCGCTAAGTCTTTTTGTACTGATCGTCATTGTGAATGTCATCATATTTTTGAATATCGTATTTCGGTTAAAATTGTGCAACTCTTTGGAAACCATTCCCTTAAGTTTGAAGATTTTTCTCACTTTTGCAGTTTATTAATTATTCAAAGTCATTATCTCGTAAAACAAAAATAGTGTTTTTACCTATAAAAAAAAAAAAAGAACATTTGTTTTATTTGTTCCGACATTTGCCTTACTTTATCCCCCTTTCGGATTCGTGAACCTTCGCCACGATCACCCCCGTTAACTAATTAACTTGTGCACCACTTTAAATCTATTTCAATTTTTTCTGAATGTGTGAGAGTTTATATGCGATGAGATAACTTTATCCTTCTTATAAATCTTTTTTGATCCATTCTATCTCATTGGACGTCTCTTAGGAGAGACCCAAGTTCTCTTAACCAATTAAAGTTAACTTTCACAAAAGGTGTTTTCCCAGAGGAACCCAGTTGGCTTCTCTTTCCCCGAGCGATATGCAAACAAGTGCATCAAATGTCTTATCATTATGCGCGAACTTTCATGAACAATCGATAATTCCGACTCTTTCAAAGTGATTATGGACTGAACATATCCACTGGATGATATTGGTGTCCAACATTTTCTGTCGAACTGTTATGTTCTCTTTAATTCTTGAATATTATTACTCTTGTACATCAACGGGACGCTGAACAGCAATTCTCATCTCAAATTGGAACACCAACATTCCATAAATAACAAATCTAACTAATTTGCAGATCCTCAATCACCATTATTCACCAAGGCTTCACCATTATCTCTGCTATTGCTGGGTTGTGTGACATTTGAAAGTTGTCGGTCAGCCCATAATGAGCCATCAGAAACCAGACATGGGTTATGAGCTCGCCCCCCCACCGCAACTGCTGAGCATGATTCATCGCTTTGCACTTGCTAGCTGCATAGATCAGCATTTCTGCCCACACCTGCCTGATTACATCCCATTTTGTAGCCTCAGATGAGATGCTTCCCAGATTCGATGCGAGGCGGCACCCATTGAACAGCACATACTTGACTTTGTCCTCCTTCGTCACGCTCAGATTGAATTTGGTCTTCACTTGGCTGCGCAATACATTGCAAGCCTCTCTGATCTTGGGATTACACTCTCTCGTTTGCCCGGTGCGTATTTTTGAGTTGTTGCACCCGCACTCACTCCTATTGTGGCCATGAGCAGGTCTCTCCGGAGTGGATTCACACATGGCAAAGTACTTCTTGGTCTCTTTATGAATGTCTCGGAACCTGATACTTCCGATTCCAACCGGCAACATTGAAGGATACATTACTAGGAGATGTAGCATGTACCGAGACAAGTGCAAACTCATCAAGGAATCGCGCCTAACATAGGTCTGGTTATTCCTATCTAACTCTTGAATGCTGTCCGATGGGCTATCGGCGTAGTAGCAAAGCTCTGTTGCTACGTGCCAGACTAGGATGCTCATGTCAAAGTCCAGCTCGATGCTCCATTTCAACTGATCCAGCAACTTATGTGTGCTCAACACGTGGCCTCCCCTGTCAATCCACAAGGAAGGGAGTTTCTGTCCATCCTTCTTTTCCTTAACTCTGATCTTCCAAAGAATTAGTTCTTTGATATAGCTTGTCACATCCTCGCGGCCATGGTGGAGAAACTTCACCCCCATCTCGTCAACGTGCAATACCTTAAGGAATCTCCACCAGCAGGAGTCATTTTCTTTGAAGGAGCACCTCATTAGGTTGTATTGGCCGATGGAATTGGACCACCTGCGCCTTTTTGACAGCGGTTGGATTCGGTTGACAAAATTGATGACGGCTGATTGCTTGTTATTTATGAGCCAACAGGTGAATTGGTCAGAGAAAATGATGTGAGACAGTGCGTATAACTCGACAAAAATGGCTGATCCTAGCAACAGAAAGGTCAAGCATAGATCCGTCTTCAAGTATCGTCTCTTGTCTTGCAAAGAGAAGACCACTAGGGAGATACATATCGAGAATGAGATGGCAAGTCTACAAATAAAGCCCCAGCTTGTATGGACCGCCTTCGCCTTCGTGTAGAACATGTCATACATGAGGCTCAGTTCAATTTCAATGACTTTAAAAACCTCTACATTGTGCTTGCCATGCGGTAGCTTCCTTAAAACCTCTCTCTTTAGCTTCGTTGAAACCTCCTCATTCATCTTGCCATACAGTAGCTCCCTTGAACCGTTTACAAACCTGCTTAGGTCCAGCAGTTTCGAATCCCAGCTGAACAAGTGATCTGCAAAAAGACGTTTACTAGCGTCGAACAAGCTGTGGGCCACTAGCAGTTCGCCCACATCGTCCACATTACCCTTGTATTCTTGGTCCTTAGAGTCCTTCCTGGAACTCAGTTTCTGAGACAAAAGGTCCGCGATTGCATCATCCCGTACCTCAATGACTTGATGAGGCACGATGGTGTAGCCCTCGGCAACCTTCAACTCGCATTCCTCTACAATCTTGTTGGAATACTTGCGTTGGGTTTGGGATGCGGCGAGGGAGTCCTTGAAGTGCTCGTTGCTAGCAGCACGGAGGACCCAAACCCTCTCGCCATACTTATAGAAACCCGAGAGCAGTATAAGAATGGCAAGGAATGATAGGATAGGATCAGTCCATGCCGTAGCCAGGACATAAATTGTCAACCCCGTCTGGTTCACCAGCGTCAGCGAGTGCCTGAGCCAGAGCTCGTTGTCTTCCATAGCGTAGGCGCTAATCGTATCAGGGCACCCTAAGTGCAGCAGTAGAAATGGCGCCCAAAAGGTGCTTAGCTCTGCATGCGGGTCCATCTTGTTCACCGATTTGCCATACTCGACATCCCCAATCATGTTGGAGATCATGCCGATTGCGTAGATCGCAACCGAATCGGCCAATAGGTAGGCCGTCCATGTGACTACCCTGATCCAAGCGTGTGGGATGTACTTGCGGCGGTCGCCGAGATAAATGAGGAAGACTTGGAGGAGGAGGCTCAAGAAGACCGCACCTCTCAGCTCCCACTCCTTCCACATGTCGCTCCACGGGGAGAGCACCTCTGACAGCCTCCGTGTCCTCATAAGGACCAAGCCGGTAACAACTGCAAGACATGTTTGCCGACAACAAATGAGCCGATGCTGAATGATGATTCAGATGTGAGAAGTAAGGCCTCATGGAGACATAGAAAGTAATGACTCGAGCATGAAACAAAGCAAGCTTTCGCAGCCTATAGCAGTAAATAGAGGGCAAGGTATTATCGATTAACCAGCAAAATGCTACTCATGGCTTAGCTATCCGAAGAAGGGATAAAATAGACCGTGAATGATTAGATACTGAGCTAATGTTGACATCTTCTTGAAGCTTCTTGAGAAGTATCGCCACATTAAATGCCTTCAGTTCTTATTGATTTGCGACGTACCAATCGTTAGCATGGTGTGCAGTTGAATACGCTGTCCTCGATGGACCGTCTCTTCAGCACAAACTGTCTCGTAACCCAATCAAAAAGTCGAAAATCGAAAACAAGAGAGAGGAGGAGGAGGAGGAGGGAGGGAGGAGGGGGGGGGGGGTGTGGCGCTATGTATAGGAGACAGTAAGAGAACCGATTTCGTCCGATGATGGGTATGAAATTCCGAAGTGAGTTATATAAAATAAATCCATTTTAAAATTTCGGTGAAAGTGTATCAAATAAGAGTTAGTAATGTAATAGTAAATGATAATTTTACCTTTAGACAAGTTAGTAATGCAAATTGTTAGAGAAAACTTTCGTATTTATTTTGAAGCTGACAAAACGTTTCCATCAATCTAGTCTAAAGACTTGCAGACTCTTTTGCCAAAGTCTGAAGACCGCCGAATCACTAGACTCAAGATTCAAAGTCTACTCTCATTGACAGTTTCTAGACCGTCAAAGAAGACTTATCCAGAGTTGCGTATTTCCTTAAGGATTTGATTCTATCGACTGAAGAAGATCTCTCGGCTGGATATAGCATCTCGGAATCTATTATTCGTTTTTATTCGGGTAATTTAGATCCGTTGATTGGCGAAGCTTACTTGGAAAGGTCTACTTATCGAAACCTAGATCCTAATTGTAAGGGCGAGTAAGATTCATGGGCTATTGTCATATTCCTTAAATAACTCGAGATCTTCTTAATTGATTCTGTCCAACGGGTAGATTAGAAAATCTCATTTGGAAAATGCCAACGGTATGAAGGCATGGAGTAGTATATAAGGAAGACGTTCTAGTTATTCGAGTGTGTGCACGATAGACAAATTCCAAAATCTGAAGCTCCTTGTTCTTTGCCAATTCAATTGTTGAGTGTAAACTTATACTCAAAAGAGAGTTTATACATTTGTGAGACTTTGAGGAAGTGTAGCAGAGTCTCTACACTATGGAATCAAGGACGTGATACTGTAACGACTCTTTTAATTCATAGTGAAATCCAGCCGGTGGGCTGTTAGTGCGGGAGAGTAGACATAGGCTTGGATTAAGCCAAACCACTATAAACCTTGTGTTCTTATTCTCTTCCCTAAACTCTTTTACTTTACTCGTAACTTTATTTAATTGTTAGAGTCTCGTTTCTATTTTAAAGTCTACTGTTAAACAGACTCAAGATAAAAGTAAAGTTTACACTATACATTGCAAAAGTTTGTTTTCGCACTTATTCACCCCCTCTAGGTGCTCATACTAGCATTCACAATTGGTATCAAAGCTTGTGTACTCATTTAAATTGAAGTGTTTTTACTTCAGAGTTAACGATTCATAGCTAGTATGTTGGCTCCAGGTTTGGTTGAAGGGCAAAGCAACACCAGACCACCTTACTTTGATGGGAAGGAATACAATATATGGAAAAACAAAATGAAGGCATTCCTAATATCGAAAGACTCTCTTGAATGGGATGTGGTAGACAAATGAATTATTCCTAAAACTACAACAGTCTCAGAAAGGGGAAAAGAAGCTGTTGAGTCCAGCGAGATGACTCAAGAAGAGATAATCAGAAGACAAGCTCTTAATGCAAAAGCAATTTATTCTTTGTATTGTGCATTATCTCCTACTGAATATAACATAATATCTTCTTGTGAAACAGCTAAAGAAGTCTGGGATAGATTGCACATCACCTATGAATGAACCGATCGAGTGAAAGAAACCAGAATCAATATTCTGCTTGGTCAATATGAAGCTTTCAGGATGAAACCAGGAGAATCTATCACTGACATGTTTAGTCGTTTTACAGAAATCGTGAATGGCTATGAGTATCAAGGTCAACCAATCTCTGGACCCATGAAGGTTAACAAGTTACTACGTGGACTTTCCAAAGATTGGAATCACGTAAAGACCTCAATAAAGGAGACACAAAGGATCATGCCACTCTCTATTGACGAATTGGTTGGCACTCTTCAATCTTATGAAGTGGAGCAAATCAATGAAGATGAGGATCCCAAAGGTAAAAAAATCTATTGCATTAAAATCTAATGATGATTTTGATGTTACAAATTCAGAAGACGATATGGATGATGAAAAGCTTGCTCTCATGATAAGAAGGTTCAGAAAACTGAACAAAAAGGGAAGAAGATTCAATGGGAAGAAACAAAGTTCTCAAAAGTTTCAAAATAAATCAGCTGAGGATGATGAATCCAATAAAGATGTGATTTATTTTGAAAGCAAGAAAAAGGGACACAGACGTGATTTGTTTTGAATGCAAGAAAAAGGGACGCAGACATGATTTGTTTTGAATGCAAGAAAAAGGGACACATCAGACCCAACTATCCCTTACTAAAGAAAAAGAAAGGAAAAGCTAAGAAATACATAAAAGCTCTCAAAGCATAAACTTGGAGTGATACCGAGTGTGAAGAGAATGATGATGATTATGCTAATATTTGTCTAATGGCACAATCAGAATCAAATTCGGACTACGAGACAGACTCGGACTCGAGACAGTGAAATCGAGGTAAGTAATTTTAAAATTCCTACTAAAGTCTCTAAATATATTGATGACTTGTGTCTTAGTCTCAAAACCTCTCTCAAGAGGATTTCTGAACTAAAAAGAGAAAATTCTACACTTTGAAGCAACAAGAGACTGTTTGGAAAGAAAAAGTTGAAAATTTGGATAAAAGTGTTATTACTTTGAAAGAAAATGCAGACTCTCTTTCAAAAGAAAATGCACTTTTAAAAAATGATATTCCAAGTATTTCAAAAAGGTTTTCTATAGGATCTGAAAAATTAGAAAAGATTCTTTCAGCACAAAGACCTTACCTTAACAAATCAAGTTTGGGAATGACTGCTGAAACCATTCTTCTAATTGATTTTTCAAAAGTAAAGGAAAGAATTAAACAAAGACCCACAAAAGATTTTTATAGAAATCATTTCCAAAAAATCTTTGTAAAACCCGTAGGCCGCAGTACTCTTAAATGTTCTAAGTGCAATAGCTCAAAACATTTTGAGAAAGAATGTCCTATGGTTTGGAAACCCGTTAAGAAGGTTTGGGCAAAGACTGTATATTGCACTAACTCCATTGGACCCAAAAAGGTATGAGTACCAAAGAAAACTTAAGTTCCTTTTTTAAATGCAGGTCACTATAAAAAAAAAAAAAGGTTAAATGGTACTTGGATAGTGAATGCTCAAGACATATGACAGGACACTCAAGTTGTTTCATAAAGCTTATGCAAGTTAACGGTGAAAAAATTTCTTTTGGAGGAAATAACAAAGGAAGAATTGTGGGATGCGGAACTATAAAGATTGGAAATCTCACAATCAACAACGTTTCCTTAGTGGAAGGACTCAACTACAATTTGCTGAGTATCAGCCAACTGTGCGACACAGGTTACAAAATTAACTTTCAAGAAGGAATATGATCAAGAACCAGTAATGACTCCTCTCAGACATTCACGGGGCGAATACATGGGAATATATATCTTTTGGATGTCAAACCAGAAAAATCCCAATATCTAATTTCAATTCAAGAGGAAGAAAACCTCTGGCATAGAAAACTTAGCCACATCAACATGAAGCAAATAACCAAGATCTCTGTAAAGAAGCTTGTTTGTGGACTACCCAACATGACATACCAAAAATCTTATTTATGCACACCGTGTATGTTGGGAAAACAGGTTAGAAATTCTTTCAAACCAATAAATCAAGTTTCCACTAATCGTGTGCTGCAGTTCTTGCATATGGATCTCTTTGGACCAACCAGAACCTAGAGCATTGGATGTAAGAAATATTGCCTAGTAATTGTGGATGATTATTCACGATTCACTTGGATATATTTCCTGATAAGTAAGTTTGAAACATTTTCTTATTTTATAAAATTTGCTAAGAAAGTTCAAAATGAGAAATGATATGTTATTTCAAGTATACGAACAGACCATGGAGGTGAGTTTGAAAATCAAGACTTTGCTAAATTTTGTGATGAATCTGGTTTTCAGCATGCGTTCTCCTCACCATATACTCCAGAACATAATGGAGTTGTGGAAAGGAAGAATAGATCGTTGCAAGAAATGGCTAGAACATTGTTAATTGAAAATAACATTTCCTCTCGTTTTTGGGCTAAAGCAGTTTCTACAGCGTGTTGTATTATTAATAGAGTCTTCTTAAGGCCTATTTTGGAGAAAACTCCCTATGAGTTGTTCAAAGGAAAGAAGCCAATTGTTTCTTATTTTCATGTGTTTGGATGCAAGTATTTTATATTGAAAAATGCAAATGATCGAATTGATAAGTTTGAAGAAAAATCAAACGAAGGCATCTTTCTTGGATATTCAAACGAAGGCAAAGCTTACAGAGTATACAACAAAAAGTCTCAATCTGTGGAGGAATCGATGAATGTCAAATTTCAAGATTTTATACAAAATCAATCGATTCAGACACAACCTGAAGAATCTGAACATGCTCTAGACTTTTCAAAGTCTAAATCTCCAGAAGCAGCTTAGACTTCAGAAGACCAGCAACGAATGATCGTTGAAGAATCAAATGAAGAAAAAGATCAACAGTCTGACAAATCAACCAGCAACTGGAAGCACAAGTCTAGTCATCCAAAAGAACTCATTATTGGTGACATTAATGAAGGAATTCTAACAAGATCCAAAAGGCGTGAAGAGTCTAGTGCTATGGCTTTTATTTCTGAAATAGAACCCAAGAGCATAGAAGAAGCTTTAACTGATGAAAGCTGGATTGAAGCTATGCAAGAAGAACTCAGGCAATTCTGTATCAATGATGTCTGGGAATTAACTCTTAAACTAAAAGGTAAATCTATCATTTGAGCTAAATGGGTTTTCAAGAACAAGATGAATGAGAAAGGAAAAGTCATAAGGAACAAAGCAAGACTCGTGGCCAAATGATATACGCAAGAAGAAGGGATAGACTATGATGAGACTTACACACCAGTAGCAAAGTTAGAAGCAATTAGATTATGGTGGTGTGCAAAGGGATATACGTAGTGTGCATAACTTAGCTTGCACGAGCCCTTTTTGCAACAAACCCACCATCCACCACCAACAGTGGCTGCTAATAATGGGTCTATGGTGGTGGCTATGTGTTGGTGTGATAACTGGGATGCTGGTGTTATACTTGGTGCAAGATGTAAGTGTGCAAATGCACATCTTGCACTAGGTAATGCTGGTGCAAGCTGGTGTAAAGCACCTTGCACTAGTAACTTCTGCAATGACATACCACCAGCACAGTGGCGGCTGGTGGTGGCTCAAGTGGGTGCCCGGGATGCTTGGTGTGGCTGGTGGTGATGGCTGGAGGCCAATGGTGGCTAGTGGTGGTGGTTGGTAGTAGCTGATGGCTAGTGCAATTTATAGAGGCAAAGTACAAAAAAAACTAGCACTTGACTGATCACATTCTAGAAAACCTGGCACTTAAGTGTTTACTTTTAATCACAAGTGGCACTTAAGTGATCACTAGATATAACTTATAGTACTTGAGTTATCACTCGTGTTTGTCCTATGTATATGTTGGTTTGCAGCAAACTAGTGAAGCTGCTAGTTTATATATATAGTTCAACTTATGGCAACTCCATTCAATTCAATGTTTGCTACTGGTTTACATTCAGTTCAAGTAAAGAAGCCGCCACAACACATTGACTCAATATACATTCCATCCTCACTAATTTATATTCAAGAATAAACAAAAACATAGTACAAACAATATCTCATTAATTCATTCATTCATTCCCTTTCCTTGACCTCACCACAAGTACAAGAAGTAACACATAATACATATGACAGCACAAAAAAAAAAAAAAAAAAAAAAAAAAAACCACAACGATCTTATAGACAACACAAAACTTCTTCTCATCTTCCAAAAAAATAAGTTACATTTCATTCAAAACAAGTACATTTGTCCACTCATTTACAACTATGGCAGTCGGAGAAACTTCTTCTTATCTTTCAATACTTTACATTTTATCATAAAGTAGGATAGGCAAAAAAATAGCAACACAATAAACACTTGGTAACACTTCCGTTCAATTTTCATCCTTGAAAATTTATTCTTCAAATGGTTAGCAGAATATGCTTGACCTTGCATTGAGTTAACATCATCCAAGTCATCCACAAGCGTAGATGGAGGTTGATGACATCTATCAAGTAGGTCCAATATCACTTATTTGGCTCGGTGAGAGAATTTTACATCGACTCATTTGAAATATTTGCACTTCGACCATTCTCTGTATTGGGCACATCCATAAAATCTTCTCCCGCAATTCATTCGAGGTCATGATGTTCTTCTTAGACTTGGTAACCCACAAAAACAAAAACTCTCACCTTCTCCTTCGCTTTGGCAAAAGGAATTTGAGCCACTGCTGAAAGTCCTACTCTCCATTTCCAATATTCGACTGTAGGATTTAGGGTAAATTGAATTAGGGTTCGGGATTAAGGCTCCAGTGTTTCAATGGGATTTTTCCTGATTTAGGGTTTTAGATTTAGGGTAATTGGAGAGATGACGTCGTTTTAGCCGATTTAAGGGCTCTATTTTGGCCAACTATGGAAACGACATTATTTTGGGTGAATTAAAGCTGAGTTAGCTCTCCAGCGAGCCACATAGGCGAGAAATATTAATATTTAATTGCCATGTATGATTTCTGGCCCGCTTCTTTGGAGGTGGCACTCAGATGTCCTACTTTTCTTAAAAAGTGGTACTTAAATGCCACTTTCGTAACTTTTGGCACTTAAGTGTCCATTTGTACGAACTTTTGGCACTTGAAGTGATCTTTTGCCTATTAAATACTTATTAGTTAAGTATCACAATAGCCATCGAAGTTTGTCAGGGAAGTCATCTTCCTTCTAGATTAGAGGATGTATGAAAGGATATTAGGAGTTTAATAAAAAAGGATAAAGGATCGAACCTCCATGGAGCCTGAATAGATCCGTGTGGCATTGCCACATGAGATTGTCAAGATTTTCTATGAAGTTGTCATTCTGCACTTGTTCAATAATCTCCTTAGGGTATTCCTCCCTTGGCCAATCTCGTATCTTCTCAATCTTATACTTTTCGTTGTGATGAAAAGTATGGAAAGCATGCCTCATGATATACATGTTGAGTTCTGCAGGTGCCTTTGGCTTGGATAGGAAGTCAGAAAGCATGTTCTTCCTTTTAACGATGTGTTTGGTCTCAAATGAATACTTTGAAAACCATTCGACCCATCGTAGCAGTTGAGAATGTGGAATCTGCTTCTGTTTGAACTTGGTCATCTGGAGAAATGATGCCATGTCTAGTTCCACTAAAAAGTGATGACCAATAAGATGGAATTCAAACTTTTTTATTCCATTCTTTACAGTCAAGATTTCTTTGAAAGTGAAATGATATTGTATTTCAGTTTGGGAAAACTTTCCACTTTTGTAAGCACAAAGGTTTCGCTTACCATCAATTTCTTCAATAATATGGCTGGCCAGTATTCATCACTTGCATTAGTTTGAAGGACTCTTTTCCTTATGGATGGGATTTGCAAGGGAGGAAGAGCCTGCATGAGTTCTTTCAACTCTGCTACAATGTTTGTTTGAGCTTTTCCCTAAGGAGGGGGGTTTTTCTTTAGCATTGATTGCAACGGGATCGGTAATTTGATAATATTCAGAACGAAGTCTCTCAGATAATTAATTATTCCCAGAAATTGCTGAACTTGCTTTGTTGTGAAATTCTCTACTGGAAACTTTAATACTTTCTATGCAATGTGTGGTCGTGGATAGTATATTTCTTTGTTAAGGTGCATACCAATAAATTTTTCTGATTGGACAATATTCAAATTTCTTTGGCAATGTGATTCCTCATTAGGGCTATAGAGTAGGATATCATCAATGTACACTACTGCACTTATCAGATTGGGTTGGAAAATTCGACACATGACCTTTTGGAACGGATGGGGCTACTTTTAGGCCAAAAGGAAGAAATTTCCATTGAAAATACTAGTTCGGGATACAAAATTATGTCTTAGGTCTGTCTTCAGGATAAATGTCCAGTTGCCAAAATCCAACTTTGAGATCCAATTTGGAATAGATGTGGGCTTTAGATAATCTCACAAAAAAAAAAGGAATTTTGAGAGGGTAAAGGGCACTTGTCATCTTGGAGAAAAATGTTAAGAGGCTGGTAATTTATTACTAACCTCACCTCTATTTTGCCCAATTCGCTTGTTGACATAAAAAGCTTCACAAGCCCCTTGAGAATTTGAGATTTCAATAAGACCTTGTTGTAATAATTTCGAGCATTCCTTCTAAGCAGAAGCAAGATGTTCCAGGTTCATTCCCATGTGGCTCGCCTTGATGGGATTTATGTCTTCATTTTTATTGAAAGGAAAGCGAACAAAAAACTCTGGATTTTTCCACAAGAAATGAGAACGTTTCTAAGAGAATTTATAATGGGATTCTAAACAGGATTCTAATAGTTTTTACATGATTGGATCCAATAAACTCATATGGATGGAAAATAGTCTTTGAATATTGACAAATTTGAAAAATTGGTTTTTACACTTAGGGCCCTTTCCAGGAATGATTTGAAGTTGTTGAATTTGAGTCATGGTATCTCAACCAATAATCAAATCTTTATTAGGAGACTGTATCCAATGACTTTGGTGGTTATTGAACACTAGGGGAAAAACTGGATGGTTATTGGCGTTGTTCACACACTTGTGGAAAAAGTATCTCTTGAGACATAATTGAAATACTGAACACAGAAATTCCAATATTCTTCATGTAGAACCTCGGTAGACAATCGAGAAATCTAAGTTTGTCATTTCTTGACATGCCTAGAAATTCATTGCAATCATTCAATTGATAATATAAAAGGAACCTCAGTAGACCTTGGAACCTTGGAATCTGTTATAGAATAGATTCTAAGTTCTAAGTTATATGGGTAGGTTCTGCATTAAAAAAAAATGACAAACTTGTTCCAACGAGGAGGTTCCAAGTTCCGTAGATTCCAAGTTCCATGTAGAACCTGTACGGAACTTGGAACCGCTCAGCTTATTGTGTGATATACCTATTCGATTAGCGTTTGTAGAATTTCTGGGCATGTTTCTTGATTTTGAGCTTTGGTATTTAGGAATCCATTTCCATCACTACTAAAGTCAACTCAAATTTTTAGAAATCGTGAGACTCGTTATTGACAACATTGTAGACACATGGTTAGTAAAAGCCATGTCATATTATTTTAGTGTAGCATTGTGATTTACACAATTTCCATCACTACTAAAGTCAACTCAAATTTTTAGAAATCGTGAGACTCGTTATTGACAACATTGTAGACACATGGTTAGTAAAAGCCATGTCATATTATTTTAGCGCGTAGCATTGTGATCTACACAATATCGCACTGGTCAGGTACTTAAGCGCCCCCCCCCCCAACCACCACAATTTACAACATTTTGATCTACTCCATTTAGACAAATTCTCTTTTGTTACTATATTTTGCTTCGTATCTTAATACTAACGAACAAGATAATATTTGAGAGGTCAAAAGAAATTAGGAAAAAATTAAGAGAGACTTCAAGTATTCTTGTCAATATTTATAAAAAAGAAAAATTGAATGTTTCGAGTAAAAGATGGCACATTTTTTATGTTAAAAATGAAAAGTAAAATAAAATAGAATCAATACTTAAATTTGAAAATTGAACACAATGCCGCTTGAAGAGGATGGGAGAATTATAATAAAAGGTCCTAAAATTTTATGGTGGATGCTTATGGTCTTATGTGGTGCAGTTGGCACATATGCAGATAACATACAATATTTTTTTAATATTTTTTTCAATTTTTTATGTATTTTTTATTTTGTTTCTTTTTTTCCTTGCTTCTTTTGTTTCCCGCCACGGTCAGCGAGCTGTGGCCGGCAATGGTTGTTGGCCACCAGGTGAGGGTCACGAAATCCTCACCTAGATCTGGACTAAGGCAGCCATGGAAGCAGGTGAAAAGACTTGAAACTGGAAAGCGGGGAAGCAGGTGAGAAATCAATCTCGTGAAGGAAATAGAAACATGCACAATGTAAACTTTGGTCGCCATTGAAATGAGTCCTCACAGGTTCGCTCTTCTTTGCTTCGCTTCTCTCCTCTGTTGGCTTTGACTGCGTGTATGGGTTGATGCGAAAACAATGACAAAGGGAACTGTGAAGAGCCTCCATTTATGGAGTTGAAAGCCATCGCTAAACTGAGGCCCTTTGCCTACTGCTGGCGAGGCTGCTCTCACCTAGTGGCCTGTGAGATCCGGCAACCCTCGCCGGCCACAGCTTGCCGGCTACAACTTGCCGGCTACCGTGAAAAGAAAAAGAAAGCCGCAAAAAAGAAGAATATAAAATACATAAAAACTTACAAAATATTAAAATATTATTTAAAATTGTCCACATCGGTATCGGTTGCATAACGTAAGACGGCTAACATCCATATGAGTGATTTTTGGCCAAAATTAGACATATAGACTAAATTAATACAAATTCAATGGTTTAGAACTCATTTGAAAAAAATATATATATTTAGGATTGAATTTGTACAATTAATAGGTTTAGGATTTTTTGTTAATTTTCCTGAAAATGAGCCATGTCACTCAATTTTGCACACAGGAATACGCCACCGTAATCGTTACTATTACTTATTTATTTTTGCTTTTGGGGTTTATGTGTTGAACGACATCGACCTAAGGATTGACTTCCTAGTCTTTGTATGACGAGAAAACCAGCACAGCCCTATCTGGCTCCTTTAAGCTAAGTAGCACCAACACCGACACGCGACACGTGATACGACACGACACGACAAGCTGACATGTTTCTAAAAAAATAGAGAATTCCAACATGTTGGGACATGTTGTATATTATATGTATATTTTATATATAAATAATAAATTATTATTTTTATGATTATTTCAACCAAATTAATCTGATTCAAATTCACAAATAAATAAATAATAATAAAATCCTTTAATAAATTTATACTAAAAACATTAATTCACCATTTATTAATATCATTCATTGTTTCAATTTGACAAATTCAACTCCATTTCCATAAATTCATAAAACTTGGAAAGAAAAAAGTAATTTACATTCTAGACTTGCGTATTAGATGTGTCGAAAGAAAAAAAAACTTGGGGGTAAATTGTGATCATGGAAAGTGAAAATCAAAAGAGAAGCGAAGAAAATATTAGGTTTTTCTTCTTCCTAATTTGTTAATTTTATTATTGATTTTTATTTTTTTTTCACATATATATTTTAACTCTTCATTTATTGAAATATTTTAAATTGACCTCGCATGTTGAAATCGTGTGTGGAAAACTTGTATGTTAGAATTTCAACTCGAGTGTCGAAAAGTATAAAAAAAAATTGACCAGGTGTTGGATTTTCCGACACGTGTTGACCGAGTGTCGGAAAGTGTTATAGAGTGTCAGACACGTGTTGAAGTGTTCAACACGACACGAAAGCTCCCTGAAAGTGTCGGTGTTTCCTAGCCATCAAGTCCAACTATTTATTGGACGACATTACATATGTGAACATGAGTTGACTTTACTAACAAAGAGATCTCGCAATTTAAGAAAATAAAAAAATTATAAAATGATATGAACAATTATAGGAGGAAGAAATGACGTATTTATTAATTCGAAGCTGGTGATGATTGACACCTCCTATAAATCCTATGCTTGTTTGGGGTAAATTGACAATCAAAACGGGCCAATTCCAAAAAAAATCCCAAACTTTAAGTCTAGTATCAAATTTACCCAGATTTTTTATTTTTTTTGTCTAAAGAAAACCCAAACTTTAGATTTAGTCTCAAATCTGCCCTGACCTTTAATTTTTTCTTAGTCCAAATTTGCCCCGAATTTTATTTTGTTTTAAGAAAAGAGGTTAATACCACAAAAAACCTGAAAGTAGACATGTGATAAATTTACCCCAAACCAATTTTTCGACCACCATTCATTAGTTTCCATTAAATTTTACTATCAAATTACTGAGTTAAATAACACGTAGCAGTTGACGAGTATACTAATTTGAAATTTTACCCTCCATATGTATAGAAAAAATCATCAACTTTTAATATATTCTATAAGCTCCCTAGTGGTTCAATCCCAACTTAAAGTGACATTTTCACATCGATAATAAATACACATCGGTAAGGTGACATGGAAATGTACTAATTTGAAATTTTACCCTCCATATGTACCAAAAAAATCATCAACTTTTAATATATTCTATAAGCTCCCTAGTGGTTCAATCCCAACTTAAAGTGACATTTTCACATCAATAATAAATACACATTAGTAAGGTGACATGGAAAATTATCTTTAAAATAAAACCGCTCTAGGATATAAAAAAATAGGAACTACTAACCGCGACTTTTGAACAAAGGGCTAACTAGGGCAAATTTAGGACTAGTATAAAAATTGATGATTTTCTTTTTGACAAAAAAAAAAAATTAGGATAGATTTGGGATTTGAGCTCAAGTTTGTGGTTCTTTTTAAAGAAAAAAAAATGGTTGGGGCATATTTGGAATTAGGTCTAAAGTTTAAGGTTTTTTCTAAGACAAAAAAAGTTTAGGATAGATTTGGGACTGAACCTATAATTTAGGATTAAAAAAAAAAGTTTGTGGCACATTTAAGATTGAACATAAAGTTTGGGGTCTTTTTTTTTTTAATTGACCCCAATCAAAACAACCTTCTTCTCCAGTAATTCAAGTTCAGACCTCCGGTTTCCTTCTCCTTGTCTTCTCCCTGAAGTGGCCTTTTCCAATGTCCTGGGCGAATCACACATCCTGAGGCTTGAGCACTTCGAAACTGTACGGCCAGGACCGAGAGCCTCCACTCCCGGCTGCACGATCACGTCTTCTCGAGTCCACTCGTGTTACACAGACTTCCTCTGATGTTCCTTATGGAGGACTCTGAGGGACTGAGACTGCAAAATCGGTCGGCAAAGACTTTGCCTTTGGTCAGTTCGTCGTCTTCTCAGAGCCGATGACAAGGAAATGGCAAGAAAGGCAAGATGTTGGCACAAGAAGTTGAAACTTTACCGCTCAATGCCGGGAGAAGCATTGTAGCTTCATCACCAGGCAACCTGACCCAAGCAAGAAAGATGAAGGATGAGTCCTGTATCGTCGGTCGCGAAAATTTCGTGAACACACTTGTGCCTCAGTTGATAGATAAAAGAGACGATGGCGCCAACCTGAGAGTGATTTCGGTGGTCGGCGAGGAAGCCATCGGCAAAACAGCTCTAGTGAGGAGCGTCTACAACAGAGCGGATGTTAAGCATCATTTCGACTGCTGCACTTGGATCAGGGTTGGGCCGAAGCCTAACCTGATTCATCTCATGGTCGACTTGCTCAAGCAGCTGAGGGTCTCGGAATTGCGAAATGTGGATCGTATGAATGAGGAAATGCTGTCCGACGTGCTCCAAGGATTCCTGATGGAGTGCTGTTATCTGACAGTCTTGGATGACTTGTGCGATCTCCTTCTCATGGACAAGCTCATAATGGTGCTTCCAGACATGAGGAATGGGAGCAGAGTAATCGTCACGACTTGTAACCGCAACATACCCTCTTCCATCGATCCGTGGTATTCCACGCATCTTGAATTGAACCCCTTGACCAGGAACAGAGCGAGAAGTTATTGGAAAAATGCAGGCCGGCTTTCAATGAGGTCAATCCGCCAGAACTCCTCCATCTTAAAAAGAGGATTCTTCAAGAATCAGGTGGCTCTCCCCCAAAGATCCTTCTGCTCGGAGGACTTTTATACCCCACCACGTTGGATGGTTTGACCAGGCTTCTCGATCGGCTTCCTGATTGTCCCAAACTCCAAGATGTCATGCGTTTGATTGTTGATGACCTTCCAGAATTGTTAAAGCAACGTGCTCTGTACTTGGCTCTGTTCCCTAAGGAATCTGAGATTCCCACAAGGAGGCTCTTCAGACTCTGGTCAGCTGTAGAACCTTCAACAATGGAGAATGGAGTAGACAGAGTCGATACAGAAAAAGCTTTCGAGGTTCTGGTGTCCAGAAACATGATCCTTGTAGCTCGATGGAAATGGGATGGGAGTGCCCAATCGTGTCGTGTGCCTGGAATGTTGCATGATGTCTTTTCGCAGATAGCTGAGCATGGGAGATTCCTAAAGATCTATGACTGTTCTATTCACAAAAGATTGAGTGATGGAGCAAAGTTTCATGCCCCGCATATTGCAATACATAGGCATATTTCTGAAGAAGGAGAAGCAAGGGCGCAAGAAAATGTGCCGGAAGTAGGACAAGAGGGATCAGTAACAACTGCACAAGAAGCACACATGCAGATCACTCCTGCCGAGCCACATCAAAGAATGCCCACCAGCGACGATTCCACTCCATACGGCATCAAAGAACTTTGTTCCTACGTGTCTTTCAACACCATGAAGCTGGGAACACAGGCCAAAGAGATAGATGCCTTGCTTAAACCGCTAGTGCAGAAGAGGGACTCGAATTTTCTGAGGGTACTTGATCTTGAGGGTGTCTACAAGCCTTTGCTTCCAAAGGAGCTTGGCAACATATTGCCAAACCTAAAATACTTGGGACTCAGATGGACTCTCCTTGAATCGCTTCCAAAGTCAGTGGTGCGATTGTCTTTCCTGGAAACTTTGGATCTGAAGTACACTAAAATAACCCAGGTGCCGGTTTCTATTTGGGAGGCAGAGAGTCTGCAACACCTCTACATGAATGAGGTGTCCTTCGACGAGTCTGTTCATCCTCAACTGCATTCCAAGAAATCCTTAAACTGCAACATCCAAACCATTTGGGGCTTATACATAGGAGTTAAAAGTCCCATCTTGAATGTGCTGCACAAGTTGACAGGCCTGAGGAAGCTGGCTTTGACGTGTTATCCCTCGGAGGTAAGTACAGCGATTGAGCATATCTCAAATCTGAATGAGCTTAAAACCCTCAGATTGCAATCGAAGGATATATTTGGTCAGCCTTCAGAGCTTAAACTAAGTGATAAGATGAGCCGGCTCAAGTCTCTTTCAAACTTGTACCTACTCGGAGAATTGTTCGAGCAAAGCTTGTTAGAGTCGCACATTCCTCGGAACCTAAAGGTACTAACATTGTCCATGTCGGGACTAGGAGTCGATCCGATGGGAGTCCTGGGGAAGTTGGAATTTTTGACCACTCTCCGATTATTTGGGTTGTCATACAATGGGGAGAGATTGAGCGTCTCAAAAGGAACATTTCCGAGCCTCCGTGTCTTGAGACTGTGGAAGCTGGAGAACCTGACGAACTGGACTATAGAGGCAAATGCAATGCCATGCCTTGCAGACTTGGAAATTAAGGACTGCGGGAAGCTGAAGCAGATTGGCGGACTGCAGCAGATCAAGACCTTGGAAGAAATCACATTGGTTAGAGTGCCAGATGAACTCGAGCAAAGGGTCAGATATATGCAGCTGGATGTGCCAATTATAGCGAAGGAATTGGTAATATGTTTGCCGCAGGCAGTTCTCTTTCTTCTTTTCCGCTTTACATGTTTCTTATGCATTTTAGCCGCCACCCGCAGGGAAAATCCCTTCATTGTGCATATATGAATTTGCTTGATTTAACTCCTAGTACTTGCATTATGTAGTAGAACCTAGAAAAGTGCTGCTTTTATAACTATATGGTGTTTTCTTTCTGTTAAAAGAGGGGGAGGGTGGTTTCATACGCGTGGGAATAACAGATAGTCGTGGAATGTATGTGTCTGTCTGTTGTATTTTACCTCATAGAGCATGATTAAGCTTTTATAGTGCTGGTGGTATTGGAATTGAGAGTATCATGGCTCACTGTGAATATATGTTTGTTTTCTTGATCATTAACAGAAAAAAAATAAAATAAAGAGAAGCAATCAGATGGTTAAGCTTTTATAGTGCTGGTGGTATTGGAATTGAGAGTATCATGGTTCAGTGTGAATATATGTTTGTGTTCTTGATCATTAACAGAAAAAAAATAAAGAGAAGCAATCAGATGAAGAACACAGCAAAAGGGAAGACGAGGAAGATGACTATAGCAAAGACTTTGCACTCCTTTTCGAGGAAGTGATGATGACTTAAATTTTTGCGAAGAAGAAGCAGAAGAAGAAGCAAGGAGTCACATGAGGAAAAAAAGGAAGAAAATTCTAATTCTGCCACTTTTTTTTGGTGTGCTTTGAAAGGAATGATGTAGATGTGGCACCCCCGAAACGGCCCCTGATCCGATAGGGTCACCACAGTTAGCTTACCTTTCATTTGACCTTATAATATTTCACTCTGATACCATAGAATTGTAATGGGTCCATAAATCTTTGGGGTTTATATTTTTTAGATCGGTCCCAGCGCAGTTCATATAGCGGAAGCATATTACCTATCTCCCTATCTCATACTCCAACAAAATAATGCAATGCACACCGACTACACATCTTATATAAGTTAGAGCCAAACACTTTTATTTACATAACTTTGATGGACATCATGAGTCGGTACATTAAAAGGCCAAGGCTTTTCTAAGCTCGGCTATAACAAAAAGTACCCGACTCTACACTAGTCATGTACATCGGTCCATCATTTAGTGTCGGCAGTCCAAAAAGAAGCTTCATCCTCCCTCCATCGCGCTCAGTCACACCCAACCTGGTCCGTCAGCCAGTGGCAGTGACAGCATCCCCAGCATAACCCTGTCGTAGCGGACATGCATGGACAAGAACTCTTGAATGACAGGGCCGGCGGGTGATCCAATGTCATACAAAACCAAAACCCGCACAAACAAAAACTAGCCCTTGTATCTCGGAATGATGATGCTCCGTACACTCAACCTCGACGTCGGTCGGTATGCCATAGAAAGTACCAGGGGTGACTGGCGACAGAGCCATAACTCCTAGTCTGAAATGTTTGTCCCCAAAAACGGGTGAGTACAACCACTCAGCAGTAAAAGATCCACCAAACTACACAATGCAACAAGCAAGGCAACCAAGATTTCATGCACATAAACATCTATGCAACCATGCATATAAATCCATAAGGTTCATCCCATACCTTAATAACCACATTTTCAATGCCAAATAATACCAACTCAAAATTCATAGACAACTCATGTACCATGCCATATGCACACACATCTACATGATTCATTTCCAATTTTGATATTAAAAAAGATCTCATTTTTCCCGGGGACCAGTGTTTGCATCCCTCCGGGCTTTCGCATCCAATCCTAGCATCGCGAGACCTCCGGCACACACCTTCGGGCATCTTGTACCCCAACTGGCGTCACAAGGCCTCCGGCACACACCTCCGGGCATCTCGAAACTCCCGAGGACATCCGGCACACACCTCCGGGCATCCAATCGGCTGTGGCACCCCTCGACGGCCCCCGATCCGCTAGAGTCACCATAGTTCGCTTTTCCTTTTTTTTTTTTTTCCAAATAACAAGTCATTCTGATACCATTTTTAGTTGCAGCGGGTCCATACAACCATAGGGGTTTACGTCTTTTATTAACGGTCCCTTGCGCAATTTACATAACGGAAGCATATCCAACAATTCCCTTCCCTACATTCAGAAATCGATGCACACCTACTAAACATCTTATATAAGTTAAAGCCGGACACGTTTATTTACATAAAGCATATGGACATCTTTAGTCAGTACATCGAAATGCCAATGTTTCTATACTTGGCTATACTTTAAAAGATGACCGACATCTCCTCCCACAATCGTATGCTTAAGGTCCATCAACCAGTGTCGGCGTCCAAAGGTTCCTTCCTTTGCTATCCTTCTCCTCGCGGTCATATCCAACCGCTCAAACCATCTACTAATCTAAAATGTTGGTCCCCAAAAGGGGTGAGTACAACCACTCAGCAGATAAAGGAATCCAATAACAACTCAATGCATCATGCATATCATACCATGGGTGATCATCATATCACATCACACATCATCATCATCATCATGCATATCATCATGCGTATCATACCATGGGTGATCATCATATCATATCACATATCATCACCATCATCATGCATATCATCATGCATATCATACCATGGGTGATCATCATATCACATCACATATCATCACCATCATCATGCATATCATCATGCATATCATACCATGGGTGATCATCATATCACATCACATATCATCATCTCCATCATCATGCATATCATACCATATCATGCCATGAGTTAATTTTCATCTTTATCTTTAAATTTGATCACCACATCACCCTTCCTCGATTCATCCATTTTATCTCATATTTTACACTCGCATCTCATGCGAGAAAAACCTCCGGGCATGTATCCAAGATACAACCGGGCATCCGGCCCCCCACATTCCGGGCATCTCGCATCCCAACTAGCATCACGAGGAACCTCCGGGCATGTATCCAAGATACAACCGGACATCCGGCCTTTACCCTTCTAGCCGGGCATCTCGCACCCAAATCCTGGCATCGCGAGGCATTCCCTTCGGGCAAAAACCTCCGACAGGGCTTCCGGAATTATGTACTGACATATCACCAGGCCTCCCCTGGAATTACGTACCATATACCATCGGGCATCCCGACACTCCCGGGGAATCTCTGGAATTATGCCACTCGGCCACCAGACATCATCCTCCACCACAACCTCTTCCTCAACCACATTTATCCTTTTATCTCAATTTAACATGGCAATTGGCATGGCATCAAACAAATCACACTTGCATTTCAATTCACATGTCATACACATGCCAAAGCTTAATAACATATGCATTTCAACTTAATACATGTACAAAGACCTCATCACACAAGTGCCACACAAATGAAGTTGAATCCATGGCCAAATAAAAATATATTTTATTTTATTTTATTTTATTTTATTTTATTTTATTATTTTTTAATTTAATATCAATAATTTCCAAAATTATCGAAATTCAAGAAATTACTAAATCAACCCATAAGATGATAATCACTTGGAAAATTCATGGCCAAATTGAAATTTTTACTTAATCTCACAATTTCTTCCAAAAACATCCTAAAATTCTCGGATTTAAACCCAGTGCACAGTTTCCGAATAAATTCAATTAAAATATCCATTCGGTCTCCAACAATTACGAAATTTGCAGGGTGATATCCAAGACATTTTCGTGCACTTTTCATGAAGAACTCTAAGCCAAATTATTTTTAGATTAATTTCTACAACCCTACGAAGCTTCTGGAACCACGACCGCGTCGTCCAGAACACACATCTCCGAAATATTAAGATTTGACCCATCTATTCTCTTTCTTTTCCTCTGAAATTTGAGTGTACAAAGGTGTCCTTTACAAGTTTCATGAAGAGATCTAGGTTAAATAACCAAAGTATGGTCACCATTTAAGTCCATGAATTCTCGGGTGGCTCGGAATACTTCACCAGAATCATTGTCTCCAAGATCTAGCAGATTTATCAAGTTATACTTGTTCTTTTCGCTTCAAATTTGAGTATGTTGTATTTTAAGGTGTTACCTACAACTTTTATGAAGACATCGAAGTCAGATATTCAACAAAAATCAACATACAATCAAGAATCCAGCAAGAAGTCAGTGAAAACTTCACAGATCTGCGGTCTCCGTAGGATAGAACTTTAACCCCTCATATATCCATCATTTTCCACGAAATTTCAGTATGTTGTAGTTCAAGACATTAGCTTCAACTTTCATGAAGACACCGAAGCCAAAATCGAACCCCAAACACACATACAAACTCGAACAAGCTACTGATTTCAACAAACCGAACAAGAACAGTCACACGGTTTACAAATAACCATCTCTTACCTCGGTTTTTCGCACAAATCACACCTAAGATCTAACATGCAACCACCACAACAAACATGCAAGAGAAGTTACGGACTCTACTTGCCTTAAAGGTGAACAAACGACGACGAACGGCGACGATCGGACGGCGAACGAACGGCGCACCCCTCCGGCTCCGCCTCCTTCCCTCTCGGTTTCTCTCCCTTTCTCTCAAACTCTCTCTCTTTCTCACCCTCTCTTTGGATGAATTGAAGCAAGTAATCCGGCCACTCTCTCTCCTCATCCCTTTTATATCCCCTTAATCCCATCATTTGCAATCATGAGATTGCCTAAAGACTAACCAATGCATGCTCTTGCCATTTGCCACTTGTCATATTGGGTTTTAATTTGAATTTCATTGGGCTTGGGCTTAGGCCCATCCGGCCACTCCCTTGGGCTGGTCGAATCCTCCTCTTGGGCTTCCATTTGGGCCGACTAGCTTGGCCCACCAAGCTTTAGGCCAAATGGGTCCAAGGCCCATTCGAATTTAATCCCCTTTTTCTCTTTTTTTTTTTTTGAAATTCCTTCTATAAATATTTTTGAATTCCAATTTTCATCTTGGCCAAAGTCTTAGGATATGTTTGCTCATTGAAATTTAAATCATATGGCCAAGCATAGATTATTAAATTTCCACAATAACAAGCACAAATCATCAAATTAAAAGACTAATGGCTAAAACATAAGCCATGGAAATTCTATCACCTAATTAAAGACTTTAACACACCTTATGGCTTGGCTTTGAATTTTTGGGATGCCACATTGGCATCGACTCACTCGACCCTATGGGCATCCCGACACTCCCGGGGCATCGTCGACTTAGTCGTCCGACGGTATCACCAACAACATGATATATATACACGTATATGTCTCACTTTGAAAATAACATTTGATGTCATACGATATGTTAAATGTCACCGCATCCATTGTATAAACAACAACTCAAGACATTACAACTCATAGAGCAATTCAATTGTTCTTGAAATAAAACGGTTTTTGGACAAAACAGAATGCACTTCACTAATTGAAATCAATTGAGCAAAGTCGGAGTAAAACAGCTTAAAAACCAGAATGTGCAGTTTTAAGGAAAATTTCAGAATAATCCCTAAATAAACTCAGAAAATTCTGATATTTTAATATGTTATATTAAAAACCTAGAGGTAAAAGTTTTGTGAAAAACTCAAAGTCGGATTCATGATATATCAAGAGCTATAATCACTATAACTCTTCCTAACCCTCGGTAACAGTTTCCAGATCTAACACTTCAAAAGAAAAATCGTTTCACCAAACAATACTCGTCTGTTTCTTCCCAAATTTTAGTATGTTACTGCACAAGATGTCATCTACAACTTTCATCAAGGACACGAAGTCAGATTTTGGCTAGATAATTATAGAAAATTCACGGAGTCGCCAAAGGTCAAGCTGTTTTTCCATGAAACAGTTTGCTAGCTTAAAGAACTACTCCTATACTTTCGAAAATTCCAACATCCAGCACATCCAAAAATATATTACACTTCACACACAACCACAGCAAGCATCGTGTAGATCAATGGACTTCACTTGCCTTAAGTCCAACACAACCACAACAAGCAAAACAACAACTTAAGGACTTCGGGCGCGGCTCAATCGACAGCGAAGCTAGGTGGCGTCAATGTAAGAATATAATTCATATAAAACTTGATGCGGAAATTCATAACAAATCAATGATCTTTGATCTTCATGATTTTCACAAATAGATTCAAACAAACCTTTATCCATAGCGCTACCCTTGATGATGATCGTTGTAGAAAACCCAATGATCTTGAACCAAAAGGAGAAATCCGATTTCTCTCCCTTAACCCACTAAACCTTAATGTATTCAATTGATGGAGGAGAGAATACGTTCTTTCTGTTATTGTTGTTCGTATGTGGGTGGAGAGAGGACTGGACTCTTTTATACGTTCGTTGAAAGGGTGCCTTCCATCAAAGCGATATACCCTTTCGTTTTATTAGAGTCGTACCTTCTCATAATCAATATTATTTATAGCATTTCAATCAATATTAAACCATATAATAAATCACATAATATGGGCCACAATAATTCTTACATTCTCCCATTTGGCCTATATGATTCTCCTTTCATGGTTTAATGAAAACTATAATGTGCACAATAAGATTATGCTATAAAATTTCATTAAATTGGCAATCACATAATAATCACAATTAAGTAAATAAAACTAATGCGAGTCATAGCGGTTATATGTCATCAATCGACATAGTTCCTTCTATGTACTACAACTATAGCACTTTACTTAACATGATCCATAAATGAGAAGTACAAGTAATAGTCCAACCATAATGTTTCTTTAGAAACTATCCTGTTTAACATTCATCTATTTCCATAATGTATACTAAATAGAAAACAGGAAATATCAGAAACATGTAAGTGAGCTCAAAGTGTCAAATACATAAACTTAATACAACCATAATACAAACATTAATGACGTCCAATAATGCCCATCTTTTCAACATGCTCATTAAATGTTTTGGGTGGCAATCCTTTTGTTAAGGGATCTGCTATCATAAGATTGGTGCTAATGTGCTCAATTGACACTCTTTGTTTCTGAACTTCTTCTTTGACAGACAAGTATTTGATCTCCATATGCTTAGCACCCTTAGAATACTTGTTGTTCTTAGAGAAGAAAACTGCTGCAGAGTTATCACAATAGATTTTCAGAGGCTTGGCAATACTGTCGACGATCACAAGCCCTGAAATAAAATTCCGCAGCCATAATCCATGAATTGTGGCCTCAAAGCATGCCACAAATTCAGCTTCCATAGTGAATGCAGCAATAACTGACTGCTTTGCACTCTTCCATGAAATTGCCCCTCAAGCTAGAAGAAACAAGTAACCAAATGTTGATTTTCTCGTATCGACACATCCGGCTAAGTCTGAATCTGAATATCCAATCACCTCGAGATGATCAGATTTTTTATAAGTGAGCATATGATTCTTCGTTCCTTGTAGGTATCTAAGAACCTTCTTTGCAACTTTCCAATGATCCATTCCAGGATTACTTTGATACATGCCCAGCATTCTGACAGCAAAACTGATGTCTGGTCTGGTGCAAGTTTGTGCATACATTAAGCTTCCCACAATAGATGCATAAGGAATATTATTCATTTGTTCTCGTTCCAATTCACTTTCCGGACATTGCATAAGGCTAAATTTATCACCTTTCTGAATTGGAACTATTCCTGCTGAACATTTACTCATATTAAATATCTCTAAAATTTTCTCAATGTAGGCTTTCTGAGACAATCCTAATAATCCTTGTGATCTATCACGGAATATTTCTATTCCTATCACATATGTTGCCTCTCCCATATCCTTCATTTCAAAATTCTTAGAGAGAAATTTCTTGGTTTCATGTAACAAACCAAGATCATTAGTAGCAAGCAAAATATCATCAACATACAGAACTAGAAAAATAAACTTACTCCCACTAATCTTCATATATATACACCGATCAACGGTGTTTTCCTTAAATCCAAATGAAGTTATGGTATCGTTAAACTTAAGATACCATTGTCGGGAAGCTTGTTTAAGTCCATATATTGACTTCTTTAATTTACATGCCATGTGTTCCTTTCCTTTAACTGAAAAGCCTTCGGGTTGGTCCATATAAACCTCTTCCTCTAAATTCCATTAAGAAAAGCGGTTTTTACATCCATTTGGTGCAACTCCAAGTCATAATAAGCCACCAAAGCCATAATGATTCTAAGTGAATCCTTCTTAGAGACTGGTGAAAATGTCTCTTTATAGTCAATGCCTTCTTTCTAAGTAAAACCCTTTGCAACAAGTCTGGCTTTATGTCGTTCAATATTGCCTTTTGAGTCGCGCTTGGTCTTAAAGACCCATTTACACCCGACCTTCTTACATCCTTTAGGCAATTCAACAATATCCCAAACTTGATTTTGATGCATGGATTTTAACTCTTCTTCTATGGCATTAAACCATTCATTAGAATCGTCACATTCCATGGCTTGGGAAAATGAATCTGGATCATTTCCAATTCCTAAGTTAATTTCTGACTCTTGTAGATAAACCATATAGTCATCAGAAATAGCCGATCTCTTTTCTTTTTGAGATCTCCTTAATGCTATTTCTTGTGACTCGGCCATTAGAGGTTCATTATTGATAACTTTAAAAGCTTTGGGTATAGGAACTTCTACCCTTACTTCTTGAATGCAAGCATCATGCATTCTTTCACTCCCACTGATGTCACCATTCTCAATGAACCTAGCATTTCTAGATTCAACAATTCTTGTACTATGATTATGACAATAAAATTTATACCTTTTGGATTTCTCTACATAACCAATGAAATAACCACTGGTCGTTCTTGAATCCAATTTCCTTTCATGTGGATTATAAATTTTTACTTCTGCTTTATAACCCCAAACATGTAGGTGTCGTAAACTAGGTTTCCTTCCCGTCCACAGTTCAAATGGAGTCTTTGGAACTGCCTTACTAGGAACCCTATTTAATAAGTACATAAAAGTCTTTAAAGCATACATCCACAAAGACAAGGGTAAAGATGAATGACTCATCATACTCCTAACCATTTCCATTAAAGTACGGTTACGCCTTTCTGCTACACCATTTTGTTGTGGTGTACCTGGCATTGTGTATTGAGCACAAATGCCATGTCTTTCAAGGAATTTAGAAAATGGACCTGGACATTGTCCCGATTCATCATACTTTCCATAATATTCACCACCTCTATCAGATCTTACTATTTTCACTTTTCTATCTAATTGCCTCTCAACCTCTTTAATATACACTTCAAGTGCATTCACTGATTGAGACTTATCATGCAATAGATAAATGTAACCATAACGTGAAAAATCATCAATAAAGGTTATGAAATAACTTTCTTTACCAAAAGATGGAACATCAAAAGGACCACATATGTCAGTATGTATAATTTCAAGAAGCTTTGTGCTTCTTGTGGCACCTTTCTTAGTGTGTTTTGTTTGTTTTCCTTTAATACAATCAACACACATTCCAAGGTCAGTAAAATCCAAATTTGGAAGAATTTCATTCTTCACTAATTTTTGCATTCTTTCTTTGGATATATGACCCAAACGTTTATGCCACAAGTAAGCAGAATTTTCATTCACCAAACTTCGTTTAGTGCCAACATTATGATACAAAGTCATTAATGTCTCAACAAAAGTATTATCAAGTCTAAATTTATAGAGACCATCACATAAAGTTCCAGTTCCAATAAGAGTATCACTCTTAAACAAACTGAAAGATTCAGATCCAAACTTACAATAAAATCCCGCCACATCAAGTCTTGGCAAAGAAACTAAATTGCGAGAAAATGTAGGTACATAAAGGGTTCGAAACAAATCCAAATAATGCCTAGTATCTAAGATCAAACTATAAGTGCCAATGCCTTCAACTGGAGCTTTGTCTCTGTTCCCCATAATCACATAACTTTCATTTGACTTTATAGTTTGGATCGTAAGAAATCCCTGCATCGTATTTGACACATGAGTGGTGGCACCAGAATCAATCCACCAAGTATTATAAGGAACTTCAGTAAAGTTTGATTCAAAACATACTAAAGCACAAGGCTTACCTTTCTTTTCGAACCAAGCCTTACATTTCAGACAATCTTTCTTCAAGTGTCCAATTTAGTTGCAAAAATGACACTTAATAAGATTGTGTTCCTTCTTGTGGATTTGAAAAGCCTTTGAAGAGTCATTCAGGACGTGTAGTCCTTTCTTCTTGCTCCTTCCACCTTTCCTCTTAAAATTCTTTCGAACTCCTTGATGACTTGAGAGATGAACAGAATGAGCCTTTTGATTCTTTATCCTTGTTTCCTCTTGAGCTAACATACTAGCCAATTCATTTACATTCCACTTATCCTTTATAGTGTTGTAATTCATTTGAAATGGCCCATATTGCTCATGAGGTAAGGAATTAAGTATAAATTGTACTAAAAAGTACTCATCCACATTCATTCCCAAAGTCCTTAACTTTGCTGCTAAATTGGTCATCTCAAGTATATGCTCATGCATAGTACGCGAACCATCATATTTCATGGTGGTCAGTGTGCACATCAGTGTACCAGCAAGTGACTTATCAGCAGTTTGAGAATGCTCTTCCACAAATTTCATAAATTCCTTAGCATTGTTAGTCTTGGGAAGAGAAGTCTTTAAGTTGTTTGCAACTGTCATCCGCATGAACATTAAGCTCAGTCTGTTCGATCTTTCCCAAGCTTTATGGAAAGACTTTTCATCATTGCTACTTTCATCAGTAATAGCAGCTAGTTTCTCAGCTTGAAGTGCTAAATCAAGATCCAGGACACCTAAGTGAAACTGGACTTGTTCACTCCAATCAGGAAAATTTATCCCATTGAATAAGGGAACAGATGAGGCGGGCGAATGGAGTGAAACAGGTACAGATACTGCAAATGTGCAAGAAAATACTCATACATTAATGCTTTGAGAATATCACCTAATTAGATTCAAACTAAACGACACATGTACATCATAGTTCTCCTTTGGGCGATCCTATGATATACAAATATATATATACCATAATGATGCTAATAACTTTTATTTGATAATTGTAAATATATCTTATTAAAATTTATTTGTTATCTTTGGATATACAAACAAATTTAACAAGTCATATTAATTATCAACTATCATGTTCATGAATTATAAGAAAATAATTAACCTTTGGGTTAATCCCCAAGTTCTTATAATAAATGAACTTCAATATACCCATAACTCTAATAATGATATAAAACATATCAATTTCATATATAGCATCAATTAATTATGGGTAATTGAATAAAATAATTTACAATATCAAAAATTCGAAAGACTTCAAGGTTCGACCACTTTGGTGACTAACAAACCTTTCATAATATGAATTTTTTTAATATTGTAAAATACAAAGATTTATCAAATTTGCACACAAGGACAAAAACTTAATCAAAGCATAAGGGCAAAATCGTAAAATCATAATTCCATAAGGGTAGAATCATAAATTTAATATCCATGAGCAAAATGGTAAATAATCAGCAATGGCAGAATCGTAATTATTAATTAAACAAGGGCAGAAAAATAAAGTAAATTGCGAAGAGGACAAAATGGGAATTTAAAAAATGGCATAAGGGCGAAAACGTAAAAAGGGCGCGCGGGGACGTCAGGCGCGTGCCGAGCATGCGCCTTCATCCGCCGCGGGCGCGTGCCCCGCACGCGTGCGTCCAACGCGCAGGCGCGTGCGTTGCACACGCATGCAACCGCGCGGGAAGCCCCGCGCACGTGGATCCCATGCGCGCAGCGCTTGCGCACGCGTGACGGCGCGTGGCGCGTGGGTTCCACGCGCCTGCAACTGCAGCACGCGCGTGGAGCCCACACGCCTTCTTCCTCGCGCATAGACGCGATTTTTCGCCGGTTTTTCGCCGTTCCACCGCCGTTTTGCCTCCCGTTTCTTCTCCGGCAGCCCATCCCAGACACAAATAAATAATAGGTTTTGAAGAGCATGCCGGCACGATCACATGGGTCCAAGTTTCGGCAAAAATGACCAAGAAATTGGCCCCAAAACAAACGAAAAATTCTCAGAACACAAAACCTCCACCACCGCCGCTTCTGCCACTCGATTAGGCTCCGGCGAACACCGATATGCCGGAAAAACTCATGGCTAATGTTCCTCATGATATTGCGATGGTGTGGGTCCGAAATCAAGTGGTGGGTTGCCGGATTTTCCCCGGAACCGGTGAGTTTCTTACTTGCCCTCAAAATTCCGAATTTTTCCATTTTCGTCCATTTCCACTCGTGCACACACAGTAACTTTTCTTCACCATTTTAGTCCATGAAAAACGTTCCATCATTCGGATTTTCTTTAACAGAACCTTCCAAAACATTTCAACAACAACAAATGCTACGAACAGGATCATTCAACAAATCATCATGCATAAATCATAATATTTCTTTAAACGGAAAAATCATGAGATCATAAACCAAATGCTCTGATACCAACTGTTAGATTATAATTCATATAAAACTTGATGCGGAAATTCATAACAAATCAATGATCTTTGATCTTCATGATTTTCACAAATAGATTCAGACAAACCTTTATCCATAGCGCTACCCTTGATGATGATCGTTGTAGAAAACCCAATGATCTTGAACCAAAAGGAGAAATCCGATTTCTCTCCCTTAACCCACTAAACCTTAATGTATTCAATTGATGGAGGAGAGAATATGTTCTTTCTGTTATTGTTGTTCGTATGTGGGTGGAGAGAGGACCGGACTCTTTTATACGTTCGTTGAAAGGGTGCCTTCCATCAAAGCGATATACCCTTTCGTTTTATTAGAGTCGTACCTTCTCATAACCAATATTATTTATAGCATTTCAATCAATATTAAACCATATAATAAATCACATAATATGGGCCACAATAATTCTTACAGTCAACAGTGGCAGCAAGCGCATGCACGGCGGGGCTGGTCTCCTTCTTCCCCTCCTCTCTCACTTGCTCGCCCGCTTGAACTCTCTCTCGGTCTCACTCTCTCCCTCTTCTCTCGATTACTCTCTTTCTCTCTCTCTCTTAGTCGCTTCCTCATCCATTTTGCCCCCTCCTCGTTTTCTTTTACTCTCATGATTAGCTAGTAATCATGAGGTTTTGCATGGAGGATCTCCGGTGAAGCAAGGGGTGGCGACACCTCATGTAGTCCCTCCGCCACTTGTCAAATTCCATGCAATTGAAAGGGCCTCATTCGGCTGGGCCTTGGTCGACCGATCCAAGGGGAAACGTGGGCCGGTTTGGGCGGTTTTTGGGCCTTAAGAAATCAGCCCACATCTAGTCCTAATATCTCACTTTAATCCCCATTTATAATTACATAATCACCAATATTCACATGGCCATAAATATTACAACAATACACAAGGATAATTCAATCCATAGGGTTCACGGCCAAAATTTCCTATCAACCCATCTTATAGTACCACCTTGGTCTCACAAGAGCATATGATACATTTCCAACCAAGCATTAGTCCATTCAATGCTCGGCCTTGTTTAATTGTAATCCATTGGTCTAATGACTATAAGTCCGATGGCGCTTCTATTACCTATTCATGGGTCGCAGTGCATTTAGAGATCGTTATGAAATTTTAGGATGCCACAATAGACCTTAGAGGTAAATGAAAATTCAGTAATTACAATCACGTTGGCCTCTGTCGCATGTGTTAATATTTTTTTCAAAAGCAAATGTCACAAAAGAATCTCAAATTATGCCTAGTGTGATATAAATACTTGTATCACAAAAAAACCTAAACTTGTTCACTATGACACAAATATCCCAAACCCTTTTTATGTCAAGAAAAAAACTCAAATTAATATATGTGTGATATATATACCCTTTATTTTAATTTTATTAGGAGCATATTTGTTCAGATTTTTTTTTATATAAAAAAGTTTGGGGTATTTATGTCACAATAGACAAATTTAGGGTTTTTTTAATGACACAGAAAAGTTCAGGGGTATTTATGTCATAGTAGACATAATTTTTAGTCTATTATGATATTAACCTATTTTCCTAGTATTGTACAAATTATATCATATTGCTAATTATTTACAATTATCTCCACGTTGCATGTGGGCATTCTTAACTACGACAGACAGGCGAAGGTGCCACCTTATTTCCAAATGAATTGTTGGGACTGCACAATGTGCGCTGGAGAGACTTTTATGCATGCTCGACACATCACGTGGCCATCCACCTAATTAATGTTGAAATAACAAGCATTTTAGGCTTTCTTATAGCCTTCGTAGATAAATATTTTGTTGAATTCAATTGTCTATGATCAATTGGGCGGCGTATGACACGATGTTTTGAAAGACCCAAAAATATTTCATGTGAAGAAGGAAGGTGGTGACTGCCAAATTCTAATTTAGCTAAGTAATAGAGAAATCACGTGCCCCCTTCATATCCGTTTCATAAATGGGAAGGCTGTGGTCTTTTTCTTTCTTTTAATTTTTAATTTGGCCAGTCTCTCTCTGCACACTTATACTTTTTTTGTTTTTTTAATGGCACTTCTTTTATATATATATATATAGAGAGAGAGAGAGAGATGCATGGTGGTGGCAGCGGCTATCGCTGGCTCTTGTGGTGAAGAAAAAGAAGAGAAGCGAAATCGGGAAAAAGAAAAGAAAAAGTAACAAAGATAAAAAAAAAATATGAATACAGTTGGCCAAAAGTAAGGGTGAGTATGGCTTGGGTTGGATTGGTCCACCTCCTAACTCTAGGACCAACTTGTACAGTGTTTGTCATTAATTTTTGTGATCAATGATCGATCCTATTGAACTTGGGATCGAGAATCAGACCGACCCAATAGGTTCAGTTCGGTTCCAGGGTCAACTCAAGACCAATCAATAATTTTTTTGTTTCATTTTTTGCACTTCTTTAAAAAGCGACCAAGAATGGAACCGACCTAATGGGTTCGGTGACGAGTGAGGTCAGCGAAGAGAGGCGAGCGTCAAGTGGGGCGAGCGTCGAGCAGTGACCGGCGCAAGCGACTAGAAGTGAGGGAGACGAGTGTCGAATAGCGAGTGGAGAAGTTGTTTCTTTCAATTTTGGCAAGTTGAAGACTAAAATGACAAAGAAGACATAAGAGAACGAGTACTGGAGGAGGATACCATGAGGAGCTATTTACGCCGTGAGGACGTCATGAGGACTCCTCACAAAGACATTTTCCTCATTTGTAAATATGGTTATTGATGTCGTAAAAAACATTAAAAGTCTAAGCTATTAAAGAATAGTGTAAAATTACTTGGACTCCTCACTATGGAGCTGTTTAATGCTATTGACATCATTTGACTTACGGTTTTCACTATATAAAAAAAAAAAAGAAAATGTATTAGATATAATATATGTAATATATTTAAATATATTATATATTATATATTATATATTATATATAGTCATAGTTGGTCCGGGTTAGACCGACCCTAAACTTCCAAGATTGAGGATCAACCCGCACAATGCTGATCTAAGGATTCTAGGACCAAAGACCGAGCTAGTCCCTCTAGGAACAAGACTAGGATTGGCAGGGTTGGGCCGGTCTAGGGTTGATGCTCACCCTAGGCAAAAGTCACCAATGCTTATTTTGATTACCAATATTTTTTTATTGCCTACATATTACCAATAGTTCTCATGAATTACCAAGTTTTATCCTCATAACTTACTAATTTAATTGCGATGATTAATTAATTTTTTAGTATCAATTGTCATTAGAAAACACCCACTTTATTGAAGTTACTTACCAACTTTGTTTTCAATAAAATTACCAACTAATCTCTTATGGGAGACCCCTACCAACATTTATTTGATCGGTTCCAAATTACTGGCTATTTTAATAACTTCCACATTATTTTGTTGAAGTTGTCCGCTCTTATACGAAATTACTAACTTTATTTACGTTACTAGCTTGTCTAAAGATAAAATTATCATTTACTTTTACATTACTAACTCTTGTTTGATACACTTTTACCGAAATTTTAAAATGGATTCAACTTATATAACTTACCCACTTCGGAATTTCATACCCATCATTGGATGAAATCGGTTGACCACTCTCCGATTATTTGCGTTGTCATACAATGAGGAGAGATCGAGCTTCTCAAAAGGAACATTTCTGAGCCTCTGTGGCTTAAAACTATGGAAGCTGGAGAACCTGACCAAGTGGAATATAAAGGCAAATGCAATGCCGTGCCTTGCAGACTTGGAAATTAAGGACTACAGGAAGCTGAAGAAGATCGGCGGACCGCAGCAGATCAAGACCTTGGAGGAAATCACACTGGTTAGAGTGCCGGATGAACTCAAGCGAAGGGTCAGAGATATGTAGCCGGATGCGCCAATTATAGTAGAACCTAGAAAAGTGCTGCTTTTATAACTATATGGTGTTTTCTTTATGTTAAAAGAGGGGGAGGGGGGTTTCATACTCGTGGGAATAACAGGTAGTCGTGGAATGTATGTATGTGTGTTGGATTTTACCTCATAGAACATGGTTAAGCATTTATAGTGTTGGTGGTATTGGAATTGAGAGTATCATGGCTCACTATGAATATATGTCTGTGTTCTTGATCATTAACAGAAAAAAAATAAAAAATAAAAATCAGATGAAGAACACAGCAAAAGGGGAGATGAG
Organism: Eucalyptus paniculata subsp. matutina; assembly: GCA_017140255.1. Classification (NCBI taxonomy): domain Eukaryota; kingdom Viridiplantae; phylum Streptophyta; class Magnoliopsida; order Myrtales; family Myrtaceae; genus Eucalyptus; species Eucalyptus paniculata. The sequence goes on along the minus strand of CM029438.1, from coordinate 338,011 downwards.
GAAGATGACTATAGCGAAGACTTTGCACTCCTTTTTGAGGAAGTGATGATGATTTAAATTTTTGCGAAGAAGAAGAAGAAGCAAGGAGTCACATGAAAAAAAAAAAAAAAGGAAGAAAATTCTAATTTTGCCATTTTGTTTGGGTGTGCTTAGGAAGGATTGATGTAGACCTTAGAGGTAAATGAAAATTTGGTAATTTCGTGATTTTGATATTACTGGACACAAAATCCACACAGGTCGCAAAAAAAAAAAAAAAATTGTATTACAATCATGTCTTTTTTCATCTCAAGCCGCAAAGGGAGTTTGCTAGGGCAAATAATCATAATATAACGTAGACGTAGACCAATAGACCAATACATTGATTCAACTAATGCACCATGATCCCATACATAATTATCAAAAGCATCTGCAATAGTTTCTTTTAATACAAAAACACAGTAATAAATTTGTTACCGGCATCATTATCATATCAAATGTTGATCAAAATTGCGGATATCTAAAAGCACTATCATGCAAGTGTGATGTGGACATCGAGCCATATCAAGGAGGAGGTGCTAGGGACCCATTGTCTATTCATACTGGTTTGATTACTCGAGCGTGGGCCAAGCAATACAGGCAAGCTGTTGGCATCATGGTTCGTAATATTTGGCGTGGATATGACCTTGGATCAAATCTTGAAGAATCTTGGAAATCTTGGCACAATTTGATTATCTGTTCACCAAATATTTGACCAAGTCAAAAAATATATATATCTTCTTGTTTAGGTATATTCTGGAATATGACGCATTAGATTTCCAAGGTTGGTTTTAGGGTTTGTGTGGCAGCTAGAAGGCCTATATTAGGGACTGGTTGAATTTCTTTAGGGGAGATTTTTTTATTTTGAGAAAAAAGTTTAGAGATTCTCTTTTACTATTCTTTTGAGGACTTGACCTTATTAAGGATCCCTTGCGACGATCAATTTAACTTATCGAGCGAGATAGCGAATTCTTTCGCTCGTGGTGTCTATAACGTTGGTTGGTTGACACGCGTTCGTCAACAGGTCACATTCGTACCGAGGTTGCCAATCACAAGTTCGATTGGAGGTTGAGGTTCACAATTCGCACCATCCGGGCCTTCGTAGAATGATCTTTCCGCAACGATTCACATCATTTTGGTATTAGAGCTTGCCTCTACAAGGTCTATTTATCTTTAATTTTCTGTTTATATTCGCCAATTTGAGATTTATTGGGCTAGGGTTTCGGTTCTAGCCAATTTAGGGATCCGATTGCTTTTATACTTCTATACGTAGTTGTTTGTTGTTACTTTTAATTATTATTATTATTATTTTTTTTTTTGGTAACTTCAGTCAATCCTAGCATCTTAAAATTGTATATGAGTTCGTCAACAAAAAGAAGAAAGAAAGAAAGAAAACGCACAAAAAAAAAGTGCAAAAAAAAGATTCGGCAGAAAACAAAAAAAATAGCCGAACCAAAAGAAAAAAATCAAGAAGGCGACTCGTTTGTCAGTGGACCAAATTGAAACAAAATCAGTAGTGATTTGGGTTTCAATTTGAATTTTAAAAGTTGTACTTATTGGTTTGAGATTGTTACTTGCTAAATTGATTGTCGTAAGGGAATTGAGAGACATGTTTTGAGTCCGATAAAGAGTTTGTGAAAAGGGAATACAATAAGGAAAATGCAAGAGTGTGTGAACTTAATTGAGGGTGGAAAAAATCTAGACTTGAGTTAAACACAAGGGAAGTGACAAACACCTTGAGAGAAACACGTGAGAGAGCGATTAGTGAGGATTTTTGTTAATAACGTTTACTTGTAGGTCTAAAATATGTCACATGAAAAAAGCGTGAATCAAAGGGAGGTTGACTTCGAACAAAGGGATGAAGTGCTCGTGCAAAGCATCCAGCAATTGAGGGCCGTAGTGGAGGAGCTTAGTGGTCGAATGATGGGGAATGGCATGAGGGTTGATGGTGACTGAGAGCTACCTCGAGGAAGGCCACAACATTAGCGAGACGCCTCTAGAACATGACATAGATGGCAACGGCATTATGATGATGATGAGGCCGACATGGAGGATGATCGAGATGCTTGATTTGGAAGGTGGAATGGAGGCTGAGGGTTTAAAACTGAGAAGATGATCAGCTTGGTAATATCAAGATGAAAATTCCTTCCTTCCAAGGGAAGAATGATCCTGATGCGTATTTAGAGTGGGAGAAACGCATGGAGATGGTATTCGATTTCCAACGATACTTTGAGCTCAAAAAGGTAAAAATTGCAACTGTTGAATTTACTAATTATGCTATAATTTGGTGGGATCAACTTGTGACTAGTAGGAGGGGCAATGGTGAAAGACTGATAGAGATGTGGGATGAGATGAAAGTGGTGATGAGGAGGCATTTTGTACCAAGTTATTACCATTAAAATTTGTTTCAAAAGTTACAAAATCTCACACAAGGCAATAAGAGTGTGGAAGAGTATCACAAGGAGATGGAGATTGTCATGATCCGTGCTAATGTGGTGGACGATCGTGAGGCCATAATATCAAGATTTTTTAGTTGTTTGAGCCAAGACATAGCAAGGGTTGTGGAGCTACAAAACTATGTTGAATTGGAGGAATTGGTTGACAAAGCCATCAAAGTTGAGCAGCAATTGAAGTTGGATCGAAATCACAAGAGTGGAGGAGGTTCAAATCAGAATGGAGATCCAATTGGAAGAAAGATGAGAAGCCAAATTGGAGAGGAAACAACACTAAAATCGAAACCTCAAAGCAGAAGAAGAGTGACGGTAAAGTTGGGACGAATATGGTTTCAGGTAAAACTAAAAACCCTAACACTAGAACTCGTGAGATTAAATGTTTTAAGTGTTTGGGCATGGGTCATATGGCGAATCAATGCCCTAATAGAAGGGTGATGATCATGACTAGACATGGTGTTATTAAGTCCGAAAGTGAAAGGGAAGAAGATGATGATGAGATGCCACCGTTGGAGGATTGTAGTGATGGAGAAATAGCTATAAAAGGAGATTTATTGGTGATTAGGCGTTCTCTTAGTATGCAAGTAAAGAATGAGAAGCATCATCAACGAAGAAATAACTTGTTTCATACAAGATATGCGGTGAATGCTAAGATCTATAGTTTGATAGTTGATTGAGGTAGTTGTGCAAATGTGGCGAGTTGTATTATGGTGGATAAGTTGGGTTTGAAGACGACAAAGCACCCTAGGCCTTATAGACTTCAATGGTTAAATGATAGTGGTGAGGTGAAAGTGTTGAAGCAAATTCGAATCCCATTTGAGATAGGGAGATACAAAGATGAGGTAGAGTATGATGTTGTACCTATGCAAGTGAGTCATATCTTACTTGGAAGACCATGGTAGTATGATCGAAAGGTACATCATGATGGGTATACTAATCGTTATTCATTGGTAATGAATCAAAAGACTTATACCTTGGTACCAATAACATATAGTGAGATATATCAAGATCAGTTAAAGTTATAATGAGAAGCCGAGAGAGGGAGAAAAGGTGAGAAATCCGAAGGCTTGCGTGCTGTGTCTGAGACACAAGGAAAAGGAGAGGTCGAGAGGAGGATTGTAGTAAAAATCGATGGAAAAGAAGAGAGGAAAAAAAATAGGCAAAATAATTTTTATGCAAAATCGAGTGAGGTGAGGAGAGCTTTAATTCTAGACCGACCGATGCTTGTACTTTTGTACAAGGAGGTTTTGTTTTCTACTAATGATCTCGACCAAAGTTTGCCTAGTCCTATTTTGACATCCTGATTTTTCAATTATGTTTTCAATTGAATGAGTCGGGCTTTTCATTGATGCGCCTATAGTTATTTTCTCTGAGTTGGCTACTCACGAGATAATTAGCCTATCGGGTGAAGCTGTTAAGGAATCTAAGCGTAATAGACTTCAAAATGTGATCAGAAATCAACTGCTCGACCGTGCTAATCTGCAAGGGTCATTATGGCACAGACCGATTAGAGACCGAAGATAGGTGTGGCATCTCGGAAATTCAAAGCCAAGCCTTAAGGTGTGTTAAATGTCTTTAATTAGGTGATAGAATTTTATGGCTTATGCTTTAGCCAATTTGTCTTTTAATTTGATGAACTTTGCTTGTGTTGTGGAAATTTAAATTGCTTGGCCATATGATTTAAATTTCAATAATTGAAATATCCCAAGACTTTGGCCAAGATGAAATTTGAATTTAGAAATATTTATAAAAAGGAATTCAAAAAAAAAAAAGGAAAAAGAGGGTTATTTTTGGAATGGGCCTTGGACCCATTGGCCTAGAGCTTGGTGGGCCAAGCTTGTCGGCCCATTAGGGCCCAAGAGGGAGCTCGACCAGCCCAAGGGGGAATGGCCGGATGGGCCTAAGCCCAAGCCCATTTAAATTCAAAAATAAAAATGCCAAGTGGCAAGGGACAAAAGCATGCATTGGCCTAGACTAGGATGCCATGCATTGGTCCATTTAGGAGGCAAGCAATGATGAGAAGATGGGGATATAAAAGGAGTTAGGAGAGAGAAATGGCCGGCTACTTGCTCCATTTCGTCCAAAGAGAGGGTGAGAAAGAGAGAGAGTTTGAGAGAAAGGGAGAGAAGCCGAGAGGGAAGGAGGCGGAGCCGGAGGGGTGTGCCGTTCGTTCGCCGTCCGATCGTCGCCGTTCTTCGTCGTTGGTTCACCTTTAAGGCAAGTGGAGTCCATAACTTCCCTTGCATGTTTGTTGTGGTGTTTGCATGTTAGATTTTAGGTGTGATTTGGGCGAAAAACCGAGGTAAGGGTTGGATGTGTTCAAGCTATGTGACTGTTTTCGTTCGGTTTGTGGTAGTCAGTATCTTAGTCGAGCTTGCATGTGTATTTGGAGTGCGATTTTGGCTTTGGTGTCTTCATGAAAGTTGAAGCTAACATCTTGTAGTATGACATACTCAAATTTCATGGAAAACGATGGTGATATGTGGGGTTAAAAGCTCTGTTATACGGAGACCTCAGATCTGCGAAATCTTCACTGACCTTTTGTTGATTTCTTGGTTGCATGTTGATTTCTGTTGGAGATCTCACTTTGTTGTCTTCTTTAAATTTGTAGGAAACACCTTAAGCTACAACATACTCGAATTTGAAGCAAAAATAACAAGTATAACTTGGTGAATCGGTTAGATCTTGGAGATGGTTGATTCTGGTGAGGTGTACCGAGACACCCGAGACTTCATGGACTAAAATGGTGACCGTAATCTGGTTATTTGACCTAGATTCCTTCATGAAAATTGTAAAGGACACATTGTTACATAACATACTTAAATTTCAGAAGGAACGAAAGAGATTTGATGGGTGAAATCTAAGAAATACGGAGAAGTGTGTTCTGGACGTCGCGGTAGTGGTTCCAGAAGCTTCGTAGGGTTGTCGAAATAAATCAAGAAATAATTTGGCTTAGAGTTCTTAATGAAAAAGGTATGAAAATGTGTTGTCTATCACCCTGTAAAGTTTCGTAATTTTTGGAGACCGAATGGATATTTTAATTGAATTTATTCGGAAACTGTGCAGTGGGTTTAAATCCGAGAATTTTAGGATGTTTTTGGAGGAAATTGTGAAATTATAAGAAATTCAATTTGGCCACGAATTTTATATAAAATTGTGATCCTATTAGTGATTTTTGAATATTATGATTTTGGGAAAATCATAAATATTAAATATTTATTTATGAAAATAAATAAATATAATAAATAATAATAATATAATAATATAATAATAAAATAATAAAATAATAAAATAATAAAATAAAATGGATTTTTATTTGGCCATGGATTCAATTCCATTTGTGTGGCACTTGTGTGATGAGGTCTTTGTACACGCATTAAATTGAAATGCTTATGTGATTAAGCTATGACATGTGCATGACATGTGAATTGAAATGCTTATGTGATTAAGCTATGACATGTGCATGACATGTGAATTGAAATGCTTATGTGATTAAGCTACGACATGTGCACGGCATGTGAATTGAAATGCAAGTGTAATATGTTTGATGCCATGCCAAATTGCCATGTTAAATTGAGATAAAAGATAAATGTGGATGAGAATGAGGTTGTGGTGGAGGATGATGTTTGGTGGCCGAGTGGCATAATTCCAGAGATTCCCTGGGAGTTTCAGGATGCCCGGAATGTGGGGGGCCGGAAGTCCGGTTGTATCTTGGATACATGCCCGGAGATTCCTCGCGACACCAGGATTGGGGTGCGAGATGCCCGGCTAGAAGGGTGAAGGCCAGAAGTCTGGTTGTATCGCGGATACATGCCCGGAAGTTCCTCGTGATGCTAGATGAGATGCGAGATGCCCGGAATGTGGGGGGCCGGATGCCCGGTTGTATCTTGGATACATGCCCGGAGGTTTTCTCGCATGAGATGCGAGTGTAAAATATGAGATGAAATTGATGAATCGAGGAAGGGTGATGTGGTGATCAAATTTAAAGATAAAGATGAAAATTAACTCATGGCATGATATGGTATGATATGCATGATGATATGCATGATGATGGTGATGATATGTGATGTGATATGATGATCACCTATGATAATATATGCATGATGATGCATGAGGACGATGGCATGTGATGTGATATGATGATCACCTATGATAATATATGCATGATGATGCATGAGGACGATGGCATGTGATGTGATATGATGATCACCTATGATAATATATGCCTGATGATGCATGATGATGATGTGTGATGTGACATGATGATATATATGATGTGATGATGCATGATACGCATGATTACAAGGTAAGTGATGCTTGCAACGTGTGATGATATGCATGATGCATTGGAATGTTATTGGATTTCCCTATCTGCTGAGTGGTTGTACTCACCCCTTTTGGGGACCAACATTTCAGATTAGTAGATGGTTTGAACGGTTGGATATAACCGTGAGGAGGAGGATAGCAAGGGAAGGAGCTTTTGGACGCCGACACTGATCGATGGACTTTAAGTGTATGACTGTTGGAGGAAATGTCGGTCATCTTTTGGAGTGTAGCCGAATATAGAAGACTACGGCATTTTGATGTACCGATGAACAATTTCCATCTGGTTTAAGTAAATAAAAGGTGTACGGCTTTTACTTATAAATATTTAGTAGGTGTGCATCGTTTTCTGAATATAGGGAAGGGAGTTGTTGGATGTGCTTCCGCATATAAATTGCGCAAGGGACCGATCGATAAAAAAAATAAAAATGAAAACCCCCAAGTTGTATGGACCCGTTGCAATTGAAATGGTATCAGAGTGACATGTTAATAAGAAAAATGAAAGGTAAGCGAACTGTGGAGACCTTAATCGGATCGGGGGCCGTCGAGGGGTGCCACAATAGGTCGATTCGACAAAGGTATGTGATTAAGTGTGGGTGATTTCATTTAATTGCACAATTATTGTCGATCGGCACTAGACTGATTTCTCTGTCGTTTTGGTACCTTGTGTCCGTATTTGAAACCTCAAGATTTTTGTGACAACCGAGAGTCACTAATGTGTCATGCCCTGATCCTCCGAGCACATGCCCATCCCTTAGTGGTCGATTAAATTTGCAATGTCCCAGGATGTGTCACCGACCCATTGAATTTTTATGCACATGCGGAAGTGTATAAACTAATCCCTTGATAAAAATATACATGGGATAGAAAAGTGGGACAACAAATTTCAAATAAACACATTATTAAAAACCATGATTTGGTTCACAAACATAAGCCAACTCTAGGGTCTAAGTACATGAAGTCTATCTTCAAAAAAACTTCTGATTCTTCCATGATCCTGACCCTTTCGCCTTAAGCTTCGGGGTTCTTCACCCTAGGGACCTGAAAATGTTATCCCACAACGAAGTGAGACGATATCTCAGCGAGTTCACCCCCTAAGTCTTGACTAGGAAGGAAATACGTCCCAAGGGCTACCAAAACACAAGCACAAGTCAGAGGACTTACCTTTGCCTCTGTTCCTTCCTGCAAGTTAGTACAATTCACAATTCATCGAATCACATCAACAAATCAAATCATCACAATAGATTAAGTCATCCATCAATCGACCCAGTCGATTCCATGTCATCAAGACCATCTCCCGATCAATCCATTCAATACTATCTATAAAGTCCGATCATATGAAGGACTGCTCACTCTAAGCTGAAAATAGATAGTATAGCTCGCATGAAGTTGATAAATAGTATTCTGCTCTCGCTAAGTTGATATATCGAAACCCTCAGGCTGATATAGTATACTAATAATGCTTACCAAAAGCTGCCAAGGTGTACTGCTCTCGCTAAGTTGATATATCTAAGCCCATAGGCTGATATAGTACACCGGTATACTACTCTTATTGAGCTAATATATCAAGCCATCGAGCTGATATAGTATACTCATGATGCTCACTCTAAGTTGATAAAGTATACTGCTCGTGCTAAGCCTTGACATATCAAAGCTCATAGGTTAATATAGTATACTGTTCTCACCATTTGAGAATGCCACAATTTTTATCATTTATGATAAAAATAATCGTGTGTAGGTACACGGTCGGCCTTAGCCAAAATATCATATTTTCCTTTTCATAAATCCCACCATTTAATATGGTCCACCAAAATATCTTTGTCGTTGTAAATTGATGCTCGGTTATTTTCTGATTAAATATTGAAAATAATAAATTTTGGGATAATTACCCAAAAATTACAATCAACACTCAAATTGCACAAAATAGCAGTCAATTAAATAAATCAATCATACCATTGCAATCAGCATAAAATTCCAGTCATCGGCTATTCCGGTATAATTTCTGAAAAATAATAATTAATTAAATAATTACGAAAATTAATTATTAAACACCAAAAATTGCAACTTAGGTCGAAAAAGCCTAATTAAATACCGATTCGGGTTCGGAAAATTCCCGAACCTTACTAGATAAATACTACAGCTTATCTAGTTGCTAATTACACTACTCTAACCACCTAATATGCATTAACGATCAACTAATTCACTAATTCATTCTAACTAACCACCTAATTCAAGCTTAACTTAATCTAATCAACCATTAAGTATCATTAGCTCTCTAAGCAAGGATTAGTGAGTAAACTCACTTGATTAACAATCTGATTGAACCACAACGACGGCGAGGAGGAGACGGGGAAAAAACTCCAAAGCGGCAGCACCAAGCGGAATCGGGATGGGCTTGAAAACGACCTCGCAAAGCTCACAATTGAGCTAAGTGGGCTGCTTCGCTTTTGCCCTTTACTAGTTAGAATACGCATTTCAACGAATTGCTTCTTACTTTTTGCATTTCCATCCCCGAAGATGACAACTTTATCTCTAGGGGGAGCTGTAGCCCCGGGCCGTGACAATGTCCGAAGGTGGAAATTTCCAAAAGAGTTAGAAGCCACAAATGTATAAGGGATTCCCTCAGCCTCAACAAGGCAGCGAATCTTGGCCTTGATAGCATATCCAGTTTTTGCTGGCTCCACAGCATCGTTACGATCCGCATCATTTCCAAAATCTGAAGGCAAGAATCTCTAAATAGAAAATAATTGATTCAGAAGAGACATTTTTATTGGAAATCAACAAAAAACTAGAGTGCATTCCCCTCATCCAACAAATTTACATGAGTTATGGAAAAAAGACAAACCAAACTTATATGAGACTGAATTTCACTTTTTTCTTCAATATGTGACTCTAACAGAGCAACAATAAAAACAAACTTATATGAGACTATATTTCATTTTTTTTTTCAATATGTGACTATAACAGAGGAAAAATTATTGTAAGTGAATCAAGACTAGCAATTAAGGTATTGTTTGGTAACGCTTCAAGAAACTTTCTTTTTGGTTTTTTTTTTTTGGGTTCTTCAGCGTAGAAATAGAACAAAAACGCATTTGAATGATTAAGTAGTTCATGTTTCTGATCATCGATCAAAGAGTAGGGTACATGACTGTAATCCATATTGAGTTTTTAAAATCTTTTGACTTTTTCGATGACCTAGAGGAAAAAAACATAACCACAGTGAAGCCGGCATTGTCCGGTACTTGAATTTGACATAGTTAGCCTCAAATTTCACCGACGACTTCTACACAAAGTCATGACCATTTTAAAGGAAAGAAGTGAAGTCTACAAATAAAAAATGAATCCACCCCATTTCATCAAAGCAGAGCCCACAACAAGAACGTGATGCACTCATACTAGAAGAAAATACTTAAGCTAACAACTAACACCAACGTATATCGTCAATCGAATGCTAAACAAAGAATAACAACTCGAAATGAAATTACTAGACACAGCACAACCTTGATATTCCCGGCTGTTTTGAAGGCTGCAACAATCCTGTCTTGGTCTTCTAGCTGTGCTATCCCCACAGTAGAGATTACCACATCAACCTGCTTAATCGCACTCAACAGACTCTTTTGATCGTATATGTTTCCCTGAGAATCAAATAACCAAGAACATGGACAAACAATCAATAAAGTCAGCAACCATCAACCGATCTAATTTTGGCCAGTAGGAAGACTATGAAAAAGGAGAAATACGAAATCTAATGCAGATAAGACTTCAATACCTTCACTAGACGAGAAAAACTGTTGTGAGAAATATTATTATTTTTTTTTAAAAAGCCGCTATCCACAGAATTCTTGTCCATGCATTACCTACCAATCTTTTGAAAGGTTACGACAAGGTATTTGCAATGACATCTGAATTACAGATCAGCGACATGTACTTCTGTATAAAAATTCATCTACACAGTACGAAACATATGAAAATTTCCATAAGACTCGTCTAAGAATGTACTTGTTCGTTTCAGCGTGCGAAGCTGAGGAGATTCGTCAATTAGTGTGAAAAACGAGAGGGAGATTGTTTCTAGTTTCGCCAACTTACGAGGCCGAAATATCAGAGAAGAGAAAAAGCACGCTGAATTGTAACGTGACTACATCAACTCGATCTTGTGAAAGATTAAGATGAAAATTGACTCCGATACTACTGATTAAATGTTGGCTGGGTCCACCTTTATGTGAGACCCAGCCAGCATTAAATTAAAAAAAGAAAAAACAAAACAAAACAAAACATAAAGAAGTGGAGTGTTGTGCGTGGAGGTGTGCATCCGTCGAAAAAGAAAAGAGAGGAGAGAGAAACAGAAAACTGCAAGCAAGGGAGAAGAGAAGAAAGGAAGAGGGCTGCAACTTTGCGGCTTTGATTCAAAGGCCAAATATTGACGGAATCGGCTCAAATTTCAGTATGTTGTTCATGAGACTGAGGGCTACAAGTTGATGGTTTTTGTTCGTCGAGAACCATCCCCGAATTCTCCAGTTGCAGTTAAGGTTTTCTTGCTCCCAACTTGTTTGTCTACCTATGTGGTGCGAAAAAGATGATTGTAATGTTGATGTTGAGCCTCTAGTGTGTGACTAGAGAAGAATACTGTGTATCATGCTATTCTTGGTGATCAGTGGATGTTTTTGGGCAGTCCATGGTTTTCCCCACATTGGCTTTTCCACGTTAAATCCTTAATGTCGTTATTTGCTTTGTCTACATATTATTTCGGCGTTATATTTGCATATTGTGAGGCTATACATTGCTGGTTGTTGCTAGGGGCTAAGAGATTTTAAGTTGATTTAGTATTGGGGGAGAAATTGATCCTAGATGGCGTTTGGCTGTGGTGAATTGTGTCCCCGATTCTTGTGTATGAAGTTTGAATCATTCATGAAAGAATAAGGATACGGTAAGACAAACTCCGATTCTTGTGTCTTCATGAAAAGATTCTCAGATAATGATTTTCTTATTCTCCTACTTTATGTGGATGATATATTGATTGTTGGGCATGATGTCAAGAAAATCAAGAGCTTGAAAAATGAGTTGAGTAAAGCTTTTGCGATGAAAGACCTAGGCCCGGCTAAGCAAATATTAGGCATGAGAATTACTCGTGATAGGAAGAATAAGAAATTGTGGTTATCTGAAGAGAAGTATATTGAGAAGGTGCTTGAAAGATTCAACATGAGCACATGTAAACGGTTGAGTACTCCACTTGCAGGCCATTTCAAGTTAAGTAGTAATGAGTGTCCTTCAAGTGAGAAAGAGAAGGTTGAGATGATGAAAATTCCTTATGCATCGGCCATGGGTAGTTTGATGTACGCCATGGTTTGTACAAGACCCGATATTGCTCATGCAGTTGGTGTTGTGAGTAGATTTCTCTCTAATCCATGTAAGGAGCATTGGATCGCGGTTAAATGGATTCTGAGATATCTTAAAGGCATTTCTACACTTTGCTTGTGTTATGGAAATGTAAAGCCTAAGTTGAGTGGCTACTTGAACGCGAACTATGCCAGTGATGTTGATTCTCAAAAATCCACATCGGGTTTTATAATAATCTTTACAGGGGGAGCTGTTTCATGGCAATCGAGATTACAAAAATGTACCGCTTTGTCTACAACTAAAGTGGAATATATTGCTATTACCGAAGGAGGTAAAGAACATTTGTGGATGCAAAAATTCGTACAAGAGTTGGGCTTGAAGCAAGAGAAGTTTGTTTTATATTGCGATAGCATGAGTGCCATCCATCTTAGCAAGAATCCAGTGTTTCATTCAAGATCGAAGCATGTTGATGTGAAGTATCATTGGATCCGAGAAAAGCTAGAAGAGAAGCTCTTCCTACTTGAGAAAGTTCATACCGACAACAATAAGTCCGACATGATGACCAAAGCCTTGCCCGTGGTGAAGCTTGACGCTTGTAGAAGAAAAGCGGGCATGACGAACCTTCCCACATGAGGTGGAGGGGGAGATTTGTTGGCTGGGTCCACATTCATGTGAGGCCCAGCCAGCATTAAATATAAAAAAAGAGAAGAAAACAAAACAAAACAAAAAGAAGTGGAGTGTCGTGTGTGGAGGTGTGCATCCGTCGAAAAAGAAAAGAGAGGAGAGAGAAACTGAAAACTGCAAGCAAGGGAGAAGAGAAGAAAGGAAGAGGGCTGCAACTTTTGCGGCTTTGATTCGAAGGCCAAATACTGACGAAATCGGCTCAAATTTTAGTATGTTGTTCGTGAGACCGAGGGCTACATGTTGATGGTTTTTGTTTGTCGAGAACCATCCTCGAATTCTCTAGTTGCGGTTAAGGTTTTCTTGCTCCCAATTTGTTTGTCTACTTATGTGGTGAGAGAAAGATGATTGTAATGTTGATATTGAGCCTCTAGTGTGTGATTAGAGAAGAATACTTTGTGTATAATGCTATTCTTGATGATTAGTGGATGTTTTTGGGCGGTCCGTGGTTTTTCCCGCATTGGGTTTTTCACGTTAAATCCTTGGTGTCGTTATTTGCTTTGTCTACTTATTATTTCGGCGTTATATTTGCATATTGTGAGGCTATACATTGCTGGTTGTTGTTGGGGGTTAAGAGATTTTAAGTTGATTTAGTATCAGGGGAGAAATTGATCATGGATTGCGTTTGGCCGTGGTGAATAGTGTCCTCGGGTTCTCCCCAAAATTAAAGGCATTTCTCGGAATTCCGAGCAAGATCAAATGGCAAGGGATGCTTCAATTCCTCAAAGTAGCATCGAACGTGGGAAACTAACGGAATCACACGGGAATAACTACTCACTTGGACTAGGTTCACGCCTAAGCTCTTGAAACCTTTGATGATTTCGCGTTGACGGGGTTGGAGAGGGTGGACTCTGTCTCGAGAACAAAGGTAGGGTGACCGGACTTTGCACATGCTTTCACGATGAACTTTCCGATGTATCCGGTGCCTCCGATCACCAAGACTCTACTCATCTCTGCCATCTTGGAGGGTTTTTCACAGCGGGCGTGGTGTTTTCCGGCGAACTTGATCGGTCTTTGACGTGACTTTGCTGTATCTGGAGAGAGAGAGAGAGAGAGAGAAAGCTAAAAGGCGGGGGTTCTTATCTTCATGATGGGACGGAGTGTCATTGGATGATTCTAGAAGGGTGTAATCGTCTTATCATTGAAATAATTTTTCTTGTTGAGGTTATCCTTTACTAGAAAAAGGGTACATGGAAAGTGGGAAAATAGACGGAAGATAACGATTTTGTTTCATTTAAGTGATTATTTAAATTCTTGAGAAATAAAATACTTACCTTAGCAAACAAACAAGAAAATTTAATTTTGATGGTGCTATGAATTTAAGTAATCGTAATTGATGAGGAACTAGTCCAAACTACTTTTTTACGTTGACTTTTATCATATGAAAAAAACAGGGGTATAAAATGGGCAATGAGCTACTCTACATCCATATGGTAGCATGATATCATAGAGCATGATAGCCGCCATGCTATTATTTCGAGGTTCAATGAATTCTTTTTCTTGAAAGGGTTGATCACAAGATTACCCTTCTTTAATTAATTAGGCAATACAAAATTACTATATTTGTAATTCATAACCTCTATGTGAGAAAAAAGTAGCATTACGAGTGTCCATATATGGAGTGATTAGTAGAAAGTTATTAAACCTTTGACATCTATACCAATTCAATTTCTTTTTAAAAAAAGGGTATAAAATGGGCAATGAGCTACTCTACATCCATATGGTAGCATGATATCATAGAGCTTGATAGCTCGCCATGCTATTGTTTCAAGGTTTAATGAATTCTTATTCTTGGGAGGGTTGATCACAAGATTACCCTTCTTTAATTAATTGGCCAATACAAGATTACTATGTTTGTAATTCATAACCTCTATGTGAGAAAAAAGCAGCATTACGAGTGTCCATATATGGAGTGATTAGTAGAAAGTTGTTAAACCTTTGACATCTATGCCAATTCAATTTTTCTTGAAAAAGGGTATAAAATAGCAATGAGCTGCTCTACATCCATATGGTAGCATGATATCATAGAGCTTCATAGTCGCCATGCTATTGCTTCGAGGTTCGATGAAGTCTTTTTCTTGGGAGGATTGATAACAAGATTACCCTTCTTTAATTAATTAGGCAATACAAGATTACTATTTTTGTAATTCATAACCTCTATGTGAGAAAAAAGCAGCATTACGAGTGTCCATATATGAAGTGATTAGTATAAAGTTATTAAACCTTTGACATCTATACCAATTCAATTTTTTTTTTTAAAAGGGTATAGAATGGACAATGAGCTATGTCACACCTCAATCCTTGAATGCGTGCCCATCCCTCGGTGGTCGATTAAATTGTGACATCCCAGAACACGTCGCCGACCCATTTATTTTAATGTACATGCAGAAGCGAATAAATAAATCCCCTGACAACACGAAGATGGGGTAGAAAAGCAAGGCCATAATTTTGAAAATCACAACACACTTTTATATACACTGCAAACTAAGTTATATACAACATTAGTTTATGTTCACACGTCTACCAAACATGAAAGAACTACTAGTCCTTTAAGCGTTCGAATCCTCAACCGAAGGCTCTAGGGTCTCTAGCTCCGAGGAACTCGGGTCTACCACTGAACCACTAAGAGAGTCAACTGTACACTTGCCAAAAATGATCTCTAGCACGTAATGATACCATGATCTAAATTGATCCGGTACCCTCCGGATAGACCCGCATCATCCTAGACAATGGATCTCACGAGTTCGTAGACCTAGTCTCCTTGGCTCCTAGGAAGGGGAATCTAAGAGATCTGTTCGGTGACCTTCTTCGACTGGCCAAAATGCTCAGGAGGAACAACCATCTAAGGACTTGTAAATGTTAGTCCATGATGGGGTGAGACGATGTGTCAACAAATTTACCCCCTAAACTTTGACTAGGAAGGAAATACACCAAAAAGCTGTTTATACACACACAAGATAGCGGACTTACCTCACCACAGTTCCTTCCTACAAGTCAGTACAGTTCATGATCTCATCCAATCCACTCAATTCAAATCGAACCATCGATCAACTAGTCAATTAGCTCAATTCCAAACCAACATTACTATCTATCAATTCAATACCATATATCAATCCTCTGATACCATCACCACTCACAACAGTTACAATATATGGTCATAGTTCACTCAAGCTGATATATATAGCTTGCTCAAGCTGATAAATATATATAGATCATACTCACTCAAGTTGATAAAATGATCTTAGCTCACTCAAGTTGATATAGATATATTGATTGTGCTCGCTCAAGTTGATAAACTAATCATAGGTTGATGTATATATAGATCGTGCTCACTCAAGCTGATAAAATGATCCTGGCTTACTCAAGCTGATAAATCACC
The DNA here is from genome assembly GCA_017140255.1 of Eucalyptus paniculata subsp. matutina. Lineage (NCBI taxonomy): Eukaryota > Viridiplantae > Streptophyta > Magnoliopsida > Myrtales > Myrtaceae > Eucalyptus > Eucalyptus paniculata. The sequence continues at coordinate 321,829 of CM029438.1, read as the reverse complement.
ACATTGAAAATATTCGATCAAATAATCGTGTGTGGATACACGGTTGGCATGTGCCAAAATTTCAATATCTTTCTTTTAGAAATTCCCACTAATTAAAATAGTCCATAAACACATTTTTGGTGCTGTAAATTGATGCCCGGTATTTTCCAAATTAAATATCAAAATTACCTAATTTAGGAATAAATACCCAAAATTATAATTCTCACTCAATTTGCACAATCTAGTATTCAATTAAATAAACCAAGCATACCATTGCAATCGGTATGAAATTCTTGTGGCACCCCGAAGCGCCCAAGGTCACCACATCTTACCAAGGAAGTACCTAAGTTCCTATGTATACATTTTTTTTTTTTTAAAAACAGTCCCGGCGTGACTTATTTGCAGAAGCATAATCGAGTCTTACTAATTCCCCATTCAACAACCATGATACAATGGCACACCACTAACATCATAAGAAAAGATAAAGCCAAGACACTTTTATTTACATATTTTCATGATGGATTTTTCTCAGGTCGGTACAACAAAAGAAAGGCCAATACTTTTAGCTATGCTTGGCCATAACCCCCAAAAAGAGACACTCGACCCTCTATGTCTATCATGCAAGATCCCCCATCAACTAGTGTCGGCTATTTCCCCAAAAAGTTGCAGCTCCTACTTCTCACGCACGGGCCCTCACATCCATCCCGGTGCATCAGGCGGTGGCGGCGACAACATCCCACGCATCACTCCATCTCGACGAACATGAACGGATATGAACTCCTAAATGACAAGGCCCCCAGCCAGGCCCACGTCATACATCACTATCGCACGAACCCAAATAAACGTAAGACCAGGGATGGTGGGACAGTCGATCTCCACGCACTCGACCTCCACATCCAAAGGAAGGCTATAAAAGACGCCCCGCATGACAGCAGGGAGCAGCATCTCTCTAATCTGAAATGTTGGTCCCCGAAGGGGTGAGTACAACCACTCAGTAGGTAAAGGACCAATAAACCACTCAATACATCATGCCCCACAATTATCACAATCATAGCATCACATGACATTTAAGAATCCATGCACAATTTACCCTGATATCATGCACATATCGTCATACCTCATGTACATACATCATCATATAGTCATCTCCATAATGTCATACACTTACCATCATCATGTACCCATGCACTCATCATCATCATTTCACATGTACCATCATCATTACCATGCATCCATGCACTCATCATCATCATATCACATGTACCATCATCATTTCCATGCATCCATGCACATATCATCATCATGTCATGCATATACCATCATGCATAATTCAATTTCAATTTTTCAATTTTATCCTTTCATTTTGGACCGCCATATTTCTATTTCCTGGGACCAATGTTTGCATCCCACATTCATCACTTGCGCCCAATCCTGGCATCGTGAGAACCCTCCAGCACAATACCTGCCGGGCATCTGGCACCCCCACGCTCCGGGCATTTCGTACCCCAACTGGCATCACGAGGACCCTTCGGCACAATACCTGCCGGGCAACCGGCCGTACCCTTCTAGCCAGGCATCTCGCACCCCAACTGGCATCGCGAGGCATCCCTCGGCACAATACCTGCCGAGCTTCCGGAATTATGCCGACATACCACCAGGCATCCCCCCCTTGGAATTACATACCGTATACCACCGGGCATCTCGAAACTCCCGAGGACCCTCCGGAATTATGCCACTAGGCCACCGGGCATCTGGCACTCCCTAACCAGGCATCGCGACACTCCCGGGGCATCATCTGCTCACACCTCCGACGGCTTTCTCACTTATCTCAATTCACATCTTCAATTATAGTTCAATTTTAACATGGCATGTGATGTGATGGCAATCAAGATCATTTTCATCCTTTGATTCATATATGCATCTCCAATCATCATCATACATGCAGCAAGACACAATTATTCATAAAAATACAATTCATGGAGTCCATACAATTTAGAATAGTCCATTTATCATGCCTTTTTGAAGTTTACTAAATTCCAGCTTGTACCATTTTAGAAAAAATTTAAATTAAATATCCATATGATTCTCAAAAATCATGAAATCATGAAATGAGATAGACAAGACAATAAGATAACAATTTCGTGAAGAACACATGCCCTAAAGAGTTTCACACAAGAAGATATAATCCACACAAATACAGCAGGCAATTTCGGATAGAAACAGATTGCGCAGTTTCTGAAATAATTCGATTAAAATACCCAAATGACCTCCGAAAATTATGAAATTTTACCACGTTATAGTTAAGATACTAAAGTATATTTTTCATGAAGACATCTAGGCAGGATTCGTTCTAGATAATTCTCTATAGACGTCCGAAGCTCCTGACTCTAGCACCGAAACGTCCAGTATAGCTATCTCCGAAATATCGAGTTTTCACCTACTTATCCTTCTTCCTTTCCTCTGAAATTTGGATATGTTTTGTCTCAAGAGGTCTCCTACAACTTTCATTAAGGAATATAAGTGAAATTTCCAAAGAATAGTCACCCTATGGGTCTAAGAAGTCTCCGGTGTCCAGTACCGTGTTTCCAGATTTACCGTCTTCAAGAGTAAGTCGATTCACTAGGCTACACTTTCTCATTTTACATGAAATTTGAGTATGTTAGTCTTAAGGATGTTCTATACAAGTTTCATGAAGAAGTTGAAGGGAAATTCTCGGTAAAAAGCAACATGCAACCCACAAAACTACCAAAAGGTCAGCAAAGCAGTTCCAGATTTAGTGTCTTCGTAGGAAGAGGGTTTTACCCCTTAAATCTCAACCATTTTATTCCAAATTTTAGTATGCTATAGTTTGAGATGATTTCTACAACTTTCATGAAGGAGTCGAAGTCAAAATCTAAGTCGAAACATGCATGCAAGCCTCCACAAGTTTCTAGGTCAGGCAGTTTACACGAGATCAGCAAGCATTTTCAAAAACAAACCACACTAGCTTCGGTTCCTTGCCTCTAAACACCCAAGAATTCAACCACACATGCAAGACACACATGCAAGAGTAGAAATTGATCCTAACTTTCCTCTAAGATCAAGAGAACAATGGCACATGGATGGCACACGGACGGCGAACGGGCGGCAGCAAACGGGCAGCGACGGGCGGACGAACAACGAGCGGCTCCTTCTTCTCCTCCCTCTCGGTTCCTCTCTCTCGCAACGCTCTCTCTCTCTTTGGCTTGGCCGAAACCCTCAACCGGCCACTCTCTCTCTCCCTTTTATTTCCCCTAATTCCCATCATTAGCAATGATTAAGGGCCACCCACAATGGCCAATGCATGGGACTCTCTTTTTGCCACTTGGCAAAGCATGCAAGATGGGCTTGGGAGTGGGCTTGGAGGTATTTGGGCCAGCCTCCCTTGTGGCCGACGACAGCCCATTCATGGGCTTCAATGGGCTGACCATCTTGGCCCATCAAAAGTCCACTCTTGGGCCTAAGGCCCAAACCTAAATAAAAATCAAATTTGACATTTTATTCTTTCTTTTATAGATTTTAAGTTTTAAATTCCACATGGCCAAAATCTTGTAACATTTTATTTATAGGAATTTAGTCTATGAGGTGTATAGCCAAGAATAGATTATTCTCATTAATTTATCCTATAATACTAATTTCAAATTTCAAGAACACAAGCACATATCACTTAGTCTTAAGAGGAGACTAATGGCTAAAGCATAAACCATAGGTAATTTTATTACCTAATTATGGGCTTTAATACACCTTAGAGCTTGTGTTGAATTTTTGGGATGCCACAATTCTCCCCTCCTTAGAGAATTTCGTCCTTGAAATTAGACACCACTCGTGCCTTCTTGAAACAAGTAGGGGTACTTTTCCTTCATCTGATCTTCACTTTCCCATGTGGCTTCCTCGATATCATGATGTCGCCATAATACCTTAACCAATGGAATCTTCTCAGTCTTAAGAATTTGTTCATTTCGATCCAATATCTGTACAGGCTCTTCGATGTACCTCACTTTCTCATCCACTTTGATGGCTTCATGATCGAGTATGTGACCAGGATCCGGCTGGTACTTCCTCAACATCGATACATGAAACACATCATGCAAATTTCCCAACTTAGGAGGCAACGCTAAACGATAAGCTACATCCCCTATCCTTTCGAGTATCTCAAAATGTCCGACAAATCTAGGGCTTAACTTACCCTTCATCCCAAATCGAGATATTCCTTTCATTGGAGATACCTTAAGGAATACATGATCTCCCACACTAGATTCCAAAGGCTTTCTACGCTTATCTGCGTAGTCTTTCTGCCTACTCTAAGCTGTTTTAAGCCTTTTCTGATAATTTCAACAGCCTTAGTGGTAACTTGTATCAGTTTAGGTCCTGTCAATTTCCTTTCACCTACTTCATTCCAACAGATATGAGTCCTACATCTCCTTCCATATAATGCTTCATAGGGAGCCATGCCTATACTTTTCTGGAAATTATTATTATAGGCAAACTCTACCAAATGCAATCTTTCATCCCAATTTCCTTTTAAGCTCCTGGAAACTCCTTTCACATTCCCCATTCAAATTTTACATTCTTTCAAGTCAACTTAGTTAAAGGACCTGCCAGTCGTGAAAATCCTTCAATAAACCTCCTATAGTAACCAGCCAGTCCTAAGAAACTTCGTATTTCAATAGGTGTTGTCGGTCTCGGCCAATTTACTACCATCTCAACTTTTGCCGGGTCTACTGCAATTCCTTTTCCTGACACTACATGCCTTAAAAATATTATCTGGTCCAGCCAGAATTCACACTTACTAAATTTGGCATACAACTTATGCTCTCTCAGGGTTTGCAAAACTATCCTCAAGTGTCGCTCATGCTCTTTAGGTCCTCTCGAATATATCAGGATGTTATCAATAAAAACAATTACAAACTGATCTAAATAAGGTTTAAATATCCTATTCATTAGATCCATAAATGCAGCCGGCGCGTTAGTCAGTCCAAATGGCATGACCAGGAACTCATGATGCCTATAACGAGTCCTGAATGCAGTCTTAGGGATGTCTTCTTTCTTAATTCTCAACTGATAGTATCCCGACCTTAAGTCAATCTTAGAAAAGACCGAACTTCCCTGGAGTTGGTAAAAAAGATCATCAATTCTAGGCAAAGGATACTTATTTTTAATGGTTACCTGGTTCAGTTGCCTATAGTCAATGCACAAACGCATCGATCCATCTTTCTTTTTCACAAACAAGACCGGTGCACCCCAAGGTGAAGCACTTGGTCTAATGAATCCTTTGTCAAGCAACTCTTGTAGTTGCACTTTCAATTCCTTCAATTCGACTAAGGCCATCCTATATGGGGCTTTTGATATAGGTCCTGTTCTAGGCATTAATTCAATTTCAAACTCAATTTCTCGCTCTGGCGGTAATCCAGGCAATTCCTCAGGGAATACATCTTGAAATTCGTTGACTACCCGAATTTCATCAATCTTAGGCTCTTCCTTAGTATAATCTCTAACCATGGCCAAGTACCCTTGACATCCTTTGTCAAGTAACGCACGGGCTTCTATTGCTGAAATAAGTACTTTAGGTAGGTGGGTCTGACCTCCTAGAAATTCACAACTAGACTGATCAGGCAAGGTAAATTGGATTACTTTCCTATAACAATCCATTTGGGCCCGATACTTATGAAGCCAGTCCATTCCTATGATAACACCAAAATCATACATGACCATTACAACTAAGTCTATTTCCATATCCTTTCCCCCCATTGTTATCTTACAATTTCCACACACCAGCGTAGACAATAACATATCATTTAAAGGCGTAGAAACATAAAGAGGCGTCTCAAGAGGTGTAGTTTCTATCTTATTCAACTATCTATATCTTTCAGACACAAATGAATGCGTAGCACCCGTATCAAACAATGCATATGCCTTTTTATCATTTATAAGGATCGTACTTGAGATAACATTTTTGGAAGCTTCCGCTTCCTCTTGGGTGATCGCATACACTCTTCCTTGTGCTGGTGGCCTCTGAGGATTCCTTGGTAAGTGTGGCCTAACAGCATTCCGCTATGGCTGCTGCACCGAGCTCATACTCGCGTGCGACCTTTCTTGTGGGCAGTTTCTCTTAATATGACCTATTCGTCCACAACCATAACATTTCGGTTGTCCATTGCAAGGTCTTGGGCCATGTCGCCCATTACACCTTCGACACTCCTCATTTTGATAAGGTGTCCTTTCCAAATTCAAGCTACCCCTACCTCTTCCAAAGTTCCCAAAATTGCCCTTCTTCTTAGACTCCCAAGTTTGACCTTGACCTGTATAGGGTCTCTTACCTCGTCTCACATCACCAAAGGACAATGGTTTCTTATTCTCCGAATATTCCCTTACCAACTCCTGCTCCACCAACTGTGCCCTTTCATAGATCTCATTGTAATCTCTTATGTTCAAAGGCACTAGTTGTTTCCTGGTATCAATCCTCAACCCTTTCAAAAACCTCTTAGCTTTCTCTTCTTGATCCTTAACTAGCCTAGGAGCATATCTAGACAGTTCAGAAAATCTAGCCTCATACTGATCTACTGTCAGCTTCTTTTGTTCTAATTGAACAAATTCAGTAATTTTCCTATCTTTAGCATAGTCAGAAAAATGCTTTCTGTTGAAAGCTCTCACAAACTCTTCCCAGTTAACCTCAGTACCTAGTGGGAAGATTGTGTCCCTCGATGCTCTCCACCAAAACTTTGCATTTCCCTCTAGTTGGTACTCTGCCAAATTTATTTTCTCAGCATCAGTTCAGTCCAACAACCTGAAAATTCGTTCCATTCCATCAATCCAATGTTCCGCCTCCTCAGGACTTCCCATTCCATTGAACTTAAGTGGCTTCAACTTCAAAAACTGCTCCACTAGTCCTTGAGTACGGCGTTCTACTCCAGGTTGTTGTTGCGCCTACCTTTCCATCAGATTTCCAATATTGGCCAATGCCTGCAGCCCAAAAGCCTTGCAAGCCCACAGAAATTTCTGGGCTTCAACTTGGGCTTGGGCTTGCTGAATTTCTAAGCTGATCTCACTTGGGCTTTAAATCATAAGCTGAATGGACTTAATTCACTGGGCCCGCTAGACTGAATTGGAGTTGCAATTTCATGGGCTTCAATTTGCGGGCTGCTTGACTAACCTTCACGGAGCTTCTGGGCTCACTTGAGCTGAGATGGCTAAAGACTTGGGCTGCTGGACTCTTGAAGACTGCTGGGCCGAGGAGTAGGTGAAGCCAGGCTTCATGCGTTGCTACTGGGCCGAACAAAGGAAGTAGCAAGGGAAATGAATGCTGGTGGCATCGTTGACGGCGTGGACACGTGGATGGGGCAGGCGTCGCGGATGAAACGAAGATGCTGAAGTTGAGCATTGACTGACGCGCACGAAGGAAAATGGAGGGCGATGCGGGCGTTGTTGTTGCGCTATTGAAGACGCGTGGCTTCGAGGGAGATGCTGGTCTCCCAGTAGCTGGATGAAGACACGAAGGAAAGTTGGGCCGAGTGTGGGGCGGCACTGCTTCGGTGAAGTGGGGCAGCTGGCGTGAGGATATGCGGTCAAATGAAAGGGCTTCTGTGGAGAGAGTGTTGAACAAAGAGCAGCAAGTGTTGGACGTCTTCAGCTGGGGAACTCAGCGGAATATGGGCTGTTCGAAGGAGGGAAACGAAGGAGAGCAGGAACAGCTCGTCCAAGAGAGGAAAGAAAATTTTAAAAGCAAAAGCAGAAGACCAAGGTTGTGAAGGAGAGAGGAAGAGATAGAGACGAAGGGAGCGAGAGACAAGGACGGGAGCCTAGCTGGTTTTACTTTATGAAAAAAAATAGGATTAAGGGGTAAATTCAATTGATTTATCCCCTCCATTGAATACCAAGTCCCCTAATACATTCCCAATATAATTTCCACCAATTACCCAAATTTTGATGCAATTAATGCACCCTCTCATCCTAGGCTTCGAATTTCATATTTTAGTCTTCAATTTCTTCAACAAATTCCCAAATTCAAAGTCCAATTTTGGTGTAGAAAAAGTCCACATAATTTCTGCAAATCCCCTTCGCCATATAGCTCGGTTTACAAGTTGAAAATCTCTTCAATTCGGCCAATCCGAATTTTCATTAATTTTCCGCGACGTCCGAATCAATTTTCCATAAAAATCTCGGAATCTCTAAAAAATCTTTTGAGACCGAGTCGACGTTTTTAGAATTTATTGTGACATGAAAAAATCTTCAATTTCTAAATTTGGACTCAAATTCATGGTTAATTTCCATTTGGCGAGTTTTTAGCGTGACCTAGACTACTGAGTAGTTTTCAGAGATTTTTAGTGCAAAATACCCGCGGTCGATTTTCTTCGAGCCACAATGAACCCACTCGACACAATAACAATTCTCGATTGTCATGAAAATCTCAAGGATTCAAATACAGACACATGGTACCAAAACGATAGTAAAATCAAAGTAGTGCCGGTCAATGAGAATTTTGCAAATTTAGTGGGATCACCCACGTTTAACCACTTATCTCAGTCGAACCGACCTATCTCTGATCTCTAATCGATTCATATCTATGTCGTAATAATCTCGGCAGATGAGCACAATCAAGCAGTCGATTCTTAGTCGAATTCTCAAGTCTATTGCATTAAAATTCCTTAATGGCTTCCCTGGATAGTCTAGTTATCTTGAGAGTGATCAACTCTGAGAATAGCCCTATAGGCACGTCAATGAAATGCTCGATTTATTCAGTAGAAAACATGACTGAAAATCTGGGATGTCACACCCTCGTCGAGTGTGTTGAGCCTATCCCTTAAGCCTCCTTAGGCCTAGTCGAGCTCCTGTCCAGCTGCCTGAGCTGTCTCCATCACCTTTCAACCACCGTTGATCATCGCTATCGCCCGTTGCAGCCGTCCGCCAGCCACCTTGGCCTATCTAGCTCAGCCCGTCACTTAGCTCAGCCTTTCAACCCAACAACCAGAAGCTGAGACCAGCAAACCTCCATGGGCTTCAAGGCCCATTTAGGATTGCTTCCGGGCGTCGTAATGTGCCGCCGCTGCGGAGTTTGTTGCCCGTCTCTGCTTTGCCATCATCGTGGACTCATCGGATCTCAAAACCGGTGAGTTTACTCACAAAACTCTACTTATGGAGTTAATTATGCTTAAGGGTTGATTAGTTTAAGCTAAGTATGGTTTAGGTGGTTAGTTAGAACGGTTTAGCGATTTAATTACTCGTTATTGCATGTTAGTTGCTTAGATCATCTTAATTAGCAACTAGTTAGGTTGTATTATATATCTAGATAGGTTCGGAAATTTTCTGAGCCCTTTTCGGTATTTAATCAGGCTTTTCAGACCTAAGTCTCTATTTATGGCATTTATTTGTATTTATTTAATTAATTTTAGTATTTATTTACTTATTTATTAATTCTTGAAAATTATACCAAGATAGCCGGTGATCGGAATTTCATACCGATTGCAATGGTATGCTTGGTTTATTTAATTGAATTCTAGATTGTGCAAATTGAGTGAGAATTATAATTTTGGGTATTTATTCCTAAATTAGGTAATTTTGATATTTAATTTGGAAAATACCGGTATCGATTTACTGAGACCAAAAATGTGTTTATGGACTATTTTAATTAGTGGGAATTTCTAAAAGAAAGATATTGAAATTTTGGCACATGACAACCGTGTATCCACACACGATTATTTGATCGAATATTTTCAATGTGGTGATTTATCAGCTTGAGTAAGCCAAGATCATTTTATCAGCTTGAGTGAGCACGATCTATATATACATCAACCTATGATCATTTTATCAACTTGAGCGAGCACGATCAATATATCTATATCAACTTCAGTGAGCTAAGATCATTTTATCAGCTTGAGTGAGTATGATCTATATATATTTATCAGCTTGAGCGAGCTATATATATCAGCTTGAGTGAACTATGACCATATATTGCAACTGTTGTGAGTGGTGATGGTATCAGAGGATTGATATATGGTATTAATTGATAGATAGTAATGTTGGTTTGGAATTGAGCTAATTGACTAGTTGATCGATGGTTCGATTTGAATTGAGTGGATTGGTTGAGATCATGAACTATACTGACTTGTAGGAAGGAACTGTGGCGAGGTAAGTCCGCTATCTTGTGTGTGTATAAACAGCTTTTAGGTGTATTTCCTTCCTAGTCGAAGTTTAGGGGGTAAATTTGTTGACACATCGTCTCACCCCATTGTGGACTAACATTTACAAGTCCTTGGATGGTTGTTCCTCCTGAGCATTTTGGCCAGTCGAAGAAGGTCACCGAACAGATCTCTTAAATTCCCCTTCCTAGGAGCCAAGGAGATTAGGTCTACGAACTCGTGAGATCCATTGTCTAGGATGATGCGGGTCTATCCGGAGGGTACCGGATCAATTTAGATCATGGTATCGTTACGGGCTAGATGGACCTAGAGAACGTCTTCTATTGGAATCTGAGATTCTTATTCGGTGCTAGAGATCATTTTTGGCAAGTGTACAGTTGACTCTCCTGGTGGTTCAGTGGTAGACTCGAGTTCCTCAAAGCTAGAGACCCTGGAGCCTTTGGTTGAGGATTCGAACACTTAAAGGACTAGTAGTTCTTTCATGTTTGGTAGACGTGTGAACATAAACTAATGTTGTATATAACTTAGTTTGCAGTGTATATAAAAGTGTGTTGTGATTTTCAAAATTATGGCCCTGCTTTTTTATCCCATCTTTGTGTTGTCAGGGGATTTATTTATTCGCTTCCGCATGTACATTAAAATAAATGGGTCGGCGACGTGTTCTGGGATGTCACAATTTAATCGACCACTGAGGGATGGGCACACATTCAAGGATCAAGGTGTGACATAGCTCATTGTCCATTCTATACCCTTTTAAAAAAAAAAAATTTGAATTGGTATAGATGTCAAAGGTTTAATAACTTTATACTAATCACTTCATATATGGACACTCGTAATGTTGCTTTTTTCTCACATAGAGGTTATGAATTACAAAAATAGTAACCTTGTATTGCGATTACTTAAATTCGTAGCACCATCAAAATTAAATTTTCTTGTTTGTTTGCTAAGTTAAGTATTGTATTTCTCAAGAATTTAAATAATCACTTAAATGAAACAAAATCGTTATCTTCCGTCTATTTTCCCACTTTCCATGTACCCTTTTTCTAGTAAAGGATAACCTCAACAAGAAAAATTATTTCAATGATAAGACGATTACACCCTTTCAGAATCATCCAATGACACTCCGTCCCATCATGAAGATAAGAACCCCCGCCTTTTATCTTTCTTTCTCTCTCTCTCTCCAGATAAAGCAAAGTCACGTCAGAGACCGATCAAGTTCACCGGAAAACACCATGCCCGCTGTGAAAAGACCCTCCAAGATGGCAGAAATGAGTAGAGTCTTGGTGATCGGAGGCGCCGGATACATCGGAAAGTTCATCGTGAAAGAATGTGCGAAGTCCAGTCACCCTACCTTTGTTCTCGAGACGGAGTCCACCCTCTCCAACCCCGCCAATGCCGAAATCATCAAAGTTTTCAAGAGCTTAGGCGTGAACCTAGTCCAAGTGAGTAGTTATTCCCGTGTGATTCCGTTAGTTTCCCACATTCGATGCTACTTCGAGGAATTGAAGCATCCCTTACCATTTGATCTTGCTCGGAATTCCGAGAAATGTCTTTAATTTTGGGGAGAACCTGGGGACACAATTCACCACGGCCAAACGCAATCCATGATGAATTTCTCCCCCGATACTAAATCAACTTAAAATCTCTTAATCCCCAACAACCAGCAATGTATAGCCTCACAATATGCAAATATAATGCCGAAATAATAAGTAGACAAAGCAAATAACAACACCAAGGATTTAACGTGAAAAACCCAACGCGGGAAAAACCACGGACCGCCCAAAAACATCCACTAATCACCAAGAATAGCATGATACACAAAGTATTCTTCTTTAGTCACACACTAGAGGCTCAACATCAACATTACAATCATCTTTTTCTCACCACATAGGTAGACAAACAAGTTGGGAGCAAGAAAACCTTAACCGTAACTGGAGAATTCGAGGATGGTTCTCGACAAACAAAAACCATCAACTTGTAGCCCTCGGTCTCACAAACAACATACTGAAATTTGAGCCAATTCCGTCAATATTTGGCCTTCGAATCAAAGCCGCAAAGTTGCAGCCCTCTTCTGTTCTTCTCTTCTCCCTTGCTTGCAGTTTTCTGTTTCTCTCTCCTCTCTTTTCTTTTCGACGGATGCACACCTCCACGCACGACACTCCACTTATTTTTGTTTTGTTTTGTTTTCTTTTTTTTTTATATATATTTAATGCTGGCTGGGCCTCACATTAAGGTGGACCCAGCCAACAAATCTCCCCCTCCACCTCATGTGGGAAGGTTCGTCATGCCCGCTTTTCTTCTACAAGCGTCAAGCTTCACCACGGGCAAGGCTTTGGTCATCATGTTGGACTTATTGTTGTCGGTATGAACTTTCTCAAGTAGGAAGAGCTTCTCTTCTAGCTTTTCTCAGATCGAATGATACTTCACATCAACATGCTTCGATCTTGAATGAAACACCGGATTCTTACTAAGATGGATGGCACTCATGCTATCGCAATATAAAACAAACTTCTCTTGCTTCAAGCCCAACTCTTGTACGAATTTTTGTATCCACAAAAGTTCTTTACCTCCTTCAGTAATAGCAATATACTCCGCTTTAGTTGTAGACAAAGCGGTACATTTTTGCAATCTCGATTGCCATGAAACAGCTCCCCCTGTAAAGATTATTATAAAACCCGATGTGGATTTTCGAGAATCAACATCACCGGCATAGTCCGCATTCGAGTAGCCACTCAACTTAGGCTTGACATTTCCATAACACAAGCAAAGTGTAGAAGTGCCTTTAAGATATCTTAGAATCCATTTAACAGCGATCCAATGCTCTTTACATGGATTAGAGAGACAACGACGGGAGGCTAGCTGGTTTTGCTTTGTGAAAAAAATAGGATTAAGGGGTATAGTCAATGGATTTATCCCCTCCATTGAATACCAAGTCCCCTAATACTTTCCCAATATAATTTCCACCAATTACCCAAATTTTGATGGAATTAATGTACCCTCTCATCCTAGGCTCCGAATTTCATATTTTAGTCTTCAATTTCTTCAACAAATTCCCAAATTTAAAGACCAATTTTGGTGTAGAAAAAGTCCACATAATTTCTGCAAGTCCCCTTTGCCATATAGCTCGGTTTGTAAGTCGAAAATCTCTTCAATTTGGCCAATCAGAATTTCCGTTAATTTTCCGTAACGTCTGAATCAATTTTCCGCAAAAATCTTAGAATCTCTGAAAAATCTTCTGAGACTGAATTGATGTTCCTAGAATTTATTGTGACATGACAGAATTTTCAATTTTTGAAATCGGACATGAATTCATGGTTAATTTTCATTTGACGCGTTTTTAGCGTGACCTAAACTACTGGGTAGTTTTAAGATATTTTTAGTGCAAATGACCCGTGGCCAATTTTCTTCGAGCCATAATGAACCCACTCGACACAATGGCGACTCTCAATTATCGTTAAGATCTTGAGGATTCAAATACGTACACAAGATACCAAAATGATAGAAAAATCAAAATAGTGCCAGTTGATGAGAATTTTGCAATTTAGTGGGATTACCCACGTTTAACCACTCATCTCAGTGGAACCGACCTATCTCTAATCTCTAATCGATTTATATCTGCGTCATAATGATCTTGGCAAATGGGCACTGTTGATCACTCTCGAGATAACTAGACTATCCAGGAAAGCCATTAAGGAATTTTAATGCAATAGACTTGAGAATTCGACCAAGAATCGACTGCTCGATAGTGCCCATTTGCCAAGATCATTATGACGCAGATATAAATCGATTAGAGATTAGAGATAGGCCGGTTCCACTGAGATGAGTGGTTAAACGTGGGTAATCCCACTAAATTGCAAAATTCTCATCAACTGGCACTATTTTGATTTTTCTATCATTTTGGTATCTTGTGTACGTATTTGAATCCTCAAGATTTTAACGATAATTGAGAATCGCCATTGTGTTGAGTGGGTTCATTATGGCTCGAAGAAAATTGGCCACGGGTCATTTGCACTAAAAATATCTTAAAACTACCTAGTAGTTTAGGTCACGCTAAAAACGCGTCAAATGAAAATTAACCTTGGTTGGTGTCGTCGCTAGAAGGTTTATCGCCTGCCTTGGCATTGCTGTCGCCGTGGACTCACCAGAACGCTAAACCGGTGAGTTTACTCACTAAACTCTGTTTATGGAGTTAATGATGCTTAAGGACTGTTTAGATTATGTTAAGCATGTTTAGGTGCTTAGATTAGCTTAGTTAAATGTTAATTAGATTATGTGCATGATTAGTTTAATGGATGGATCAGTTAGTCTAATTATGCAATTAGATTAGCACAAGCATGATTAGACGTTTAATTAATTATTTTATTTATTTAATTAATTATTTAAATGAAATATTATTTAATTAAATTATTTTAAACTTAAATTAATTTAATTTTTGGTAATTAATATTTTCCAGAAATTATACCGGAGAGCCGCTCATTAGTATTTCGTATTGATCGCAGTGATGTGTTTAGTTTCTATAATTGGATGTTGTTTTGTGGAATTGAGTGATGGTTGTGAAACATAGGTATTTTAATAAAAAAATATCGGGTGTCGGGTGTTGACACCGAAAGTGATTTTTAAGTACCACATTAGCTTAGGTGAGCATTAATCAACTTTTATGAGCAATAAAATATATGTATCAGCTTTGGTGAGCTATAATATACATATATCAACTTTGGCGAGCTACTATCTATCTATATCGGCTTTTGTGAGCTACCGTCTATCTATATTTCAAGTTGGGTGAGCAGTTATCGCATCGATTAAACGATTGATAGATAGTATTGATTGGATGGAATTGAATGATTGAATATGAACTGTACTGACGTGCAGGACGGAACTAAAGCGAGGTAAGTCCTCTGTATTGTGTGGCTAGGCCACCCTTTGGTGTATTTCCTTCCTAGTCGGAGTTTAGGGGATGAACTTACTGAGACAACATCTCACCCCGTTGTGGGCTTAATATTTTCAGGTCCTTAGATGGCAGTTCCACCAAAACGTTTTGGTCGACCGATGAGAGTTACAGAGTAGGTTTTTAACTACCGTGATCCCAAAAGTCACTGGGTCTACGAACTTGTAATGACCACCATTTGGGTTGAAAAGGGTCTACCTCATAGGGTACCTCATCGATTCAGATTGTGGCTTCACTTCGGACCCAATGAATTTAAGGTGGGTCCCCTCAGGGGTTTTGATATTCCTGCTAAAATAGTCGATGCCATTCTAGGTGAGAGTGCAGCTGACCCTCCCAATGGTGTGGTGGAGGACCTGACGCCCCCGAAGCCTATGGAGTCCGAAGGATCGGTGAACGTGTCTAACTAGTGGTCATAGGACTGTTCCCTTTTTGTTGAACCGATCTTTTGAAAACTGACTTTTGTATATAAACCTATGTGTTTATAAAAGGCCTATTTTGGTTGTGAATTGTTGCTTACTTTCCTATCCCAAGTTTTTGTTATTAGGGGATTTGTTTCGCTTCCGCATGCGTAATAAAATGAATGGGTCGGCGACGCATCTTGGGACATCGCATATTTATCGACCACTAAGGGATGAGCACACGCTTGAGGATCGAAGCGTGACATCCCCACCCGGAGTGATATCAAAGCTGGTCGATAGTTGGAGTGATAAGGTGTGATATGTTCTTGGGATAGTTAGTAGGAATGATCTTTATTTCATGCTAGTGCATGTGAGTGGTAGCTGCTTGATAGCTTGTGTGGTGTAGATCACTCAAATTCCAATCTAGTATTGGAATTGGAAAACAGATGTCTATAAAAAGCCTATAGCATGAGTGATCAGGAGTAGATGACTCCTAGGAAGAGGAACATGGGTCTAGTTACTTGAGGTAGTACGCAGGCTAGGGTCGGTACCCGAGGTGGTCGTGATAGAGCGCAGGCTGAGGCCAGTGCTAGTGGAGTAGCACCACCGCCGGTTGGTGCTGGGGTAGTAGCCCCTGGTGATCCTAGGATCGAAGGGATCATGTAGGTGCTAGAGACGATGGGAAATCGGATGGAGCAGCAGGCCTAGAATCAAGTTGCTAGTGCCGTCGCTTTAGCCGCCGCTACCACAATTGCTACTAATGCTACCAATGCCACTGCTGATGTTGTTGCTGCTATCACTGCTGCTGCCGCAGTTGCCGCCACACCTATCGTCGCACCTGCTAAGGTTCCACCAAGGAACGTGGTCGCTGGGAGACGATGCATAAGCTGGTGGAACATGTTATGCCTCAATCCTCGGGCACGCACCCATTCATCACCTTGGTCGATTAATAGAGATGTCCCAGGATGCATCGCCGACCTTTTCATTTTAATACGCATACAGAAGCATATAATAATAATAATCTCTAGATAATAAAACAATGGGATAGCAAAGTAGGACTAAATTCTGAACTTTCAAAACAACCACACTTATATACATTGCAAACCAATGCACATATATATAAAGCAGATTATTAAGTTAGATTCAACTCAAACAAATTCAAAATCAAGGCTTGCAAACAGGGGTGGGGATTCCACACACTACGGGTCCTCGTCCTCCTCCTCATTATCCTTCACACTCCAATTAGAGCCTCCAGTAGACTGCAACGAACTTCCAAGATCTTTAAAATCTAGATCTACTGCATTTACAACCGAGCCCGAAGGGGGATCTGCGGCGCTTTTTCCAAAGGCGGCCTCCAGAATGCACAGAGGTATCTCAGACTTCGGTAGGGGACGCTCTCTCTTGCCATCTTGAGCCTGGCGGTACCATGATCTATATCGATGGGGCACCTTGTGGGTGAGACCTGCATTGACCCAAACTATAGAACTCACCAGCTCATAGGTCCAGCCCTTAGGGCACCCATGAAACGGAAAGTAAGAGACCTGCATTGATCTTCTTAGGCCGTCCCAAAAACTCAGGAGTGGCCATCTAAGGACCTAAAATGGTTATATAATAACCAATAAAACAACGTCTTAGCGAGTTCTATCCCCTAAGACTCGATTAGGAAGCCAATACACTCTAAAGGCTGCCTAAGCACAACACGAGTCAGAGGACTTACATTGGCCTCTGTTCCTTCCTGCAAGTCAGTATATATATCAAATATACACAATCACATCACATCACATCAATCATATCGAACTATCGATCAATCGACTTAGTCGATTACATGTCACCACGACCCTTCCCTGGTAAGTACATTCAATATCATCTATTCTCCAAAATGGTATATCTATTCATCGAGCCCACGTGCATTCTCCAAGATGGTATATCTAGTCATTGAGCCCACGTGCATTCTCCAAGATGGTATATCTAGTCATCAAGCCCACGTGCATTCTCCAGGTTAATGTACTTAGTCACCGAGCCCACGTGCATTCTCCAGGTTGACATGCTTAGTCACCGAGCCCATGTGCTTTCTCCAAGGTGATATATCGAATCGCTAAGCCAACAAAATATGACGTTTTTCTCTGAAATGACATCCTTAGCCATCAAGCTGAACATAGTATGGCATTTTTTCTCACATTCTATCATACCTGTTAAAATAGCTGTTTGTGGGTACACGATTGGCCTTAGCCAAAATATAACAATTTCACTTTTCATAAGTCCCATCATTTTCAATAGCCAAAAGCATACTTTTGGCGCTGTAAACTGATGCTCGGTTAATTTCCAATCAATTTCCGAAATTGATTAATTTAGGAATAAAATCCTAAAATCGGAATTAAATCAATTTAGCACGATTTAGCGCTCAAAAAAATAAATGGACTACACCACAATGATCAGCATAAAATTTCGGTCATCGCCTATCCCAGCCTAATTTCCAGAAAATAAATAAATAATTAAATAATTACGGAAAATATTAAATAAATGTAATAAATCCAATATAGGCCTATAATGCCTAATTGGAAGGCAAGACGAGCCCGTAAAATTACCGAGACTCATTCAATAAATACTAGGACCTATTTCCTTGCTAACTACAATAATCATTTGCCTAACATGCATTGATAAGTCTCTAATTTATTTATTCTAATCTAATCTATCCACCTAATTGCACTTAATTAAATCTAATCAATCCCTAATAATCATTAGCATACTAATAAGGGATTAGTGAGCAAAACTCACTTGATTAATGAATGGGTCGGATCAAACCGACGTGAATGTTGTGGGGGACGTTTCTCTCGAAAGCGGGCCTAGGCTTCAACGCCCAGAACCATCTCAAAAAGGGCCGAAACCGAGCTGAGATACCCACAAACTTTCTATTATGTTCTTGTTGAAATAGAAGGGAAACAAGCTTGGGTTAAGTGGGGATTGATCGAGGAAGAGAGCAAGGGCCAAGCTGGGCCATGGCGATGCTTACCGGCGGCGGAACGGCCGAGCTCCGGTTGAACTCCATAAACTGCTAGACAGAGGCTAGGATGGCGTTAGGTGCGGATGGGGGGGTCAGGGTTGCGCGGGTTGGCATGGGTGGTGGCGCGCACGTGGACGGTGACGGGCCATTGACGGCGAGGTGTGTGGCGGCTCCTATTGTCTACGGCGATCCTCCTTGGCTGCTGGTGGGGTTTGAACAAGGTGAGAGGAGGGAGATTGAGAGGGTTTTGGCCGGCCAAAGGGGGAGAGGGAGAGGATAAGAGGCAAGAGGGAAGAGAGGAGGGAGAGATGAAAGATCTAGGGGACCAAGGGCTCCACCATGGGCCATTTCTTCCAAAGCTTTGTCCCCTCAACCATCCATGGCCAAGTTGTCTTCCTTGGCTCTTGATGAGCTACCAAGGCTCTCTTTGCAACATTGATTTGGTCCAAAATGGCTAAAGGAAGGGGGGCATACGAATTTGGACAATCTTGGCTTCAATTGGACTTAATTCCTTCACAATCCAATCCCATTTGGCCTCAACAAATCCCATTATCAAGTCATTGGTCTAATCAATATTTTTCCTCACCAATAGATCCATCTTATATCCCAATTTTGCGATAAAAAATGGTCTCGGTTTTTTTCTGAACAAATACAATCTTATGCCGACTTTTTCCTAAAATGTCTCGGGTTGCAGAAAAATATTCTGAGACTGAGTCAACGTTCCAAGAATTTATTGTGACATGACAGAATTTTCAATTTCTAAAATCGGACTTGAATTCGCGGTTAATTTCCATTCGGCACGTTTTTAGCGTGGCCTAGACTACTGGGTAGTTTTCGAAGATTTTTAGTGCAATTGACTCGTGGTCAATTTTCTTCGAGCCATAATGAACCCACTCGACACATTGGCGACTCTCGATTGTCGTGAAAATCTCAAGGATTCAAATACGGACACAGGGTACCAAAATGATAGAAGAATTAATCTAGGGCCGGTCGACGAGAATTTTTCAATTTAATGATGTCACCCACGATTAGCCACACATCTCAGTTGAATCGACCAATCTCTAATCTCAAATCGATTTTATACTATGCCGTAATGGCCACTAAAGATGAGCACGGTCGAGAAATCAATTCTTGGTCGAATTCTCAAGTCTATTGCCTTAAGGGCTACTGAAGTGAGGGGACCCCAAATGGCCTCCTAGTCTTCCAACACTTGGCCAAACACTTGAGTGGCTGCCCCACTACTTGCTTAGCCATCCATAGCAGGTTTCTCTCTCTCTCTCAGCTTCCTTAACACACCACCCAAGTGGTCCAAATGTTCCTGCCCCCATGGCCAACGAATTTTGGACATTTGTTCATCAAATCCATTCAAATCCCCTTCAATTCTCCTCAATTGGATCCAATTTGATGTCCATAAATCCAACCAAGGTGCCATCATCCCATTCAACCTTTTTCCTCTTCCATTAGTCCAACTTAAATCACAAAAACACGACCGAAAATAGGCCTACAAGTTTCCCAATCCAAAATACCCTTACTTTGGATTTTTCGCCGAAAATCTTGATTTGTAGAAAAAATCTTCGGAGAATGAGTCGATGTGTCAAAAATGGCTTGTGACATGACAAAACTTATAATTTCTGAAATTGGGTTCAATTTCACGGTTAATTTCAATTTGGCTCGATTTTAGCACATCTTAACCTACCAGGTAGTTTTTAGGAATTTTTCGTGCAATTGACCCATGGTTGATTATTTTCAAGCCACAAAGTACATCTTTGACACATTGTGTGACATCCTGATTTTTAGGTTTTGCTTTTGATTGGATAAGTTGGGCTTTTCATCGATGCGCCTATAGTGCTTGTCTTTGAGATGGCTACTCACGAGATAACTGGCCTATCAAGTGAAACCATTAAAGAATATAAATGCAATAGACTTGAGAATTTGATCAAGAATCGACTGCTCAACCATGCTAGTCTACAAGGGTCATTATGGCATAGTTAAAAATCGATCATAGATCGGAGATAGGTTGGTTCTACTGAGATGTGTGGCTAAACGTGAGTGATTCCACCAAAATGCAAAATTCTTATCAATCGGCACTAGACTAATTTTTCTATCGTTTTGGTGCCCTATGTCCATATTTGAAACATTGAGATTTTCATGACAACCGAGAGCTCTCAATGTATCGAAGAGGTATGTGCGGCTCGAAGAAAATCGACCACGAGTCAATTGCACTAAAAATTCTTAAAAGCTACTCGGTAGATTAGGTCACGCTAAAATTGCTTCCGGTTGAAATTAACTGCAAATTTGAATCCGATTTCATAAATTGAAAGTTTTGTCATGCCATGAGTTATTTTAGGAACATCGACTCACCTTTCAAGGAATTTTTAGTTAGTTTGGCATTTTATGAAAAATCGATTCGGATGATTCGGAAAACAAACATAAATTCGGATGGGCCAATTTGAAGGGATTTTTGGCCTCATGTGTGAGCTACTTGGTGAAAAGAAATTGTGTGGGCTTTGTCTTCAACAAAATTGGATATCAATCGGAGAGATATGTTAAGAAATCAGATTTTGGGAAAAAGGAAATAGAATTCGAACTTTAGGGAAATGGCCATTTTCACTAGCCAAGACTTGTTATTTGGGGGAAATTATGATGCAAGAAAGCAAGTGAGGATCAAGTATTTTAGCATGGAGATTTTTGGGGACCAAATTGGATGAGATTGAAGTCCAATTGAGCAAAATTCGTAGGCTAGAGGGGTTGTCTTATTTTGATCTTCAATTGGACTTCAAATTGTGCAAATTGGTGAAGAAATTGGCCGTTGGATGACCAATTGTTAATGTTGTTTGAAGTTGAGTTGAAGATAAGGATGAATAAAACCTTGTTCAAGATGTTTTTGTTGACTTCAAAACCCCCATCCACAGCCTCCCTCACGCCCATGTCTCCCTCCCTCCATCTCGCGTGCCCCCTCCATTCGACCGCTCCCCTCTATTGCAGTCTTCATTTTGCTTTTAAACTTCTTTGAATTTTGGACACCAACTGGCTTCCCCTTCGGTCTCTCTCTCTCTCTCTCTCTCTCTCTCTCTCTCTCTCTCTCTCTTTTTCTTTTCGCACGTTTTCCCCCTCTTGGCCAACAAACCCCCCTGCTCCCTTATCTGCTTTCCCTGGCCATTCCTCTTTCATTTTTTTATTTCCCCTGCATGTTCGTTGCCCCACCGAATCCCCTCGGTCTCTCCTCCCTTTGTTCTTCTTCACGCAGGCTTCTCTTTCACCGAAGCTTGCTGCTTCGATGGTCCCATTTCCTTGCTACTCCTTCATCCGCCTGTGTAAGCCCGTCTTCGCAACCTAGCAGTAACGTTCGAATGCCCGTCTCCATCCAAGTAGTAAGCCCAACAGCTCAGCCCATCCAACGTCCACGAGCACAATGGCCTGTGTCTCTCGGAGTTTCAGCGGCTAGCTTCGTGTCTCAGTCCAGCCACAGCACTGTGTCTAGCCAACAACCCCCGAACTAGTAAAGGGCAAAAGCGAAGCAGCCCACTTAGCTCAATTGTGAGCTTTGCAAGGTCGTTTTCAAGCCCATCCCGACCCCGCTTGGTGCCGCCGCTTTGGAGTTTTTTGCCTGTCTCCTCCTCGCCGTCGTTGTGGTTCAATCAAATTGTTAATCAAGTGAGTTTACTCACTAATCCTTGCTTAGGGAGCTAATGATACTTAATGGTTGATTATATTAAGTTAAGCTTGTATTAGGTGGTTAGTTAGAACAAATTAGTAAATTAGTTGATCGTTAATGCATGTTAGGTGGTTAGAGTAGTGTAATTAGCAACTAGATAAGCTGTAGTATTTATCTAGTAAGGTTCGGGAATTTTCCGAACCCGAATCGGTATTTAATTAGGCTTTTCCGGCCTAAGTTGCAATTTTTGGTGTTTAATAATTAATTTTCGTAATTATTTAATTAATTATTATTTTTCAGAAATTAGACCAGAATAGCCGATGACTGGAATTTTATACTGATTGCAATGGTATGATTGATTTATTTAATTGACTGCTATTTTGTGCAATTTGAGTGTTGATTGTAATTTTGGGGTAATTATCCCAAAATTTATTATTTTCAATATTTAATCAGAAAATAACCGAGCGTCAATTTACAACGAAAAAATATTTTGGTGGACCATATTAAATGGTGGGATTTATGAAAAGGAAAATATGATATTTTGGCTAAGGCCGACTGTGTACTTACACACGATTATTTTTATCAGGAATGATAAAAATGGTGGCATTCTCAGATGGTGAGAACGGTATACTATATTAACCTATGAGCTTTGATATGTCAAGGCTTAGCACGAGCAGTATACTTTATCAACTTAGAGTGAGCATCATGGGTATACTATATCAGCTCGATGGCTTGATATGTTAGCTCAGTAAGAGTAGTATACCGGTGTACTATATCAGCCTATGGGCTTAGATATATCAGCTTAGCGAGAGCAATACACCTTGGCAGCTTTTGGTGAGCATTATTAGTATACTATATCAGCCTGAGGGTTTTGATATATCAGCTTAGTGAGAGCAGAATACTATTTATCAACTTAGTGCGAGCTATACTATCTATTTTCAGCTTAGAGTGAGCAGTCCTTGATATGATCGGACTTTATAGATAGTATTGAATGGATTGACCAGGAGATGGTCTTGATGACATAGAATCGACTGGGTCGATTGATGGATGACTCAATCTATTGTGATGATTTGATTTGTTGATGTGATTTGATGAATTGTGAATTGTACTAACTTGTAGGAAGGAACCGAGGCAAAGGTAAGTCCTCTGACTTGTGCTTGTGTTTTGGTAGCCCTTGGGACGTATTTCCTTCCTAGTTAGGACTTAGGGGGTGAACTCGCTGAGATGTTGTCTCACTTCGTTATGGGATAACATTTTCAGGTCCCTAGGGTGAAGAACCCCGAAGCTTAAGGCGGAAGGGTCAGGAGCATGGAAGGCTCAGAAGTTTTTTTGAAGATAGACTTCATGTACTTAGACCCTAGAGTTGGCTCATGGTTTTTAATAATGTGTTTATTTGAAATTTGTTGTCCCGCTTTTCTATCCCATGTATACTTCTATCAAGGGATTAGTTTATACACTTCCGCATGTGCATAAAAATTGAATGGGTCGGCGATGCATCCTGGGACGTTACAAATTTAATCGACCATTGAGGGATGGGCATGTGCTCGGAGGATCAGGGCATGACACATTAGTGACTCTCTGTTGTCACAAAAATCTTGAGGTTTCAAATACAAACACAAGGTACCAAAATGACAGAGAAATCAATCTAGTGCCAATCGACAATAATTGTGCAATTAAATGAAATCACCCACACTTAATCACATACCTTTGTCGAATCGACCTATCTTCGGTTTCTAATCGGTCTGTGCCATATTGACCCTTGCAAATTAGTACGGTCGAGCAGTTGATTCCTGATCAAATTCTCAAGTCTATTATGCTTAGATTCCTTAACAGCTTCACCCGATAGGCTAGTTATCTCGTGAGTAGCCAACTCAGAGAAAATAACTATAGGCGCATCAATGAAAAGCCAAACTAATTCAATTGAAAACATAATTGAAAAATCAGGATGTCACAATAGGACTAGGCAAACTTTGGTCGAGATCATTACTAGAAAACAAAACCTCATTGTACAAAAGTACAAGCATCGGTCGGCCTAGAATTAAATCTCTCCTCACCTCACTCGATTTTGCGTAAAAATTATTTTGCCTTTTTTTTTTCCTCTCTTCTTTTCCATCGGTTTTTACTACAATCCTCCTCTCGGCCTCTCCTTTTCCTTGTGTCTCAGACACACCACGCAAGCCCTCAGATTTCTCACCTTTTCTCTCTCTCTCGGCTTCTCATTATAACTTTAACTGATCTTGATATACCTCAATATATGTTATCGGTACCAAGGTATAAGTCTTTTGATTCATCACCAATGAATAACGATTAGTATACCCATCATGATGTACCTTTCGATCATACTACCATGGTCTTCCAAGTAAGATATGACTCACTTGCATAGGTGCAACATCACACTCTACCTCATCTTTGTATCTCCCTATCTCAAATGGGATTGGAATTTGCTTCAACACTTTCACCTCACCACTATCATTTAACCATTGAAGTCTATAAGGCCTAGGTGCTTTCTCGTCTTCAAACCCAACTTATCCACCATAATACAACTTGCCACATTTGCCCAACTACCTCAATCAACTATCAAACTATAGATCTTAGAATTCACCGCATATCTTGTATGAAACAAGTTATCTCTTCGTTGATGATGCTCCTCATTCTTTACTTGCATACTAAGAGAATGCCTAATCACCAATAAATCTCCTTTTATAGCTACTTCTCCATCACTACAATCCTCCAACGGTGGCATCTCATCATCATCTTCTTCCCTTTCACTTTTGGACTTAATAACACCATGTCTAGTCATGATCATCACCCTTCTATTAGGGCATTGATTCGCCATATGACCCATGCCCAAACACTTAAAACATTTAATCTCACGAGTTCTAGTGTTAGGGTTTTTCGTTTTACCTTAAACCAGATTCGTCCCAACTTTACCGTCACTCTTCTTCTCCTTTGAGGTTTCGATTTTGGTGTTGTTTCCTCTCCAATTTGGCTTCTTATCTTTCTTCCAATTGGATCTCCATTCTGATTTGAACCTCCTCCACTCTTGTGATTTCGGTCCAACTTCAATTGCTGCTCAACTTTGATGGCTTTGTCAACCAATTCCTCCAATTCAACATAGTTTTGTAGCTCCACAACCCTTGCTATGTCTTGGCTCAAACAACTAAAAAATCTTGATATTATGGCCTCACGATCGTCCACCACATTAGCACGGATCATGACAATCTCCATCTCCTTGTGATACTCTTCCACATTGTTAGGTTTGTCGGATTCCCAAAAACCGGATTCGACACTAAATCAAACCCCTGAACTTGTACGGAAGACGAGCCCGAGAAAAACACATGCATCACCGATCCTAAAGCACACCACGGAATCGAGCGTACCTTGTTAGCCACAGATTAAACACCGACGCCGATATGAGGAAGAGAAAATCGATCCCGTTCGATCCGATGACGTCAATTGGCCTTGAAGGGAAGATGGCGTCGCCTTTTTGCTCACTATTTTTCTTTTGGAGGGATAGAGGAAGGAGGAACATACGTAAATGCCAAAAGGTGCGTTCCTCCCTCTCTTTTCTCCCTTATATACATCCCCTCCAAAAAAAAGAAACGTGCCCCTTCATCATATCCCTCCATCCATGGGCCCTAATATCGTGGGCCGGGCTTTTAGGCCCAACATGGGCGGACGGGCCAACTTAAGCTCATCACATTAATAAAACCATCATCTCCCACTCGCACATGGTGGGCCAAACAGGATTTTCTTTACCTCTCTTCAACATTCATACCGGTGAATAATCCGTGCGACCAGCATGCTTTGAGAGCTCGTTGTTATACATCTGTTAGGAGTATATAGTAACTCATAATGGGCATCAC
Organism: Eucalyptus paniculata subsp. matutina; assembly: GCA_017140255.1. NCBI lineage: Eukaryota > Viridiplantae > Streptophyta > Magnoliopsida > Myrtales > Myrtaceae > Eucalyptus > Eucalyptus paniculata. The sequence continues at coordinate 295,834 of CM029438.1, read as the reverse complement.
ACTCTGAGTAGATTTCGTATGCAATAACCTAGATCGATCGATCACATTTATATCTCTCTTGATCTCTTTTAAACAATGTATATATATTGTATTCACAATTATGATCATCCCAAAGAAAGTCATAATTGGTCGACCAGTGAATACAAAACTACAATGTGATTCTCCAAATTCGATCTTCCTCTTTCCTTCAAACTCTCAATTTCAGTTCAGCTTGCTTTTCTAGAAATGTCCCATTAGATCGAATCAACTCATGACCTTTGGTAACACCCTAAGATAGCAAACACTAAATAGAAATCTTGAGAATAAGTAAAAGTTATGAAGGCACTAAAATTGAGGAACTCTTTTCCTCAAAAGTCTCACACGGCATAAAAGTTGAGATCAAACTTTCACCACTCTTATTGATCGTCTCATGCATACGTAGTATGAAATACGTATTACGGTATTAACTCCTTTCCCATGGAGCGTATGTCTACACCTTCAATACCGTACATATGATAGTTCAGACATACCCAATGTCTAACTTGAGTTCACGTATCTACTCATTCGCAAAATTCATCAAAACTCACATCTGACATCATAGACAGATAAGTAAAATATATGGGTTATTTTACTTTCGGACATAGTAAGTATTATGTCCTCATCTTAACACTCAGTTAAGGCGACATACGTATTTTAAGCTTGAGCTCTCGATTATCACCCAGATAATAAGCTTAAAAATAGTCTAATCTCTATTTATCACACAGTAAATGGAAGCGATTACCCGTGTAAGTGGGCCAATCTTATATCTGTCCGACATACTTTCTCAATTTAAAGTAATGCACTGAGCATTAAGATGCATAAAGATCAAACAAAGATTCATAGGCATTAATAATGAAAAAACACAAGTTCATTAATGTGAACAACTCAGGGAAAATACAATCCAGTACATCAGACTCTACGCAATCCTAGAGATTTTACATGACCATAAAACACATCTCTAGGTATTGGCTTTGTCATAGGATCTGCGACCATTCTATGTGTAGATATGTACTGTAAGTTCACATCCTTTCGTGCAACCATATCTTTGACAAAGTTATACTTGGTATCTATATGTTTGGTCTTGCCATGATATTTTGGATCTTTGATGTACGCTATAGCTGCTTGGCTATCACAGTTAACCAATAATGGATTTGCAGCTTTCTCAATAACACCTAAATGATCCAAAAATCTCTTAAGCCAAACTCCTTCTTGTACCGCTGCTGATAATGCCACGAACTCAGCTTCCATCGTGGACAAGGCTATACACGTTTGCTTTTTACTGCTCCATGATATGGCGTCATTGTTCAGTAAGAAAGCAAATCCAGAGGTAGATTTTCTTTCATCTAAATCTCCTCCCCAATCAGCATCTGAATAGCCTTCAAGTCGCAGATCCTTTCCTTGGTAATTCAACTTGTAATCAGCAGTTCCCTTCAGATACCTCAGTATTCTTTTAACAGCCTTCCAATGTGTTGGACCTGGATTGGATTGGTATCTACTCACCATTCCAACTGCAAAACATATGTCAGGTCTTGTACACATCATAGCGTACATCAAGCTCCCAACAGCACTAGCATAAGGAACATGTTTCATTTGTTCCTTTTCTTGTGGAGTCCTTGGACACAATCTATGGCTCAATCCTTCACCTTTTGCAATAGGAGTGTCTATGAGTTTACAATCTTACATACGAAATCGTTCAAGAACCTTATTTATATATGTTTCTTGCGAAAGAGATAACGATCTCTTCGAGCGATCTCTTGAAATCTTAACTCCAAGAATGTATGTAGCCTCACCCATATCATTCATCTCAAAGTTGGAAGATAACCAACTCTTGACAGTATTAACAAACTCCATATTGCTTCCGGCAATTAGTATATCATCAACATATAATGATATGATCACAAATTGATCTTTGGATCTTTTGATATATACACAATGATCCTCATCTATCATCGTAAAATCATGTGCCATTATGGCATTATGAAAACATATATATCATTGTCTCGATGACTGCTTAAGACCGTATATCGATCTCAAAAGTCGACATACCTTTCCTTCTTGGCCTTCTATAATGAAACCAGCAGGTTGTTCCATATATATTTATTCCTCTAACTCTCCATTGAGGAAAGCAGTCTTTACATCCATTTGATGTAACTCAAGATCCATACTAGCCACTATTGCCAGAATAATGCGAATCGAGGTAAATCTCACTACAGGAGAAAATGTATCTTTATAATCAATTCCTTCCTGTTGATTATACCTCTTCGCCACAAGACGAGCCTTATGCCTTTCTATCAAGCCATCGGCTTTTCGTTTTATTTTGAGAACCCTTGTTCCCAATAGCTTTGTGTCCTTTTGGAAGATCAACCAGTTCCTAAACTTGGTTTGACTTCATTGACTCAATTTCCTCTTCCATTGCATGAATCTATTTTTCCTTACTAGGGAAATTTAGAGCCTCATTAATATTTCTTGGCTCATCCTCATCTTGTGGAGCAATCATAAAAGTTTCCCCTTCAATGTCAAAACGTCGACGGGGAATACTTTGGCGACTTGTTCGCTGTATGGGAGATTGTACACTTTGCACATCATTCCCCATTATGCTCCCACTAGGATTAGATAATGATGATGTCGTCTCATCATGTGATTGTAATTGAGAATGAGTTGAATTCAATTCATCATTTCTCATATTACTCCCACTTGGACGAACTACACTAATATCATTATCTTGATCCAAGGTTTCAAATAGGGAGTAATCTTCCCCTATTTTGCCCTTCTTAGGAAATTCATCCTTTAAGAATGTGACATCCCGTGATTCAAATTCAGTTACACTCCCACTTTCCTGCTCACCTATGAACGCATACCCTTTCGAGTGTTCGGAGTATCTTATGAAAATACTCTTATTTCCTCTAGGACCCAATTTCCCAAACTTGTGAGAGGACTCATGAGTATAGGCAGCACAACCTCATGGCTTAAGAAAACTTAAGTCCGGTTTTCTACCTATCCATAACTCATATAGAGTGGAAGTAACTGATTTGGAAGGCACCCGGTTAAGTATATAGGCAGCAGTTAACAACGCATCACTCCAAAAAGTGATAGGTAAGTGAGCATGCGCCATCATGGACCTAACCATTTCCAGTAGGGTTATGTTTCTTCTCTCCGCAACACCATTTTGTTGAGGAGTATATGGAATAGACAACTGTCTTTATATTCCTTTTTCATCACATAATTTTCTGAACTCATCAGATAATTATTCTCGACCTCGATCGGATCTCAATGCTTTTATTTTCTTGTCTAATTGATTTTCTACCAAGTTCATAAACCTTTTGAAACAACTTAATGCTTCAGATTTATGAGAAATCAAATAGACATATCTGAATCGAGTATAATCATCTATAAAAGTGATGAAATAAACAACCCCATGCCTTCCTCTCACATTCATTAGACCACAAACATCAGAATGGATTAAATGTAGAGGAAATTCAGCTCTTTTACCTTTTTCAAATGGTTTCCTTGTCGTTTTCCCTACTAGGCAATGCTCACATATGGGCAAATCGACTTTTTCAATGTTGCCCAACAAGCCCTCTTTGGCTAGTCTATTCATACATTGTTGGCTAATATGACCAAGTCTAACATGCCACACATTCACATCATTATCATATGAAGTAGTAGATGTGATAAGGGAATAACAAACATTTGCATTAACATAGTTAATATTTAATACAATGAAACAATCTAGAAAATAACCACAGCCATAGTAATTTGTATCCAAAAACAAATCCACACCTCTATTATGGAAGTTCATATTAAAACCTAATTTAACCAACACTAAAACAGACACTAAATTCCGACGAATCTCCGAAGCATACAATACATCATGTAGGAACAAAGTGCGTCCACCACGCATGTTCAGTTGGCAGGTGCCAATTCCTTTCACTTCAGCTCTGGAGTTGTTTCCCACATAGATCCACTTAGTTCTAGTTGATACTCGTTGGAATTCCACGAAGGATCCTGATCTATCCTTCGCTACATGGTCTGTTGCTCCTGAATCTACAGTCTACAAAGGATTAGACTCAGTCAAGAATACAGAACTCGACACATAAGCAAAGTTCTGAAAAGTACAAGGGGTGTATACCTTCTTTGGTTCACGACAGTCGCGAGCATAGTGACCCTTCTTGTCACAATTGTAACACTTCACCCTTGTAAGCTTCTTCATCCGAGGATGCTTTCCTCTTTCATGTTGGTTACGCTTAGGTTTCTTCCCTGAAGGACTTGCTTCCTTGCCTTTCCCTTTATCAAACCAGTTAGGACGTTTGCGCTTGGAGCTCGAAGCTCCATGTGAGCTAGAACCAGCATGATAAATTTCAGCTTCCGGCTTAGCCGCCAAGAGGCGGTTCTCTTCCAGCTCAAGATGACGCATTGCATCCTCAAAGGTTTTGATATTTTCATTATGGGTTAGGTGCACCTTCATATACTCCCAACTCTGAGGCAAGGAACAAATCACTGCTTGCACTTGCTGCTCATCTGTCAGGACATGGCCAGCATCTTTTAGCTTATTAATCATGTTTGACATCTTTCTAAGATGTCGCTTCATGGTCTGACCATGAGGCTTCTTATAAGAGTTGTCGCGACCTAATTTTCGCAGGTTCACCACCTAAAACTAGGTTAATGGATTACTAAGTCTTTAAGCTTAGCTCGGACTCTCCCAAGCCCATACCAATTCGCGACTTAAGTTCGAATTCTTAACATGCAAATGATTTTCAATCAGGAGTCGCCACTAATCTATTTTTGGTGGGTCGATTAGAAACCCAAGTAAAGTAATGGGAGATTTACTTTACTCCTACGAACCAGAGATTTATGAGTTCGGGGACTTGGTTACACCAGACTATCCTAGTGCCCTTTCGGTACCTTTTTATTTCATTTTCAAAAAAAATGTTTGACAATTGAATTGATTTTAATCTAACTTCCTAACATATGAGGTGATCGTACATGTGCACATACCACCAATTTAACACTCAAGAAAGCAATTAAACATTGCAAAACATACCTAGAAGCAACGAAAGCATCTGCATTGTTAAATCAGAATTCACATCAGCAACCCTAGATATGATTTCTAATTAATATGCAATTTCAATTTTTGTTTTCACTTTATTTAATGAAAATCATGCGATGCATGCTAATAATCTAATATGACATGGTAGCATGACCTAAACTATATGACATGAAGAAATGCAATAATTAAATGCAATCTAAATGACCTAATTCTAATGACATATGCATGCTACTTTTTATTTTTATTATTTATAAAATTCAAAATTTAAAATTGTCACGTAATTAAACATGCAACTAAAATCCTAAATTAAGGCATTTTTTATATTTTTCAAACTGAAATCCCTATGCTAGATATGCAAGATGACAAGAAATATTCTAAAACCAACTGGATCTTAATTCAAAATTTTTTGGATTTTTTAGTGGTTTTTCAAAACAATGCGATTATCAACTAAACATTAAATCTAAACTAATCAAGGCATCCAATCAAATAAAGGATCAAAATAGTCGAAAAAATAACCTGTTGTCTCACAGGTTAAATTAACGATTATCCTAACCCTAATTATCACGACAAGGAGTTCAAAATAACTAAAAATCTGATCCGAATTCTTACGGATCAAATTAATAATTATATTGATTAAGCATTTAAAACACTATCAACAAACCCCAAAAATTAATGTAATTAAAAAAATGATCCGACATCTTACGGATCAAATTAGCAATTACAATAATTTTAGGGAAGACCCTGTGGATCATGCTTACAAAACCCATGAAATAAATATCACTCCAAATTTACGCAATAATAACTAAACTTAAAAGAAATAAATAAAATAAAATAAATAGAAAAAGGAAAATAAAACTACCTAATTTCCCTTTCTTTTCTTTTTTTTGGTTTTTCTTTCCCTGCTTTCTTCACCCACGGCTTGCTCGTGCGGCTGATCTCTGGGCAGCGGGTTCTGATCGTCGGAGGGTGTCACAATCGGAGTGGCACGGCGGTTGCGACTGGCTTCGGGGCGGCGAGCGGCGCGGGTCGACAGGACGTCGGGGGAACGATATCAGTGCTCCGGTGCGGCAGATCGGGCTATGAACAGGCAGTAGTAGGGACGATCCGGCGTCTGCAGGCTAAGCGGTGCGCGGCAACCGGCAGGTAGAGGCGTCGGCAGCAAGGGTGAGCGTCGCGAGCAGCAAGTGGGTCCTGGATCGGCTCGGGTTGCGACGGCGTCGTCGCTCGGGCGGAGCTACAGGAGACGGTGGCTGGCGAGGTCGCGGGCGTCAGCGAGGGGTGCGATCGTCGGGGCTCGCGGACGGAGATCAGCGACTGCGTCGGCTTGGCTGTGGCACGGCTCGAGCTTGCTCGCGAAGGGTGGAGCGTCAAGGCTTCGGTTCGTCGAGGATGGAGCAGCAACGTGGGCAGCAAATCTGGAAGACGATGAACAGTAGGGGTCAAATCACCCCCCGCCTTTTTCTTTTCTGCCTTTATGTTGCTCTTTCTCTTTTTTACTTGTCTCTCTCACGTCACTCACCCTCTTCCTTCGATTTTCTGCATAAGCTTTTTGCTTTTTTCTGAATTTTTTAAAAAAAGAAGCTCCCATCTCCACATACCCGATTGCTTTTTATAGGTGAAAATAGGTAATCTTCGTAGAATATTTTATCTCGTTTTTTCAATATACACGAAGATAATCTATAACCTCCCGATCACCCAAAATCTTCTTATTCTCCTTATCTCCTAAATATTTTTTACTGATTCTTAAAGATAAGATCACAATCCAATTTTCTCAAATTCCAAAAAATCCTCATTTCAAATCTCAATTTCAGAAAACGGGCTTGGACCAATTTGTATTCTTCATGGGCTTAGTCCGACCTGTTAATTTAAAATTCAAAAACACCAATTCGACCCATCCGCCACCGGCCCAGTAAATAAAATGCAAAATATGCAAACTTAATGTAGCTATGCAATTAATATTTTTTTTTAGGGATAAAATTAACCCCTAATTTTTATGCAATAAATGACTAAATGGATCGCCAAAATTTAGGTGTCAACAAGAGTCAAACCTAATAGTGAGCTGCCTCAATCTGGTCACCGAAGTATGACCAAATCTTGTTGCCAATGCTTCCCACATTTCTTTGGCATTCTCAAAACGCCTAAACTCTCGCATGACGTCATTTTCCATGTTACTCAGCAACGTAATGCGAGCAAGAAAGTTCTTTCTTTTCCATGCATCAAATGCTTCCTTATCTCTCTTGTGCTGTGCAGTGTTTCCTTCTTCAGGTTCTACCATGGTCAGGTTAAGAGCTTCTAGTGCCTCTTGCTCTTCCAGCACATATTGGATTTTTATGTGCCATATTTCATAGTTGTCGTCATTCAGCTTCTCACCTTTGTTCAGCTCAGCAACTATGCTTTTTATGGCTGAAGCCATTGATCTGAACATATCAGACATATATGCACGAATTATTAATGCTTATCATTTATGCATCCTTTTTGCACAGACCCATCATATTAATGAATAATTTCAAGTAAGGTTTCAAAAATCAAAAGGTCATTATGTTTCCAATCATCCTCCAAAAATCCTAACTTAAAACTATCATTAATATAATTGTCTTATGCAAAATAAATTCTATGAAGCTACAAAACTTCTATGAACTACTCACAACAACCAACAGTAACAAAAAACAAATAATATGACATCCAATAGAATAATAATGCTTTCACATAATACAAATAACATATCGGTTGCTACATCAACAACAATGAGGTAGTAAACATTACATAAGACGTTCACAAAGCACACTTAACAAAGGCCAGCCAATACATCTAACACCAAGGCAATACACGAACTAGGAAAGATCTTATTTTGTTCAATTTCTTGATCTTTTCCCTTGTAACAATCCAGTAATATTCATCTATAAAATCCATCACAATTTTCCTATACGAAGCGGCTTTGTTGACATCCCATATGCGATTCAACACTCCTTGCCATTCTGGTGGAAGGGTGTTCATGAAAAATCACACCATCTCAGACTGTGGCATAGGACGACCATTCCATATGACCTTTTGAATTTTCCCGTTGACCTCAAGGACGAGATCAATTAAATCACCACTCTCCCATCGATGATCAGTCAGCTTAGCTATCAACTTAGAAAGCCTTTCCTTTTGTTCATCGGTAATTGCACGAATAGGTGTGCGCAACCTAAGGGGAGGCATTGTTCTTGTAACAAATGCAGAACAAATAAGGGATCACATATAATCCACATAGACTTAATTGAAAAAGAAACACATTCTTTTTCTCTTTTTTTTGGGTCAACGATCAACAGTCAACGGTCGGGTCGCTGGGTCGGCGGACCGGTCGGACCGGACGGACCGGACGGACTGGTCGGGCCAGTTGGGCCGAGTCGGACGGACCGATCGGTGCGTGCCTCACGCACACCATCGACCTCGCACGCGCCTTCCCCTGCGAATCGGCGCGTGATTCCGACTGCGCGTGAGGGCGCGTTCGGCGGCCGTTGCCGGTGTTCCACCACTCGTCGCGATCGTCTCGATGAGACCTTCCATCCAACGCCATCAAAAATCGATTTTGAGTTACAGAAACTCGAAAAAAAAAAAAAAAAATTGGATGAACAGTGCTCGGGTGTCGGGATTTTTCCGCCCCGATTAGTGTCGGCCGATTAATTTCGCAAAAAGACAATAAGAAATCATCCATAAACATGAAAGGGGTTGGGAAAAACATGGAAAAGGATCGGGAAACAAGAACCTGGCTCTGATACCAATGTTGGGTTTGTCGGATTCCCAAAAACCGGATTCGACACTAAATCGAACCCCTAAACTTGTGCGAAAGACGAGCCCAGGAAAAACGCATGCATCACTGATCCTAAAGCACACCACGGAATCGAGCGTACCTTGTTAGCCATAGATTAAACACCGACGCTGATATGAGGAAGAGAAAACCGATCCCATTCAATCCGATGACATCAATTGGCCTTGAAGGGAAGATGACGTCGCCTTTTTGCTCACTGTTTTTCTTTTGGAGGGAGAGAGGAAGGAGGAACGTACATAAATGCCAAAAGGTGCATTCCTCCCTCTCTTTTCTCCCGTATATACGTCCCTTCCAAAAAAAAAGAAACGTGCCCCTTCATCATATCCCTCCATCCATGGGCCCTAATATCGTGGGCCGGGCTTTTAGGCCCAACATGGGCGGATGGGCCAACTTAAGCTCATCACATTAATAAAACCATCACACACTCTTATTGCCTTATGTGAGATTTTGTAACTTTTGAAACAAATTTCAATGGTAATGACTTGGTACAAAATGCCTCCTCATCACCACTTTCATCTCATCCCACATCTCTATCAGTCTTTCACCATTGCCCCACCTACTAGTCACAAGTTAATCCCACCAAATTATGGCATAATTAGTAAATTCAACAGCTGCAATTTTTACCTTTTTGAGCTCAAAGTATCTTTGGAAATCAAATACCATCTCTATGTGTTTCTCCCACTCTAGATACGCATTGGGATCGTTCTTCCCTTGGGAGGAAGGAATTTTCATCTTTATATTACCAAGCTAATCATCTTCTCGGTTTTAAGCCCTCAGCCTCCATTCCACCTTCCAAATCAAGCATCTCGATCATCCTCCATGTCGGCCTCATCATCATCATAATACCGTTGCCATCTATGTCATGTTCTAGAGGCGTCTCGCTAATGTTGTGGCCTTCCTCGAGGTAGCTCTTAGTCACCATCAACCCTCATGCCATTCCCCATCATTCGACCACTAAGCTCCTCCACTACGGCCCTCAATTGCTGAATGCTTTGCACGAGCGCTTCATCCCTTCATTCGAAGTCAACCTTGTTAGAGAAATCTTTCCAGAATATTTTGAAGCTGACAAAACGTTTCTATCAGTCTAGTCTGAATATCTGCAGATCGTCTAGTTTAAAGTCTGAAGACTCTCTGATCTCCAGACTCAAGATTCAAGACTCAAGACTCAAGACTATTCTCATTGACAGTCTTTCTGATCCAGTGACGAAGGAAATCTAGAGCCGAAGTATATGGTTGAGGATTTAATCCTATCCTCTGGAGAAGTTCTTTTTGGTTGGATAAATATAACGGATTGTTTTGTTCGTATCTAGATCAATTGAAGATCCGATGGTCGACGAAGTATTCTTGGAATGTTCTATTCTTGGAAACCAAGATCCTGATTGTATGGGCGAACAGGATTGATGGGCTATCGTCAAGTTCCTTTAATAGCTCGAATGATCTTCTTGATTGATTCCGTCCAACGGGTAGATTGGAGGAATTCCTTTGGAAAGTGCCAACGGGTATGATGGCATAAAGGAGTATAAAAAGGAAGACGTTCTAGTTGTTTGAGAATGTGATCGATAGAGAAATTCCAGAGTCTGAAGCACCTTGATTATTAGTCGATACAGTCTGAGCGAAATTGTATACACAGAGAGTGTCTATTCTTGGTGATACCTTGAGTGAGTGTGGTAGATCATCTACACCTAGAAATCAAGGAAGATCAACACTGTAACATCTCTTTGTTCATAGTGGAATCCAGCCAATTGGCTGTCAGTGTAGAAGAGTGGACGTAGGCTTGAATCAAGCCGAACCACTATAAACCGCGTGTTCAATTCTCTCTTTCCTTTACTCAGTCTTACGTTGATTATCATTTCTTGCAAATCCTTAAACTATCTAAGTATTGCACGATTATCAAGAAAAATCTTTTATATACCTATTCACCCCCCTCTAGGTACTTGCACTAGCTATATCAATTGGTATCAGAGCTCGTGTTCTTACTTTATTTGAAGTGTTTTACTTCAGAGTAAAAGATCCATGGCTAGTATGCTAGCACCAGGGCTGGTGGAAGGGCAAAGTAATACCAGACCACCCTACTTTGATGGAAATGATTACAACATCTGGAAGAACAAGATGAAAGCTTTCCTACGATCAAAGGATCCTCTGGAATGGGACGTTGTGGAAAGAAGAATCACTCCTACTGCTGCATCAGTCTCTGAAAGAGGGAAAGAAACTGTTGAGACCAGCGGAATGACTCAGGAAGAGATAAACAAGAGACAAGCACTCGATGCAAAAGCAATTTACTCCTTATATTGTGCCTTGTCTCCAACTGAATATAACAGATATCTTCTTGTGTTACAGCAAAAGAAGTATGTGACAGATTACATATCACCTATGAAGGAACAGATCGAGTGAAGGAGACTAGAATCAACATTCTCCTCGGACAGTATGAAGCCTTCAAAATGAAACCAGGAGAATCTATAACTGACATGTTTAGTCGTTTTACAGATATTGTCAATGGTCTTGAGAACCAAGGACAAAAAATTTCTGATCCCATGAAGGTGAACAAGCTACTGCGTGGACTCTCCAAGGATTGGAATCATATAAAGACTTCAATAAGAGAGACGCAAAGAATTATGCCTCTATCTCGTAGACGAGCTGATTGGAACTCTTCGCCTTATGAAGTGGAACGAATTAATGAAGACGAAGATCCAAGAGGTAAGAAATCCATTGCATTAAAATCATATGATGATTCGATGATACGATTCAGGAGATGATATGGACGACGAGGAGCTTGCTCTCATGATAAGAAGATTCAGAAAACTGAATAGAAAAGGTAGAAGGTTCAACTCAAAGAAACAGAGTTTCAGAGACAGCAGACCAAGTCTCGTTGATGATGAGGAACCAAACAAAGATGTAGTCTCGCTTCGAATGTAAGAAAAAGGGACACATCGGACCCAACCGTCCTCTTATGAAGAAGAAAAGAGGAAAAGCTGAGAAGTTTCGAAAAGCTCTCAAAGCCGAAATCTGGAGTGATACAGAATGTGAAGAAAGTGATAATGAATATGCCAACATATGTCTGATGGCACATTCAAACTCAGACTCAGATTCTGGATCAGACTCAGACAGTGAATTTGAGGAAGGAATATGCTCTGGAATCAGTAAAGACTCTACTCAGTCTTTCTTGGGTCGAAGGCATGGGAATATCTACCTCTTAGACATGAAATTAAATGAATCACAATGCCTAATCTCAATTCAAGATGAAGCAAGCTTATGGCACAGAAAGCTTGGTCATGTCAACATGAAGCAATTAGCCAAAATCTCATCAAAGCAGCTTGTTCGAGGTCTACCCAAATTACCATATCAAAAGTCCGATCCATGCACACCATGTATTCGGGAAAGCGGTAAGAAATTCATTTAAGCCAATAAATCATGTCTCTACTAATCATGTACTACAGGTTGCTGCATATGGATCTCTTCGGACCAACCGAACCCGCAGTATTGGAGGTAAGAAATATTGCCTAGTAATTGTGGACAATTACTCCCGCTTTACTTGGGTATATTTCCTTGCAAGTAAGTCAGAAACCTTTTCGTATTTTGAAAAATTTGCTAAAAAGGTTCAAAATGAAAAAGGATGTGTTATCTCAAGTATAAGAACAGATCATGGAGGTGAATTTGAAAATCAAGATTTTACAAAATTATGTGATGAATCTGAATTTAAGCATGTGTTCTCCTCTCCATACACTCCTCAGCAAAATGGAGTTGTGGAAAGGAAGAATAGATCTCTTCAAGAAATGGCTAGAACTCTTTTAATTGAAAGTAAAATTTCTTCACGATTTTGGGCTGAAACTGTTTCAACAGCATGCTATATCATCAATAGAGTCTTCCTAAGACCTATTCTTGAGAAAACCCCTTATGAATTATTCAAAGGTAAGAAGCCCATTGTTTCATACTTTCATGTGTTCGGTTGCAAATGCTTTATATTGAAAAATGCAAAGGATCAAGTTGGTAAGTTTGAAGAAAGATCGAGATGAAGGTATCTTCCTTGGATATTCTACATCAAGCAAAGCCTACGTAGTCTATAACAAGAAGAGCCAGTCGGTGGAGGAGTCAATGAACGTCAAATTTCAAGACTCTACGCAAGATGAATCCAAATCGACTCGCATGAAGAGTCTCGAATCGCTCCGACCTTCCAAAGCTCACAACTCAAGAAGTATCTCAGACTCTGGAAGACCAGCATCAAGATGTTAATGAAGATTCAAATAAAGAAAGAGATCATCATCCAGACAAATCAACTAGTAACTGGAAGCATAAGTCCAGTCATCCTAAAGATCTCATTATCGGCGAAATTAATGAAGAAATTCGCACCAGATCCAAAAGACGTGAAGAGTCTAGTGCTGTGGCTCTCATTTATGAAATTGAACCAAAAAGCATAGAAGAAGCTTTATCTGATGAAAGCTGGATCGAAGCTATGCAAGAAGAGCTCAGATAGTTCAACATTAATGATGTTTGGGAATTGACATCTAAACCAAAAGGTAAAACTGTTATTGGAGCCAAATGGGTGTTCAGAAACAAGATGAATGAAAAAGGAAAAGTCGTACGAAATAAAGCAAGACTCGTGGCCAAAGGATACACGCAAGAAGAAGGAATAGACTATGATGAGACTTACGCTCCTGTAGCAAGGTTAGAAGCTATTCGTCTATTACTTACGTTTGCTTGTTACAAAAATTTCAGGTTATTCCAAATGGACGTCAAAAGTGCTTTCCTAAATGGATTTATCCAAGAGGAAGTTTATGTGGAACAACCACCTGGGTTTGAAGACCCAAAGAAGCCGACTCGCCTTCGGGACCGAAAAAGGCCTTGTATGGTTTAAAGCAAACACCTCGAGCTTGGTACGACGTACTAAGTAAGTTCTTATTACAAAATGGTTTTGTCAAAGGTAAAGTAGATACTACTCTATTTATCAAAAAGGAAAACAAAAGCTTTTTACTCGTTCAAATATATGTGGATGACATTATTTTTGGATCCTCTAATGAAATTCTATGCAAGAAATTTTCTAATTCTATGCAGATGAGTTCGAAATGAGTATGATGGGAGAATTAACATTCTTTCTTGGTCTTCAAGTTAAGCAATTGAAGGAAGGAACTTTCATTTACCAAGAAAAATATGCTAATGATCTTGTCAAAAGGTTTGGATTGGAAAATTACAAGAAGACTGATATACCAATGTCAAGTTCTTTGAAGATAGACAAAGATGAAGAAGGGAAGAAAGTTGATCAAAAGCTGTACAGGAGCATCTTCGGTTCACTTCTTTATCTAACTGCTTCTAGATCTGACATTTTGTTGAGTGTTTGCATCTGTGCTAGGTTTCAATCAGATCCTAGAGAATCCCATCTCAGTGCTGCAAAACGTATCATTAAATACGTTGCTTCATCTTCAAGCATCGGTCTTTGGTATCCTAAGAAGGGAGACTTTAATCTTCCGGGATATTCGACGCGATCTGGCCGGCTGCAGAGTCGATAGAAAGAGTACCTCAGGAACTTGCCAGTTGCTTGGAAGCAGGACAGTGTCTTGGTTTTCAAGGAAACAAAGCACTGTAGCTCTCTCAACAACAGAAGCAGAGTATGTAGCCCTTGGAAGCTGCTGTTCGCAAATTCTATGGATAAAACAACAGCTACAAGACTTTGGGATTGAAGACTCATGCACAGAAATCAAATGTGACAACACCAGCGCAATCAATCTCACCAAAAATCCAATTCTTCATTCAAGAGCAAAGCATATAGAGATTCGACATCACTTCATTAGAGATCATATTCAAAATGGAGAAATCTCGATTCAATTTGTTGATTCAAAAAGTCAACTAGCGGATATATTCACAAAGCCTTTGGAGAAAAATCAATTTGATTTTATCCGTTCCAGACTCAACATTTTGAAGCTCGAAGAAGTTAAAGTCTAGAGACTCTCCATCCTTCGACTCGAAAAGTTGATAATCTTTCGGACTCTAAATCTCTCGACTCGGACATTGATGATTATAGACTCGTAAGTTGTTATTTTATCTCAACTCGAAAAGGTATGATCTTTCGTTCGCTTATTTTGTAGTCTCCGTGAAAAAACGAAAACTTTTCTTTTCAAAAGGATTAATTTTGGCAGTTATTGATTTCGAAAAGAGGTATTCGTACACTTTCCTTGTGCCGATTGAACTTCCCTTTTCAAAACTGAGTTATATATATACAGTTTTCATTTTCAATCTTCAAAACCCTAAAAAGCATTCTCCTCCCAATCCGATTTCTACTTCGTGTTCATCTTCGAGAAAGTTGTCATCTTTTCTTGGGAAAGCAAGCAAAGGAATCTTTCAGCGACAAGGAAGGATGTCTTCTTCGAGGAAGTCTTCAAGAATCGCGAACAAGGGACCACAGAGAATGAAGGAGGGACCTACCCATTTCGATCTCACCGAAGAGGAAGAATTATCGAGTCAGCAACAGAGCCCGATTCACTCTCCACTATGTCACTCAACGCCATCTACCCCATAAGGTGCGGGTCAACATCCGGAGGAAGAGATAATCGAGGACGCAGACCTTGTAAGAGTCCAAAAACCCTCTTATATTTACAAACTCTACTGTGCGTTGAAAAGTACTGGGACTCCGTTGAAATACGTGGATGATTTTCTCAAAGATAAGCATTATGGGAATGAGTATATCTTTCTGAAAAGAATGGAGGATTTGGGAATTGCTCCCAAAGGTAAAGCAGAGGAAGCACTTGCGAATATTCCTAGTGACCCTCGTATGTCTGGACCAAATCCGACTGATGGGAACGATGATGATAAAATGTTCAGTGATTTTCAACCTAGAATGGGTGTTGCTGCGAAGGTGAAGGGAAAGAGGATGGAGTTATTTAAATCGAAGGAACAAGAGAATTTGTTCTTCAGACTGCTGAAACGAGGGGTGATAAACCCTAGAAGTGTTGATTTCGATTTCTTGGATGCTGTTAATGTGAACTTAAGGGAGAAGTTCGATCTTCAACCGGAACGTTTTTGCACCGATACCACGGACAAGTTATGCACAACTGACTGCGTATTTCTATTCGAATCTCAGCTTTATAGATGCGAATAGAATATCATTCAGTGTTCGAGATCAGGATTATGTGGTAGACGTGGACTTGTTGGCGGACATAATTGGAGTTGAACGAGGACGTTATCAACCAGTCAAAGTCTCAGTTGCTCGTGCCTCAATGGACCTTGTCGAAGATAGAGATATTGAGGGAAAAATCATCTATTCAAGGATGCGTGCCATCAATATTGTGCTGCACAAAATTGTTATCAATTGCATCAGGCCCAAGTCTACATCAAAGACTGATGTGTCTAATTCCGAAGCAAAATTGATGTACGCAATCAACTCAGGGAAGAAGTTCTCTCTCCCTCACACAATTCTCTTTCACATGTACAGAGCAATGTCGAAAGACAAGGGACAATTGCCTTACCCAGGTCTGGTGACCAAGATCTTTAGACACATGAATATTGAACCGCCACATTCACTTTGTGTTCGACCGTGCGATAAGATGGTGGTAGGTGTAAAGATGTTGATGAAGATGCGTCTGAAAGAACTTTCCAAGGCAATGGAGCAATTCAGAGTGAAGACTCCAGTTCCGTCTGCTTCAAAGAGAAAAGGAAAGGAGGCCATTGGTGCCCCATCCAAAAAGAAGAGAACTCTCATCTTGGAGGATGAAGATGAGGAGGAAGATCTCACAATCACTGCCTTGATAAGGACCAGACGTTATGTTCGCCAATCAACAGAACATCAGAAGAAACAGAGAGAAGAAGAGGAGCAAGACAAGAACAGAGAAGAAGAAGAGCAGCGAGAGAAGGAGAAAGAAGCTGAAGAAGAAGGAGAAGAAGAGCAAGAAAAGTCTGCAGCTGAATCTGGAGAGAAGGCGAATCAAGATACAGAAGAGCATGATCATCACTCTTCCCCTTTTGATGTCCTAGAGACAGGGGGAGTTGGCGAGCAAGAAAGGTCCACACCTCATGCTGCCAATAGTGAAGGTCTAAGACAATCTCCAGCAGACCCAGAAGAATTTCAGGCTTCTCAATTGCCTGAAGAAGGACACGATACGTCAGCACCAAGTCTGCAAGACTATACAGAAGCGCCATCGTCTGCATTCACTCCATCTGAGAAAGCAAATGCAAGTACACAGACGGACAATTCTGCAGATTTTTGTCAAATTATGGATGTTCTTTTGGAAATGCGTGGCCAAATCTATGCTCTGGACTGTGAGATTCAAGCCATAAAGAATGCTGGACAAGCATCTTCGGTTACCCTGGAGGACAAAATGAAAGACCTCGCTCTACAACTTCAAGCTAATGCCAAAGGAGAGGAGGTAGCTCAACTAAGGGAAGACTTGAAGAGGTTAGAAGGTGTAGTCCAGTCCATGGGAGATTTCCAGATCGTGCGCATTCCCAAGCAGACCTGACTCATTTCTCACCTTTTTTTTAATGATGAAAAAAAGGGGGAGAAGCAATTTGAACCAACCAACCAACAACCAACCAACTTTCTTTGACTTTAAATTTATTTTTGTGATTGAATATGTTTGTTTTTGAGTATGACTTGAGTGAACTTGGGTGTGAACTTGAATTTGACTGAATTGGCTGTGGATTTTGATGCTTGACTGTTTGCATTTATATCAAGTATTGTTATATGGTATTACTCATGAAAGACTAACCAATTTTCTGTGGATGTAGAGTCTGGTTGTTTTGTTAATCTTTATGAGATAGCCATATTACTTGAGAAATATTTTTGCAGGTCAAAGTAGGTTCAAATCTACAGAAAAGTTTTGTCACCATCAAAAAGGGGGAGATTGTTGGAGAAATCTTTCCAGAATATTTTGAAGCTGACAAAACGTTTCTATCAGTCTAGTCTGAATATCTGCAGATCGTCTAGTTTAAAGTCTGAAGACTCTCTGATCTCCAAACTCAAGATTCAAGACTCAAGATTCAAGACTCAAGACTCAAGACTATTCTCATTGACAGTCTTTCCGATCCAGTGACGAAGGAAATCCAGAGCTGAAGTATATGGTTGAGGATTTAATCCTATCCTCTGGAGACGATCTTTTTGGTTGGATAAATATAACGGATTGTTTTGTTCGTATCTAGATCAATTGAAGATCCGATGGTCGACGAAGTATTCTTGGAATGTTCTGTTCTTGGAAACCAAGATTCTGATTGTATGGGCGAACAGGATTGATGGGCTATCGTCAGGTTCCTTTAATAGCTCGAATGATCTTCTTGATTGATTCCGTCCAACGGGTAGATTGGAGGAATTCCTTTGGAAAGTGCCAACGGGTATGATGGCATAAAGGAGTATAAAAATGAAGACGTTCTAGTTGTTTGAGAACGTGATCGATAGAGAAATTCCAGAGTCTGAAGCACCTTGATTATTAGTCGATACAGTCTGAGCGAAATTGTATACACAGAGAGTGTCTATTCTTGGTGATACCTTGAGTGAGTGTGGTAGATCATCTACACCTAGAAATCAAGGAAGATCAACACTATAACATCTCTTTGTTCATAGTGGAATCCAACCAATTGGCTGTCAGTGCAGAAGAGTGGACGTAGGCTTGAATCAAGCCGAACCACTATAAACCGTGTGTTCAATTCTCTCTTTCCTTTACTCAGTCTTACGTTGATTATCATTTGTTGCAAATCCTTAAACTATCTAAGTATTGCACGATTATCAAGAAAAATCTTTTATATACCTATTCATCCCCCTCTAGGTACTTGCACTAGCTATATCAAACCTCCCTTTGATTCACGCTTTTTTCATGTGACATATTTTAGACCTACAAGTAAACGTTAGTAACAAAAATCCTCACTAATCGCTCTCTCACGTGTTTCTCTCAAGGTGTTTGTCACTTCCCTTGTGTTTAACTCAAGTCTAGGTTTTTTCCACCCTCAATTAACTTCACACACTCTTGCATTTTCCTTCTTGTATTCCCTTTTCACAAAATTTTTATCGGACTCAAAACCTGTCTCTCAACCCCCTTACGACAATCAATTCAGCAAGTAACAATCTCAAACCAATAAGTACAACTTTTAAAATTTAAATTGAAACCCAAATCACTACTGATTTTGTTTCAATTTGGTCCATTGACAAACGAGTCGCCTTCTTGATTTTTTTCTTTTGGTTCGGCTAATTTTGTTTTTGTTTTCTGCCTAGTCTTTTTTTTTTGCACTTTTTTTTGTGCGTTTTCTTTCTTTCTTTCTTCTTTTTGTTGACGAACTCATATACAATTTTAAGATGCTAGGATTGACTGAAGTTACCAAAAAAAAAATTAATAATTGAAAGTAACAACAAACAACTACGTATAGAAGTATAAAAGTAATCGGATCCCTAAATTGGCTAGAACTGAAACCCTAGTAGCCCAATAAATCTCAAATTGGCGAATTTAAACAGAAAATTAAAGATAAATAGACCTTGTAGAAGCAAGCTCTAATACCAAAATGATGTGAATCGTTGCGGAAAGATCATTCTACGAAGGCCCGGATGGTGCGAATTGTGAACCTCAACCTCCAATCGAACTTGTGACTGGCAACCTCGGTACGAATGTGACCTGTTGACGAACATGTGTAAACCAACCAACATTATAGACACCACGAGCGAAAGAATTCGCTATCTCGCTCGATAAGTTGAATTGATCATCGCAAGGGAAACTTGATAAGGTCAAGTCCTCAAAAAAATAGTAAAAGAGAATCTCTCAACCTTTTTCTCAAAATAAAAAAAATCTCGCCTAAAGAAATTCAACTAGTCCCTAAAATAGGCCTTCTAGCTGCCACACAAACCCTAAAACTAACCCTGGAAATCTAATGCGTCATATTCTAGAATATACCTAAACAAGAAGATATATATATTGACTTGGTCAAATATTTGGTGACCAGATAATCAAATTGCGCCAAGATTTCCAAGATTCTTCAAGATTCGATCCAAGGTCATCTCCACGCCAAAGAGTACGCCAAAATTTCCAAGATTCTTCAAAATTTGATCCAAGGTCATATCCACGCCAAAGATCACGAACCATGATGCCAACAGCTTGCCTGTATTGCTTGGCCCACGCTCGAGTAATCAAACCAGTATGAATAGACAATGGGTCCCTAGCACCTCCTCCTTGATATGGCTCGATGTCCACATCACACTTGCATGATAGTGCTTTCAGATATCCGCAATTTTGATCAAGATTTGATAAGATAATGATGGCGGTAACAAATTTATTACTGTGTTTTTATACTAAAAGAAACTATTGCATATGCTTTTGATAATTATGTATGGGATCATGGTGCATTAGTTGAATCAATGTATTGGTCTAGGTCTACATTATATTATGATTATTTGCCCTAGCAAACTCCCTTTGCGGCTTGAGATGAAAAAAGACATGATTGTAATACAATTTTTTTTTTTTTTTGCGACCTGTGTGGATTTTGTGTCCAGTAATATCAAAATCATGAAATTACCGAATTTTCATTTACCTCTAAGGTCTACATCAATCCTTCCTAAGCACACCCAAACAAAATGGCAAAATTAGAATTTTCTTCCTTTTTTTTTTTCATGTGACTCCTTGCTTCTTCTTCTTCTTCGCAAAAATTTAAATCATCATCACTTCCTCAAAAAGGAGTGCAAAGTCTTCGCTATAGTCATCTTCCTCATCTCCCCTTTTGCTGTGTTCTTCATCTGATTTTTATTTTTATTTTTTTTCTGTTAATGATCAAGAACACAGACATATATTCATAGTGAGCCATGATACTCTCAAAATACCACCAACACTATAAATGCTTAACCATGTTCTATGAGGTAAAATCCAACACACACACATACATTCCACGACTACCTGTTATTCCCACGAGTATGAAACCCCCCTTCCCCTCTTTTAACATAAAGAAAACACCATATAGTTATAAAAGCAGCACTTTTCTAGGTTCTACTATAATTGGCGCATCCGGCTACATATCTCTGACCTTTCGCTTGAGTTCATCCGGCACTCTAACCAGTGTGATTTCCTCCAAGGTCTTTGATCTGCTGCGGTCCGCCGATCTTCTTCAGCTTCCTGTAGTCCTTAATTTCCAAGTCTGCAAGGCACGGCATTGCATTTGCCTTTATATTCCACTTGGTCAGGTTCTCCAGCTTCCATAGTTTTAAGCCACGGAGGCTCAGAAATGTTCCTTTTGAGAAGCTCGATCTCTCCTCATTGTATGACAACGCAAATAATCGGAGAGTGGTCAACCGATTTCATCCAATGATGGGTATGAAATTCCGAAGTGGGTAAGTTATATAAGTTGAATCCATTTTAAAATTTCGGTAAAAGTGTATCAAACAAGAGTTAGTAATGTAAAAGTAAATGATAATTTTATCTTTAGACAAGCTAGTAACGCAAATAAAGTTAGTAATTTCGTATAAGAGCGGACAACTTCAACAAAATAATGTGGAAGTTATTAAAATAGCCAGTAATTTGGAACCGATCAAATAAATGTTGGTAGGTGTCTCCCATAAGAGATTAGTTGGTAATTTTATTGAAAACAAAGTTGGTAAGTAACTTCAATAAAGTGGGTGTTTTCTAATAACAATTGATACTAAAAAATTAATTAATCATCACAATTAAGTTAGTAAGTTATGAGGATAAAACTTGGTAATTCATGAGAACTATTGGTAATATGTAGGCAATAAAAAAATATTGGTAATCAAAATAAGCATTGGTGACTTTTGGCTAGGGTGAGCATCGACCCTAGACCGGCCCAACCCTGCCAATCCTAGTCTTGTTCCTAGAGGGACTAGCTCGGTCTTTGGTCCTAGAATCCTTAGATCAGTACTGTGCGGGTTGATCCTGAATCTTGGAAGTTTAGGGTCGGTCCAACCCGAACCAACTGTGACTATATATAATATATAATATATTTAAATATATTACATATATTATATATCTAATATATATTTTTATTTTTTTTTATATAGTGAAAACCGTAAGTCAAACGATGTCAATAGCATTAAACAGCTCCTTAGTGAGGAGTCCAAGTAATTTTACACTATTCTTTAATAGCTTAGACTTTTAATGTTTTTTACGACATCAATAACCATATTTACAAATGAGGAAAATGTCTTTGTGAGGAGTCCTCATGACGTCCTCACGGCGTAAATAGCTCCTCATGGTATCCTCCTCCAGTACTCGTTCTCTTATGTCTTCTTTGTCATTTTAGTCTTCAACTTGCCAAAATCGAAAGAAACAACTTCTCCACTTGCCATTCGACACTCGTCTCCCTCGCTTCTAGTCGCTTGCGGCGGTCACTACTCTACGCTCACCCCACTCGACACTCGCCTCTCTTCGCTGACCTCACTCGTCACCGAACCCATTAGGTCGGTTCCATTCTTGGTCGCTTTTTAAAGAAGTGTAAAAAATGAAACAAAAAAATTATTGATTGGTCCTGAGTTGACCCTGGAACTGAATGAACCTATTGAGTCGGTCTGATTCTCGATCCCAAGTTCAATAGGATCGATCATCGATCGCAAAAATTAATGACCAACACTGTACAAGTTGGTCCTAGAGTTAGGAGGTGGACCAACCCAACCCAAGCCATACTCACCCTTACTTTTGGCCAACTGTATTCATATTTTTTTTTATCTTTGTTACTTTTTCTTTCTCTTTTTCCCGATTTTGTTTCTCTTCTTTTTCTTCACCACAAGAGCCAGCGATAGCCGCTGCCACCACCATGCATCTCTCTCTCTCTCTCTCTCTCTCTCTCTCTCTATATATATCTATATATATATATATATATATATATATAAGAGGTGCCATTAAAAAAACAAAAAAAAGTATAAGTGTGCATGTGTGAGAGAGAGAGACTAGCCAAATTAAAAATTAAAAGACAGAAAAAGACCACAGCCTTCCCATTTATGAAACGGATATGAAGGGGGCACGTGATTTCTCTATTACTTAGCTAAATTAGAATTTGGCAGTCAACACCTTCCTTCTTCACATGAAATATTTCTGGGTCTTTCAAAACATCGTGTCATACGCCGCCCAATTGATCATAGACAATTGAATTCAACAAAATAATTATCTACGATGTAAAATATGGCTTTTGACCCAGTCCAAAAATAAAATAAAATAAAATAAAAAGAGAAAGAAGGCAAGAGATCGAGAGTCTTCGGGAGAGAGAGAAAGAAAGAAAGAAAAGACAGAACAAAAAAAAGAAAAAAAAAACAAGAAAAAGGAGGAGATAAAAGGGAAAGAGAGAGTAAAAGGAGGAGAGAGAGAAATGGGGATCAGAGAGCCCACGCTCGAAGAGAAGAAGAAAGAGAGAAAGAAGAAGAAGAAGAAGAGAAAAAGAAAAAAAGAGGGGCTTCGCACGTTCTCATCATGGGAGCCTCACCAAGCTGCGTTAACTACATAACAGAACGTTCAGTAAGCACTCGTGCTCCCTCTTCGTTCAATTGGAGTAATTTCGGACCTAGGGCTTGAAATTCGGAATTTTGGGAAAATCGAGCGGCGAATTATGATTTTCGAGTCGTTGAGCTGCATATTTTTGTAGAAATGATACTTTGGGATGTTGTAAAGCTATAGCATCTTACAGATCGTGATTTGAGCTTGCGGTTTGTCTGGAACGGAATTTTGAAGTTGGGGGCGCATTCTGATACTGTAGCGAACAGTAAGCTTCAAGCTTGTATTTTTGTTCTTTTCGGTACTGTTTTGGGGTGGCTGAGTTGGGGTTATTGTTGTACATTAAGAGAGCTTTCTAAAGACTATAAGACGGCTTGAAACGGAATTTTGTGGAGGAAGTTATGGCACGACAAAGTTGGTGCATGGGCTGCGCCTTGCCAGAAATTGATGGGTTTTCGATAAATGAGAGTTTTCGTGCGCATAGGTGTCGTTTTATCGACAAATAGGCTTAGTATAGACGATTCATTATGTGAATATCATTTTTACTCAACCTTTTGATAATGTTTTTCCGTTAACTATTAGGGATCCGAGTGCATTGGTTCGAGTGAGCGTCGTAGTTGATTTCCGACTTTCCCAGGTGAGTGGTGCTATCTCTTCTAAGAATTTACAAGCTCATTTCTTCAAAATGATAAATGATTGATATTTAATGAGTTATGAAAAAGCATATTTATTGCATAAAATCTGGATCGGGCATTTACTGCATTTTGATATTTAAGAATAATGTGAGAATTTTTGGTGGAAATATATGTTATGTTTGATTAATGAAGTTGAAAAATATTATATGTTCTGGATTTGTGAAACCATTTCACAAAAATCTCTACTTTGAGATGATTTATGGAAGGTTATATAGTTATTGATTTGTAATGAGCTTTTTGAAATATTTGATTTGAAATTGATCTATGAGACGGATCTTGAAATTATTTGAAAATGTTTTATGAAAAGTATTTCTGGTGGATAAGTTGAGTTGCGAATCTTTTGGGGATATATGAAATGATTTATGGATTTGGTTTGAGAATTATGGATGGTGTTGTTTTGGATTGATGTGGATGCTCAATAGCGTTGTGAGCCCAACGAGGGGCTTGTGGGTATGCACATACTATTCTAGGATATCCTTGTGGGCCGAGCCACCAGCTAATAGTAGGTGGAGACCTTGCCAAGGGGGGAATCTTGGTCGCCTCGTCACTAGGCGTTATATCGTGACCATAGTTTGATATTGAGCAATGGATTGGTCAATGGACTGGACCATTGACATGTGATAGGAGTTGGGTCGGTGGAATGGACCATCGACGTGTAAATTGAGATTAGTCGATGGAATGGACCATCGACGTGTAATTTGAGATTAGTCGTTGGAATGGACCATCGACGTGTAATTTCAATTAAATTATCGATGTGTGGTTTGATGAGATTAATCAATTGAATAGACCATTGATACATGTTTTATGAGATTGACCAATGGGTTCGACCATTGGAATTTGCCTATTATTATCTTGAATATTTTTGCTTTGAACATATTGTTTAAAAATAAGAAAGGTTATATTTTGGCCTTGAAGGTTTTTTAAATTTCTGGGTTTGGTGTGGTATGAGATTAACCAATGGAATGGACCATTGGCGTGTGAATTAATGAGATTGATTAGTGGATTAGACCATTGATGTTTATTTCGATGTTGTTATGAAATAATTATTTTTGCTATAAATATAGCTATGTTGAAGCGTATGTAACTTATTCTTTTTACTGTATCTTTATTATATCCTAGATTTGAGTTAAAAGGGTTGTAGTTTGGTTTTGTAAATATGCATAGTGGGTGCTCGATCCACTTAGAAGAGATGCACTACTCACTGAGCCGTGGTTGCTCACCCCTCTATTTTCCAATATTTTTCAGGTCCCTCGATTAACGATGAGTGGATACGAGAGCGATATGGATGTGGGGACTTTTAATAGTTGGTTTTTGGGAGCTTTAAGGCTACGTCCTTTGAGTGGGAGGATGGCCGTGTCATCCCCCATTCTTGTTGGTTTTGGGGTGTGACATCTTGTGGTATCAGAGCTTAGGTTATGATCTTTTAGGTGTAAATTTTATGGGACGTTGTGAGGGTGTGTTAGTTTTAGCGCGTTAGTCTTTGTTATGTATTAGGATGTAGGTCTTTTCTTTTTGGGGTTGAAACTCGTGCATCAATGTTTAAAGTTGTGGAACACCCTGCGGATTCTATGAAGATCACTGCGACTTGAGGGTTCATAATGTAGAGACTGAGTAAAGCCTTGATGTGTCAAGTACGATAAAGGATGATGTTATCGTGGCAAAAGTGTTGGGTTTAAGGATAAGAAATGTTGGGCTACAAGTTTTCAATCGAGAGAGAGAGACTCGTGGTATCGTGCTTTGCTTGTTGGACGATCAATTTTTGAGTGTGCATATAATAGAAGAGTTGGTGGTTAAAACTTCAAATTAGGATCGTATATAATCGGGGTCCTTGAAGACAGCACTTGCAAGTTAATTTTTGAAACTCTCCAGGCAATTTTATATATATACAAATAATGAAGTTGTATAATAGATTTGTGTCCCCGGTACAGTGGAATGGCTATCGAAAATGAAGCAACCAAAGATTCAGGAAACAATGAAACTGCCATATCAAGGAGTCTCGAGGTGGTGGCTGCAATGGCAAAGAGCCCTGCTATGAATGAGAATGAACAGGATTCCAACAAGAGCAAAAGAGATGAGAAAGGGAACTCTATTTCATTCCTCAAGCTATTCTCATTTACAGATTCTACTAATATGCTATTGATAGTTGTTTGGGTTGATAGGCGCAGTGGAAAATGGCCTTTCTCTACCACTTATGATCACCTTGTTCGGACAACTGATCAATACGGTCGGCTAAAGCTAGGCTAATAATGAGATTGTTGCTTTTGTGTTTAAGGTTAAACCCTTGCAAATATGGACTTTATGGATTGTTACAGAGAAACTCATTTCTCGAAAAGGAAGTTCTTATGTTGAGATTGTGAAATCTTCAGATTCCTCTTAAGTTTATCTGGTGCTTAGGTGTGGTGCGACAGCATTCCTTTAGGTGTCTTGCTGGATGTCACCGGTAAGCAACTGGCTGCAAGAAGAAGACGTCTTTATTTGCAAATTATATTGAGACAAGATGTCGCATTCTTTGATAAATAGACTCACACCGAAGAGGTGACCAGGAGAATGTTGGGCAACACAGTTCTCATCTAGGACACTTGGGTGAAAACATGGGAAAGTTCATATAGCTCAGGTCTGTTGGAGAAATCTTTCCAGAATATTTTGAAGCTGACAAAACGTTTCTTTCAGTCTAAGTCTGGATGTTCGGAGACCGACAATTTAAAGTCTGAAGACTTTGTATTCTCGAGACTCAAGACCCAAGACTCAAGACTCAAGAATCAAGACTCAAGACTCAAGACTCAAGACTTAAGTCTATTCTCACTGATAGTCTTTCTAATCCAGTAACGAAGGAAATCCAAAGCCGAGGTATATGGTTGAGGATTCGATCCTGTCCTCTGGAAAAGATTCTTTGGTTGGATAATCATTTCGGATTCTTTAATTCTTATCTAAGATCGATTGAAGATCCGATGGTCGACGAAATAATCTTGGAATGTTCTATTCTTGGAAACCAAGATCCTGATTGTATGGGTGAACAGGATTGATGGGCTATCATCAGATTCCTTAAATAGCTCGGATGATCTTCTTGATTGATTCCATCCAACGGGTAGATTGGAGGAATTCCTTTGGTAAGTGTCAACGGCTATGATGGCATAAAGGAGTATAAAAAGGAAGTCGTTCTAGTTGTTTTAAGTGTGTGATCGATAGAGAAATTCCAGAGTCTGAAGAACCTTGATTATTAGTCGATACAGTCTGAGCGAAATTGTATACAGAGAGTGTTTGTACTTGGCGAGACCTTGAGTGAGTGTGGTAGATCATCTACACCAAGAAATCAAGGAAGATCATCACTGTAACATCTCTTTGTTCATAGTGGAATCCAGCCGAATTGGCTGTCAGTGCAGAAGAGTGGACGTAGGCTTGGATCAAGCCGAACCACTATAAACCGCGTGTTTAATTCTCTCTTTCCTTCACTTAAGTCTTTCGTTGATTATCACTTAACGCAATCTATCTTTCAATTGTCTAAGTATTGCGCAAGTATACAGAAATTATCAAGAAAAATATTTGTATACCTATTCACTCCCCTCTAGGTACTCATACTAGCAATATCAATTGGTATCAGAGCTCGTGTTCTTACTTTGTTTGAAGTGTTTTACTTCAGAGTAAAAGATCCATGGCTAGTATGTTAGCACCGGGGCTGATGGAAGGGCAAAGCAATACCAGACCACCCTACTTCGATGGAAAGGATTACAACATCTGGAAGAACAAGATGAAAGCCTTCCTACGATCAAAGGATCCTCTGGAATGGGACGTTGTGGAAAGAGGAATCACTCCTGCTGCTGCATCAATCTCTGAAAGAGGGAAAGACACTATTGAAACCAGCGGAATGGCTCAGGAAGAGATAAACAAGAGACAAGCACTCGATGCGAAAGCAATTTACTCTTTATATTGTGCTTTATCTCCAACTGAATATAACAGAATATCTTCTTGTGTTACAGCAAAAGAAGTATGGGATAGATTACACATCACCTATGAAGGGACAGATCGAGTGAAGGAGACCAGAATTAACATTCTCCTCGGTCAATATGAAGCCTTCAAAATGAAACCAGGAGAATCAATAACTGACATGTTTAGTCGTTTTACAGATATTGTCAATGGTCTTGAGAACCAAGGACAAAAAATTTCTGATCCCATGAAGGTGAACAAGCTTCTGCGTGGACTCTCCAAGGATTGGAATCATATAAAGACTTCAATAAGAGAGACGCAAAGAATCATGCCATTATCTGTAGACGAGCTGATTGGAACTCTTCAGTCTTACGAAGTGGAACGAATTAATGAAGACGAAGATCCAAGAGGTAAGAAATCTATTGCACTAAAATCAAATGATGATGCAGATTCTGAAGATGATATGGATGATGAGGAGCTCGCCCTCATGATAAGAAGATTCAGAAAACTGAATAGAAAAGGCAGAAGGTTCAACCCAAAGAAACAAAGTTTTCAAAGACAGCAGACCAAGTCTGTTGATGATGAGGAACCAAACAAAGATGTAGTTTGCTTCGAATGTAAGAAGAAGGGACACATCAGACCCAACTGTCCTCTTCTGAAAAAGAAAAGAGGAAAAGCTGAGAAGTTTCGAAAGGCTCTCAAAGCCGAAACCTGGAGTGATACAGAATGTGAAGAGAGTGATAATGAATATGCCAACATATGTTTGATGGCACATTCGACTCGACTCGATTTCTGGATCGAGACTCGAACATGAATTTGAGGTAAGTGATTTTAAAATTCCTGTCAAAGTCTCTAAATATATTGATGAACTGTGTTTCAGTCTTAAGACTTCTCTCAAAAGGATTTCCGAACTTAAAAAGGAAAACTCAATTCTAAAACAAAAGGAAGTTATTTTATAAGAAAGAGTTAAAAGTCTAGACCTAAATGTTTCTGCTCTTAAAGAAAAAGAAGATGATCTTTTGAAAGAAAATGTTTTCTTAAAAACGGACTTATCAAATATCTCAAAGAAGTTTTCGATAGGATCCGAAAAGCTTGAAAAAGTTCTTTCAGTTCAAAGACCTTACTTCAATAAGTCTGGTTTAGGCATGACAGCGGAAACAATTCCCTTGATTGATTTTCCTAAAGTTAAAGAAAGAATTAAGAAAAGACCGTCGAGAGAGGCTTACAAAAATCATTTTAAGAAAGTTTTTGTAAAGTCTCGTTGGTCGAAATGCTCTAAGGTGTTCAAAATGTAACAAAGAAGGATCACTTTGAAAAAGAATGTCCTATGGTTTGGAAACCCGTTAAGAAAGTATGGCCTAATAATGCTTATCCTACTAACATCAAAGGACCCAAGAAAATTTGGGTACCAAAGAAAGCTTGAGACTCTCTTTTGAATACAGGTCTCTGTCAAAAAGAAGGTAAAGTGGTATCTTGACAGCGGATGCTCAAGACACATGACAAGAGACTCAAAGTGCTTCGTAAAGCTTGTTCAAATAAACGGCGGAAATGTTTCATTTGGAGGAAACGGCAAAGGAAGCATCGTGGGATTTGGAACTGTGAAAATTGGAAATCTCACAATAAGCAATGTTTCTCTAGTAGAAGGACTCAACTATAACCTTCTCAATTAGCCAACTGTGTGATACCGGTTTCAAGATCTCCTTTCAAGAAGGAATTTGCTATGGAATTAGTAAAGACTCTACTGAGTCTTTCATGGGTCGAAGACATGGAAACATCTACCTCTTAGACATGAAATTGAATAAATCTCAATGTCTAATTTCAATCCAAGATGAAGCAAGCTTATGGCACAGAAAGCTTGGCCATGTCAATATGAAGCAATTAGCCAAAATCTCATCAAAGCAGCTTGTTCGAGGTCTACCCAAATTACCATATCAAAAGTCCGATCCATGCACACCCTGTATTCTGGGAAAACAGGTAAGAAATTCATTTAAGCCAATAAATCATGTCTCTACTAATCATGTACTACAGTTACTGCATATGGATCTCTTCGGACCAACCAGAACTCAGAGTATTGGAGGTAAGAAATATTGCCTAGTAATTGTGGATGATTTCTCTCGCTTTACTTGGGTATATTTTCTTGCAAGTAAGTCAGAAACCTTTTCGTACTTTGAGAAGTTTGCTAAAAAGGTTCAAAATGAAAAAGGATGTGCTATTTCAAGTATAAGAACAGATCATGGAGGAGAATTTGAAAATCAAGATTTCATAAAATTGCGTGATGAATCTGGTTTTAAACATGTATTCTCTTCTCCATACACTCCTCAGCAAAATGGAGTTGTGGAAAGAAATAATAGATCTCTTCAAGAAATGGCTAGAACACTTTTAATTGAAAGCAAAATTTCTTCACGGTTTTGGGCTGAAGCTATTTCAACAGCATGCTATATTATAAATAGAGTCTTTCTAAGACCTATTCTTGAGAAAACCCCTTATGAATTATTCAAAGGTAAGAAGCCTATTGTTTCATACTTTCATGTGTTCGGTTGCAAATGCTTTATATTGAAAAATGCAAGTGATCGAGTTGGTAAGTTTGAAGAAAGATCAGATGAAGGCATCTTCCTTGGATATTCTACATCAAGCAAAGCCTACAGAGTCTATAACAAGAAAAGCCAGTCAGGGAAGAATCAATGAATGTCAAATTCCAAGACTCAAATGCGCAAGATGAATCCAGCCGACTCAATATGAAGAGTCTGAACTCACTCTAGACCTTCCAAAGTCTTCAACTCAAGAATCATCTCAGACTCTGGAAGTTCAACATCAAGAAGCTCATGAAGATTCAAATAAAGAAAGAGATCATCAACCAAGCAAATCAACCAGTAACTGGAAGCATAAATCCAATCATCCTAAAGATCTCATTATCGGCGAAATTAATGAAGGAATTCGCACCAGATCCAAAAGACGTGAAGAGTCTAGTGTTGTTGCTCTCATCTCTGAAATTGAACCAAAAAGCATAGAAGAAGCTTTATCTGATGAAAGCTGGATCGAAGCTATGCAAGAGGAGCTCAGACAGTTCAACATTAATGATGTCTGGGAATTGACATCTAAACCAAAAGGTAAAACTGTTATTGGAGCCAAATGGGTGTTCAGAAACAAGATGAATGAAAAGGGAAAAGTCGTACGGAATAAAGCAAGACTCGTGGCCAAGGGATACACGCAAGAAGAAGGAATAGACTATGACGAGACTTACGCACCAGTTGCAAGGTTAGAAGCTATTCGTCTATTACTTGCGTTTGCTTGTTACAAAAATTTCAGGTTATTCCAAATGGACGTCAAAAGTGCTTTCCGAATGGATTTATCCAAGAGGAAGTTTATGTGGAACAACCGCCTGGATTTGAAGACCCAAAGAAGCCGGACTCGCTTCGACCGAAAAAGGCTCGTATGGTCTAAAGCAAGCACCTCGAGCTTGGTACGACGGACTAAGTAAGTTCTTATTACGAACGGCTTTGTTAAAGGTAAAGTAGACACTACTCTATTCATCAAAAAGGAAAACAAAAGCTTTTTACTCGTTCAAATATATGTTGATGACATTATTTTTGGATCCTCTAATGAAAGTCTTTGCAAGAAATTTTCTAAGTCTATGCAGGATGAGTTTGAAATGAGTATGATGGGAGAATTAACGTTCTTTCTTGGCCTTCAAATAAAGCAATTGAAGGAAGGAACTTTTATTTTCCAAGAAAAATATGCTAATGATCTTGTCAAAAGATTTGGATTGGAAAATTGCAAGAAGATTGATATACCAATGTCAAGTTCTTTGAAGATAGACAAAGATGAGGAAGGGAAGAAAGTTGATCAAAAGCTGTATAGGAGCATCATCGGTTCACTTCTTTATCTTACGCTTCTAGACCCGACATTTTGTTGAGTGTTTGTATCTCGTGCTAGGTTTCAATCGGATCCTAGAGAATCTCATCTCGGTGCTGCAAAACGTATCATTAAATACGTTGCTTCATCTTCAAGCATGGGTCTCGGTATCCTAAGAAGGGAGACTTTAATCTTCGGGATACTCGGATGCGATCTGGCCGGCTGCGAGTCGATAGAAAGAGCACTTCGGAACTTGTCAACCGCTTGGAAACAGGACGTGTCTTGGTTCTCAAGGAAGCAAAGCACCGTAGCTCTCTCAACGACAGTAAGCGAGTATGTAGCTCTTGGAAGCTGCTGTTCACAAATTCTATGGATAAAACAACAACTACAAGACTTTGGCATTGAAGACTCATGCACGTAAATCGATGTGACAACACCAAAGTGCGATCAATCTCACCAAAAATCCAATCCTTCATTCAAGAGCAAAGCATATTGAGATTCGACATCACTTCATTAGAGATCATATTCAAAATGGAGAAATCTCGATTCAATTTGTTGATTCAAAGAGTCAACTAGCGGATATATTCACAAAGCCCTTGGAGAAAAATCAATTCGACTTTATCCGCTC
The DNA here is from genome assembly GCA_017140255.1 of Eucalyptus paniculata subsp. matutina. NCBI lineage: Eukaryota > Viridiplantae > Streptophyta > Magnoliopsida > Myrtales > Myrtaceae > Eucalyptus > Eucalyptus paniculata. The sequence goes on along the minus strand of CM029438.1, from coordinate 263,481 downwards.
AAGACTCAACATTTTGAAGCTTGAAGAAGTTAAAGTCTAGAGACTCACCAACTCTAAGACTCTGATCTCTCAGACTTTAAATCATGAGACTCAATCATTCATGGCTAAAGACTGTAAGTTGCTATTTTATCTCGAAAAGGTACGATCTTTCATTCAGATATAATTTGTGTGAAATTTGAAAACTTTTTTTTTAAGGAATTAATTTTTGGCAGTTATTGATTTTGAAAAGAAGTGTTCGTACACTTTCCTTGTACCGATTAAACTTCTCTTTTCAAATCCGAGGTATATATATATATACAGTTTCTCTTCGCCCAATCTTTAAAACCCTAAAAGGCACTCTCCTCCCGATACTGTTTTTCTACTCCTTGTTCGTTGTCGAGAAAGTGGTCATTTTTCTTGGGAAAAGCAAGTGAAGGAATCTTCCAATCAAAGTCTCACCTGCTCGTACTACTCTTGAACTTGTCAAAGATAGGGACGTAGAGAAGAAAATTACCTATTCCAGGATGAATGCCATCAACATTGTGCTTCATAAGATTGTGATCAACTGTCTCGCATCAAGTCTACGTCAAAGACTTCCGTGTCTCTTTCTCAAGCAAAGTTGATGTATGCGATCAACTCAGACGGAAGTTTTCTCTCCCGCACACTATTCTCTTCCATATGTACGAGCAATGTCGAAAGACAAAGGACAATTGCCTTATCCTGGTCCGGTGACCAAGATCTTCGACATATGAATATTCAACCGCCACAAACATTTTGTGTTCGACCGTGTGATAAGATGGTGGTAGGTTTGAAGATGTTAACAAAGATGCGTCTCGCAAGAACTGTCCAAGGCAATGGAGAAATTCAGGTGAAATCTCGATTCCGCCGCCTCAAAGAGGAAAGGAAAGGAGGCCATTGGTGCCCCATCGAAAAAGAAGAAAAGAACTCTCATCCTGGAGGATGAAGTTGAAGATGAAGAGGATGAAGATCCCACTATCCAAGCTCTGACAAGAACCAGACGTTCTGTGTCTCATCCGACAGAACTTCAGCAGAGCAGAGAAGAAGAAAAGTAGAACAGAGAAGAAGAAGAACAGAGAGAGAAGGAGAAAGAAGATGAAGAAGAAGGAGAAGGAGAAAAAGAAAAGTCTGCTGATGAATCTGGAGAGAAGGGAAATCAAGAGCACGATCATCACTCTTCCCCTTTCGATGTCCTAGAGACAGGGGGAGTTGGCGAGCAAGAGAGGTCTACACCTCATGCTGCTGTCAGTGAAGATCTAAGACTATCTCCAGAAGACCCAGAAGAAGTTCAGGTCTCTCAATTGCCTGAAGAAGGTCACGATACGTCAGAACCAAATCTGCGAGACTTTACAGAAGCGCCTTCGTCTGCATACACACCATTTGAGAAAGCCAATGCTAGTACACAGACGGATGATTCTGCAGATTTTCATCGTATGATGGATATTCTTCTGGAAATGCGTGGACAGATATATGCTCTAGACTGTGAAATCCAAGCCATGAAGAATGCTGGACAAGCATCTTCAGTCTCTCTTGAGGATAAATTCAAAGACCTCGCTCTGCAACTTCAAGCCAATGCTAAGGGAGAAGAGGTAGCTCATCTGAGGGAAGACCTGAAGAAGCTCGAAGGAGTAGTCCAGTCCATTGGGGATTTCCAGATTGTGCGCATTCCCAAGCAGACATGACTCCTTTCTCACCCTTTTTAATGATGACAAAAAGGGGGAGAACCAATTTGAACCAACAACTACAACTATCTTTTAAAACTATCTTTTAAAACTTTTTAGTGGTTATGTTTATTTTTGAGTATGACTTGAGAACTTGAACTTGGGTGTGAATTTGACTGAATTGACTGTGGATTCGATGCTTGATCGGTTGCATTTATTTCAAGTATTGTTATATGGTATTACTCATGAAAGACTAACAAATTTTCTGTGGATGTAGAGTCTAGTTGTTTTATTAATCTTTATGAGTTAGCCATATTGCTTGAGAAATGTTTTTGCAGGTCAAAGTTGTTCAAATCTACAAGAAAGTTTTGTCACCATAAAAAAGGGGAGATTGTTGGAGAAATCTTTCCCGAATATTTTGAAGCCGACAAAACGTTTCTTTCGCCTAAGTCTGGATGTTCGGAGACCGACAATTTAAAGTCTGAAGACTTTGTATTCTCGAGACTCAAGACCCAAGACTCAAGACTCAAGACTCAAGACTCAAGACTCAAGACTTAAGACTCAAGACTCAAGACTTAAGTCTATTCTCACCGACGTCTTTCTAATCCAAAGAACGAAGGAAATCCAAAGCCGAGGTATATGGTTGAGGATTCGATCCCGTCCTCTGGAAAAGATTCTTTGGTTGGATAATCATTTCGGATTCTTTAATTCTTATCTAAGATCGATTGAAGATCCGATGGTCGAAGAAATAATCTTGGAATGTTCTATTCTTGGAAACCAAAATCCCGATTGTATGGGCGAACAGATTGATGGGCTATCATCGCATTCCTTAAATAGCTCGGATGATCTTCTTGATTGATTCCGTCCAACGGGTAGATTGGAGGAATTCCTTTGGTAAGTGCCAACGGCTATGATGGCATAAAGGAGTATAAAAAGGAAGTCGTTCTAGTTGTTTTAAGTGTGTGATCGATAGAAAAATTCCAGAGTCTGAAGAACCTTGATTATTAGTCGATACGATCGAGCGAAATTGTATACGAGAGAGTGTTTGTACTTGGCGAGACCTTGAGTGAGTGTGGTAGATCATCTACACCAAGAAATCAAGGAAGATCATCACCGTAACATCTCTTTGTTCATAGTGGAATCCAGCCGAATTGGCTGTCGGTGCGAAGAGTGGACGTAGGCTTGGATCAAGCCGAACCACTATAAACCGCGTGTTTAATTCTCTCTTTCCTTCACTTAAGTCTTTCGTTGATTATTACTTAACGCAATCTATCTTTCAATTGTCTAAGTATTGCGCAAGTATACAGAAATTATCAAGAAAAATATTTGTATACCTATTCACCCCCCTCTAGGTACTCATACTAGCAATATCAAGGTCGACATTTGTTGGAGGCTTTGTGATGGCGTTTATCAAGGGCTGGCTAATGACCTAGGTTATGCTTTTCATGATTCCTCTCCTAGTGATTGTGACTAGGGTCATGTCCCTAGTCATCTCGAGATGGCATCCCGCAGGTAAAGGCTTATGTAAAGGCAGCAAATTTTGTTGAAAAAAAAACAAACAAACGGTTCAACTAAGACGGTTACATCATTTACCAGAGAGAAACGAGCAATCGCAGATTATAGCAAATTCCTTGTGAATGCATACAAACGAAGTGTCCACCGAAGCCTACTAAATCTTGGAGGAGTCATGCTCATCATTTTTAGTGTTTTTGCTTTGGCAATATGGTATAATATGAAGTTGATGTTAGACAAGAGACATAACAGGAACACAGTGACTAATGTGATCATGGCAATATTGATTGGTTCCATGTCTCTTAGGCAGGCTTCTTCATGCATTAGTGCATTTGCTATTGGTTGAGTTGCTGTATAGAAGATGTTCGAGACCATCGGTGGGAAGCCGGAGATCGATTCTTTTGACACTAAGGGAAAGAAACTAGATGAATTCAATGAGATATTGAGTTGGTGGATGTTTGTTTCGGTTACACAGCCAAGCCCAATGAGCAAACATTTAATGGGTTCTCTCTTAGCATCCCAAGTGGTACAACTGCAACTCCAGTGGGACAAAGCGGAAGTAGGACGTCCTTAGTGATCAATTTGTAAAAGAGATTCTACGACCCCCAAGCCAGTGAAGTACTTATCAATCGTATTAACTTTAAAGAGTTTCAGCTTAAAAGGATCAAGAGCAAACTCAGGCTTGTTAATTAGAAGTCTGTGTTATTCTTGTGCAGCATCAAGGACAATATTGTATATGGAAAGGGAGGCACCATACTTGAGCAAAGCTATTGTAGAACTTGCGTATGGCATGCCTACAAATAAGGTTAGTTGCTACCCTGTTATGGATTTTCTATGTAAGGAGAAGGAATAAAGAAGTGAGGGAGATGCTGCAGAAAATGGTAAGGGCGGTAAATTATTACCAAACCAAGATTACTTATGATCGTTTGGTCAATGTGCTTGCCAAGCATGGTCATGGAGACGAGGCTCTTGAATTTTGAGGGAAGCAAAACGGAGAGGTTTCCAATTGGCAAAGTGGAACATAGTGCCATAGTTCATTTATTTTGTAAGGAAGGGAATCTAGCAAGGCAAAGGAAATAGTGAACGAGATGTCCTTGAAGGGTTGTATCCCAAATGTGTGACATATACGATTATTATCGTTGGGTTTTGTTGAGTAAGTAAAGTAAATCAAGCTAGAAAGCTACTTAAATAAATGGAAATGTGTGGCTGCAAACCGAACACTCTACCTTGCATAGCCTTGTTAAGTGGGCTTGGTAGAAGTGGTAAGCCTTCAGAAGCTAGAGGAAGGGAAAAAAAAAAAAGAAGAAAAGAAGAAAGGGGGAATTACAAGGGGATGAAAGGGCTTATGCAATTTGGTATAAAATCTAGCATGGTTAGAGAAACCATATTTCTACATCGTTGATTCTCTTTTTCTAACTCAGCATTTGAGTTTTTAGTGTACAACAAACTGTTTTATACCAAGGGACCATACGTTCATGAAGCGAAGAGTGTGAAGTCAGATTGGCTCATGAAGTATAATGTATAATTTTCTTCACTTCTCACGGATTCTAGACTTTATCATGATCCCAGAGCTAACCAAGTTCTCTGTTGGGTGGTCTCTACCTTTGGCTGGCACCTTTGAGAGCATACTTATGGCACCTGATATTTCTACTTTGTGAACCCTTCTTGGTTTTTCTTGTAGAAAGCTCGATAATATTGAAAATGGGGGAGGATAGGAAGAAAACTTGGTGAGCTTCAGCTAGGCCATGATGGTTTCCATGTGTTATTATCAACCCTGTATGCTTCCAAAGGAAATTCAGATAATGTGCTTGAGATTAGACGAATTATGGAGCAGCATGAAGTGAACACCAACACAAGTAGAAAGAAAGAAAGAAAAAAAAAAGAAGTCCAAGTTGTAGAAGGATCCAAGCATGGAGTAATTCATGAATTTCTGGTTGGTGATGAGACACATCCTCAATGAAAAAGATAACAAGAATATATGTGAAGAATCAATAGCAAAATCATGTTGGGAGAAGGGCCACTTGGGAGCTCGAGGAAAGGCAAGACACGAATACTCTCACTTGTTTGGTAATTAATGTATGTTTAAATTTTGAGGACGAAATTTTTTTAAGGAAGGGAGAATGTAAAATATGGGTTTTGACCCAGTCAAAAAATAAAATAAAATAAAATAAAAAGAGAAAGAAGGCAAGAGATCAAGCGTCTTCGGGAGAGAGAGAAGGAAAGAAAGAAAAGACAGAACAAAAAAAAAAAAAAAAAAAAAAAAAAAAAAGAAAAAGGAGGAGATAAAAGGGAAAGAGAGAGTAAAAGGAGGAGAGAGAGAAATGGGGATCAGAGAGCCCACGCTCGAAGAGAAGAAGAAAGAGAGAAAGAAGAAGAAGAAGAAGAGAAAAAGAAAAAAAGAGGGGCTTCGCGAGTTCTCATCATGGGAGCCTCGCCAAGCTGCGTTAACTACGTAATGGAACGCTCGGTAAGCACTCGTGCTCCCTCTTCGTTCAATTGGAGTAATTTCGGACCTAGGGCTTGAAATTCGGAATTTTGGGAAAATCGAGCGGCAAATTATGATTTTTGAGTCGTTGAGCTGCATATTTTTGTAGAAATAGTACTTTGGGATGTTGTGAAGCTATAGCATCTTACGGATCGTGATTTGAGCTTGCGGTTTGTCTGGAACGGAATTTTGTAGTTGGGGGCGCATTCTGATACTGTAGCGAACAGTAAGCTTCGAGCTTGTATTTTTGTTGTTTTCGGTACTGTTTTGGGGTGGCTGAGTTGGGGTTATTGTTGTATGTTAAGAGAGCTTTCTAAAGACTATAAGATGGCTTGAAACGGAATTTTGTGAAGGAAGTTATGGCACGACAAAGTTGGCGCAAGGGCTGTGCCTTGCCGGAAATTGATGGGTTTTCGATAAATGAGAGTTTTCGTGCGCATAGGTGTCGTTTTATCGACAAATAGGCTTAGTATAGACGATTCATTATGCGAATATCATTTTTACTCAACCTTTTGATAATGTTTTTCCGTTAACTATTAGGGATCCGAGTGCGTTGGTTCGAGTGAGCGTCGTAGTTGATTTCCGACTTTCCCAGATGAGTGGTGCTATCTCTTCTAAGAATTTACAAGCTCATGTCTTCAAAATGATAAATGATTGATATTTTATGAGTTATGAATAAGCATATTTATTACATAAAATCTAGATCGGGCATTTACTGCGTTTTGATATTTAAGAATAATGTGAGAATTTTTGGTGGAAATATATGTTCTGTTTGATTAATGAAGTTGAAAAATATTATATGTTCTGGATTTGTGTAACCATTTCACAAAAAGCTCTACTTTGAGATGATTTATGGAAGGTTATATAGTTATTGATTTGTAATAAGCTTTTTGAAATGTATTTGATTTGAAATTGATTTATGAGACGGGTCTTGAAATTATTTGAAAATGTTTTATGAAAAGTAATTCTGGTGGATAAGTTGAGTTGCGAATCTTTTGGGGATATATGAAATGATTTATGGATTTCGTTTGAGAATTATGGATGGTGTTGTTTTGGATTGATGTGGATGCTCAATATCGCTGTGAGCCCAACGAGGGGCTTGTAGGTATGCGCATACTATTCTAGGATATCCTTGTGGGCCGAGCCACCAGCTAATAGTAGGTGGAGACCTTGCCAAGGGGGGAATCTTGGTCGCCTCGTCATTAGGCATTATATCGTGACCATGGTTTGATATTAAGCAATGGATTGGTCAATGGAGTGGACCATTGACATGTGATAGGACTTGGGTCGGTGGAATGGACCATCGACGTGTAAATTGAGATTAGTCGATGGAATGGACCATCGACGTATAATTTGAGATTAGTCGTTGGAATGGACCATCGACATGTAATTTCAATTAAATTATCGATGTGTGGTTTGATGAGATTAATCAATGGAACAGACCATTGATACATGTTTTATGAGATTGACCAATGGATTCGACCATTGGAATTTGCCTATTATTATCTTGAATATTTTTGCTTTGAACATATTGTGTTAAAATAAGAAAGGTTATATTTTGGCCTTTAAGGTTTGTTAAATTTCTAGGTTTGGTGTGGTATGAGATTAACCAATGGAATGGACCATTGGCGTGTGAATTAATGAGATTGATCAGTGGATTAGACCATTGATGTTTATTTCGATGTTGTTATGAAATAATTATTTTTGCTATAAATATAGCTATGTTGAAGCGTATGTAACTTATTCTTATTACTGTATCTTTATTATATCCTAGATTTGAGTTAAAGGGGTTGTAGTTTGGTTTTGTAAATATGCATTGTGGGTGCTCGATTCACTTAGAAGAGATGCACTACTCACTGAGCCGTGGTTGCTCACCCATCTATTTTCCAATATTTTTCAGGTCCCTCGATTAACGATGAGTGGATACGAGAGCGATAAGGATGTGGGGACTTTTAAGAGTTGGTTTTTGGGAGCTTTAAGGCTGCGTCCTTTGAGTGGGAGGACGGCCGTGTCATCCCCCATTCTTGTTGGTTTTGGGGTGTGACATACGAAGGCTATAAGAAAGCCTAAAATGCTTGTTATTTCAACATTAATTTGGTGGATGGCCACGTGATGTGTCGAGCATGCATAAAAGTCTCTCCAGCGCACATTGTGCAGTCCCAACAATTCATTTGGAAATAAGGTGGCACCTTCGCCTGTCTGTCGTAGTTAAGAATGCCCACATGCAACGTGGAGATAATTTTAAATAATTAGCAATATGATGTAATTTGTACAATACTAGGAAAATAGGTTAATATCATAATAGACTAAAAATTATGTCTACTATGACATAAATACCCCTGAACTTTTCTGTGTCATTAAAAAAACCCTAAATTTGTCTATTGTGACATAAATGCCCCAAACTTTTTTTATGTAAAAAGAAAAAAATCTGAACAAATATGCTCCTAATAAAATTAAAATAAAGGGTATATATATCACACATATATTAAATTGATTTTTTTTTCTTGACATAAAAATGGTTTGGGATATTTGTGTCATAGTGAGCAAGTTTAGGTTTTTTTGTGATACAAGTATTTATATCACACTAGGCATAATTTGAGATTCTTTTGTGACATTTGCTTTTGGAAAAATATTAACACATGCGACAGAGGCCAACGTGATTGTAATTACTGAATTTTCATTTACCTCTAAGGTCTACTGTGGCATCCTAAAATTTCATAACGATCTCTAAATGCACTGCGACCCATGAATAGGTAATAGAAGCGCCATCGGACTTATAGTCATTAGACCAATGGATTACAATTAAACAAGGCCGAGCATTGAATGGACTAATGCTTGGTTGGAAATGTATCATATGCTCTTGTGAGACCGAGGTGGTACTATAAGATGGGTTGATAGGAAATTTTGGCCGTGAACCCTATGGATTGAATTATCCTTGTGTATTGTTGAAATATTTATGGCCATGCGAATATTGGTGATTATGTAATTATAAGTGGGGATTAAAGTGAGATATTAGGAGTAGATGTGGGCTGACTTCTTAAGGCCCAAAAACCGCCCAAACCGGCCCACGTTTCCCCTTGGATCGGTCGACCAAGGCCCAGCCGAATGAGGCCCTTTCAATTGCATGGAATTTGACAAGTGGCGGAGGGACTACATGAGGTGTCGCCACCCCTTGCTTCACCGGAGATCCTCCATGCAAAACCTCATGATTACTAGCTAATCATGAGTGTAAAAGAAAACGAGGAGGGGGCAGAATGGATGAGGAAGCGACTGAGAGAGAGAGAGAAAGAGAGTAATCGAGAGAAGAGGGAGAGAGTGAGACCAAGAGAGAGTTCAAGCGGGCGAGCAAGTGAGAGAGGAGGGGAAGAAGGAGACCAGCCCCGCTGTGCGTGCACCTGCTGCCACTGTCGACGCCACCTAGCTTCGCCATCGATTGAGCCGCGCCCGAAGTCCTCAAGTTGTTGTTTTGCTTGCTGTGGTTGTGTTGGACTTAAGGCAAGTGAAGTCCATTGATCTACACGATGCTTGCTGTGGTTGTGTGTGAAGTGTAATAGATTTTTGGATGTGCTGGATGTTGGAATTTTCGAAAGTATAGGAGTAGTTCTTTAAGCTAGCAAACTATTTCATGGAAAAACAGCTTGACCTTTGGCGACTCCGCGAATTTTCTATAATTATCTAGCCGAAATCTGACTTCATGTCCTTGATGAAAGTTGTAGATGACATCTTGTGGAGTAACATACTAAAATTTGGGAGGAAACGGATGAGTATTGGTTGGTGAAACGATTTTTCTTTTGAAGTGTTATATCTGGAAACTGTTACCGAGGATTAGGAAGAGTTATAGTGATTATAGCTCTTGATCTATCATGAATCTGACTTTAAGCTTTTCACAAAACTTTTACCTCTAGGTTTTTTCTATAACATATTAAAATATCAGAATTTTCTGAGTTTATTTAGGGGTTATTCTGAAATTTTCCTTAAAACTGCACATTCTGGTTTTTAAGCTGTTTTACTCCGACTTTGCTCAACTGATTTCAATTAGTGAAGTGCATTCTGTTTTGTCCGAAAACTGTTTTATTTCAAGAACAATTGAATTGCTCTATGAGTTGTAATGTCTTGAGTTGTTGTTTATACAATGGATGCGGTGACATTTAACATATCGTATGACATCAAATGTTATTTTCAAAGTAAGACATATACGTGTATATATATCATGTCGTTGGTGATACCGTCGGATGACTAAGTCGACGATGCCCCGGGAGTGTCAGGATGCCCATAGGGTCGAGTGAGTCGACGCCGATTAGATGCCCGAAGGTGTGTGCCGGATGTCCTCGGGAGTTTCGAGATGCCCGGAGGTGTGTGCCGGAGGCCTTGTGACACCAGTTGGGGTACAAGATGCCCGGAGGTGTGTGTCGGAGGTCTCGCGATGCTAGGATTGGATGCGAAAGCCCGGAGGGATGCAAACACTTGTCCCTGGGAAAAATGAGATATTTTTGAATATCAAAATTGGAAATGAATCATGTACATGTGTGTGCATATGGCATGGTACATGAGTTGTCTATGAATTTTGAGTTGGTATTATTTGGCATTGAAAATGTGGTTATTAAGGTATGGGATGAACCTTATGGATTTATATGCATGGTTGCATAGATGTTTATGTGCATGAAATCTTGGTTGCCTTGCTTGTTGCATTGTGTAGTTTGGTGGATCTTTTACTACTGAGTGGTTGTACTAACCCCTTTTGGGGACAAACATTTTAGACTAGGAGTTATGGCTCTACCGCCAGTCACCCCCGATACTTTCTATGGCATACCGTCCGACGTCGAGGTTGAGTGTATGGAGCATCATCATTCCGAGATACGGGGGCTAGTTTTTGTTTGTGCGGGTTTTGGTTTTGTACGACATTGGATCACCCACTGGCCCTGTCATTCAAGAGTTCTTGTCTGTGCATGTCCGCTGCGACGGGGTTATGCTGGGGATGATGTCGCTGCCCTGGCTGACGGACCAGGTTGGGTGTGACTAAGCGCGATGGAGGGAGGATGAAGCTTCTTTTTGGACCGCCGACACTAAATGATGGACCAATGTACATGACTAGTGTAGAGTCAGGTACTTTTGGTTATAGCCGAGCTTAGAAAAGCCTTGGCCTTTTAATGTATCGACTCATGATGTCCATCAAAGTTATGTAAATAAAAGTGTTCGGCTCTAACTTATATAAGATGTGTAGTCGGTGTGCATTGCATTATTTTGTTGGAGTATGAGATAGGGAGATAGGTAATATGCTTCCGCTATATGAACTGCGCAGGGACCGATCTAAAAAATATAAACCCCAGGACTTATGGACCCATTACAATTCTATGGTATCAGAGTGAAATATTATAAGGTCAAATGAAAGGTAAGCTAACTGTGGCGACCCTATCGGATCGGGGCCATTTCGGGGGTGCCACATCTACATCATTCCTTTCAAAGCACACCCCAAAAAAATGGCAGAATTAGAATTTTCTTCCCTTTTTTTCCTCATGTGACTCCTTGCTTCTTCTTCTGCTTCTTCTTCGCAAAAATTTAAGTCATCATCACTTCCTCGAAAAGGAGTGCAAAGTCTTTGCTATAGTAATCTTCCTCGTCTTCCCTTTTGCTGTGTTCTTCATCTGATTGCTTCTCTTTATTTTTTTTTCTGTTAATGATCAAGAACACAAACATATATTCACACTGAACCATGATACTCTCAATTCCAATACCACCAGCACTATAAAAGCTTAACCATCTGATTGCTTCTCTTTATTTATTTATTTTTCTGTTAATGATCAAGAAAACAAACATATATTCACAGTGAGCCATGATACTCTCAATTCCAATACCACCAGCACTATAAAAGCTTAATCATGTTCTATGAGGTAAAATACAACAGACAGACACATACATTCCACGACTATCTGTTATTCCCACGCGTATGAAACCACCCTCCCCCTCTTTTAACAGAAAGAAAACACCATATAATTATAAAAGCAGCACTTTTCTAGGTTCTACTACATAATGCAAGTACTGGGAGTTAAATCAAGCAAATTCATATATGCACAATGAAGGGATTTTCCCTGCGGGTGGCGGCTAAAATGCATAAGAAACATGTAAAGCGGAAAAGAAGAAAGAGAACTGCCTGCGGCAAACATATTACCAATTCCTTCGCTATAATTGGCACATCCAGCTGCATATATCTGACCCTTTGCTCGAGTTCATCTGGCACTCTAACCAATGTGATTTCTTCCAAGGTCTTGATCTGCTGCAGTCCGCCAATCTGCTTCAGCTTCCCGCAGTCCTTAATTTCCAAGTCTGCAAGGCATGGCATTGCATTTGCCTCTATAGTCCAGTTCGTCAGGTTCTCCAGCTTCCACAGTCTCAAGACACGGAGGCTCGGAAATGTTCCTTTTGAGACGCTCAATCTCTCCCCATTGTATGACAACCCAAATAATCGGAGAGTGGTCAAAAATTCCAACTTCCCCAGGACTCCCATCGGATCGACTCCTAGTCCCGACATGGACAATGTTAGTACCTTTAGGTTCCGAGGAATGTGCGACTCTAACAAGCTTTGCTCGAACAATTCTCCGAGTAGGTACAAGTTTGAAAGAGACTTGAGCCGGCTCATCTTATCACTTAGTTTAAGCTCTGAAGGCTGACCAAATATATCCTTCGATTGCAATCTGAGGGTTTTAAGCTCATTCAGATTTGAGATATGCTCAATCGCTGTACTTACCTCCGAGGGATAACACGTCAAAGCCAGCTTCCTCAGGCCTGTCAACTTGTGCAGCACATTCAAGATGGGACTTTTAACTCCTATGTATAAGCCCCAAATGGTTTGGATGTTGCAGTTTAAGGATTTCTTGGAATGCAGTTGAGGATGAACAGACTCGTCGAAGGACACCTCATTCATGTAGAGGTGTTGCAGACTCTCTGCCTCCCAAATAGAAACCGGCACCTGGGTTATTTTAGTGTACTTCAGATCCAAAGTTTCCAGGAAAGACAATCGCACCACTGACTTTGGAAGCGATTCAAGGAGAGTCCATCTGAGTCCCAAGTATTTTAGGTTTGGCAATATGTTGCCAAGCTCCTTTGGAAGCAAAGGCTTGTAGACACCCTCAAGATCAAGTACCCTCAGAAAATTCGAGTCCCTCTTCTGCACTAGCGGTTTAAGCAAGGCATCTATCTCTTTGGCCTGTGTTCCCAGCTTCATGGTGATGAAAGACACGTAGGAACAAAGTTCTTTGATGCCGTATGGAGTGGAATCGTCGCTGGTGGGCATTCTTTGATGTGGCTCGGCAGGAGTGATCTGCATGTGTTCTTCTTGTGCAGTTGTTACTGATCCCTCTTGTCCTACTTCCGGCACATTTTCTTGCGCCCTTGCTTCTCCTTCTTCAGAAATATGCCTATGTATTGCAATATGCGGGGCATGAAACTTTGCTCCATCACTCAATCTTTTGTGAATAGAACAGTCATAGATCTTTAGGAATCTCCCATGCTCAGCTATCTGCGAAAAGACATCATGCAACATTCCAGGCACACGACACGATTGGGCACTCCCATCCCATTTCCATCGAGCTACAAGGATTATGTTTCTGGACACCAGAACCTCGAAAGCTTTTTCTGTATCGACTCTGTCTACTCCATTCTCCATTGTTGAAGGTTCTACAGCTGACCAGAGTCTGAAGAGCCTCCTTGTGGGAATCTCAGATTCCTTAGGGAACAGAGCCAAGTACAGAGCACGTTGCTTTAACAATTCTGGAAGGTCATCAACAATCAAACGCATGACATCTTGGAGTTTGGGACAATCAGGAAGCCGATCGAGAAGCCCGGTCAAACCATCCAACGTGGTGGGGTATAAAAGTCCTCCGAGCAGAAGGATCTTTGGGGGAGAGCCACCTGATTCTTGAAGAATCCTCTTTTTAAGATGGAGGAGTTCTGGCGGATTGACCTCATTGAAAGCCGGCCTGCATTTTTCCAATAACTTCTCGCTCTGTTCCTGGTCAAGGGGGCTCAATTCAAGATGCGTGGAATACCACGGATCGATGGAAGAGGGTATGTTGCGGTTACAAGTCGTGACGATTACTCTGCTCCCATTCCTCATGTCTGGAAGCACCATTATGAGCTTGTCCATGAGAAGGAGATCGCACAAGTCATCCAAGACTGTCAGATAACAGCACTCCATCAGGAATCCTTGGAGCACGTCGGACAGCATTTCCTCATTCATACGATCCACATTTTGCAATTCCGAGACCCTCAGCTGCTTGAGCAAGTCGACCATGAGATGAATCAGGTTAGGCTTCGGCCCAACCCTGATCCAAGTGCAGCAGTCGAAATGATGCTTAACATCCGCTCTGTTGTAGACGCTCCTCACTAGAGCTGTTTTGCCGATGGCTTCCTCGCCGACCACCGAAATCACTCTCAGGTTGGCGCCATCGTCTCTTTTATCTATCAACTGAGGCACAAGTGTGTTCACGAAATTTTCGCGACCGACGATACAGGACTCATCCTTCATCTTTCTTGCTTGGGTCAGGTTGCCTGGTGATGAAGCTACAATGCTTCTCCCGGCATTGAGCGGTAAAGTTTCAACTTCTTGTGCCAACATCTTGCCTTTCTTGCCATTTCCTTGTCGTTGGCTCTGAGAAGACGACGAACTGACCAAAGGCAAAGTCTTTGCCGACCGATTTTGCAGTCTCAGTCCCTCAGAGTCCTCCATAAGGAACATCAGAGGAAGTCTGTGTAACACGAGTGGACTCGAGAAGACGTGATCGTGCAGCCGGGAATGGAGGCACACGGTCCTGGCCGTACAGTTTCGAAGTGCTCAAGCCTCAGGATGTGTGATTCGCCCAGGACATTGGAAAAGGCCACTTCAGGGAGAAGACAAGGAAAAGGAAACCGGAGGTCTGCACTTGAAATACTGGAGAAGAAGGTTGTTTTGATTGGGGTCAATTTAAAAAAAAAGACCCCAAACTTTATGTCCAATCTTAAATGTGCCACAAACTTTTTTTTTTAATCCTAAATTATAGGTTCAATCCCAAATCTATCCTAAACTTTTTTTGTCTTAGAAAAAACCTTAAACTTTAGACCTAATTCCAAATATGCCCCAAACTTTTTTTTTTCTTGAAAAAGAACCACAAACTTGAGCTCAAATCCCAAATCTATCCTAATTTTTTTTTTTGTCAAAAAGAAAATCATCAATTTTTATTCTAGTCCTAAATTTGCCCTAGTTAGCCCTTTGTTCAAAAGTCGCGGTTAGTAGTTCCTATTTTTTTATATCCTAGAGCGGTTTTATTTTAAAGATAATTTTCCATGTCACCTTACCGATGTGTATTTATTATCGATGTGAAAATGTCACTTTAAGTTGGGATTGAACCACTAGGGAGCTTATAGAATATATTAAAAGTTGATGATTTTTTCTATACATATGGAGGGTAAAATTTCAAATTAGTACATTCGTCAACTGCCACGTGTTATTTAACTCAGTAATTTGATAGTAAAATTTAATGGAAACTAATGAATGGTGGTTGAAAAATTGGTTTGGGGTAAATTTATCACATGTCTACTTTCGGGTTTTTTGTGGTAGTAACCTCTTTTTTTAAAACAAAATAAAATTCGGGGCAAATTTGGGACTAAGAAAAAATTAAAGGTCAGGGCAGATTTGAGACTAAATCTAAAGTTTGGGTTTTCTTTAGACAAAAAAAAAAAAAATCTGGGTAAATTTGAGACTAGACTTAAAGTTTGGGATTTTTTTTGGAATTGGCCCGTTTTGATTGTCATTTACCCCAAACAAGCATAGGATTTATAGGAGGTGTCAATCATCACCAGCTTCAAATTAATAAATACGTCATTTCTTCCTCCTATAATTGTTCATATCCTTTTATAATTTTTTTTTATTTTCTTAAATTGCGAGATCTCTTTGTTAGTAAAGTCAACTCATGTTCACATATGTAATGTCGTCCAAGAAATAGTTGGACTTGAAGGCTAGGAAACACCGACACTTTCGGGGAGCTTTCGTGTCGTGTTGAACACTTCAACACGTGTCCGACACTCGGTCAACACGTGTCGGAAAATCCAACACCTGGTCAATTTTTTTTTTTTGATACTTTTCGACACTCGAGTTGAAATTCTAACATACAAGTTTTCCACACACTATTTCAACATGCGAGGTCAATTTAAAATATTTCAATAAATGAAGAGTTAAAATACATATGTGAAAAAAATAAAAATCAATAATAAAAATAAAAAATTAGGAAGAAGAAAAACCTAATATTTTCTTCTCTTCTCTTTTGATTTTCACTTTCCGTGATCACAATTTACCCCCAAGTTTTTTTTTTCTTTCGACACATCTCATACGCAAGTCTAGAATGTAAATTACTTTTTTTTCTTTCCAAGTTTTATGAATTTATTGAAATGGAGTTGAATTTGTCAAGTTGAAACAATGAATGATATTAATAAATGGTGAATGAATGTTTTTAGTATAAATTTATTAAAGGATTTTATTATTATTTATTTATATGTGAATTTGAATCATATTAATTTGGTTGAAATAATCATAAAAATAATAATTTATTATTTATATATAAAATATACATATAATATACAACATGTCCCAACATGTTGTAATTCTCTATTTTTTTAGAAACAAATATGTCACATGTGTGTCGTGTCGTGTCGTGTCAAATGTCGCGTGTCAGTGTTGGTGCTACTTAGCTTAAAGGAGCCAGATAGGGCTATGCTAGTTTTCTCGTCATACAAAGACCAGGAAGTCAATCCTTAGGTCGATGTCGTTCAACACATAAACCCCAAAAGCAAAAAAAAAAATAAATAAATAAAATAAGTAATAGTAACGATTACGGTGGCATATTCCTGTGTGCAAAATTGAGTGACATGGCTCATTTTCAGGAAAATTATCAAAAAATCCTAAACCTATTAATTGTACAAATTCAATCCTAAATATTTTTTTACAGATTCAATACGTTATGCGACCGATACTAATGTGGACAATTTAAAATAAAATTTTAATATTTTGCAAGTTTTTATGTATTTTATATTCTTCTTTTTTGCGGCTTTCTTTTTCTTTTCATGGTAGCTGGCGAGTTGTAGCCGGCAAGCTGTGGCCGGCGAGGGTTGCCGGATCTCACAGGCCACTAGGTGAGAGCAGCCTCGCCAGCAGTAGGCAAAGGGCCTCAGTTTAGCGATGGCTTTCAACTCCATAAATGGAGGCTCTTCACAGTTCCCTTTGTCATTGTTTTCGCATCAACCCACACACGCAGTCAAAGCCAACAGAGGAGAGAAGCGAAGCAAAGAGGAGCGAACCTGTGAGGACTCATTTCAATGGCGACCAAAGTTTACATTGTGCATGTTTCTATTTCCTTCACGAGATTGATTTCTCACCTGCTTCCCCGCTTTCCAGTTTCATGTCTTTTCACCTGCTTCCATGGCTGCCTTAGTCCAAATCTAGGTGAGGATTTCGTGACCCTCACCTGGTGGCCAACAACCATTGCCGGCCACAGCTCGCTGACCGTGGCGGGAAACAAAAGAAGCAAGGAAAAAAAGAAACAAAATAAAAAATACATAAAAATTGAAAAAAATATTAAAATAATATTGTACGTTATCTGCATATGTGCCAACTGCACCACATAAGACCATAAGCATCCACATTAATGATTTCTGGCCATAAAATTTTAGGACCTTTTATTATAATTCTCCCATCCTCTTCAAGCGGCATTGTGCTCAATTTTCAAATTTAAGTATTGATTCTATTTTATTTTACTTTTCATTTTTAACATAAAAAATGTGCCATCTTTTACTCGAAACATTCAATTTTTCTTTTTTATAAATATTGACAAGAATACTTGAAGTCTCTCTTAATTTTTTCCTAATTTCTTTTGACCTCTCAAATATTATCTTGTTCGTTAGTATTAAGATACGAAGCAAAATATAGTAACAAAAGAGAATTTGTCTAAATGGAGTAGATCAAAATGTTGTAAATTGTGGTGGGGGGGCGGCTGGCGCCGCTGGGGGGCTTAAGTACCTGACCAGTGCGATATTGTGTAGATCACAATGCTGCGCTAAAATAATATGACATGGCTTTTACTAACCATGTGTCTACAATGTTGTCAATAACGAGTCTCACGATTTCTAAAAATTTGAGTTGACTTTAGTAGTGATGGAATGTGTAAATCACAATGCTACACTAAAATAATATGACATGGCTTTTACTAACCATGTGTCTACAGTCTCCCTAATAAAGATTTGATTATTGGTTGAGATACCATGACTCAAATTCAACAACTTCAAATCATTCCTGAAAAGGGCCCTAAGTGTAAAAACCAAATTTTCAAATTTGTCAATATTCAAAGACTATTTTCCATCCATATGAGTTTATTGGATCCAATCATGTAAAAACTATTAGAATCCTGTTTAGAATCCCATTATGAATTCTCTTAGAAACGTTCTCATTTCTTGTGGAAAAATCCAGAGTTTTTTGTTCGCTTTCCTTTCAATAAAAATGAAGACATAAATCCCATCAAGGCAAGCCACATGGGAATGAACCTGGAACATCTTGCTTCCGCTTAGAAGAAATGCTCGAAATTATTGCAATAAGGTCTTATTGAAATCTCAAATTCTCAAGGGGTTTGTGAAGCTTTTTATGTCAACAAGCGAATTGGGCAAAATAGAGGTGAGGTTAGTAATAAATTACCAGCCTCTTAACATTTTTCTCCAAGATGACAAGCTCCCTTTACCCTCTCAAAATTCCTTTTTTGTGAGATTATCTAAAGCCCACATCTATTCCAAATTGGATCTCAAAGTTGGATTTTGGCAACTGGACATTTATCCTGAAGATAGACCTAAGACATAATTTTGTATCCCGAACTAGTATTTTCAATGGAAAGTTCTTCCTTTTGGCCTAAAAGTAGCCCCATCCGTTCCAAAAGATCATGTGTCGAATTTTCCAACCCAATATGATAAGTGCAGTAGTATACATTGATGATATCCTACTCTATAGCCCTAATGAGGAATCGCATTGCCAAAGAAATTTGAATATTGTCCAAACAGAAAATTTTATTGGTATGCACCTTAACAAAGAAATATACTATCTAGGACCACACATTGCATAGAAAGTATTAAAGTTTCCAGTAGAGAATTTCACAACAATGCAAGTTCAGCAATTTCTGGGAATAATTAATTATCTCAGAGACTTCGTTCTGAATATTATCAAATTACCGATCCTGTTGCAATCAATGCTGAAGAAAAACCCCCCTCCTTGGAGAAAGGCTCAAACAAACATTGTAGCAGAGTTGAAAGAACTCATGCAGGCTCTTCCTCCCTTGCAAATCCCATCCATAAGGAAAAGAGTCCTTCAAACTAATGCAAGTGATGAATACTGGCTAGACATATTATTTGAAGAAATTGATGGTAAGCGAAACCTTTGTGCTTACAAAAGTGAAAAGTTTTCCCAAGCTGAAATACAATATCATTTCACTTTCAAAGAAATCTTGACTGTAAAGAATGGAATAAAAAAGTTTGAATTCCATCTCATTGGCCATCACTTCTTAGTGGAACTAGACATGGCATCATTTCCTCAGATGACCAAGTTCAAACAGAAGCAGATTCCACATTCTCAACTGCTACGATGGGTCGAATGGTTTTCAAAGTATTCATTTGAGACCAAACACATCATTAGAAGGAAGAATATGCTTTCTGACTTCCTATCCAAGCCAAAGGCACCTGCAGAACTCAACATGTATATCATGAGGCATGCTTTCCATACTTTTCATCACAACGAAAAGTATAAGATTGAGAAGATACGAGATTGGCCAAGGGAGGAATACCCTAAGGAGATTATTGAACAAGTGCAGAATGACAACTTCATAGAAATTCTTGACAATCTCATGTGGCAATGCCACACGGATCTATTCAGGCTCCATGGAGGTTCGATCATTTATCCTTTTTTATTAAACTCCTAATATCCATTCATACATCCTCTAATCTAGAAGGAAGATGACTTCCCTGACAAACTTTGATGGCTATTGTGATACTTAACTAATAAGTATTTAATAGGCAAAAGATCACTTCAAGTGCCAAAAGTTCGTACAAATGGACACTTAAGTGCCAAAAGTTACAAAAGTGGCACTTAAGTGTCACTTTTTAAGAAAAGTAGGACACCTGAGTGCCACCTTCAAAGAAGCAGGCTGGAAATCATACATAGCAATTAAATATTAATATTTCTCGCCTATGTGGCTCGCTGGAGAGCTAACTCAGCTTTAATTCACCCAAAATAATGTCGTTTCTATAGTTGACCAAAATAGAGCCCTTAAATCGGCTAAAACGACGTCATCTCTCCAATTACCCTAAATCTAAAACCCTAAATCAGGCAAAATCCCATTGAAACACTGGAGCCTTAATCCCGAACCCTAATTCGATTTACCCCAAATCCTATAGTCGAATATTGGAAATGGAGAGTAGGACTTTCAGTAGTGGCTCAAATTCCTTTTGCTAAAGCGAAGGAAAAGGCGAGCGTTTTTGTTTTTGTGGGTTACCAAGTCTAAGAAGAACATCATGGACTCGAATGAATTGCAGGAGAAGATTCTATGGATGTGCCCAATACAGAGAATGGTCGAAGTGCAAATATTTCAAATAAGTCGATGTGAAATTCTCTCACCGAGCCACAGAGGTGATATTGGACCTACTTGATAGATGTCATCAACCTCCATCTACGCTTGTGGACGACTTGGATGATGTTGACTCAATGCAAGTTCAAGCATATTCTGCTAACCATTTGAAGAATAAAGTTTCAAGGATGAAAATTGAACGGAAGTGTTACCAAGCGTTTATTGTGTTACTATTTTTTTGCCTATCCTACTTTATGATAAAATGTAAAGTATTGAAAGATAAGAAGAAGTTTCTCCGACTGCCATAGTTGTAAATGAGTGGACAAATGTACTTGTTTTGAATGAACTGTAACTTATTTTTTTGGAAGATGAGAAGAAGTTTTGTGTTGTCTACAAGATCGTTGTGGTTTTTTTTTTTTTTTTTTTTTGCTATCATATGTATTATGTGTTACTTCTTGTACTTGTGGTGAGGTCAAGGAAAGGGAATGAATTAATGAATTAATGAGATACTGTTTGTACTATGTTTTTGTTTATTCTTGAATATAAATTAGTGAGGATGGAATGTATATTGAGTCAATGTGTTGTGGTGGCTTCTTTACTTGAACTGAATGTAAACCAGCAGCAAACATTAAATTGAATGGAGTTACCATAAGTTGAACTATATATATAAACTAGCAGCTTATCTAGTTTGCTGCAAACCAACATATACATAGGACAGACACGAGTGATAACTCAAGTACTATAAGTTATATGCAGTGATCACTTAAGTGCCACTTGTGATTAAAAGTGAACACTTAAGTGCCAGGTTTTCTAGAATGTAATCAGTCAAGTGCTAGTTTTTTTGTACTTTGCCTCTATAAATTGCACTAGCCATCAGCTACTACCAACCACCACCACTAGCCACCATCGACCTCCAGCCATCACCACCAGCCACACCAAGCATCCCGGGCACCCATTTGAGCCACCACCAGCCACCACTGTGCTGGTGGTATGTCATTGCAAAAGTTACTAGTGCAAGGTGCTTTACACTAGCTTGCACCAGCACTACCTGGTGCAAGATGTGCATTTGCACACTTACATCTTGCACCAAGTATAACACCAGCATCTCAGCTACCACACCAACACATAGCCACCACCATAGACCCATCATTAGCAGCCACTGTTGGTGGTGGATGGTAGATTTGTTGCAAAAAGGGCTCGTGCAAGCTAAGTTATGCACACTATACACTTGCACCAATATTGGTTGTAGCAAGAGCCCCCAACCCAACCCTCACAATAGACCCACCACCACGAGGCTTCATTAGCTGCCACCACCAGCTACACGAGCACCCCAATCACCACCATAGATCCACCACCAAAAGTAGTAGGTAAAAGTAAAAATAAAATCAAAAAAATGAAAAAGGCAAAAAAGACAAGCAATAAGATCGTTCTATTGATATTGAAATTAAGTCTCATAAACTCAATGATAAACTATTAAAAAAAAAGTCCACGGTAAAACAACTGACTCCTCAGCCTTACAAACCATATCCCATCCCATTTCATCAATCAATATGCATAATGTCTCCTGTTTGTGCTCCTTTTGATGGACCTTTCACTTCATTCATAATCCTTGCACTTTTTCTAATTAGACGTGAGACTTCGTTTTCAACTGTCTCAGGATGCGTTGATTCTGATGGAGCTACAATTATCGTAAGCTGAACTGATTCAGAAGGAGCTGCAACTAGGTTCTTCTTACTCTTCTTTCTTGTTGGCTTAGCCAATGCCTTCTTCATTCTTGGCGCAGCCATTAATTCTTGAGTTAGACCTTGAGAAATAATAACCTTTGAACTTCTCGCAGGCTTCAAAAAGAAAACTCAATTATCAACAAAAGTTTGCACCATAAATTAAATTAAATGTAACCTATAAAACTTACATTAAGAATAACTATTCTAGTACACTCATCTGTATAAAAGCCATAATAATATTATTTTAGCTTCTTCCCAAGAGCCCATCTTGTTCAAAGGGGAACGTCACTTTTAGGTACTTGTGATTGGTTGACCCTTCTTCTCGTTTGTGATTTCTTGGGCTCTTGTTGTGGCATGGGCTTCTTCAGCCAATTCTTCAGTTAGGCGTCTTCTAGATGGCCTTCTTGTAGCTAGTCCTTGATTTGGCTTTCTTTTGGTTGTTTTTCCATTTAGCCCTTCAACTTCAATGACACCTTATGTTGGCTTTTGTAGTAGCCCCTGTGATGACCCTTCTAGTGACCTTCGTGGTGACCTTGGTGATGGATCTTAAGATGGCCCTTCAGTTGGGCCCTTTATTGGCAGTTGAGATCTAGCATGCCTTCTTCGAATCTGAGAAAAATGCAAAGGACGTCATAAACATAACATCAGGCCATATAACAACCTAAAGAAAAACTAAACACAAATTATTGAACTTACTAGGTTTTTTTTTTCTCTGCTGCTGCTGAAGAATAGTCGACTTAACTGGCCCTTCAGTTGCTTCGGCCAATCCTTTAGCTGGCTATCTTCTACCTTGCCTTTTTTGAATAGGCCCTTTAATTTCAGGTACAGTAGGGGCTTCGGCCAATTCTTTATGTGTCATTCTCGTGACCTGACAAAGACAAAAACATACATGTCAATTATATCACTGTACATATTTGTAATAAATCATAAAGCAACATAAACACAAATGTCAAGAATTTTTGCAAAATTTTAAACTTTTCTTTTAAGAAAGATCATGTTGCCTAAGCCAAGAATTTTCCTTTTTAAGTTCGGAGATCCTTTCAAGAGAAGATTTGAGGTTTAAGCAAAGCTCATTTATATACTTTGAAACTTTGATATGAATTTTTGAATGACTTACCTCGATTTCCTCATCAGATTCTAAGTCTATGTCTAAGTCAAACTTTGATTTCGAATCTGTGTCTGAATCTGATTCTGATTCTGAGTCTAATTCTGAATCCGAATTTGAGTCTGAGTCTAAATATTCCATCAATCATATATTTCCTTACTCATCATCTTCTTTCATTGTTTTTTTTTTCTGGCCATTCTGCTTGTATTGTCTTCTTCCACTGAATTTCCTTCATTTTCTACTCAGTTTTTTGAATTTCTTGATCATAAAAGCAAGCTCTTCGTCGTCCATGTCATTTTCTGAGTCTGTATCATCAAAATTAGCATTAGATTTAAATGCAATGGACTTCTTACCTTCGAGATCTTCATCATTGATTTGTTCCACTTCGTAGGATTGAAGAGTGCTAATCAATTCATCAACAAAGAGTGGCATAATCCTCTAAGTCTCTCTTATTGAGGTCTTTACATGGTTCCAATCTTTTGAAAAACCTTGCAAGAGCTTGTTGACCATTATTGGGGAAGAATTTGGCTGACCTTGATATGCTAAATCATTTACAATTTTCGTAAAATGGCTAAACATATCTCTAATCGACTCTCCTTGCTTCATCTTGAAGGATTCATATTTGCCGAGCAGGAAGTTTACTTTTTTTTCTTTTGCAAGATCAATCCCTTCATATGTACAATAAAGTCTATCCCAAACTTCTTTTACTGTTTCACATGAAGAGATTCTGTTATATTCGATAAGAGAGAAGGCACAATATAAAAAATAAATAACTTTTGCATCAAGAGCTTCTCTTTTGGACATCTCCGTCTGAGACATAGGAGCAGGGGGTTTTGTTTCTTTGTCTTTGTCATTCTTATTTGATGTAGATGCAACAGTGGGATTGATTCCTTTTTTCACAACATCTCATTGCAAGGGATCTCTGGATCTTAGGAATGCTTTCATTTTGTTCTTCCACACGTTGTATTCCTTTCCATCAAAATATGGTGGCCTGGTGTTGCTTTGCCCTCCATAAGTCCTAGTGCCAAAATACTAGCCATATAAGATCTTTAGTTCAAAAGTAAAAACACTTTTATAAACCAAATACTTAGCTCTGATACCAATTGAAAATGTTAGTATGAACACCTAGAGGGGGGTGAATAGGTGTAAGAAAATTTTTCGCAAAGAACAGTAGAAATATTCCTCTTTTGAAACTGAGTCTGAAGAGCAGTAGACTTTGAGCGAGATTAGACTTTAGCAGTTAAATATAACTATGAACAAAATAAAGAAGTTCAGGGATGAGAATAAGAACACAAGATTTATAGTGGTTCGGCTTAGATCAAGCCTACGTCCACTCTCCCACATTAACAGCATTCTGCTGGATTCCATTGTGTAATCAACAAGAGATTACAACTTAGAGGTAGATCACACTATCTCACTAAGTCACTCTTTTGGTATATCTCTTAGTATCACAATCGTTTAAGCTCACCGAAGACAAGTGTATGATTGAAGGTCGCTCAGACTTTGGAATTATAAATTCTACGCTCCGTCTCTTACTTGCTCATCAGTCCTTGATCTCCTTAAATACTCCTCCACTTCCAAACTAGCCGTTGGACAGTATCTTGAGGATCGTCTTCCAATCTACCTATTGGACAAATCTGTATCTAGAATATTTGGTAGCCATTGAGTGATAGAAGTAGAATCCAAAATTGATTCTGATCGCCCATACAAACAGAATCTTGGTTTCCATAAGTAGAGCTTCTTCGTATAGAAAGTTATTGTCTTCAAGATCTGATTGTCAATCAAATTAGATTGAATCAATCAAATCAATTTTTATGTAGAATTCAAACTATATCACTAGCCGCTATACATTTAGGGCTTGTGTTACGTTCTGTCAAGTTGTTTTGTTCCGACGTTCTGAATCTACTACATTTTGAACTTATGTCTCATTCTGGATGTAAAGTCTGAGGGTGTTCAGACTGAAGTAAAGTTTGAGTGCAATAGACTTTACAATTTGGACGTAAATCTGAACATGATCTGCTTCTGAACGGATTTAGCTTTAAGGTTTGGATACAGTCTGAATAAGTTTAGCTTCAGCATAGAGTCTGTCTTCTAGTTCTTTATTCATGTTCAGTCTGGAATTTGTTAGAGTGGCCGGACTTTTGATGTAGAACAAATTTTAACACTAAAATCTGGCAGTTTTTAGACTTTGACACAGAAGTTTGGAAATCTTCAAAATAGACTTTGGACAATATCATTTACCTATTCTATCATCAGCATAGTCCATTACTCAACCATTAAATGCGTTAGTAGCCTTTGATTTATGTTGTCATCTTCAAAACATCATAAGGGATTTCCCTAACAATGTTTGCCGTATGAAGTTCTCTTTCTTCTTTTCTGCTTTACATGTTTGTTATGCATTTTAGCCACCATCCGCAGGGAAAATCCCTTCACTGTGCATATAAGAATTTGCTTTATTTAACTCCCAGTACTTGCATTATGTAGTAGAACCCAGACAAGTATTGCTTTTATAACTATATGGTGTTTCTTTCTGTTAAAAGAGGGGGAGGGGGGTTTCATAGGCGTGGGAATAACAGAGTCGTGGAATGTGTGTGCGTGTGTGTGTTGGATTTTACCTCATAGGACATGGTCGAGCTTTTATAGTGTTGGTGGTATTGGAATTGAGAGTATCATGGCTCACTGTGAATATATGTTTGCGTTCTTGATCATTAACAGAATGAAAATAAAGAGGAGCAATCAGATGATGAGCAAAAGGGGAGATGAGGAAGATGACTATGGCAAAGACTTCCCACTCCTTTTCGAGGAAGTGATGATGACTTAGATTTTTGCGAATAAGAAGAGGGAGAAGAAGCAAGTAGTCACATGAGAAAAAGTAAAAGGAAGAAAATTTTAATTTCGCCATTTTGTTTGGGTGTGCTTTGGAAGGAATGATGTAGGCCATAGAGGTAAATGAAAATTCAGTAACTACAATCACGTTGGCCTCTGTCGCACGTGTAAATATTTTTTCAAAAGCAAATATCACAAAAGAATCTGAAATTATGCCTCTTGTAATATAAATACTTGTGTCACAAAAATACCTAAACTTGCTTACTACGACACAAATATCCCAAACTTTTTTTGTGTAAAAAAAATGTAAACTTATATATGTGTGATATATATATCATCTATTTTAATTTTATTAGGAGCATATTTGTTACATTTATATAAGTTCAGAGTTTTTTTGACATAAAAAAATTGGGATATTTATGTCACAATCGACAAATTTAGGATCTTTTTAATGACACATAAAAGTTCAGGGGTATTTATGTCATAGTAGACATAATTTTTATTCTATTCTGATATTAACCTATTTTCCTAAGATTGTACAAATTATATCATATTGCTAATTATTTACAATTATCTCCACGTTGTATGTGGGCATTCTTAACTACGACAGACAGGCGAACGTGCCACCTCATTTCCAAATATATTGTTTGGACGGCACAATGTGCGCTGGAGAGACTTTTATGTATGCTCGACACATCACGTGGCCATCCACCTAATTAATTTTGAAATAACAAGCATTATAGACTTTCTTATAGCCTTCGTAGATAAATATTTTGTTGAATTCAATTGTCTGTGATCAATTGGGCAGAGTATGGCACGATGTTTTATAATACCTAAAGATATTTCATGTGAAGAAGGAAGGTGGCGGCTGCCAAATTCTAATTTAGCTAAGTAATAGAGAAATCACGTGCCCCTTCATGTCCGTTTCACAAATGGGAAGGATGTGGTCTTTTTCTTTCTTTTAGATTTTAACTTTTTCTTTTAATCTTTAATTTGGTCTCTCTCTCTCTCTCTCTCTCTCTCTCTCTCTCTCACTCTCACACTCACGCACACGCACACACACACACTTACACTTTCCTTTTTATATTTTTTTAATGGCACCTATTTTATTTAGACAGAGAAAGAGAGATGCACGGTGGGGGCAGCGGTGGTCGCTGGCTCTTGTGGTGAAGAAGAAGAAGAGGAGAAGCGAAATCGGGAAAAAGAGAGAGAAAAAGTAACACAGATAAAAAAATACGAATATACTTGGCCAAAAGTCACTAACGCTTATGTTGATTACCAATATTTTTTGATTGCCTACATATTACCAATAGTTCTCATGAATTACCAAGTTATATCCTCATACCTTACTAACTTAATAATCGTACCGATTTTCATATGAAGTACCAACTTTAATTTGACTGAGTTACCAACCTTTTTGCGACGATTAATTAATTTTTAGCATCAACTCTTATTAGAAAGCACCCACTTTATTGAAGTTACTTACCAACTTTTTTTTTTCAATAAAATTACCAACTAAACTCTTATGGGAGCCACCTACCAACATTTATTTGATCGGTTCCAAAATACTGGCTATTTTAATAACTTCAACATTATTTTTTTAAAGTTGTCCGCTCTTATACGAAATTACTAACTTTATTTGTGTGAATGCTATTATGAGCACCTAGAGGGGGTGAATAGGTGCGAAAACAAACTTTTGCAATGTATAGTGTAAACTTTACTTTTATCTTGAGTCTGTTTAACAGTAGATTTTAAAATAGAAACGAGACTTTAACAATTAAATAAAGTTACAAGTAAAGTAAAAGAGTTTATGGAAGAGAATAAGAACACAAGGTTTATAGTAGTTTTGCTTAATCTAAGCCTACATCTACTCTCCCGCACTAACAGCCCATCGGCTGGATTTCACTATGAATTAAAAGAGTCGTTACAGTATCACGTCCTTAATTCCGTAGTGTAGAGACTCTGTTACACTTCCTCAAAGTCTCACAAATGTATAAACTCTCTTTTGAGTACAAGTTTACGCTCAACAATTGAATTGGCAAAGAACAAGGAGCTTCAGACTTTGGAATTTGTCTATCGTGCACACACTCGAATAAATAGAACGTCTTCCTTATAAACTCCTCCATGCCTTCATACCCGTCGGCACTTTCCAAATGAGATTTTCCAATCTACCCGTTTGACAGAATCAATTAAGAAGATCTCAAGTTATTTAAGGAATATGACAATAGCCCACGAATCTTGCTCGCCCTTACAATTAGGATCTAGGTTTCTATAAGTAGACCTTTCCAAGTAAGCTTCACCAATCAACGGATCTAAATTACCCGAATAAAAATGAATAATAGATTCTGAGATGCTATATCTAGCCGAGAGATCTTCTTTAGTCGATAGAATCAAATCCTTAAAGAAATACTCAACTCTGAATAAGTCTTCTTCGACGGTCTAGAAACTATCAATGAGAGTAGACTTTGAATCTTGAGTCTGGTGATTCGGTTGTCTTCAGACTTTGGCGAAAGAGTCTGCAAGTCTTCAGACTAGATTGATGGAAACGTTTTGTCAGCTTCAAAATAAATACGGAAGTTTTCTCTAACAATTTGCGTTACTAACTTGTCTAAAGATAAAATTATCATTTACTATTACATTACTAACTCTTATTTGATACACTTTCACCGAAATTTTAAAATGGATTTATTTTATATAACTCACTTCGGAATTTCATACCCATCATCGGACGAAATCGGTTCTCTTACTGTCTCCTATACATAGCGCCACCACCCCCCTCCTCCCTCCCTCCTCCTCCTCCTCCTCTCTCTTGTTTTCGATTTTCGACTTTTTGATTGGGTTACAAGACAGTTTGTGCTGAAGAGACGGTCCATCGAGGACAGCGTATTCAATTGCACACCATGCTAACGATTGGTACGTCGTAAATCAATAAGAACTGAAGGCATTTAATGTGGCGATACTTCTCAAGAAGCTTCAAGAAGATGTCAACATTAGCTCAGTATCTAATCATTCACGGTCTATTTTATCCCTTCTTCGCATAGCTAAGCCATGAGTAGCATTTTGCTGGTTAATCGATAATACCTTGCCCTCTATTTACTGCTATAGGCTGCGAAAGCTTGCTTTGTTTCATGCTCGAGTCATTACTTTCTATGTCTCCATGAGGCCTTACTTCTCACATCTGAATCATCATTCAGCATCGGCTCATTTGTTGTCGGCAAACATGTCTTGCAGTTGTTACCGGCTTGGTCCTTATGAGGGCACGGAGGCTGTCAGAGGTGCTCTCCCCGTGGAGCGACATGTGGAAGGAGTGGGAGCTGAGAGGTGCGGTCTTCTTGAGCCTCCTCCTCCAAGTCTTCCTCATTTATCTCGGCGACCGCCGCAAGTACATCCCACACGCTTGGATCAGGGTAGTCACATGGACGGCCTACCTATTGGCCGATTCGGTTGCGATCTACGCAATCGGCATGATCTCCAACATGATTGAGGATATCGAGTATGGCAAATCGGTGAACAAGATGGACCCGCATGCAGAGCTAAGCACCTTTTGGGCGCCATTTCTACTGCTGCACTTAGGGTGCCCTGATACGATTAGCGCCTACGCTATGGAAGACAACGAGCTCTGGCTCAGGCACTCGCTGACGCTGGTGAACCAGACGGGGTTGACAATTTATGTCTTGGCAACGGCATGGACTGATCCTATCCTATCATTCCTTGCCATTCTTATACTGCTCTCGGGTTTCTATAAGTATGGCGAGAGGGTTTGCGTCCTCCGTGCTGCCAGCAACGAGCACTTCAAGGACTCCCTCGCCGAATCCCAACCCCAACGCAAGTATTCCAACAAGATTGTAGAGGAATGCGAGTTGAAGGTCGCCGAGGGCTACACCATCGTGCCTCATCAAGTCATTGAGGTACGGGATGATGCAATCGCGGACCTTTTATCTCAGAAACTGAGTTCCAGGAAGGATTCTAAGGACCAAGAATACAAGGGTAATGTGGACGATGTGGGTGAACTGCTAGTGGCCCACAGCTTGTTCGACACTAGTCAACGTCTTTTTGCAGATCACTTGTTCAGCTGGGATTCGAAACTGCTGGACCTAAGCAGGTTCGTAAACGGTTCAAGGGAGCTACTGTATGGCAAGATGAATGAGGAGGTTTCAACGAAGCTAAAGAGAGAGGTTTTAAGGAAGCTACCGCATGGCAAGCACAATGTAGAGGTTTTTAAAGTCATTGAAATTGAACTGAATCTCATGTATGACATGTTCTACACAAAGGCGAAGGCGGTCCATACGAGCTGGGGCTTTATTTGTAGACTTGCCATCTCATTCTCGATATGTGTCTCCCTAGTGGTCTTCTCTTTGCAAGACAAGAGACAATACTTGAAGACGTATCTATGCTTGACCTTTCTATTGCTAGGATCAGCCATTTTTGTCGAGTTATACGCACTGTCTCACATCATTTTCTCTGACCAATTCACCTGTTGGCTCATAAATAAGAAGCAATCAGCCGTCATCAATTTTGTCAACCGAATCCAACCGCTGTCAAAAAGGCGCAGGTGGTCCAATTCCATCGGCCAATACAACCTAATGAGGTGCTCATTCAAAGAAAATGACTCCTGCTGAAGGAGATTCCTTAAGGTATTGCACGTTGACGAGATGGGGGTGAAGTTTCTCCACCATGGCCGCGAGGACGTGACAAGCTATATCAAAGAACTAATTCTTTGGAAGATCAGAGTTAAGGAAAAGAAGGATGGACAGAAACTCCCTTCCTTGTGGATTGACAGGGGAGGCCACGTGTTGAGCACACATAAGTTGCTGGATCAGTTGAAATGGAGCATCGAGCTGGACTTTGACATGAGCATCCTAGTCTGGCACCTAGCAACAGAGCTTTGCTACTACGCCGACAGCCCACCGGACAGCATTCAAGAGTTAGATAGTTATAACCATACCTATGTTAGGCGCGATTCCTTGATGAGTTTGCACTTGTCTCGGTACATGCTACATCTCCTAGTAATGTATGCTTCAATGTTGCCGGTTGGAATCGGAAGTATCAGGTTCCGAGACATTTATAAAGAGACCAAGAAGTACTTTGCCATGCGTGAATCCACTCCGGAGAGACCTGCTCATGGCCACAATAGGAGTGAGTGCGGGTGCAACAACTCAAAAATACGCACCGGGCAAACGAGAGAGTGTAATCCCAAGATCAGAGAGGCTTGCAATGTATTGCGCAGCCAAGTGAAGACCAAATTCAATCTGAGCGTGACGAAGGAGGACAAAGTCAAGTATGTGCTGTTCAATGGGTGCCGCCTCGCATCGAATCTGGGAAGCATCTCATCTGAGGCTACAAAATGGGATGTAATCAGGCAGGTGTGGGCAGAAATGCTGATCTATGCAGCTAGCAAGTGCAAAGCGATGAATCATGCTCAGCAGTTGCGGTGGGGGGGCGAGCTCATAACCCATGTCTGGTTTCTGATGGCTCATTATGGGCTGACTGACAACTTTCAAATGTCACACAACCCAACAATAGCAGAGATAATGGTGAAGCCTTGGTGAATAATGGTGATTGAGGATCTGCAAATTAGTTAGATTTGTTATTTATGGAATGTTGGTGTTCCAATTTGAGATGAGAATTGCTGTTCAGCGTCCCGTTGATGTACAAGAGTAATAATATTCAAGAATTAAAGAGAACATAACAGTTCGACAGAAAATGTTGGACACCAATATCATCCAGTGGATATGTTCAGTCCATAATCACTTTGAAAGAGTCGGAATTATCGATTGTTCATTAAAGTTCGCGCATAATGATAGACATTTGATGCACTTGTTTGCATATCGCTCGGGGAAAGAGAAGCCAACTGGGTTCCTCTGGGAAAACACCTTTTGTGAAAGTTAACTTTAATTGGTTAAGAGAACTTGGGTCTCTCCTAAGAGACGTCCAATGAGATAGAATGGATCAAAAAAGATTTATAAGAAGGATAAAGTTATCTCATCGCATATAAACTCTCACACATTCAGAAAAAAATTGAAATAGATTTAAAGTGGTGCACAAGTTAATTAGTTAACGGGGGTGATCGTGGCGAAGGTTCACGAATCCGAAAGGGGGATAAAGTACGGCAAATGTCGGAACAAATAAAACAAATGTTTTTTTTTTTTTTTATAGGTAAAAACATTATTTTTGTTTTACGAGATAATGACTTTGAATAATTAATAAACTGCAAAAGTGAGAAAAATCTTCAAACTTAAGGGAATGGTTTCCAAAGAGTTGCACAATTTTAACCGAAATACGATATTAAAAAATATGATGACATCCACAATGACGATCAGTACAAAAAGACTTAGCGAGACAATCCTTTTCAAATGCGAAATCTGTAATTAATTCAGCCTCATTTCGATTAGTATTTGGGTGCACATTTGCCGAAACCTCATGGTTCATCTTGAGTGGTCCAAATGTGGACGGACCTTCCTCAGATTATTAAGCTGTTTTCGTTGGCGCGTGTTTCACGTGCTCTGTCATTTTTGTCCTCCTTCCTTTCGCATTTGTTGACCAACAAGGACGCTCCTGTTTCTTTCTCCTCCTAAATGGGATTGAGTAGTCGATTAATTTCGGTGGCATTAAAGGTCGAACTTTAAGGGGTCCATATGACTAGGTACCACCTTGTTTTCTTTCCAACATGCAAGTGCCCCAAATTACTTTGTCCACGTTCATTGTCAACCGCTTTTTGCGGAGGACATTTTTCGGGAAAACATTTTCCACTTTTTCCGATGTTCGGCTCATTAAAAAAAAAAATCCATGGAAGATGGAAAATCAATATTTAAACTAAGGGAAATGATTTCCCCTCTTTGAAAAAAAAATGAAAAGCAGATTCCGAAATATGACTAAATATTAATGCTTGGGCTCAAAACTCTACGCTTGGCCCTAGCACAATATTCAAAACTATGATGACATCCATGATGACGGCCACTGCGGAGAGACATTGCTAGACAATTGTTTTCAAATGCCAAATCTGATCATTAATTCAGCCTCGTTTCAAGTTCTATTTTGGGCCACATTAGGTGTTACCCCGTGGTTCATCTTCAGTGACACAAATGCGGGTGGACCTTCCTCAGCTTACTAGCTGTATCTTTATGTGCGTCTTACACGATCTCTCTGCCATTTCGTGCCACCTTCCGTTCGCATTTGATGACCGACAAGGACTCCCACCAAAATGGGGTCGAATGATTAGATAATTTGGTGGCAATAAAGTCAAGCTTTAAGGGGTCCAGTGTGACTGTGCACGTACGTCGTCTCCCTTTCAGTGATTAAATTGTATATATTTCGTCGTTTCATGTCGGCATCGTCTTGTCTGATCCGGCGGGGCAGTTGATGAGCCCTAACCGAGGATCCATTTCTGCTGAGGTGAAGACTTTGAGTCTTAGCTATCATGTTCGTAGATGACAAATGTTTTCCATCTACTGGATAAACATTGAAGAAGTTACTTGTATATAAATAAGTCAATTGTTATGAAACTTTTGTAACCCCAGAGAACTTTGACAGACAATAAGAAAAATGAGTTAATTAGATAAAAGTTAGTTGTAACTCAAATTAGAATTACTACTCAAAATTCATTGGCAACTTGATTGAAGAAAAGTTGGTGAGTCACGCCAAATAATTGGTAAATTTAAGGCATCGACCGGAAAGAAATATATAAAAAAAAAAAAGTTGGTAAAAAAGAAAAGTTTTTTCGGCTGTAGTAAATTAAAAATTAATAGATGTTGGTAACTATAACGAGTAAAAGTCGATAACACAAAACTTGCTGTAAAATTAATTGGAGAAAAGTCAACAATCACTCGCTTGAAATTAGGATGGTAATTTTTCCAAAGAGATTGCAAATTTAACCTATTGGAAAGTAAGACAAATAATGTCGAATAGTTAGTAAAAATAAAAATAAAAAACAAAAATAAAAGTTGGTAAAACACGCTACTAAATGTTGATAATTTCTCATAATAAAATTGGTAAATTTAAGACATTGGTAAAGAAGTAAATAAAAATTATTAAGAAATGTACATAATTTAAAGTAAATTAAGTCCACTAGATTTCCTTTTGGTGGTTCACTTTAGGTAAGCCGTGACATTTTCACTTCAATTTCATGGCATTTGTTGCATCATTAAACCCACAATGAATCAATCGAAGAAGAATTTGCTACATTTTGCTCGAGCGATGCATTGCATTGAAGGTCAGAATGTGACTCCCATTTAAGGCACATTATTTGATTTCCACTATAAAATCGAAGGGTTAACTCTTGGTGGTAAATATACTCTCGAGGTAACTACCTGTTGCCGAACTTTAGTGCCTTCGGCCTCACGCTATTTTTGTTTTACGAGATGATGACTTTGAATAATTAATAAACTGCAAATGTCAGAAAAATCTTCAAACTTAAGGGAATGGTTTGCAAAGAGTTGCACAATGTTAACCGAAATACGATATTCAAAAATAGGATGACATCCACAATGACGATCACTACAAAAAGACTTAGCGAGACAATCCTTTCCAAATGCAAAATCTGTAATTAATTCAGCCTCATTTCGATTAGTATTTGGGTGCACATTTGCCGAAACCTCATGGTTCATCTTGAGTGGTCCAAATGTGGACGGACCTTCCTCAGATTATTAAGCTGTTTTCGTTGGCGCGTGTTTCACGTGCTCTGTCATTTTTGTCCTCCTTCCTTTCGCATTTGTTGACCAACAAGGACGCTCCTGTTTCTTTCTCCTCCTAAATGGGATTGAGTAGTCGATTAATTTCGGTGGCATTAAAGGTCGAACTTTAAGGGGTCCATATGACTAGGTACCACCTTGTTTTCTTTCCAACATGCAAGTGCCCCAAATTACTTTGTCCACGTTCATTGTCAACCGCTTTTTGCGGAGGACATTTTTCGGGAAAACATTTTCCACTTTTTCCGATGTTCGGCTCATTAAAAAAAAAAATCCATGGAAGATGGAAAATCAATATTTAAACTAAGGGAAATGATTTCCCCTCTTTGAAAAAAAAAAATGAAAAGCAGATTCCGAAATATGACTAAATATTAATGCTTGGGCTCAAAACTCTACGCTTGGCCCTAGCACAATATTCAAAACTATGATGACATCCATGATGACGGCCACTGCGGAGAGACATTGCTAGACAATTGTTTTCAAATGCCAAATCTGATCATTAATTCAGCCTCGTTTCAAGTTCTATTTTGGCCCACATTAGGTGTTACCCCGTGGTTCATCTTCAGTGACACAAATGCGGGTGGACCTTCCTCAGCTTACTAGCTGTATCTTTATGTGCGTCTTACACGATCTCTCTGCCATTTCGTGCCACCTTCCGTTCGCATTTGATGACCGACAAGGACTCCCAC
This sequence comes from Eucalyptus paniculata subsp. matutina, assembly GCA_017140255.1. Classification (NCBI taxonomy): domain Eukaryota; kingdom Viridiplantae; phylum Streptophyta; class Magnoliopsida; order Myrtales; family Myrtaceae; genus Eucalyptus; species Eucalyptus paniculata. Next base: position 228,177 of record CM029438.1, on the reverse strand, counting down.
CAAAATGGGGTCGAATGATTAGATAATTTGGTGGCAATAAAAGTCAAGCTTTAAGGGGTCCAGTGTGACTGTGCACGTACGTCGTCTCCCTTTCAGTGATTAAATTGTATATATTTCGTCGTTTCATGTCGGCATCGTCTTGTCTGATCCGGCGGGGCAGTTGATGAGCCCTAACCGAGGATCCATTTCTGCTGAGGTGAAGACTTTGAGTCTTAGCTATCATGTTCGTAGATGACAAATGTTTTCCATCTACTGGATAAACATTGAAGAAGTTACTTGTATATAAATAAGTCAATTGTTATGAAACTTTTGTAACCCCAGAGAACTTTGACAGACAATAAGAAAAATGAGTTAATTAGATAAAAGTTAGTTGTAACTCAAATTAGAATTACTACTCAAAATTCATTGGCAACTTGATTGAAGAAAAGTTGGTGAGTCACGCCAAATAATTGGTAAATTTAAGGCATCGACCGGAAAGAAATATATAAAAAAAAAAAAAAAAAGTTGGTAAAAAAGAAAAGTTTTTTCGGCTGTAGTAAATTAAAAATTAATAGATGTTGGTAACTATAACGAGTAAAAGTCGATAACACAAAACTTGCTGTAAAATTAATTGGAGAAAAGTCAACAATCACTCGCTTGAAATTAGGATGGTAATTTTTCCAAAGAGATTGCAAATTTAACCTATTGGAAAGTAAGACAAATAATGTCGAATAGTTAGTAAAAATAAAAATAAAAAACAAAAATAAAAGTTGGTAAAACACGCTACTAAATGTTGATAATTTCTCATAATAAAATTGGTAAATTTAAGACATTGGTAAAGAAGTAAATAAAAATTATTAAGAAATGTAGATAATTTAAAGTAAATTAAGTCCACTAGATTTCCTTTTGGTGGTTCACTTTAGGTAAGCCGTGACATTTTCACTTCAATTTCATGGCATTTGTTGCATCATTAAACCCACAATGAATCAATCGAAGAAGAATTTGCTACATTTTGCTCGAGCGATGCATTGCATTGAAGGTCAGAATGTGACTCCCATTTAAGGCACATTATTTGATTTCCACTATAAAATCGAAGGGTTAACTCTTGGTGGTAAATATACTCTCGAGGTAACTACCTGTTGCCGAACTTTAGTGCCTTCGGCCTCACGCTATTTTTGTTTTACGAGATGATGACTTTGAATAATTAATAAACTGCAAATGTCAGAAAAATCTTCAAACTTAAGGGAATGGTTTGCAAAGAGTTGCACAATGTTAACCGAAATACGATATTCAAAAATAGGATGACATCCACAATGACGATCACTACAAAAAGACTTAGCGAGACAATCCTTTCCAAATGCAAAATCTGTAATTAATTCAGCCTCGTTTCGATTAGTATTTGGGTGCACATTTGCCGAAACCTCATGGTTCATCTTGAGTGATCCAAATGTGGACGGACCTTCCTCAGATTATTAAGCTGTTTTCGTTGGCGCGTGTTTCACGTGCTCTCATTTTGGTCCTCCTTCCTTTCGCATTTGTTGACCAACAAGGACGCTCCTGTTTCTTTCTTCTCCTAAATGGGATTGAGTAGTCGATTCTACTGGATAAACATTGAAGAAGTTACTTGTATATAAATAAGTCAATTGTTATGAAACTTTTGTAACCCTAGAGAACTTTGGCAGAAAATACGAAAAATGAGTTAATTAGATAAAAGTTAGTTGTAACTCAAATTAGAATTAGTAACTCAAAATTCATTGCCAACTTGATTGAAGAGAAGTTGGTAAGTCACGCAAAATAATTGGTAAATTTAAGGCGTCAATTGGTAAGAAATATAAAAAAAAAAAAAAGTTGGTAAAATTTTTTTTTCTGATGTAGTAACTTAAAAATTATTAGATGTTGGTAACTATAACGAGTAAAAGTCGATAACACAAAACTTCTTGTAAAATTTGTGACATCCTGAATTTTTCGATCTGTTTTCTACTGAATTAATTGGGTATTTCATTGACGTGTCTAATGTCTGTTCTCGGAGCCGTTCATTCTCGAGATAATTAGACTAGCTGAGGAAGTTATTAAGGACTTTAAAGCAAATAGACTTGAGAATTCGACTAGGAATCGGCTTCTCGACCGTGCTTACCTTTAGAGGCCATTATGGCACAGTTAAAAATCGATGTGAGATCAGAGATAGGTCTGTTCGACTATGATGTGTGGTCGATCGTGGGTGACTCCACTAAATTGGAAAATTTTCGTCGATTGACACTAGTTTGATTTTACTGTCGTTTTGGTAACATGTGTCTGTAATTGAATCATTGAGGTTTTTACAACAATCGAGAGTCGCCAATGTGTTGAGTGGGTTCATTGTGGCTCGAAGAAAATTGACCACGAGTCATTTGCCCTAAAAAGTTCTGAAAACTACTCGGTATCTTAGGTCACGCTAAAAAAGCGTCGAATAGAAATTAACCACGAATTTAAGTCCGATTTCAGAAATTGAAGATTCTGTCATGTCACAATAAATTCTAGGAGCGTTGACTCAGTCTCAGAATATTTTTCAAAGATTCCGAGATTTTTACGGAAAATCATTTCGGATGTTGTGGAAAATTGGACGGGCCAAATTGAAGGAAATTTGGACTCCCAAACCGAGCCTTTGGCGTTAGAGACTTGCAGAAATGGTATGGGCATTTTCTTCGATGAAATATGACATCAAATTTGGGCAATTGTCGAAGAGATTGAAGCCATGTGAGAAAAATTCGGAATTTGGAAAATGAGTGTATTTTTGGGCATCAAATTTTGATTTTTGAGGAATTATAATACAAGAAAGAATTACGGTGGCAGGGGGGGGGACCAATCATTCAATTGGGAGGATAGCTATTGTTGACTCCACCTCTTGCTTTATCGAATCTTCAACGGCATGCCTAAAACCAGCTGGCCTTCATCCCTTTTGTGAGGTACCCTCCGCTTCGGCCTCACTTTCATTCAGTTGGCCTTCATCCCCTTCGTGTGATACCCTCCACTTCATTCTCACTTTCATTCTTCTTCAATTCCTTCAAAGACTTCATGCATTTGCTCCCCACTGAAGCCACGAAGCAACTCACCCTCTCTCCGCTTGGTTTCGTTCCTTGGCTGCCAGCACCCATGGTCAACACCCTCACCCCACCGAAGCCTTGTTTGACCGCTCCTCGTCCACGTGGTCTCTTCACAAAGCCAACAGCCCAGCAACTTCCACTGTTCCTCTCCATCGAACCCGTGTGTGTCTCCCTCAGCTCCATCGACTTCGCTGCTTCCTCCACATGTTTTCACGATCAACTAGCAAAGTCCAGTTGACGTGAGCAGTGAAGCTTGAAGACCAACAGCTTCCATCTTCGTCCGCGTGATCTTCCGCCAGCTTGCTCTCTCTCCTTCGCCCATGCGTCGCCCAGCAGCTCCTCGTTGCCTCTCTGTTCAGCCCATCTCCTGTCGCAGTCCACACAAAATCAACTCCAGTTTCACGGGCCCAGAAGCTCCGTGATGTTCAATTGAGAAGCCCACGGATCTAGCTCACAATTGAAGCCCAGCCTGTGAGCAAGAAGCCCACAGGGCAGTCCAGCTGGGCCTATAAGTCCAGAAAGCCCAGGTTTCGGCCCAATTCAGAGAGGCCCAGCAGCCCAGTTCAGCGAAGCCCGCGAGCTCAGCCCGCTTCAAGCCCGATCTAAGCCTGTTGGTGTTGTCGCAAGCCCAAATTTGGTCGCCGTCGCAGTGTCCCGGTCTTCACTTTGCCCAAGTGAGTTTTGCTCACTAATGCTTTCTTTGTTTGCTAATTATGCTTAAGGGTTGATTAGATTTAGTAAAGTGCAATTAGGTGGTTCTATTAGTTTGGAATAATTTAATTAGTAACTTAATGATGTATGTTAGGTGATTAATTAGTGTAATTAGCAAGTAGAGACGTATTTCTATTTATTGAATGCATATCGAGATTTTTCCCGATCCGTTTTGGTGTCCAATTAGGCATTACAGGCCTGAATTGGATTTATTGTATTTATTTATTAATTTATGGAATTAATTAATTAATTAACTAATTTCCAGAAATTAGACCAAGATGGTCGACGACTGGAATTTTATGCTGATTGTCGTGGGGCAGTCCATTTATTTAATTGTGCTCTACATTGCGTTGAATTGAATTGATTGTGGAATTTTATGAATTATTCCTAAATTGATTGAAATTGAGTAATTGATTGGTAGATGACCGAGTATGATTGTTTAGCGTCAAAAATGCTTTGATGGGCTATTAAATGGAGAAGATTGTGAGAGAGAACTGAATATATTCTTGGCTAAGACTAGTCGGGTACATTAATATCGAGTATGGTAAAGATGGGAAAGAAATAGTTAGTGCGTGGCTCTATGATGAAGTATATCACCTTGGCGAAAATGACGCCCGAGAGCATGCACGTGATTTATGGACCTACCTGGTTCGATGATGAAAGGTATCACTGGTGAAAACGGCGCCTTAAAGAACGCACGTAATGCTCTAGTACATACATCATTATGGACATATGTGGTTCGGTGATTAAGAATATCACTGGCGAAAACGGCGTCTTAAAGAACGCACGTAACTGTCTATTATATATATCACCTTGGCGAAAACGACGCCTTAGAGAATGCACGTGGGCTCGATGGATTGATCTATCACCTGGAAGAATGCACGTGGGCTCGATGATCCGATGTGTCACTTTGGCAAATTTAGTGCCTAAGAGAATGCCCGTGGGCCTAATGTTTCAGTACGTCATCATAGAAAAAGGGCACGTGGGCTCGGTGACTTAATGCATCACCGTGGCAAACTAGTGCCTTGAGAATGCAGGTGAGCCTAATGTTTAGGTATGTCATTTTGGTGAATAGGTCGCCTTCAAAAATGTACGTGGGCTCGGAGACTTGGTATGTCATCCTAGAAAATGCACATAGGCTCGACGACTAGATGTTCCATTGTGGAGTGGGGAATATTTAGTATTGATTGAAATGACCAATGAATAGTCCGACTGACATATAATCGACTAGATTGATTGATCATTGCTTTGATATGATGTTGTAAATTGATTGATTGAATGGAAATGACCTTGAAATGGTTCGAGTGACATGTAATCGACAAAATCGATTGATCGAGTTATTGATTGGTGATGTGATTGCTCGGGTGTTTATTGAACTATGCTAATATGCAAGTGGAATCTAAGGCCAAGGTAAGTCCTCTGACTCGTGCGTGCATAGGCATCCCGGTTTGTGTATTGGTTTACTAATCGAGTCTTAGGGGTAGAACTTGCTGAGACGTAGTCTCAATAGCTACTGAATAACCATTTCAGGACCCTGATGAGGAGCCTGGGGAGGAGGAATATGAGGAGGAGAAACCTGATGTGAAACTTGAAGAGGAGGAAGGTTTTGAAGAAGAAGATGATCTAGAGGAGGATCCTGAGCACGACCGGAGGAGGACCGTGATCCCATCCCCTTTTGCAAACTGTGGGTTTTGATCGGTTATATAATAGATCAGACTTGTGAATAGTATTATATGATACTATAGTTTGCCATGTATAAAAGTATGGTTATGTGTTTTCATGTTGTGAAAATTTTGGCCTACTTTTCTATCCCAATATTTTATTGTCTGGGGATTATTATCCACTTTCTCATGCGTATTAAAATGAAAGGGGTTGGCAATGTGTCATGGGATGTCGCTATTTATTGACCAGGTGAGGGATGGGCACACGATCGTGGATCGGGGCCGTGACATCTCATTTAAGTGGTATCAGAGTGAATTTGAAGATTGGAGTAATAAGGAGCAATGGGTCTTGGCATAGTAGTAAGAAAAGCCTTTAAATTCATGCTGGTGCTTGTTTGTGTTAGCTGGATGCTAGAATTGTTTGTCGTGTGTGGATTGCTCATCTTCTAATCCAGTGTGGATTTGGAAGACAGGTTTCAGTGTAAAGGCTGAATCATGAGCGAGCAGGAGATGACGAATCCTAGTAAGAGGGTTGTAACCTCTGTGACTCGGTTGGAACACTAACATGGATCGGTGCTCAAGGCAGTCGTGGCAGAGCATTGGCGCAGGCCATCGCGAGTGTAAGAGTACCATTATAGGCCGGTACTAGTGTAGCAGCACCGATCGATCCTAGGTTCGGCGAGATCGTTTAGGCACTAGTGTCCTTGGATTAGGTTGAGCCAGCAAACTCAGGATGGAGCCGCTATTATTGTTGCTGTCATTACTGCCGTCAGCAAACTCAAGACAGACCAAGCATTCAATTGGGAGGATAACTATTGTTGACTCCACCTCTTGCTTTATCCAATCTTCACCGGCATGCCTAAAACCAGCTATCCTTCATCCCCTTTGTGAGGTACCCTCTGCTTCGACCTCACTTTCATTCAGTTGGCCTTCATCCCCTTCGCGATACCCTCCACTTCATTCTCACTTTCATTCTTCATCAATTCCTTCAAAGACTTCATGCGTTTGCTCCCCACTGAAGCCACGAAGCAACTCACCCTCTCTCCACTTGGTTTCGTTCCTTGGCTGCCAACACCCATGGTCAACATCCTCTGCCCACCGAAGCCTTGTTTGACCGCTCCTCGTCCACGTGGTCTCTTCACAAAGCTAACAGCCTAGCAACTTCCACTGTTCCTCTCCAACGAAGCCGCGCGTGTCTCCCTCAGCTCCATCAACTTCGCTGCTTCCTCCACATGTTTTCACGATCAACTAGCAAAGTCCAGTTGACGTGAGCAGTGAAGCTTCAAGACCAGCAGCTTCCATCTTCGTCCGCGTGGTCTTCCGCCAGCTTGCTCTCTCTCCTTCGCCCATGCGTCGCCAAGCAGCTCCTTGTTGCCTCTTTGTTCAGCCCATCTCCTGTCGCAGTCCACACAGAATCAACTCCAATTTCACGGGCCCAAAAGCTCTGTGATCTTCAATTGAGAAGCCCACGGATCTAGCTCACAATTGAAGCCCACACGGCAATCCAGCTGGGCTTATAAGTCCAGCAAGCCCAGGTTTCGGCCCAATTCAGAGAGGCCCAGCAGCCCAGTTCAGCGAAGCCCGCGAGCTCAGCCCGCTTCAAGCCCGATCTAAGCCTGTTGGTGTCGTCGCAAGCCCAAATTGGGTCGCCGTTGTAGTGTCCCGGTCTTCGCTTTGCACAAGTGAGTTTTTTCTCACTAATGCTTTCTTTGTTTGCTAATTATGCTTAAGGGTTGGTTAGATTTAGTTAAGTGCAATTAGGTGGTTATATTAGTTTGGAATAATTTAATTAGTAACTTAATGATGCATGTTAGGTGATTAATTAGTGTAATTAGCAAGTAGAGACGTATTTCTATTTATTGAATGCATATCGGGATTTTTCCCGATCCGTTTTGGTGTCCAATTAGGCATTACAGGCCTGAATTGGATTCATTGTATTTATTTATTAATTTATGGAATTAATTAATTAATTAACTAATTTCCAGAAATTAGACCAAGATGGTCGACGACTGGAATTTTATGCTGATTGTCGTGGTGTAGTCCATTTATTTAATTGAGCTCTACGTTGCGTTGAATTGAATTGATTGTGGAATTTTAGGAATTATTCCTAAATTGATTGAAATTGAGTAATTGATTGGTAGATGACCGAGTATGATTGTTTAGCGTCAAAAATGCTTTGATGGGCTATTAAGTGGAGAAGATTGTGAGAGTGAACTGAATATACTCTTGGCTAATAATAGTCGGGTACATTAATATAGAGTATGGTAAAGATGGGAAAGAAATAGTTAGTGCGTGGCTCTATGATGAAGTATATCACCCTGGCGAAAATGACGCCCGAGAGCATGCACGTGATTTATGGACCTACCTGGTTCGATGATGAAGGGCATCACTGGCGAAAGCAGTGCCTTAAAGAACGCACGTAACGCTCTAGTACATACATCATTATGGACATATGTGGTTCGGTGATTAAGAATATCACTAGCGAAAACGGCATCTTAAAGAACGCACGTAACTGTCTATTATATATATCACCTTGGCGAAAACGACACCTTAGAGAATGCACGTGGGCTCGATGAGTTGATCTATCACCTGGAAGAATGCACGTGGGCTCAGTGACTAAGTATGGCATCTAAAAAGGACACGTGGGTTTGGTGATCTGATGCGTCACTTTGGCAAATTTAGTGCCTAAGAGAATGCACGTGGGCCTAATGTTTTAGTACGTCATCATAGAAAAAGGGCACGTGGGCTCGGTGACTTAATGTATCACCGTGGCGAACTAGTGCCTTGAGAATGCAGGTGAGCCTAATGTTTAGGTATGTCATTTTGGTGAATAGGTCGCCTTGGAAAATGTACGTGGGCTCGGAGACTTGGTATGTCATCCTGAAAAATGCACGTAGGTTCGACGACTAGATGTTCCATTGTGGAGTGGGGAATATTTAGTATTGATTGAAATGACCAATGAATAGTCCGACTGACATATAATCGACTAGATCAATTGATCATTGCTTTGATATGATGTTGTGAATTGATTGATTGAATGGAAATGACCTTGAGATGGTTCGAGTGACATGTAATCGACAAAATCGATTGATCGAGATATTGATTGGTGATGTGATTGCTCGGGTGTTTATTGAACTATGCTAATATGCAAGTGGAATCTAAGGCCAAGGTAAGTCCTCTGACTCGTGCGTGCATAGGCATCCCGGTTTGTGTATTGGTTTACTAATCGAGTCTTAGGGGGTAGAACTTGCTGAGACGTAGTCTCAATAGCTACTGAATAACCATTTCAGGACCCTGATGAGGAGCCTGGGGAGGAGGAATATGAGGAGGAGAAACCTGATGTGAAACTTGAAGAGGAGGAAGGTTTTGAAGAAGAAGATGATCTAGAGGAGGATCCTGAGCACGACCCGGAGGAGGACTGTGATCCCATCCCGTTTTGCAAACTTTGGGTTTTGATTAGATATACAATAGATCAGACTTGTGAATAGTATGATATGATACTATAGTTTGCTATGTATAAAAAGTATGGTTATGTGTTTTCATATTGTGAAAATTATGGCCTACTTTTCTATCCCAATATTTTATTGTCTGTGGATTATTATCTACTTCCGCATGCATATTAAAATGAAAAGGGGTTGGCGATGCGTCCTGGGATGTCGCTATTTATTGACCAGGTGAGGGATGGGCACACGATCGTGGATCGGGGCCGTGACATCTCATTTAAGTGGTATCAGAGCGAATTTGAAGATTGGAGTAATAAGGAGCAATGGGTCTTGGCATAGTAGTAAGAAAAGCCTTTAAATTCATGCTGGTGCTTGTTTGTGTTAGCTGGATGCTAGAATTGTTTGTCGTGTGTGGATTGCTCATCTTCTAATCTAGTGTGGATTTGGAAGACAGGTTTCAGTGTAAAGGCTGAATCATGAGCGAGCAGGAGATGACGAATCCTAGTAAGAGGGTTGTAACCTCTGTGACTCGGTTGGAACACTAACATGGATCGGTGCTCAAGGCAGTCGTGGCAGAGCATTGGCGCAGGCCATCGCGAGTGTAAGAGTACCAATTTAGGCCGGTACTAGTGTAGCAGCACCAAGCGATCCTAGGTTCAGCGAGATCATTTAGGCGCTAGTGTCCTTGGATTTGGTTGAGCCAGCAAACTCAGGACGGAGCCGCTACTGTTGTCGTTGTCATTACCGCCTTCAGTGTCGCAACTACCGTTGTTGCCACACCTGCTAAGATCTAGAGTGGAGATATGATATGGGAACAAGCCGTTGCATCCGAGTCGAGTACAGATCTCGTTCAGGTAAAGATGGAAATCAGTTAGGGAAAAGACCGAGGTCGAGAGAAGAATATCTTATTCCACCCAATAGGAATGGTGGGACAGTCAGGTCAGCACCAAGTCAAATGTATCATGTTGTTTCCGGATGTGATGATGGAGATCGTTCTTATGTCCTTCCTAGGATGAGAAATTGTTTGGAGTGTAGCCAACAGGAATATCTGGACATGAGTGATCCTAGCAGACTGATGGGACAACTAGAAAGAGTGCATGCTGTCACTTATTAAGAGATAAAAGACTCACCAGATAGGTGTTGGATTTGTAGAAGGAAACATGGACAAATCCAATATCCGAGAATGACTAGAATGTGTTGGAGGTGATTTTATCAGAGCAGCGCAGTAAAGTTTTGTGCTTAGTTGATAGAACTTCAATTGTTGAAGTAAAAGTGAAAGAAAGGGGAATCACTAGCTATGGTTGTGCTTGACTAGTTGCTGGGGTGTAAGTTAGACGCTACATGAGTAGAGTGGGCTCATGGAGCATCTTGTGGTAATGAATTATGGTCATGGAGTAATCCAGTTTAGTTTATTAGCATGTGAAAGTGTCGAGGTTATTAGGAGTCGAAAAGAATCTTCGATTTCATTAATCTCGTTGGCTAAAGACAACCCGTTTGTTAGTCGGAGGTTGGCAAGATTGATTTGGCAACTGTAGTGGATGTGTCAGTTGAGAAATAGAAGGTGAAGAAGGTGGCCGTGATACAAAAAAAATTCTGAGATGGTTCCAAAGGAATTGCCAGGTCTACCGCTAGAAAGGGAAATAGAATTCGTGATTGAGCCAGCATCGGGACAGAGCCAATCTCTAAGGCTCCTTACCGGATGGCGTTATTTGAGTTGGAATATCTAATCGTGCAAATGCGAGAATTACCGAATAAGAAATTTGTACGCGCCAGTTTTACCTGAGGAAAAGGAAGTATGGTCCATTACACCTATGCTTTGACTATCGTCAACTCGATTCAGTGACGATAGAGGACAAGTGTTCATTACTGAGGATCGATGACTTATTTGATCTATTTCAAGGAGCGTCAATTTTCTCAAGGATCGACTTGAGGACAGGATATCATCAGCTAAGGATTAGGAAAGAGGACATTCCTAAGTCAGCATTTTGTACTCGATATGGTCACTATGAGTTCACAGTGATGCCATTTGGATTGTCGAATGCTCATGCTGCTTTTATGGGTTTGATGAATAGAGTGTTCATGGAATATCTAGATCAGTTGTGATCGTGTTCATCAATGATATTCTGGTGTATTCAAGAAGTGAGGAAGAGCATGAGAGTCATCTGAGACTAGTGTTGCCGATACTGAGAGTTCATCAGTTGTATGCTAAGTTTAGCAAGTGTGAGTTTTGGGCTAACTCGTATTGCTTTCTTAGGGCATGTGATCTCAGATGAAGGAATTTCAATGGACCCGAGCAAGATTGAAGCCATGATAAATTGGCCAAGACCAACTACAGTGGCAGAGATCAAAATTTTTTTAGCTTTAGCAGGGTATTACAGATGGTTCGTAGAAGGATTCTCATCATTGGCGTCACCATTGACAAAACTCTTAAAGAAAGAAGAGAAATTTGTATGGACAGATAAGTGCGAGAGTAGTTTTCAAGAGTTGAAAAAAAAAAGAAAAGGCTTACTACCCCGCCTGTGTTGACCATTCCATTTGGCCCTGGAAGATTCGAAATCTATAGTGATGCATCATTAAGAGGATTGGGTTGTGTGCTGATGCAACACGGCAGAGTTGTTGCGTACGTCTCTTGTCAGCTGAGGCCTCATGAGTTGAACTACCCGGCGCATGACTTTGAACTCGTAGCTATCTTATTTACGTTGAAGATTTGGAGGTATTAATTGTGTGGGGAAAGATTTCAGATCTTCACAAACCATCAGAGTCTCAGGTACTTGTTCTTTCAAAAGGAGTTGAACATGAGACAAAACCGATCGATGGAATTGCTGAAGGACTACGATTGTGATATTCCATATCACCCGGGAAAGGTGATTAAGGTCGCCGATGCTTTGAGTCTAAAGTCTTCGGTTGCTCATACTGATTAAGGAGTGGAACTTAATCGAGAGAGCTCGAGATTCAGTATTCAAATTTGAGGTAAGTCACCTTTCGAGTCTTATGGCCACCTTCAGAATTGAACCGAATGTTCAGATCAGAATGAAGTTACTCCAACCGACAGATCCAGGTGTACAGAAAATTCTACAATAGGACACTGAGAAAAGAAATGCTGACTTTCAGGTTTATGACGAAAGGAACACTAAGGTTCCGAGGATGTTTAGTTGTACCTGATGATGTAACACTCAGGGAAGAGACTTAGTCAGGAATTCACAGTAGCAATTTCAGTATTCGACCAAACAGTGCGAGGTAGGTCAGAATTAATGTTAGCTCAATTGGTAGACCGATATGAAGATAGTTATCGTCGGATAGGTTGCAAGTGTCGGATGTGCTAGTAAGTGAAAGTTCAATAATGCAAACCGAGAGGAGATTTACAATCACTTGAGAGTCCCGAGTGGGAACAGAAGTATATCACAATGGAATGTTGTGATAGGTTTACCAAGGAGTCAGAGGAATAATGACTCTAGTTGGGATAGTGGTCGACAGACCGATGAAGTAGGCCCACTTTATCGTTGTAGGGAAGGATTTTGATGGGAATTGGTGTGAAGAAGTGTATGTGTGTCGGACAGTTCATCTGCATGGAGTACCAGTGACGAACTTATATCAAATCTAGAACCCAGGTTCCCCAGTTTCAGCAGAACAGTTAGATAGTTTCTTTTGAGGGAGAACAAAGCAAAGTGTGCAGAAGTTCAGTTTGTTGAGATGAGATTAGAGAAAGAAAGATCACAGGCCTAGAGTCAGTTAAGCAATCAGTGATTGTAGTTGTCGTGATTAGAACCAGATTAAAAACCGCTCAGAGCCGCCAGAAAAGTTGTATCTTTGAGTATTGAAGGCCCTTAGATTTCCAAATTGGTGGTTACATCTTTCTGAATGTGTCACCAATTAGGGATACCTTACGCCTTGGTAAGGAGGGGAAAACTAAAACCAAGGTACGTAGGTTCCTTTGAGATTCTGAAAAGAATCGAGATCCTAATGTATTGTCTTGCGTTGTCACCGAGGTAGGCACAAGTGCATGATGTCTTTCACGAGTCAAGATTGAGGAAGTATGAACCTGACCTGACTCACGTGCTAAATCTTGAAGAATTAGACGTGGATGACAGAGTGTCGTACGTGGAAAGCCGGTTCAAATTGTGAATAAGAAAGATCGGAATTAGTGAACCAAGATAGTCTGCTTGGTCAAAGTGGTCTGACAACGCCATGGGACTGAAGGAGCAACCGGGGAAAGTGAGATTAGATGAGACAACGATACCCCCATCTTTTTGTTTAAAGATTTGTAATGGTTTAAATTTCGAAGACGAAATTTTTATAAGATGGGAAGAGTTGTGACATCCTAAATTTTTCAACCTGTTTTCTACTGAATTAATCGGGCATTTCATTGACGTGTCGATAGGGCTATTCTCGGAGCCGATCACTCTCGAGATAACTAGACTAGCTGGGGAAGCTATTAAGGACTTTAAAGCAAATAGACTTCAGAATTCGACCAGGAATCGGCTTCTCGACTGTGCTTACCTTTAGAGGCCATTATGGCATAGTTAAAAATCGATGTGAGATCAGAGATAGGTCTATTCGACTGAGATGTGTGGCCGATCGTGGGTGACTCCACTAAATTGGAAAATTCTCGTCAACTGACACTAGTTTGATTTTAATGTCGTTTTGGTACCTTGTGTTTGTAATTGAATCATCGAGATTTTTTACGACAATCGAGAGTCGTCAATGTGTTGAGTGGGTTCATTGTGGCTCGAAGAAAATCGATCACGAGTCATTTGCCCTAAAAAGATCTAAAAACTACACAGTAGCCTAGGTCACGCTAAAAAGGCGCCGAATGAAAGTTAACCGCGAATTCAAGTCCGATTTCAGAAATTGAAGATTCTATCACGTCACAATAAATTCTAGGAACGTCGACTTACTCTCAGAAGATTTTTCAGAGATTTCGAGATTCTTACAGAAAATCGTTTTGGATGTTGCAGAAAATTGGACGGGCCAAATTGAAGGAAATTTGGACTCTCAAACCAAGAATTTGGCATCAGAGACTTGCAGAAATGGTATGGACATTTTCTTCGATGAAATTGGACATCAAATTTGGGGAATTTTCGAAGAGATTGAAGCCATATGAGTAAAATTAGGAATTAGGAAAATGAGTGTATTTTTTGGCATCAGAATTTCATTTTTGAGGAATTATAATACAAGAAAGAATTAAGGTAGGGGGGACCAAGCATTCAATTGGGAGGATAACTATTGTTGACTCTGTGAAAGCTAGTACGAGCACCTAGAGGGGAGTGAATAGGTGTAGAAACAAGTTTCAGAGATAATTGTGCAGCACTTAATCAACAATAGATTATGAAAATGAAATTTTTTTCTCTTGTAAAAAAAAACATGTTACGATAAAAGTAAAAGAGCGTAGGGAGGAGAATAAGAACACAAAGTTTATAGTGGTTCGGCTTAATCCAAGCTTACGTCCACTCTTCCGCACTGACAGCCCACCGGCTGGATTTCACTATGAAACAAAGGAGTTGTTATAGAAAAGCTCTTCCTTGATTCCTCAGTGTAGAGACTCAGCTACACTTCCTCAAGGTCTCTTAAATATGTAGACTCTCTTTTTTGTATAAGATTTCGCTCAACGGTTTAATTGACTATGAACAAGGAGCTTCAGATTTTGGAATTCTTCTATCGCGCACACAGTCAAACAATTGGAACGTCTTCCTTATATACTCCTTTATGCCATCACGCCCGTTGGTATTTACCGAATGAATTCTTCCAATCTACCCGTTGGACATAATCAATTAAGAAGATTTTCGAGCTATTAAAGGAACATGACGATACCCGATCAATCCTGCTCGCCCATACAATCAGGATCTAGGTTTCCATAAGTAGAACCTTCCAAGTATACTTTGCCAATCAACGGATCCAAAATCCTTGAATCAATCTTGATTCGAATAAAGGATTCTGACATGCTATATCCAACCAAGAGATCTTCTTTAGTCGACAGAATCAAATCCTTAACGAAACACTTCGTTTCGGATAAGCCTTCTTCGACAATCTAAAAACTGTCAATGAGGATAGACTTTGAGTCTTGAGTCTGGCAGTCCAGAGGTCTTCAGACTTCGATAGAAGAGTCTGCAAGTCTTCAGACTAGACTGATGGAAACGTTTTGTCAACTTCAAAACACTCAAGGAAGTTTTCTCCAACAATCTCCCCCTTTTTGATGGTGACAAAACTTTCTTGCAGATTTGAATAACTTTAACCTACAAAACATTACTTAAGCAAACAAGGATATATCACAAAAGATAAATAGCTTAACATCAGAATCTGCATCCATAGAAGATATGTTAGTTCTGTAAATGAGTAAAGCCATGAGATATCAATAGTGCTTAAGATAGACAATCGTTTAAACAGTCAAGTCCAAATCCAGTCCAAATCCAAACAACCAAACACAAGAGTCAAGTCAATCAAACATAATCGTCACAAAAGTTCAAAAGGTCAAGAGTTTAAAACAAATCTACACTCTCTCCCCCTTTTTGTCATCATTAAAAGGTTAGAGATGAAAAGAGAATGGCTTTAAGATTGCATGGGAACACGAACAAGCTGGAAATCTCCCATTGAATGGACAATCCCTTCCAGCTTTTTCAGATCCTCCTTCAGTTGCACTACATCTTCACCCTTAGCATTTGCCTGAACTTGAAGAGCAAGGGTATTGATCTGATCATGCAAAGACACTGAAGAGGCTTGTCCTGCATTCTGCAAGTTCTGAATTTCGTATGCCAGAGCATAGATTTGACCTTTCATTTCCAAAAGAACATCAAGTATTCTGCAGAAGTCTGCCGAGTTGTCTGTTTGAGTACTGACTTCTGCATGATCAGACGGAGTATTGGCAAATGATGGCAGTTCAGCATGATCACGTAGATTGGGCGATGAAACCTCATGTCCCTCTTCAGGAAATTGAGAGGCAAAGATGTCCTCTAGATCTGCTAGAGAACGACTTACTCCTTCACTAGTGGCAGAGAATGAGGACGTTCCTCTTTTCTCAGGATCTCCCCCTGTTTCCATGCCTTCAGGTGGAGAGAAGTGTTTCTCATGCTCTGCTTCTGCTTGATCTCCTCTCTCCTCTTCTTCTTCTTCCTCAATCTTTTCTTCCTTTGCTTCTCTCTCCTCTGCTTCTTTCTCAAAATCTTCTCTCTCTTCAGTCCTTTTTTCTATCTCTTCAGTCCTTTTTTCTATCTCATCCTTGTCTTTTTCCTGTCTCATCGTTATTTCTGCAACAGAACGACGCAAGTTTCTCAATGCCATTGCAGAAATGGTGACATCATTCTCATCCTCTTCATCCTCAATGATGAGAGCTCTTCTTTTCTTGGATGAAGCAACCATGGGCTCATTCCCTTTTCATTTTGCCGCCGAAGAAACTGAATGAGTCTTGACAGGGGTTTTCTCCTTGAACTGCTCCAACGCCTTGTTAAGTTCCTTCAGACGCATTTTAGAGACCATTTTCAGTCCCACCGCCATTTGATCGCATGTTCGAACACAGAATTCGGGGAGGCTGAACATTCAAATGTCTGAATAACTTGGTCACAAGAGCTGTGTACGAAAGTTGACCCTTGTCCTTCACCATTGTTCTGTACATGTGAAATATTATAGTGTGTGGAAGAGAGAACTTTTTCCCAGCATTGATGACATACATCAGCTTTGCCTCCGAGTTTGAAACGTCGGTTTTTGAAGTAGATTTTGGTCTGAGACAGTTAATCACTGTCTTGTGAAGCAAAATGTTGGACGCATTCATCCTTGAATAGGAAATCTTTCCTTCCGCTTCTCTATCCTGAACAAACTCAATCGTTGCACAAGCAACATACACATTGATAGGTTGATATCTCCCTCTTTCAACCCCAATCACATCAGCCAATGTATTCATGTCAACTACATAGTCATGATCTCGAACACTGAAAGAAAATCTATTCGCATCCAAAAAGCTAAGATTCGAATAGAAATAAGTAGTAAGTTCAACATAAGCTTCTGTTGTTTCAGAACAAAACTGTTCGAGTTGAAGAAGACTGAATTTTTCTCGCAGATTGACATTCACAGAGTCAAGGAAATCAAAATCCACACTTCCAGGGTTTATCACCCCACGCTTTAGCAACTTGGAGTACAGTTTCTTGTGCTCCTCCGAACGAAACAAGTCTATCCTTTTGTTAC
Source organism: Eucalyptus paniculata subsp. matutina (assembly GCA_017140255.1). Classification (NCBI taxonomy): domain Eukaryota; kingdom Viridiplantae; phylum Streptophyta; class Magnoliopsida; order Myrtales; family Myrtaceae; genus Eucalyptus; species Eucalyptus paniculata. Next base: position 211,134 of record CM029438.1, on the reverse strand, counting down.
GGATTCTCGCCGCAACACCCATTCTAGGTTTAAACTGATTGTACATCCTATCATCGTCATTCCCATATGGTTGACTCAGTCCTCCAACACGTGGATCGCTTGGAATATTCGCCATAGCTTCTTCTGCCGACCCCGCAGGGGCAATTCCTAATTGTTCCATTGTGCGTAAGAAGAAAGTTTCATTTTTATACCCTTTGTTCTTAAGAAATCCATCTATGTAGTTCAACGGAGTGCCACTTCTCTTCAAAGCATGGTAAAACTTGTAGATAAAAGAGGGCTTATGAGTACTTACGGGTTCTGCATCTTCGATGATTTTTTCTCTTCTTGATGTGCAACATTCTGAGGGCTAGAAGGAGGAGATGGACGCTGCTGAGAATGTTGTGGGCTCTGCTGCTGTCTAGAAGATTCTTCTTCCTCTGTGAGATCAAAGTGTGTAGGCCCCTCACGCATTTGTTATGGTCCCCTGTTCGCGATCCTCGAAGACTTTCTTTGAGACGACATTTTTCACAGTCTTTGAGAGATTCCAAGCTTGGTTCCCAAGAAAGATGAAATTTTTTTCGAGGATTAAACAAGAGAAGAAGACAGAAGTGGACGATCTGTGCTCTCTTAGGATTTTTGTGAGTAAAATGAAGAGGAACCAACAGTATATAAAGCAATTGAAGTGAGGCATACGAAGCATTGTAAAAAGGAAATATAAAATGCCTTTTTTAAAAAAAATAATTGCCTTTTTTAAAAATTGGATAACTGTTATTTCAAAAATAACTTCTTTTTCAAAAAGGAAGGATTGCGACAATCACGAAAATAACACCAATCAATTTCGGATAGATAATCGTACCTTTTCAAGATTTGATCCGAGAGATAAGTTTCTAAAATAGAAAGAACTTACAGTTGTATGTTTTGATTGTCTAAGTCTGAGTGCCTTTAGACTTCCAGTCTCGAGTCTGAACTTCTTTAGACTTTGAGATATTAAGTCTAGAACGAATAACTTCAAATTGATTTTTCTCCAAAGGCTTTGTAAATATATCCGCCAGTTTATTCTTCAAATTAATAAACTGAATTGAAACTTCTCTATTTTGAACATGATCTCTAATGAAATGATGTCGAATCTCTATATGTTTTGCTCTTAAGTGAAGAATCGGATTCTTGATGAGATTGATTGTGCTGGTGTTGTCACATTTGATCTCGGTGCATGAGTCTTCAATTCCAAAGTCTCTCAGCTGTTGTTTTATCCACAGAATTTGTGAACAACAACTCCCAAGAGTTACATACTCTACTTCTGCTGTAGAAAGATCTACTGTACTTTGCTTCCTTGAAAACCAAGATACCGTCATGCTTCCAAGTAGTTGACAGGTGCCCGAGGTGCTCTTTCTATCAACTTTGCATCCGGCGAGGTTTGCATCTGAGTATCCAAGAAGAGTAAAATCTCCTTCTTTAGGATACCAGAGACCCAAATTTGAAGTTGAGGCAATGTATTTGATAACACACTTTGCAGCACTTAAATGAGATTCTTTAGGGTTTGATTGAAATCTGGTAGAAATACAAACATTAAATAAAATGTCAGGTCTAGAAGCAGTTAGATAAAGAAGTAAACCAATGATACTCCAGTATAGCTTCTGGTCAACTCTCTTTCCTTCTTCATCCTTGTCCAACTTCAAAGAACTTGACATTGGTATATCAGTCTTTTTGCAATTTTCTAGTCCAAACTTTTTGACAAGTTCTTTAGCATATTTTTCTTGATGAATAAAGATTCCCTCCTCTAATTGTTTCACTTGAAGCCTGATAAAGAAGGTTAGTTAACCCATCATGCTAATTTCAAACTCAACCTATATAGACTTAGAGAATTTCTTGCACAGACTTTCATTAAAAGATCCAAAAATAATATCATCAACATAAATTTGAACAAGTATAAAACTTTTGCTTTCTCTTTTGATAAATAATGTAGTATCTACTTTACCTTTGACAAAACCATTTTGAATTAAAAACTTACTTAGTCTGTCGTACCAAGCTCGAGGTGCTTGCTTTAAACCATATAAAGCCTTTTTCAGTTTGAATACAGAGTTTGGTTTCCTTGGGTCTTCAAAACCGAGTGATTGTTCCACATAGACTTCCTCTTGAATAAATCCATTTAGGAAAGAACTTTTGACGTCCATTTGGAATAACCTGAAATTCTTATAACAAGCAAAAGCAAGTAACAATCTAATTGCTTCTAACCTTGCTACTAGTGCGTAAGTCTCATCATAGTCTATCCATTCTTCTTGCGTATATCCCTTGGCCACGAGTCTCGCTTTGTTCCTTACAACTTTTCCTTTCTCGTTCATCTTGTTCTTGAAAACCCATTTAGCTCCAATGATGGATTTGCCTTTCGGTTTGTGAGTCAATTCCTAGACATCATTGATGCTGAATTGCTTGAGTTCTTCTTGCATAGCTTCAATCTTACTTTTATCAATTAAAGCTTCTTCTATACTCTTGGGTTCTATTTCATAAATAAGAGCTACATCACTAGGCTCTTCGCACCTTTTGGATCTTGTGCGAATTCCCCCATTAATATCGCCAATAATGAGATCTTTAGGATGACTGGACTTATGCTTCCAGTTATTGGTTGATTTGTCAGACTGTTGATCTTTTTCTTCATTTGAATCTTCGTTGATCATTTGTTGCTTGTCTACTGAAGGTTGAACTGCTTATGGAGATTTAGACCTTGTAGAGTCTAGAGCAGGTTCAGATTCTTCAAGATGAGTATGAATTGATTGGTTTTGCATAAAGTCTTGGAATTGGACATTCATCGATTCCTTTACAGTTTGAGTCTTCTTGTTGTAAACTCTGTAAGCTTTGCTTGTGATAGAGTATCCAAGGAAAATACCTTCATCTGACTTTTCTTCAAACTTACCAACACGATCATTTGAATTTTTTAATATGAAACATTTACATCCAAATACATGAAAATATGAAACAATAGGCTTCTTCTCTTTGAATAACTCATAGGGAGTTTTCTCCAGAATAGGCCTCAGAAAGACTCTATTAATAATATAACATGCTGTAGAAACTGCTTCAGCCCAAAAGCAAGAAGAGATGTTACTTTCAATTAAAAGAGTTCTAGCCATTTCTTGAAGCGGCCTATTCTTTCTTTCCACAACTCCATTTTGCTCTGGAGTATATGGTGAAGAAAATATATGCTAAAAACCAGATTCATCACAGAATTTTGTAAAGTCTTGATTTTCAAATTCACCTCCATGGTCTATTCGTATACTTGAAATAACATACCCTTTCTCATTTTGAACATTTTTAGCAAACTTTGTAAAATAAGAAAATGTTTCAGACTTACTTGCCAGAAAATATACCCAAGTGAATCGTGAAAAATCATCCACAATCACTAAATAGTATTTCTTACCTCCAATACTCTGAGTTATGTTTTCCCAATATGTATGGTGTACATAGATCAGATTTTTGGTATGATAGATTGGGTAGTCCACGAACAAGCTTCTTTGCTGAGATTTTGGCAATTTGCTTCATGTTGATGTGCCCAAGTTTTCTGTGCCATAAGTTTGCTTCTTCTTGAATTGAGATTAGACATTTGGTTTCATCTAGTTTGATATCCAAGAGGTTGATATTCCCATGTCTTCGACCCGTGAAAGACTAAGAAGAGTTTTTACTGGTTCCTGAACATATTCCTTCTTGGAAATTGATTTTGAAACTGGTGTCGCACAGCTGACTGGTACTTAGCAAATTGTAGTTGAGTCCTTTAACTAAGGAAAGATTATTGATCATGAGGCTTCTAATCTTTACAGTTCCGTATCTCACAATTCTTCCTTTGCTGTTTCCTCCAAAAGAAACTTTTCCACCATTAACTTGAACAAGTTTTATGAAGCAATTTGAATCTCCTGTCATATGCCTTGAGCATCCACTATCTAGGTACCATTTAACATTTTTCTTGATAGTGACCTACATTTAGAAAAGAAACTCAAGCTTTCTTTGGTATCCATATTTTCTTGGGTCCATTGGTGTTAGTACAATATACGGTCTTTGCCCATACCTTCTTAACAGGTTTCCAAACCATAGGACATACTTTCTCAAATGATCTAAGCTATTGCACTTAGAACATTTAAGAGCACTGCAACCTACTAGTTTTACAAAAACTTTTTGGAAATGACTTTTGTAAGCATCTCTGGTAGGTCTTTGCTTAATTCTTTCCTTTACTTTAGGAAAATCAATTAGATGAATGGTTTCAGCAGTCATTCCTAAACCTTATTTGTTGAAGTAAGGTCTTTGAGCTAAAAGAATTTTTTCCAGTTTCTCAGATCCTATAGAAATTTTTTTAGAAATACTTGAGATATTATTTTTCAATAATGCATTTTCTTTTGAAAAATTGTTTGCATTTTCTTTCAAAGTAGTAACATTTTTGTCAAAGCTTTTGACATTTTCTTTCAAAATATTTTCCTGTTGTTTTAGTGCAGAATTTTCTCTTTTAAGTTCAGAAATCCTTTTGAGAGAAGTTTTGAGACTAAGACACAATTTATCAATGTATCTAGAGACTCTAGTAGGGATATTCAAATTACTTACCTCGAATTCACTGTCTGAATCTGAGTTTGTCTCGAAGTTTGAATCTGAGTCTGATTGTGCTATGAGACAAATATTGGCATAATCATCATCGCTTTCTTCACATTCTGTATCACTCCAAGTTTCTGCTTTAAGTACCTTTCGATACTTCTCAGCTTTTCCTCTTTTTTTCTTCAGAGTGGGACAGTTGGGTCTGATGTGTCCCTTTTTCTTACATTCAAAGCAGACTACATCTTTATTGGATTCATGATCCTCAATTGACTTAGACAGTTGATTTTGAAAACTTTGTTTCTTTGGATTGAATCTTCTCCCCTTTCTGTTTAGCTTTCTGAAGGAATTGAAGAAGAATGAAAGTGAGAATGAAGTGAAGGGTATCACACGAAGGGGATGAAGGCCAACTAAATGAAAGTGAGGCCGAAGCGGAGGGTACCTCATAAAGGGGATGAAGGCCAGCTGGTTTTAGGCGTGCCAGCGAAGATTGGATAAAGCAAGAGGTGGAGTCAACAATACTTATCTTCCCAATTGAATGCTTGATCCCCCCCCCCCCGCTACCTTAATTCTTTCTTGTATTATAATTCCTCAAAAATCAAAATTTGATGCCCAAAAATACACTCATTTTCCAAATTCCGAATTTTACTCACATGGCTTCAATCTCTTCGACAATTGCCCAAATTTGATGTCCAATTTCATCGAAGAAAATGCCCATACCATTTCTGCAAGTCTCTAATGCCAAAGGCTCGGTTTGGGAGTCCAAATTTCTTTCAATTTGGCCCGTCCAATTTTCCACAACATCCGAAATGATTTTCTGTAAAAATCTCGGAATCTTTGAAAAATCTTTTGAGACTGATTCAACGCTCCTAGAATTTATTATGACATGAAAAAATCTTCAATTTCTGAAATTGGACTTGAATCAAACTAGTGTCAATCGACGAAAATTTTCCAATTTAGTGGAGTCACCCACGATCGGCCACACATCATAGTCGAACAGACCTATCTTTGATCTCACATCGATTTTTAACTGTGCCATAATGGCCTCTAAAGGTAAGCACAGTCGAGAAGCCGATTTCTTGTCAAATTCTCAAGTCTATTTGCTTTAAAGTCCTTAATAGCTTCCTCAGCTAGTCTAATTATCTCGAGAGTGAACGGCTCTAAGAACATACATTAGATGCGTCAATGAAATACCCGATTAATTCAATAGAAAACAGATCGAAAAATTCAGGATGTCCCAAATTTTACAACAAGTTTTGTGTTATCGACTTTTACTCGTTATAGTTACCAACATCTAATAATTTTTAATTTACTACGTCAGAAAAAAAAATTTACCAACTTTTTTTTATTATATTTCTTACCAATCGACGCCTTAAATTTGTTGGAGAAATCTTCTTGAAGTGTTTTGAAGCTGACAAAGCGTTTCCATCATCTAGTCTCGAAAGTTTGTAGACTCTACTATTTAAAGTCTGAAGACCTCCGGACAGCCAAACTCAAGACTCAAAGTCTATCCTCATTGACAGTCTCTAATCCATTGAAGAAAGGTTATCCAGAACTAGATGTTTCATTAAGGATATGACCTTATCGACTGGAGAAGATCTCTTGCCTGGAAAAGACATAACGAAATTCTTTGATTGATCGAGATTGACTCGAAGATTAAGGATCCGATGATTGCCTAAATATTCTTGGAAGGTTCTACTTATGGAAACCGAGATCCTGATTGTATGGGCGAACAGGATTGATGGGCTATCGACACGTTCCTTTGATAGCTCGAATAATCTTCTTAATTGATTCCATCCAACGGGTAGATTGGAGGAATTCCTTTAGTAAATGCCAACGGGTATGATGGCGTAAAGGAGTATATAAGGAAGACGTTCTAAGTTGTTCAAGGTGTGCGCGATAGAAGAATTCCAAAGTCTGAAGCTTCTTGTTGTATAGACAATTCCTTTGAGCGAAACTTTGTATACAAAAGAGAGTCTATATTTGTGAGAAACCTTGAGGAGGTGTGGTAGAACATCTACACTGTGGAATCAAGGAAAAGCTGTGCTGTAACTTCTCTTTTGTTCATAGTGAAATCCGACCGGTGGGCTGTTAGTGCGGAAGAGTGGACGTAGGCTTGAAATAAGCCGAACCACTATAAACCATGTGTTCAATTTTCTCTTCCTTACTCTTTTTACTTTGATCGTACTTCATTTTGTTAATCAATAGAGATCTTCCTTTCTATCGGTTGCCTAGAATCGCTTCCGTATCTCGATAAATTGTTTTTGCACCTATTCACCCCCCTCTAGGTGGTTATACTAGCTATATCAATTGGTATCAGAGCCTGTGTACTCACTTTGTTTGAAGTGTTTTACTTCAGAGTTAAAGATCCATGGCTAGTATGTTTTCTCCAGGGCTGGTAGAAGGGCAAAGCAATACCAGACCGCCTTACTTTGATGGAAAGGACTACAACATATGGAAAAACAAGATGAAGGCGTTCCTAAGATCAAAAGATCCTCTGGAATGGGATGTTGTAGAAAAAGGAATCATTCCTAAAGCTGCACCTGTCTCAGAAAGAGGAAAAGACACTGTTGAGTCTAGCGAAATGACTCAGGAAGAGATAATCAAGAGACAAGCTCTTGATGCAAAATCAATCTATTCTTTATATTGTGCTTTATCACCTACTGAATATAACAGAATATCTTCTTTTGATACAGCCAAAGAAGTCTAGGATGGATTACACATTACTTACGAAGGAACCGATCGAGTGAAAGAGACTAGAATCAACATTCTTCTCGGTCAATATGAAGCCTTCAGAATGAAATCAGGAGAATCTATAACTAACATGTTTAGTCGTTTTACAGATATCGTGAATGGTCTTGAAAATCAAGGTCAACCAATTTTTGATCCCATGAAGGTAAACAAACTACTGCGTGGACTCTCCAAGGATTGGAATCACATAAAGACCTCAATCGTAGAGACCCAAAGAATCATGCCACTATCTCGTTGATGAATTGGTTGGAACTCTTCGTCTTATGAAGTGGAACGAATCAATGAAGACGAAGACCCTAAAGGTAAGAAATCCATTGCATTAAAATCCAATGATGATTCTGATGCTGCAGATTCTGAAGACGATATGGATGATGAGGAGCTTGCTCTCATGATAAGAAGATTTAGAAAGCTGAACAGAAAAGAGAGAAGATTCAATCCAAGGAAACAAAGTTTTCAAAAGCAACAGACTAATTATGTAGAAGATGATGAATCAAATAAAGATGTAGTCTGCTTTGAATGTAAGAAAAAGGGGCACATCAGACCCAACTGTCCTCTTCTGAGGAAGAAGAAAGGAAAAGCCGAAAAGTATCGAAAGGCTCTTAAAGCAGAAACCTGGAGTGATACGTAATGTGAAGAAAGTGATGATGATTATGCCAACATATGTCTGATGGCACAATCGGATTTAGATTCAAACTCCGAGACAGACTTAGATTCAGACATTGAATTTGAGGTAAATAACTTCAAAATCCTTATTAAAGTTTCTAAATACATTGATGAGTTGTGTTTTAGTCTTAAGACTTCTCTTAAAAGGATTTCTGAACTTAAAAAGGAAAATTCTGCCTTAAAACAACAAGAAAATATTTTGAAAGAAAATGTGAAATGTTTAGATGTGAATGTTTATTCTCTTAGAGAAAGTGAAGATAATCTTTCAAAAGAAAATGCATTCTTGAAAAATGATATCTCAAATATTTCCAAAAGATTTTCGATAGGATCCGAGAAACTAGAAAAAATACTTTCTGTTCAAAGACCTTAGTTCAATAAATCTGGTTTAGGAATGACTCTTTGAAACCATTCCTTTAATTGATTTTCCTAAAGTGAAAGAAAGAATCAAATAAAGACCCACAAGAAATGCTTACAAAAATCATTTTGAAAGGACCTTTGTAAAACCAGTGGTCGCAATGCTCTTAGATGTTCGAAATGCAAAAGTGCAGATCATTTTGAAAAAGAATGTCCTATGGTTTGGAGACCTGTCAATAAAGTTTGGGCAAAAACCACATATCAGACTAACTCAAAAGGACCCAAGAAAATATGGGTACCAAAGAAAGCTTAAGTCTCTTTTTAAATGCAGGTCACTATCAAGAAAAAGGTGAAATGGTACCTAGATAGTGGATGCTCGAGACACATGACAGGAGATTGAAATTGCTTCATAAAGCTTGTTCAAGTCAATGATGGAAAAGTCTCATTTGGAGGAAACAGCAAAGGAAAAATTGTGGGATTTGGAACTGTGAAGATTGGAAACCTCACAATAAGCAATGTTTCTTTAGTTGAAGGACTCAACTACAATCTGCTCAGTGTCAATCAGCTATGTGATACCGGTTTCAAAATCTACTTTCAAGAGGGTATATGTTCGGGAACCGCAAAAAGACTCTACTCGTCATTTATGGGACGAAGACATGGAAATATCTACCTCTTGGATGTGAAACCAGATGAATCGCAATGTTTAATTTCAATCCAAGACGAAGCAAGTTTATGGCACAGAAAGCTTGGGCACATCAATATGAAGCAGATAGCCAAAATTTCATCAAAGAAGCTTGTTCGTGGTCTACCCAATTTATCATATCAAAAGTCTGACCTATGTACACCATGCATATTGGGAAAGCAACTTCTGCATATGGATCTCTTTGGACCAACAAGAACACAGAGCATTGGAGGTAAGAAATATTGCCTAGTAATTGTGGATGACTACTCATGATTCACTTAGGTGTATTTCCTGGCAAGTAAGTCTGAAACCTTCTCTTACTTTGAAAAATTTGCTAAAAATGTTCAAAACGAAAAATGATATGTTATTTCAAGTATAAGAACAAATCATGGAGGTGAATTTGAAAATCAAGATTTTACAAGGTTTTGTGATGAATCTGGTTTTCAGCATTTGTTCTCCTCTCCGTATGCTCCAGAACAAAATGGAGTTGTGGAAAGAAAGAATAGATTGCTTCAAGAAATGGCTAGAAATATTCTAATTGAAAGTAACATATCCTCACGTTTTTGGGCTGAAGTAGTTTTTACAGCATGTTATATTATTAACAGAGTTTTTCTAAGGCCTATTCTAGAAAAAACCCCCTATGAATTATTCAAAGAAAAGAAGCCTATTGTTTCATATTTTCACATATTTGGATGCAAATGTTTTATACTGAAAAATGCAAATGATCGAGTTGGTAAGTTTGAAGACAAATCGGATGAAGGCATCTTCCTTTGATACTCAATCACAAGCAAAGCGTAGAGAGTCTACAACAAAAAGACTCAAACTGTGGAAGAATCAATGAATATCAAATTCCAGGATTCGATACAAAATGAATCTATTCAGACTCATCTTGAAGATCCAGAACCTGCTCCAGACTCTACAAAGTCTAAAGAAACAGCTCAGACTTTGAAGGACCAGCAGCAAGTAACTGTTGAAGATTCAAGTGAAGGAAGTGATCATCATTCTGACAAATCAACCAACAACTGGAAGCATAAGTCCAGTCATCCCAAAGATCTTATCATTGGCGACATTAATGAAGGAATTCGCACTAGATCCAAAAGGCGTGAAGAGTCTAGTGCTGTGGCTCTTATTTTTGAAATAGAATCCAAAAGCATAGATGAAGCTTTATCTGATGAAAGCTGGATTGAAGCTATGCAAGAAGAGCTCAGGCAATTCAGAATCAATGATGTCTGGGAATTGACTCCAAAACCAAAAGGTAAATCAGTTATTGGAGCTAAATGGGTTTTCAAAAAGAAGATGGACGAGAAAGGAAAGGTCATAAGAAACAAAGCAAGACTCATGGCCAAGGGATACACGCAAGAAGAAGGGATAGACTATGACGAGACTTACGCACCAGTAGCAAGGTTAGAAGCAATTCGTTTATTACTTGCATTTGCTTGTCATAAAAATTTCAGGTTATTCCAAATGGATGTCAAAAGTGCCTTCCTTAATGGATTCATCCATGAGGAAGTCTATGTGGAACAACCACCTGGGTTTGAAGACCCAATGAAACCAGACTCAGTATTCAGCCTCAAAAAGGCCTTATATGGCTTAAAACAAGCTCCTCGAGCTTGGTACGACAGGCTGAGTAAGTTTTTAATCCAAAACGGTTTTGTGAAAGGTAAAGTAGACACTACTTTATTTATTAAAAGAGAAAGCAAAAGTTTTGTGCTAGTTCAAATATATGTCGATGATATTATATTCGGATCTCCTAATGAAAGTCTGTGCAAGAAATTCTCTAAGACTATGCAGGATGAATTTGAAATGAGCATGATGGGTGAGTTAACCTTCTTTCTCGGGCTTCAAGTGAAACAACTGAAGGAAGGAACTTTTATTCATCAAGAAAAATATGCTAATGATCTCGTCAAAAAGTTTGGTCTGAACAATTGCAAGAAGGCTGAAATACCAATGTCAAGTTCCTTGAAGATAGACAAAGATGAAGAAGGAAAGAAAGTCGACCAGAAGCTATACAGGAGTATCATTAGCTCACTTCTTTATCTTACTGCTTCTAGACCTGACATTTTGTTTAGTGTTTGCATTTGTGCCAGATTTCAAGCAGATCCTAAAGAATCTCATTTAAATGCTACAAAGCGTATTATTAAATACATTGCTTCTACTTCAAGCATCGGTCTATGGTATCCTAAAATAGGAGACTTTACTCTTCTTGGATACTCAGACGCAGATCTAGCTGGTTGCAGAGTTGATAGAAAGAGCACCTCGGGTACCTGTCAACTACTTGGAGGCAGGATAGTATCTTGGTTTTCAAGAAAGCAGAGTACAGTAGCTCTCTCTACAACAGAAGCAGAGTATGTAGCTCTTGGGAGTTGTTGTTCACAAATTCTCTGGATAAAACAACAGCTAAGAGACTTTGGAATTGAAGATTCATGCATGGAGATTAATTGCGACAACACCAGCGCTATCAATCTCATTAAAAATCCAATTCTTCACTCAAGAGCAAAGCATATAGAGATTCGACATCACTTCATTAGAGATCATGTTCAAAATGGAGAAGTTTCGATTCAATTTGTTGATTCAAAGAACCAACTGGCAGATATATTCACAAAGCCTTTGGAGAAAAATCAATTTGAAACCATCCGTTCCAGACTCAACATTTTGAGGTATGAGGAAATCAAAGTCTAAAGACTTTCAGACTCAGACATACAAGACCTTGACTGTAAGTAATTCTCTCTCTCTCTCGAATCTTATCTTGAAGAGGTATGATCGTCAGACTGTGTTTAATTATTGCTATATTTAATCGACGTAATTGTTACATCGTTCCCTTTAAAAAAGAAAGTTATTTTTTTGAAATGACTATTTTCATGGAAAAAGGATAGTTATTTTGAAAAGGCATCTTTTTATTTTCCTTAGTGACGGTTTGTATACCTCCCTTTTTAATCGATCGTGCACTGTTGATTTCCCTTCACTTTACTCTCAAAAACCCTAGAAAGCATCGATCTTCCATTCCCGTTTTCTTCCCTTGTTTAATCTTCGAAAAAGTTGTCATCTTTCTTGGAAAAGTCAAGCAAGGAATCTTCCAAAAACTGAGAAAGATGTTGTCTTCAAGAAAGTCTTCGAGAATCGCAAGCAGGGGACCATGACGAATGAGTGAGGGGCCTACGCACTTCGATCTCACCGAAGAAGAAGTGTCTCCAGATTAGCAGCAGAGCCCACAACATTCTCAGTAGCGTCACTCTCCTCCATCTAGTCCTCAAGGCGTTGAACATCAACAAGAGGAAGAAATCATCGAGGACGCAGATCCTGTAAGAGCTCAAAAGCCCGCTTTTATTTATAAGTTGTATCGTGCTTTAAAAGGGACTTATACTCCTTTGAAGTATATCGATAATTTTCTTAAAGACAAAGGGTATGGAAATGAATATATCTTTTTGCGAAAAATGGAAAGTTTGGGAATTGCTCGTAGAGGGATGGCTGAAGAAACCCTTGCGAATATCCCAAGTGATCCTCGTGATTAGGGAGTTAATCCTGTAGATGGGAATGATGATGATAAACTGTACATCCAATTTCAACCGAGAATGGGTGTTGCGGTTGAAAATCAAGGAAAAATAGGAGACTTGTTCAGATCGAAGGATCAAAAGGATTTGTACTCAAAATTGCTGAAGCGTGTGGTGATAAACCCTAGGAGTGTGGATTTTGATTTTCTGGATGCTGTGAATATGAACTTGAGGGAAAAGTTCGGTTATCTTCAACTTGAAAAGTTCTGCTCCGACACTACAGAGGCCTATGCTGAACTAACCGCATATTTCTATTCAAATCTTAGCTTCTTGGATGTGAATAGATTCTCTTTCAGCGTCAAAGATCAAGACTTTGTTGTGGATATGGATATGCTGGCAGATGTATTAGGAGTTGAGAGAGGAAGATATCAACCGATCAAAGTTTCTATTGCTCGTGCTACATTGGAACTTGTTAAGGACAGGAGAACAGAGGAAAAGATTTGCTACTTAAGGATGGGTGCGTTCAACATCTTGCTTCACAAGATTGTGATCAATTGCCTCCGACCGAAATCAACTTCCAAGACTGATGTTTCAAGTTCAAAGGCAAAGCTAATGTATGCCATCCTCAATGGGAAAATGTTTTCTCTTCCTCACACTGTTATGTTCCACATGTATAGAGCCATGATGAAGGACAGAGGTCAACTTCCTTACCCAAGTCTTGTGACGAAGTTATTCAAACATCTGAATATTCAGCCTCCGCAAATCTTTTGCGTTCGATCGTGTGATCATATGGTGGTAGGACTGAAAATGGTGACCAAAATGTGTCTGAAAGAATTGAACAAGGCGTTGGAGAAATTCAAGGAGAAGACTCCAGTCAAAGCTCATCAACCTTCTTCTTCATCAAAACAGAAAGGAAAGGAGCCCTTAGTTGCTTCAAGAAAGAAAAAAAAGAGCTCTTATAGTTGAAGATGAAGATGATGATGAAAACCTCACCATTTCTGCAATGGCTTTGAAGAATTTAAGTCGTCCTGTTCCAAAGAAAGAATCGGAACAAATGACGAAAGCAACAGAGGAGAAGGAAGCAGAGGAGAAAGGAGAAGAAGAAAGAGAAGCTGAAAAGGAAAGAGCTGAGAAAGAAGAAGAAGAGAAAAGAGAAGAAGGAGAACCTGAGGAACACTCTTCTCCACCTGAAGGCATGGAAACAGGGGGAGATCAAAAGAAAATAGGGAAGTCCTCATATCCTGATGCAAGTGAGGGCGTCAGTCGCTCTCCTGCAGACCCAGAGGACATTTATGCCTCTCAAATTCCAGAGGAAGGTCATGAAGTTTCATCACCAAACCTACGAGATTATGCTGATCTACCATCGTCTGCATTTACTCCATCAGATCGGGCCGAAGCAAGTACTCAGACTGATAATGTAGCAGATTTTCGCAAAATCATGGATATTCTCTTGGAGATGCGAGGACAAATCTATGCTCTGGGATGCGATGTTCAAAACTTGCAAAATGCGGGTCAAGTTTCTTCATGTTCATTGAATGATCAGATCCAAGCCCTCTCTGTTAAGATTCAGGCCAATGCCAAGGGTGAGGAGATTGCTCAACTGAAAGAAGACTTGAAAAGGCTAGAAGGCATCATTCAGTCTATGGGAGATTTCCAGCTTGTCCGTGTTCCAAAGCAATCTTGACTTTATTACATCTCAACCTTTTTAATGCTGACAAAAAGGGGGAGAGATGCAAGATTTGAATTTTGACTTTTAATCGTGTGATTTGTTGAATTGTTTTGATGTTTGACTTTGTTTTTGTGTCTGGATGAGAACTGAACTAGACTTGGACTTGATTGCTTCTATTAACTACTATTGATATCTTATGGATGGCTTTATCGCATACTAGACTAACCTATTTTATGTGGTTGCAGATTCTAGTGTTATTCATTTAGCCATTTATCTCTATAAGATATGCATATGTGTTTGAGAAATGTTTTGCAGGTCAAAGTTGTCCAAATCTGCAAGAAAGTTTTGTCGCCATCAAAAAAGGGGAGATTGTCGGAGAAATCTTCTTGAAGTGTTTTGAAGCTGACAAAGCGTTTCCATCAGTCTAGTCTGAAAGTTTGCAGACTCTGCTATTTAAAGTCTGAAGACCTCCGGACAGCCAGACTCAAGACTCAAAGTCTATCCTCATTGACAGTCTCTAATCCGTTGAAGAAAGGTTATCCAGAACTGGATGTTTCATTAAGGATATGACCTTATTGAATGGAGAAGATCTCTTGGCTAGAAAATACATAACATAATTCTTTGATTGATCGAGATTGACTCGAAGATTAAGGATCCGATGATTGCCTAAATATTCTTGGAATGTTCTACTTATGGAAACCAAGATCCTGATTGTATGGGCGAACATGATTGATGGGCTATCGACATGTTCCTTTAATAGCTTGAATAATCTTCTTAATTGATTCTGTCCACCGGGTAGATTGGAGGAATTCCTTTAGTAAATGCCAACGGTTATAATGGCGTAAAGGAGTATATAAGGAAGACGTTCTAAGTTGTTCAAGGTGTGCGCGATAGAAGAATTCCAAAGTCTGAAGCTTCTTGTTGTATAGACAATTCCTTTGAGCGAAACTTTGTATACAAAAGAGAGTCTATATTTGTGAGAAACCTTGAGGAGGTGTGGCAGAACATCTACATTGTGGAATCAAGGAAAAGCTGTGCTGTAACTTCTCTTTTGTTCATAGTGAAATCCAGCCGGTGGGCTGTCATTGCGGAAGAGTGGACGTAGGCTTGAAATAAGCCGAACCACTATAAACCCTGTGTTCAATTTTCTCTTCCTTACTCTCTTTACTTTGATCGTACTTCATTTTGTTAATCAATAGAGATCTTCCTTTCTATCGGTTGCCTAGAATCGCTTCCGTATCTCAATAAATTGTTTGTGCACCTATTCACCCCCCTCTAGGTGGTTATACTAGCTATATCAAAATTTACCAATTATTTGGCGTGACTTACCAACTTCTCTTCAATCAAGTTGGCAATGAATTTTGAGTTACTAATTTTAATTTGAGTTACAACTAACTTTTATCTAATTAACTCATTTTTCGTATTGTCTGCCAAAGTTCTCTAGGCTTACAAAAGTTTCATAACAATTGACTTATTTATATACAAGTAACTTCTTCAATGTTTATCCAGTAGATGGAAAACATTTGTCATCTACGAACATGATAGCTAAGACTCAAAGTCTTCACCTCAGCAGAAATGGATCCTCGGTTAGAGCTCATCGACTGCCCCGCCGGATCAGACAAGACAATGCCGACATGAAACGACGAAATATATACAATTTAATGGTTGAAAAGACTAGTGAAAGGGAGACGACGTACGTGCACAGTCACACTGGACCCCTTAAAACTTGACTTTTATTGCCACCAAATTATCTAATCATTCGACCCCATTTTGGTGGGAGTCCTTGTCGGTCATCAAATGTGAATGGAAGGAGACACGAAATGGCAGAGAGAACGTGTAAGACGCACATAAAGATACAGCTAATAAGCTGAGGAAGGTCCACCCGCATTTGTGTCACTGAAGATGAACCACGGGGTAACACCTAATGTGGGCCAAAATAGAACTTGAAACGAGGCTGAATTAATGATCAGATTTGGCATTTGAAAACGATTGTCTAGCAAAGTCTCTCCACAGTGGCCGTCATCATGGATGTCATCATACTTTTGAATATTGTGCTAGGGCCAAGCGTAGAGTTTTGAGCCCAAGCATCAATATTTCGGAATCTGCTTTCCATTTTTTTCAAAGAGGGAAATCATTTCCCTCAATTTAAATATTGATTTTCCATCTTCCATGGATTTATTTTTTTGAATGAGCTGAACATCGGAAAAAGAGGAAAATGTTTTCCCGAAAAATGTCCTCCACAAAAAGCGGTTGACATGTACGTGGACAAAGTAATTTGGGGCACTTGCATGTTGGAAAGAAAACAAGGTGGTACCTAGTCATATGGACCCCTTAAAGCTCGACCTTTAATGCCACCGAAATTAATCGACTACTCAAACCCATTTAGGAGGAGAAAGAAACAGGAGAGTCCTTGTTGGTCAACAAATGCGAAAGGAAGGAGGACAAAAATGACAGAGTACGTGAAACACGCGCCAACGAAAACAACTTAATAATCTGACGAAGGTCCGTCCACATTTGGATCACCCAAGATGAACCATGAGGTTTCGGCAAATGTGCACCCAAATACTAATCGAAACGAGGCTGAATTAATTACAGATTTCGCATTTGGAAAGGATTGTCTTGCTAAGTCTTTTTGTATTGATCGTCATTGTGGATGTCATCCTACTTTTGAATATCGTATTTCGGTTAACATTGTGCAACTCTTTGCAAGCCATTCCCTTAAGTTTGAAGATTTTTCTGACATTTGCAGTTTATTAATTATTCAAAGTCATCATCTCGTAAAACAAAAATAGCGTGAGGCCGAAGGCACTAAAGTTCGGCAACAGGTAGTTACCTCGAGAGTATATTTACCACCAAGAGTTAACCCTTCGATTTTATAGTGGAAATCAAATAATGTGCCTTAAATGGGAGTCACATTCTGACCTTCAATGCAATGCATCGCTCGAGCAAAATATAGCAAATTCTTCTTCGATTGATTCATTGTGGGTTTAATGATGCAACAAATGCCATGAAATTGAAGTGAAAATGTCACGGCTTACCTAATGTGAACCACCAAAAGGAAATCTAGTGGACTTAATTTACTTTAAATTATCTACATTTCTTATTACTTAATAATTTTTATTTAATTCTTTACCAATGTCTTAAATTTACCAATTTTATTATGAGAAATTATCAACATTTAGTAGCTTAGACTTCAGAAGACCAGCAACGAATGATCGTTGAAGAATCAAATGAAGAAAAAGATCAACAGTCTGACAAATCAATCAGCAACTGGAAGCATAAGTCTAGTCATGCCAAAGAACTCATTATTGGTGACATTAATGAAGGAATTCGTACAAGATCAAGAGTCTAGTGCTGTGGCTTTTATTTCTGAAATAGAACCCAAGAGCATAGAAGAAGCTTTAACTGATGAAAGCTGGATTGAAGCTATGCAAGAAGAACTCAGGCAGTTCAATATTAATGATGTTTGGGAATTGACTCCTAAACTAAAAGGTAAATCTATCATTTGAGTTAAATGGGTTTTCAAGAACAAGATGAACGAGAAAGGAAAAGTCATAAGGAACAAAGCAAGACTCGTGGCCAAAGGATATACGCAAGAAGAAGGGATAAACTATGATGAGACTTACACACCAGTAGCAAGGTTATAAGCAATTAGATTATTACTTGCTTTTGCTTGTTATAAGAATTTCAGGTTATTCCAAATGGACGTCAAAAGCACTTTCCTAAATGGATTTATCAAATAAGAAGTCTATGTAGAATAACCTCCCGGTTTTGAAGACCCAAGGAAACCAGACTCTGTATTCAGACTAAAAAATGCGCTATACGGCTTAAAGCAAACACCTCGAGCTTGGTATGACTGATTAAGCAGTTTTTAATCCAAAATGACTTTGTTAAAGGTAAAGTATATACTACATTATTATCAAAAGAGAAAGCAAAAAAATTTTACTTGTTCAAATTTATGTTGATGATATTATTTTTGGATCATTTAATGAAAATCTGTGCAAGAAATTCTCTAAGACTATGTAGGATGAGTTTGAAATGAGCATGATGGGTGAACTATCATTCTTTTTTCTGACTTCAAGTAAAACAATTGAAGGAAGGAATTTTCATTCATCAAGAAAAATATGCTAAAGAACTTGTGAAAAAGTTCGGCTTGAAGAATTGCAAAAAGATTGATATATCAATGTCAAGTTCCTCGAAGCTAGACAAAGATGAAGGAGGAAAGAAAGTCGACCAGAAGCTATATATGAGTATAATTAATTCACTTCTTTATCTTACTGCTTCTAGACCTGACATTTTGTTTAGTGTCTATATTTGTGCCAGATTTCAATCAGATCCCAAAGAATCTCATTTAAGTGCTGCAAAACACATCATCAAACACGTTGCATCTTCCTCTAATTTAGGTCTCTGGTATCCTAAAGAATGAGACTTTACTCTCCTTGGATATTCAGACGTAGACCTAGCAGGATTCAGAGTAGATAGAAAGAGCACCTCGGGCACTTGTCAATTACTTGAGAACATGACAGTATCTTGGTTTTCAAGAAAGCAAAGTACTGTAGCTCTTTCAACAGCAGAAGCAGAGTATGTAGCTATTGGAAATTGTTGTTCACAAATTTTGTGGATAAAGCAACAGTTAAGAGACTTTGGAATCGAAGACTCATGCACTGAGATCAAATGTGACAACACCAGCACGATTAATCTTACCAAGAATCCAATTCTTCATTCAAGAGCAAAGCATATAGAGATTCGACATCATTTTATTAGAGACCATGTTTAAAATGGAGAAGTCTTGATTCAATTCATTAACTCAAAGAATCAACTAGCGGACATCTTTAAAAAACCTCTGGAGAAAAGTCAATTCGAACTTATTCGTTCTAGACTCAATATCTTAAAGTCTGAAAAAGTTCAGACTCAAGGATAAAAGTCTAAAGGTACTCAGACTCAGAAGATCAAGATTTACGACTTTTTCGTGATTATTGCAATCATTCCTTTTCAAAAAATAAGTTATCTTTTGAAATGACAATTATCTATTTTTCAAAACGGTAGTTATTTTTTGAAAATGCATAATCTATTTTTCCTTTTACATTGTTCCGTATGCCTCTTTTCGACTGCCTTATATACTGATCGTCTTCCTCACAAACCCTAAAAGCATAAAACTTCACTTTCTTACTTTTACTCTTTAGTTTAATCTTCAAAGTTCTCACATTTTTCGCGAATCGAGTTTGGAATCTCTCAAAGACTGTGAGAATGGCTTCTCAAAGAAAGTCTTCAAGGATCGTGAATAGGGGACCACAACACATGCGTGAGGGTCCTACACATTTTGACCTCACCGAGGAAAAAGAATCCCCAAGACAGTAGCAGAGCCCACAACATTCTCAACCGCGTCAATCTCTTCAAGCTAGATCTCAGGGTATTGATCAAAGAGTGGAGGAAGAAATCATTGAAGGCGCAGAACCAGTAAGATCTCGAAAACCCGCCTTTATCTTTAAAATTTATTTTGCCTTGAAGAAGGGAGGCACTCCCTTGAAATATATTGATGAATTTTTTAAAGAGAAAGGGTATCGAAATGAAACCCACTTTTTGCGAACAATGGAATGGTTGGGAGTTGCTCCTGCGGGGTCAGCAGAACAACCGTTTGCGAATATCCCAAGTGATCCACATGTTGGAGGTCTTAGTCAGCCTGATGGGAATGATGATGACAAAATGTACACTCATTTTAAGCCTAGAATGGGTGTTGGAGCAAATATTCGAAGCAAAAGGACATATTTGTTTCGCTCGGATGAACACAGGCGACTTTACTCTAAGTTGCTAAAGCGAGGGGTGATCAACCCAAGAACTGTGGACTTTGATTTCCTTGATTCTCTTAATGTGAAGCTGAGAGAGAAATTCACTATTCTTAATCTTGAACAATTTTGCTTTAAATCAATGGTGGCTCATCCAAAACTCACTGCGTACTTCTATTCTAATCTAAGTTTCTTGGATGCAAATAGATTTTCTTTTAGTGTTCAAGACCAGGACTATATCGTTGACATGGACACATTAACAGATGTGATTAGAGTAGAGCAAGGGGCATTTCAATCAATTAGTGTGTCTGTTGGTCGTGCGACAGTAGAGCTTGTTCGGGATGGAATGGTAGAAGGAAGAATTTTGTACTTGAGGATGAATGCCTCAAACATTTTGCTTCACAAGATCGTGATCAATTGCCTTAGACCCAAATCGACTTCGAAGACCAACGTCTCCAACTCAGAAGCAAAGCTGATGTATGCTATCAACGTTGGCAATAAGTTCTCTCTACCTCACACAATCATGTTTCACATGTATAGAACGATGGTGAAAGACCATGGCCAACTTCCTTACTCAGCGCTTGTTACAAAGCTATTCAGACGTTTCAATATTCAGCCTCCCAAGATTTTATGTGTTCGTACTTGTGAACAAATGGTGGTGGGACTGAAAATGGTTTCCAAAATGCGACTGAAGGAGCTGAACAAAGCGTTGGAGCGATTTAAGGAGAAAACGCTTGTCAAGACTCACCAAGTTTTTTCGGCTGCAAAACGGAAAGGGAAAGAGCCAATGACTGCTCCATCTAGGAAACGAAGAGCACTCATCTTGGAGGATGAAGAAGATGAGGACGAAATCACCATTTCCTCTCTTGCATTGAGAAACCTACAAGGTTCTGTTCCAGAGACAGAGGAGAGAGAGGATCAAGACAAAGAAGAAGAAGAGCAAAGGAATGGAGAGAGAGAATCGATGAGACAAGAAGCAGAGGAAGAAAGGATTGCAGAAGAAGAAAAGGGCAGATGTGAACAAGAATAAATAGAGAATGAAGAGTACTTCTCACCGCCTGAAGGCAATGAAACAGGGAGAGTTGCTGAGAAAAGAGGTACTTCTTCAATTGCTTTTACTAGTGAAGATGTTAGCCGTTCACCTGCAGATCAAGAAGACATTTATGCCTCTCAATTTCCCGAGGGAGGACATGAGGTTTCATCGCCAAATCTGGGTGCTCATGTTGACTTACCTTCATTTGCCAATACTCCTACTGATCATGTAGAGGCAAGCACTCAGACTGATAATACAGCAGACTTTCGAAGACTGCTTGATGTTCTTATGGAGATGCGAGGCCAGATTTATGTCCTGGGATGCGAAGTTCAGAACTTGCAGAATACAGGTCAAGCCTCTTCAGTTTCTTTGGATAATCAAGTTCATGCCGTTGCTCTTTAAGTTCAAGCTAATGCTAAGGGTGAAGAAGTGGCTCAACTGAAGGAGGATTTGAAAAAGCTGGAAGGGATTGTCCAGTCGATGGTAGAATTTTCAGCTAGTTCGCGTTCCAAAACAATCCTAATTTCATTCTCTTTTCACCTCTACCTTTTTCATGCTGACAAAAAATGGGAGATGGTGTAGATTTGAGTTTTAATTCCTGTTTGACTTGACTTTTGAATGACTTTACTTTTGTTTGGATGTTTAATTGTGACTGGATTTGGATTTGGATTGTTTGATCGTTTAAGTGTTTGCTGTAGCATCTTAAGCACTGTTGGTATTTCATGGCAAGGATAGTTGTTTATTTACAGGACTAACTTATTTCCTGTGGATGCAGATTTACTTCTATCTTTACTAAGTCAATTATCTTTTGTGAGATATCCATGTTTGCTTGAGTATTGTTTTGCAGGTCAAAAATATCCAAATCTGTAGGAAAGTTTTGTCACCATAAAAAAGGGAGAGATTGTTGGAGAAAACTTTCGTATTTATTTTGAAGCTGACAAAACGTTTCCATCAGTCTAGTCTGAAGACTTGCAGACTCTTTCGTCAAAGTCTAAAAACCGTCGAATCACCAGACTCAAGATTCAAAGTCTACTCTTATTGATAGTTTCTAGACTGTCGAAGAAGACTTATCCAGAGTTGAGTATTTCTTTAAGGATTTGATTCTATCGACTGAAGAAGATCTCTTGGCTGGATATAGCATCTTGGAATCTATTATTCATTTTTATTCGGGTAATTTAGATCCGTTGATTGGTGAAGCTTACTTGGAAAGGTCTACTTATGGAAACCTAGATCATGATTGTATGGGTGAGCATGATTCGTGGGCTATTGTCATATTTCTTAAATAACTCGAGATCTTTCTAATTGATTCTGTCCAACGGGTAGATTGGAAGAGCTAATTTGGAAAGTGCCAACGGGCATGAAAGCATGGAGGAGTATATAAAGAAGATGTTCTAGTTATTCGAGTGTGTGCGCAATAGACAAATTCCAAAGTCTGAAGCTCCTTGTTCTTTGCCAATTCAATTGTTAAGCGTAAACTTATACTCAAAAGAGAGTTTATACATTTGTGAGACCTTGAGCAAGTGTAGCAGAGTCTCTACACTGTGGAATCAAGCACGTGATACTGTAACGACTCTTTTGATTCATAGTGAAATCCAGCCGGTGGGCTGTCAGTGCGAGAGAGTGAACGTAGGCTTGGATTAAGCTGAACCACTATAAACCTTGTGTTCTTATTCTCTTCCCTAAACTCTTTTACTTTTCCCGTAACTTTTTTTAATTGTTAGAATCACGTTTCTATTTTAAAGTCTATCGTTAAACAGACTCAGGATAAAAGTAAAGTTTACACTATACATTGCAAAAGTTTGTTTTCGCACCTATTCACCATTCTAGGTGCTCATACTAGCATTCACACAAATAAAGTTAGTAATTTCGTATAAGAGCGGACAACTTTAACAAAATAACTTCGAAGTTATTAAAATAGCCAGTATTTTGGAACCAATCAAATAAATGTTGGTAGGTGGCTCCCATAAGAGATTAGTTGGTAATTTTATTGAAAAAAAAAAGTTGGTAAGTAACTTCAATGAAGTGGGTGCTTTCTAATAAGAGTTGATGCTAAAAATTAATTAATCATCGCAAAAAGGTTGGTAACTCAGTCAAATTAAAGTTGGTACTTCATATGAAAATCGGTACGATTATTAAGTTAGTAAGGTATGAGGATAAAACTTGGTAATTCATGAGAACTATTGGTAATATGTAGGCAATCAAAAAATATTGGTAATCAACATAAGCATTGGTGACTTTTGGCCAAGTATATTCGTATTTTTTTATCTGTGTTACTTTTTCTCTCTCTTTTTCCCGATTTCGCTTCTCCTCTTCTTCTTCTTCACCACAAGAGCCAGCGACCACCGTTGCCCCCACCGTGCATCTCTCTTTCTCTGTCTAAATAAAATAGGTGCCATTAAAAAAATATAAAAAGGAAAGTGTAAGTGTGTGTGTGTGTGTGTGTGCGTGTGCGTGAGCGTGAGAGTGAGAGAGAGAGAGAGAGACCAAATTAAAGATTAAAAGAAAAAGTTAAAATCTAAAAGAAAGAAAAAGACCACATCCTTCCCGTTTGTGAAACGGACATGAAGGGGCACGTGATTTCTCTATTACTTAGCTAAATTAGAATTTGGCAGCCGTCACTTTCCTTCTTCACATGAAATATCTTTAGGTATTTTAAAACATCGTGCCATACTCTGCCCAATTGATCACAGACAATTGAATTCAACAAAATATTTATCTACGAAGGCTATAAGAAAGCCTATAATGCTTGTTATTTCAAATTAATTAGGTGGATGGCCACGTGATGTGTCGAGCATACATAAAAGTCTCTCCAGCGCACATTGTGCCGTCCAAACAATATATTTGGAATTGAGGTGGCACCTTCGCCTGTCTGTCGTAGTTAAGAATGCCCACATACAACGTGGAGATAATTGTAAATAATTAGCAATATGATATAATTTGTACAATCTTAGGAAAATAGGTTAATATCAGAATAGACTAAAAATTATGTCTACTATGACATAAATACCCCTGAACTTTTCTGTGTCATTAAAAAATCCTAAATTTGTCGATTGTGACATAAATATCCCAATTTTTTTATGTAAAAAAAAAAACTCTGAACTTATATAAATGTAACAAATATGCTCCTAATAAAATTAAAATAGATGATATATATATATATATATATATATATATATATATATATATATATATCACACATATATAAGTTTACATTTTTTTTACACAAAAAAGTTTGGGATATTTGTGTCGTAGTGAGCAAGTTTAGGTATTTTTGTGACACAAGTATTTATATTACAAGAAGCATAATTTGAGATTCTTTTGTGATATTTGCTTTTGAAAAAATATTAACACGTGCGACAGAGGCCAACGTGATTGTAGTTACTGAATTTTCATTTACCTCTAAGGCCTACATCCTTCCTTCCAAATCACACCCAAACAAAATGGCGAAATTAAAATTTTCTTCCTTTTTCTTTTTCTCATGTGACTACTTGCTTCTTCTCCCTCTTCTTATTCGCAAAAATCTAAGTCATCATCACTTCCTCGAAAAGGAGTGGAAAGTCTTTGCCATAGTCATCTTCCTCATCTCCCCTTTTGCTCATCATCTGATTGCTCCTCTTTATTTTCATTCTGTTAATGATCAAGAACGCAAACATATATTCACAGTGAGCCATGATACTCTCAATTCCAAACCACCAACACTATAAAAGCTTGACCATGTCCTATGAGGTAAAATCCAACACACACGCACACACATTCCACGACTCTGTTATTCCCACGCCTATGAAACCCCCCTCCCCCTCTTTTAACAGAAAGAAACACCATATAGTTATAAAAGCAATACTTGTCTAGGTTCTACTACATAATGCAAGTACTGGGAGTTAAATAAAGCAAATTCTTATATGCACAGTGAAGGGATTTTCCCTGCGGATAGTGGCTAAAATGCATAACAAACATGTAAAGCAGAAAAGAAGAAAGAGAACTTCCTACGGCAAACATTGTTAGGGAAATCCCTTATGATGTTTTGAAGATGACAACATAAATCAAAGGCTACTAACGTATTTAATGGTTGAGTAACGGACTATGCTGATGATAGAATAGGTAAATGATATTGTCCAAAGTCTATTTTGAAGATTTCCAGACTTCTGTGTCAAAGTCTAAAAACTGCTAGACTTTAGTGTTAAAATATGTTCTACATCAAAAGTCTGCCCACTCTAACAAATTCCAGACTGAACATGAATAAAGAACCAGAAGACAGACTCTATGCTGAAGCTGAACTTATTCAGACTGTATCTAGATGTTATGCGTTTGATTGTTGATGACCTTCCAGAATTGTTAAAGCAACGTGCTCTGTACTTGGCTCTGTTCCCTAAGGAATCGAAGATTCTCACAAGGAGGCTCTTCAGACTCTGGTCAGCTGTAGAACCTTCAACAATGGAGAATGGAGTAGACAGAGTCGATACAGAAAAAGCTTTTGAGGTTCTGGTGTCCAAAAACATGATCCTTGTAGCTCGATGGAAATGGGATGGGAGTGCCCAATCGTGTCGTTTGCCTGGAATGTTGCATGATGTCTTTTCGCAGATAGCTGAGTATGGAAGATTCCTAAAGATCTATGACTGTTCTATTCACAAAAGATTGAGTGATGGAGCAAAGTTTCATGCCCCGCATATTGCAATACATAGGCATATTTCTGAAGAAGGAGAAGCAAGGGCGCAAGAAAATGTGCCGGAAGTAGGGCAAGAGGGATCAGTAACAACTGCACAAGAAGAACACATGCAGATCACTCCTGCCGAGCCACATCAAAGAATGCCCACCAGCGACGAGTCCACTCCATACGGCATCAAAGAACTTTGTTCCTACGTGTCTTTCAACACCATGAAGCTGGGAACACAGGCCAAAGAGATAGATGCCTTGCTTAAACCGCTAGTGCAGAAGAGGGACTCGAATTTTCTGAGGGTACTTGATCTTGAGGGTGTCTACAAGCCTTTGCTTCCAAAGGAGCTTGGCAACATATTGCCAAACCTAAAATACTTGGGACTCAGATGGACTCTCCTTGAATCGCTTCCAAAGTCAGTGGTGCGATTGTCTTTCCTGGAAACTTTGGATCTGAAGTACACTAACATAACCCAGGTGCCGGTTTCTATTTGGGAGGCAGAGAGTCTGCAACACCTCTACATGAATGAGGTGTCCTTCGACGAGTCTGTTCATCCTCAACTGCATTCCAAGAAATCCTTAAACTGCAACATCCAAACCATTTGGGGCTTATACATAGGAGTTAAAATCCCATCTTGAATGTGCTGCACAAGTTGACAGGCCTGAGGAAGCTGGCTTTGACGTGTTATCCCTCGGAGGTAAGTACAGCGATTGAGCATATCTCAAATCTGAATGAGCTTAAAACCCTCAGATTGCAATCGAAGGATATATTTGGTCAGCCTTCAGAGCTTAAACTAAGTGATAAGATGAGCCGGCTCAAGTCTCTTTCAAACTTGTACCTACTCGGAGAATTGTTCGAGCAAAGCTTGTTAGAGTCGCACATTCCTCGGAACCTAAAGGTACTAACATTGTCCATGTCGGGACTAGGAGTCGATCCGATGGGAGTCCTGGGGAAGTTGGAATTTTTGACCACTCTCTGATTATTTGCGTTGTCATACAATGGGGAGAGATTGAGCGTCTCAAAAGGAACATTTCCGAGCCTCCATGTCTTGAGACTGTGGAAGCTGGAGAACCTGACGAACTGGACTATAGAGGCAAATGCAATGCCATGCCTTGCAGACTTGGAAATTAAGGACTTCGGGAAGCTGAAGCAGATTGACGGACTGCAGCAGATCAAGACCTTGGAAGAAATCACATTGGTTAGAGTGCCAGATGAACTCGAGCAAAGGGTCAGATATAGGCAGCTGGATGTGCCAATTATAGCAAAGGAATTGGTAATATGTTTGCCGCAGGCAGTTCTCTTTCTTCTTTTCCGCTTTACATGTTTCTTATGCATTTTAGCCGCCACCCGCAGGGAAAATCCCTTCATTGTGCATATATGAATTTGCTTGATTTAACTCCCAGTACTTGCATTATGTAGTAGAACCTAGAAAAGTGCTGCTTTTATAACTATATGGTGTTTTCTTTCTATTAAAAGAGGGGGAGGGGGGTTTCATACGCGTGGGAATAACAGATAGTCGTGGAATGTATGTGTCTGTCTGTTGTATTTTACATCATAGAACATGATTAAGCTTTTATAGTGCTGGTGGTATTGGAATTGAGAGTATCATGGCTCACTGTGAATATATGTTTGTGTTCTTGATCATTAACAGAAAAAAATATATATATAGAGAAGCAATCAGATGGTTAAGCTTTTATAGTGCTGGTGGTATTGGAATTGAGAGTATCATGGTTCAGTGTGAATATATGTTTGTGTTCTTGATCATTAACAGAAAAAAAATAAAGAGAAGCAATCAGATGAAGAACACAGCAAAAGGGAAGACGAGGAAGATGACTATAGCAAAGACTTTGCACTCCTTTTCGAGGAAGTGATGATGACTTAAATTTTTGCGAAGAAGAAGCAGAAGAAGAAGCAAGGAGTCACATGAGGAAAAAAAGGGAAGAAAATTCTAATTCTGCCATTTTTTTTTGGGTGTGCTTTGAAAGGAATGATATAGATGTGGCACCCCGAAACGTCCCCCGATCCGATAGGGTCGCCACAGTTAGCTTACCTTTCATTTGACCTTATAATATTTCACTCTGATACCATAGAATTGTAATGGGTCCATAAGTCTTGAGGGTTTATATTTTTTAGATCGGTCCCAGTGCAGTTCATATAGCGGAAGATATTACCTATCTCCCTATCTCATACTCCAACAAAATAATGCAATGCACACCGACTACACATCTTATATAAGTTAGAGCCGAACACTTTTATTTACATAACTTTGATGGACATCATGAGTCGGTACATTAAAAGGCCAAGGCTTTTCTAAGCTCGGCTATAACCAAAAGTACCCAACTCTACACTAGTCATGCACATCGGTCCATCATTTAGTGTCGGCGGTCCAAAAAGAAGCTTCATCCTCCCTCCATCGCGCTCAGTCACACCCAACTTGGTCCGTTAGCCAGTGGCAGCGACAGCATCCCCAGCATAACCCCGTTGCAGCGGACATGCACAGACAAGAACTCTTGAATGACAGGGCCAGTGGGTGATCCAATGTCGTACAAAACCAAAACCCGCACAAAAAAAAAAATTAGCCCCCGTATCTCGGAATGATGATGCTACGTACACTCAACCTCGACGTCGGTCGGTATGCCATAAAAAGTACCGGGGGTGACTGGCGACAGAGCCATAACTCCTAGTCTGAAATGTTTGTCCCCAAAAGGGGTTAGTACAACCACTCAGCAATAAAAGATCCACCAAACTACACAATGCAACAAGCAAGGAAACCAAGATTTCATGCACATAAACATCTATGCAACCATGCATATAAATCCATAAGGTTCATCCCATACCTTAATAACCACATTTTCAATGCCAAATAATACCAACTCAAAATTCATAGACAACTCATGTACCATGCCATATGCACACACATGTACATGATTCATTTCCAATTTTGATATTCAAAAAGATCTCATTTTTCCCGGGGACCAGTGTTTGCTTCCCTCTGGGCTTTCGCATCCAATCCTAGTATCGCAAGACCTCTGGCACACACCTCCGGGCATCTTGTACCCCAACTGGCGTCACAAGGCCTCCGGCACACACCTCCGGGCATCCGACACACACCTCCGGGCATCTCGAAACTCCCGAGGACATTCGGCACACACCTCTGGGCATCCAATCAGCGTCGACTCACTCGACCCTATAGGCATCCCGACACTCCCGAGGCATCGTCGACTTAGGGTCTGTTTGTTTGCACTTCTTTTTTTTTGTTTTTAAACACTTTTTTTGTTTTTTTGTTCGGAACAAAAAAAGGAACAAACGCATTTGGGTGCGTTTCTGTTCCTTTTTTGTTCTTTTGTTCCCAGAAACAAAAAAGAAACAACAAATTTGTGTTTCTTATTTCTGAAACATATTTGAGGAACAAAAACGGAACAAAATCGTGTTCCTTTTCTATTTCTTGCTCCCTTCGAACACCACCTCTCCTCCTGCGACGAGCGTCTCCTCCTGCAAGCGTCTCCACCATCGTCGACGCCGGCGCCGACAGCCGCCTCTGTCTCGAGACCATCCGGCTTCTCCACCGTCGTCCTCTCCGGCGCCGACAGCTGCTGCTCCTTCACCAGGTAAACCTGCTCACTACTCCTCCTTCACCGATTGTCTTCACTTCGGTGAGAGCCACCCCTCGCAGATCTGGGCGATGGCTGGTCGGAGCTCGAGTGTGAGGGCTCCCTCGAGCCAGCGCTTGCCCAGATCTGCGAGATGCTTGCTCGAGCGAGTCTGGCAGATCTGGGTGAGCGTTGCTTGCCCAGATCTGCGGCAGCAGCTCGTTTGCTCGCTCGAGATCTGTACCAGCAGGCTTGCCCAGATGAGCAGCTCGCTCGCTGCTGCTCACGCTCGAGCGAGCTGAGCAGCGAGTGTCTGCTCGCTTGCTTCTCTGCTCGAGCCAGCAGAGCAGCGAGCCCTGCTCTGCTTACATTGAGGAATGCTTTCCAGTTTGAACCCAGAAGTCGAGTTCATGAACACATGCCAACTGCTCGACTTTTGCTTGAACGAAGCGCTCCAGTATGAAACACATCTATTTAAGCTTGTATGCATCATCTGTGGCTCGAATGTTGCAATAAATCTCGCTCTGGAACATGTTGGTTAAATCACATACTAACCGTTAGATAGAATGTCTGAGAGAAGGCCGCAATATTTGTGCATGTTAGAGTTCAGTATCTGTGCATGTTAGAGAAGGAGAACTGCCGAGTTGAAGAACAATTTGGAAGGTTACATAATATGCTACAAAAGAAAAAGTAAGAATCTTGATTTAGGAAGTTTAGGAAGTTTGAATGATCTATGAATAATTATGTCTCTTTCTCTTGAAGCCCATTCAGATGCTTATAGTCTATTGCTTCTGTCCATAATTTTAAGAGTTAATTATATGATCTCTTGTATCTCTGGATTTGGTCTAATATTGTATTGCCGGAGGACATTGTTCACTTTCAAATTATCTTCATCTCCATTGTTCCAAGGTTTTGCATTTGTGTCTTTCCTCTACTTGCCCTATTGTCTATTATGCTAACTAATGTTGCTAATGTTTTTGCCTCCTGTTGCTCACAGATTGAGACGTCTGAGGAACTTGAAAAGGTCTCTACTGCTGATGAACGCCAATCTTTCATTGCAAAGCTTGATGAGGTTATCCTCTCCCTCCCTCCCTCCCTCTCATCCCCAATAGCTTAGACAAATACAACGTAATCTGGTATTTAATTAGTTATTTGGCTATTGTTTTAGGTGCAAGAATGGCTTTACATGGATGGTGAAGATGGTACGGAGGCAGAGTGTCAGGAGCGTCTGAATTTGCTAAAAGCAATTGGTGATCCAATTTTTTTCAGGTTGGTTTTATCCTCGGAGGAAATGATGGCTTTTGACCAAGGGAATATCTGGAACAGATCTCTTTCAGTTGTCATTTTCTTATTTAGCTTGCAATATACACTTTTACCTTCCTGCATACGCTCCTTTTTAGATGATCTCTCTCATTGTTGCCTCCTTGTAATATGTTTTAAAGTTCTTTCAGTTTTCTATTGCTGTCACCAGGTTCATGGCAATTCTTATGTGTTGGTGCATTTTCCTTGCGGTTTTGGAAATGACAGAGTGATTATGTCCATTTGACTTCTTGCATGCTCATTCTGCATGTAATAACGACAAACTTTTTTAGGTTTGGCAGCATTAGTTTGGCAACACTTTTCATTGTGTGTGGATTGTCAATTGACAACATCGGGCATGACGAAATAGCCTTTTATTAGTCTCAGAGTTCTATACATTATTGTTTCTTTAATCTCAATCTCTATGACATCTGGTAGATCTATGGATTTGTGGCTGCATATATCAAAGTGATGTGAATCAATGTCCAAGTTATTGTTATTTCTTTTTCTGCCTTTGTGTTAAGCTTCTCAATTCGCGTTTTGTCATGTATTGCTTGGATTTAGTCTAATATTAGTATTTTCTGTGTGTCTCTATGAACCCTTGCGGCTCAGCCACATTTTGATCCAATTGGAAGTCGAGGCTTGTTCTTTCTGTTAGTCCACACGCATGTCAGGTTTAAGTGAACTAATGTTACTGATTTCGGATGCTTTTTTTTTTTTTTGACGATTTCTTTGAGTCTGGCGATGAGTTCGAGTCCTGAAAATCATTAATATTATTCCTCCAGTCCATGCTCACCACACGTTTGACAATGTGTCTAATCCAGCCTAGGTGTTTGCATTACCGATTCCCGGTTGTTCTTGAACACGTATAGGTAGGTTTCACGTGTTATAAACCTCTTGTTGTTTGTTGGTCTTCATTTGCATCATTAGACAAAATCTAGGCATTCCCCTTTTTCTTTTCTTTTTGTTTCATTTTGTGTTCCTACTATCTGTTTTGCAAATTTTTAACGTGTCTTGGTGGTCCTCGCTGACAAGGAAGTACTCGGAGTGTAAGATATTCTGTTGGGTTGTCTCTCCTGTCTGCACACTATACATTCGCTGTTTTGTGGTCATAAATGGGGGGTGTCGGCTGCCAACGGTGGTTGAGATGGGCGGTTTGCACTCCTTCAGAAATACGTGATCTACAATGAGTTTCCTTGATATTCGCTACGTTATATTCAGTTTTCGTTGGACCCTTGGATACTTTGGCCGCAAATAACGAATGGCTTTGGATGGGCGATGGTGGAAGTAAACGACGAGCTCAGCCGTTGTTTTGCTCATAGTGCTCGGCTTGAGAGAATGGGTTGGGCATTCAGCGATGGAGGCTTCGGAATGAACGGCCTGTTTCGGGCGTGGGAGGAAATTATCGAAGACAAAAGGAAGATGATGACGCCCGAAGAAGAGAACGTATAGAGGGGTAGACTAAAGGGGAGGAGAAAAATAAAAGTAAAAGAAAAGAAAAGAACAGAAAAAAAAAAAGTGAAGAGAGTGGCTCGATTCTCTCCCTCACTCTGTTTTGTGCTGGTGTTTTCTGTGTTGCTTCTCCTCCCCTGTAGGTTGCGACAACTGGCTAGAAAACTTTGTGCCCTACCATGTCATTTTTCATATGCGACCGCTAGCTATCGACTTGTTCATTTAGTGCATTCTTTGTGAATCTATCAGAACAACGTTATTCGACTTTTTTTGGTAGGAATGTTGGGGATTATACATTATGCGAGATCCTTAGTATCTTATGGCTATAATGCTTCAATTTTTTCTCTTTAAGTTATGGATTTGCAGAGAATGGAGGGCGCTGTTTAGTTGTTGCCTTATTGCTTATTGTCTTGAATTTTTCTTTACTTAAGGTACATCCTCACTCTATCTCAATTGGTTGACTCCTTCTCAGGTGAACAATACTGGCGTTGGTGGATCCATTATCGACGCTGATGCTTTGAGAACTTCAGTGGATCCATCCAAAGTTCCGCCTTGCCGGTGCCAATCCACGAAGACATATTCTTTTTCCCTTGCTCTGTCCGGAATTTGCCAGTCCCTGCCACATAAATCGCAATTTGCTGAATTTGGAAACAATCATCCGCACGCTAAGGTTGGCCTACATAATTGGAGGTTGCAGATGATACATTGCATGATGCACCTGGAATAAACATGCTTAGGACAAGGATTGCAAATAAAATGGCGAGGGATCATAATATGCCTGACATTTCATGACTTTGTGTTTCCGACTTTTGTAATTTTGTTTTTAAGTATTCACTTATCAAATCCAATGTGATGAAGTTGAACAATGAACTATATTACTTCATTATTGTGATGTTATGTATGAAAGGGTCTACGTAGAGATCTATGAGGTATTCTTCATTTAGGTAGCTCTTATTGTGGGATTTTTACTTACGAAATTTTGTTCCAAGTATGCACATGACCATGTTCAGAATGTTTGTCTTCACCGACCATGACCAAAATTAAATTGATGAGCATTTTGTTAGAGTGATAATGCAATACCAAGTTTACACTTTATTGAAAAAAAAGGCACGTGAGAAAAATTTGGTACAAAGTTTATTTATAAAATTTTCTTCAAAGTATGCACTTATAACCATGTTCAGAATGTTTGACTTTACTCACCATGAACAAAATTAAATTGATGAGCATTTTATGATAATGAGAATTCAAAACCAAGTTTACACTTTATTAAAAAAAAAACAAATGGGAAAATTTTGGTACAAACTTAAAAAAATTTCTTCCAAGTAAGCAAATATGATCAAGTTTAGAATGTTTGTTTTCACTTAATATGAACAAAATTAAATTGATGAGCATTTCATGAGAATGATAATTCAATACCAAGTTTACACTTTATTAAAAAAAATTAAAAAAATTGGAACAGAAATTTTGTACATTACCAAACATGTTTCTTTTCTTTTTCTATTCCAGAAACAGAAATTTTTTACAGTTACCAAACGTGCTTCTGTTCTTTTTCTATTCCAGAAACAGTAATTTTATACAGTTACCAAACGCGTTTTTTTGTTCAGAAATTGTTCCTCGGAACAGAAACACTTTTTTCTATTTCTGTTTCCTGGAATAATTTTTAAACAGAAACGCAAACAAACGCATGCTTAGTCGTCCGACAGTATCACCAACAACATGATATATATACACGTATATGTCTCGCTTTGAAAATAACATTTGATGTCATACGAGCAATTCAATTGTTCTTGAAATAAAACAGTTTTCGGACAAAATAGAATGCACTTCACTAATTGAAATCAGTTGAGCAAAGTCGGAGTAAAACAGCTTAAAAACCAGAATGTGCAGTTTTAAGGAAAATTTCAGAATAACCCCTAAATAAACTCAGAAAATTCTGATATTTTAATATGTTATAGAAAAAACCTAGAGGTAAAAGTTTTGTGAAAAACTCAAAGTCAGATTCATGATAGATCAAGAGCTATAATCACTATAACTCTTCCTAACCCTCGGTAATAGTTTCCAGATCTAACACTTCAAAAGAAAAATCGTTTCACCAACCAATACTCGTCCGTTTCTTCCCAAATTTTAGTATTTTACTCCAAAAGATGTCATCTACAACTTTCATCAAGGACATGAAGTCAAATTTTGGCTAGATAATTACAGAAAATTCGCGGAGTCGCCAAAGGTCAATCTGTTTTTCCATGAAACAGTTTGCTAGCTTAAAGAACTACTCATATACTTTCGAAAATTCCAACATCCAGCACATCCAAAAATCTATTACACTCCACACACAACCACAGCAAGCATCGTGTAGATCAATCGACTTCACTTGCCTTAAGTCCAACACAACCACAGCAAGCAAAACAACAACTTGAGGACTTCGGGCGCGGCTCAATCGACGGCGAAGCTAGGTGGCGTCGACAACAGCAACAAGCACACGCACGATGGGGCTGGTATCCTTCTTCCCCTCCTCTCTCACTTGCTCGCCCGCTCGAACTCTCTCTCGGTCTCACTCTCTCCCTCTTCTCTCAATTACTCTCTCTCTCTCTCTCTCAGTTGCTTCCTCATCCATTCCGCCCCCTCCTCGTTTTCTTTTACTCTCACGATTAGCTAGTAATCATGAGGTTTTGCATGGAGGATCTCCGGTGAAGCAAGGGGTGGCGACACCTCATGTAGTCCCTCCGCCACTTGTCAAATTCCATGCAATTGAAAGGGCCTCATTCAGCTGGGCCTTGGTCGACTGATCCAAGGGGAAACGTGGGCCGATTTGGGCGGTTTTTGGGCCTTAAGAAATCAGCCCACATCTATTCCTAATATCTCACTTTAATCCCCATTTATAATTATATAATCACCAATATTCGCATGGCCATAAATATTACAACAATACACAAGGATAATTCAATCCATAGGGTTCACGGCCAAAATTTCCTATCAACCCATCTTATAGTACCACCTCGGTCTCACAAGAGCATATGATACATTTCCAACCAAGCATTAGTCCATTCAATGCTCAGCCTTGTTTAATTGTAATCCATTGGTCTAATGACTATAAGTCTGATGGCGCTTCTATTACCTATTCATGGGTCGCAGTGCATTTAGAGATCGTTATGAAATTTTAGGATGCCACAGTAGACCTTAGAGGTAAATGAAAATTCAGTAATTACAATCACGTTGGCGTCTGTCGCATGTGTTAATATTTTTTCAAAAGCAAATGTCACAAAAGAATCTCAAATTATGCCTAGTGTGATATAAATACTTGTATCACAAAAAAACCTAAACTTGCTCACTATGACACAAATATCCCAAACCTTTTTTATGTCAAGAAAAAAAACTCAAATTAATATATGTGTAATATATATACCCTTTATTTTAATTTTATTAGGAGCATATTTGTTCAGATTTTTTTTTTACATAAAAAAAAGTTCGGGGTATTTATGTCACAATAGACAAATTTAGGGTTTTTTTAATGACACAGAAAAGTTCAGGGGTATTTATGTCATAGTAGACATAATTTTTAGTCTATTATGATATTAACCTATTTTCCTAGTATTGTACAAATTATATCATATTGCTAATTATTTACAATTATCTCCACGTTGCATGTGGGCATTCTTAACTACGACAGACTGGCGAAGGTGCCACCTTATTTCCAAATGAATTGTTGGGACTGCACAATGTGCGCTGGAGAGACTTTTATGCATGCTCGACACATCACGTGGCCATCCACCTAATTAATGTTGAAATAACAAGCATTTTAGGCTTTCTTATAGCCTTCGTAGATAAATATTTTGTTGAATTCAATTGTCTATGATCAATTGGGCGGCGTATGACACGATGTTTTGAAAGACCCAAAAATATTTCATGTGAAGAAGGAAGGTGGTGACTGCCAAATTCTAATTTAGCTAAGTAATAGAGAAATCACGTGCCCCCTTCATATCCGTTTCATAAATGGGAAGGCTGTGGTCTTTTTCTTTCTTTTAATTTTTAATTTGGCAGTCTCTCTCTCTCACACATGCACACTTAATACTTTTTTTGTTTTTTTAATGGCACCTCTTATATATAAGAGAGAGAGAGAGAGAGAGAGAGAGAGAGAGAGAGATGCATGGTGGTGGCAGCGGCTATCGCTGGCTCTTGTGGTGAAGAAAAAGAAGAGAAGCGAAATCGGGAAAAAGAGAAAGAAAAGTAACAAAGATAAAAAAAAATATGAATACAGTTGGCAAAAAGTAAGGGTGAGTATGGCTTGGGTTGGGTTGGTCCACCTCCTAACTCTAGGACCAACTTGTACAGTGTTGGTCATTAATTTTTGCGATCGATGATCAATCCTATTGAACTTGGGATTGAGAATCAGACCGACCCAATAGGTTCAGTTCGGTTCCAGGGTCAACTCAGGACCAATCAATAATTTTTTTGTTTCATTTTTTGCACTTCTTTAAAAAGCGACCAAGAATGGAACCGACCTAATGGGTTCGGTGACGAGTGAGGTCAGCGAAGAGAGGCGAGCGTCGAGCGGGGCGAGCATCGAGCGGTGACTGGCGCAAGCGACTAGAAGCGAGGGAGACGAGTGTCGAATGGCGAGTGGAGAAGTTGTTACTTTCAATTTTGGCAAGTTGAAGACTAAAATGACAAAGAAGACATAAGAGAACGAGTACTGGAGGAGGATACCATGAGGAGCTATTTACGCCGTGAGGACGTCATGAGGACTCCTCACAAAGACATTTTCCTCATTTGTAAATATGGTTATTAATGTCATAAGAAACATTAAAAGTCTAAGCTATTAAAGAATAGTGTAAAATTACTTGGACTCCTCACTATGGAGCTGTTTAATGCTATTGACATCGTTTGACTTACGGTTTTCACTATATAAAAAAAATAAAAATAAAAATATTAGATATAATATATGTAATATATTTAAATATATTATATATTATATATTATATATAGTCATAGTTGGTCCGGGTTGGACCGACCCTAAACTTCCAAGATTGAGGATCAACCCGCACAGTGCTGATCTAAGGATTCTAGGACCAAAGACCGAGCTAGTCCCTCTAGGAACAAGACTAGGATTGGCAGGGTTGGGCCGGTCTAGGGTCGATGCTCACCCTAGCCAAAAGTCACCAATGCTTATTTTGATTACCAATATTTTTTGATTGCTTACATATTACCAATAGTTCTCATGAATTACCAAGTTTTATCCTCATAACTTACTAACTTAATTGCGATGATTAATTAATTTTTTAGTATCAATTGTTATTAGAAAACACCCACTTTGTTGAAGTTACTTACCAACTTTGTTTTCAATAAAATTACCAACTAATCTCTTATGGGAGACACCTACCAACATTTATTTGATCGGTTCCAAATTACTGGCTATTTTAATAACTTCCATATTCAACTTGTTGAAGTTGTCCGCTCTTATACGAAATTACTAACTTTATTTGCGTTACTAGCTTGTCTAAAGATAAAATTATCATTTACTTTTACATTACTAACTCTTGTTTGATACTCTTTTACCGAAATTTTAAAATGGATTCAACTTATATAACTTACCCACTTCGGAATTTCATACCCATCATTGGATGAAATTGGTTGACCACTCTCCGATTATTTGCGTTGTCATACAATGAGGAGAGATCGAGCTTCTCAAAAGGAACATTTCTGAGCCTCCGTGGCTTAAAACTATGGAAGCTGGAGAACCTGACCAAGTGGAATATAAAGGCAAATGCAATGCCGTGCCTTGCAGACTTGGAAATTAAGGATTACAGGAAGCTGAAGAAGATCGGCGGACCGCAGCAGATAAAGACCTTGGAGGAAATCACACTGGTTAGAGTGCCGGATGAACTCAAGCGAAGGGTCAGAGATATGTAGCCGGATGCACAAATTATAGTAGAACCTAGAAAAGTGCTGCTTTTATAACTATATGGTGTTTTCTTTATGTTAAAAGAGGGGGAGGGGGGTTTCATACTCGTGGGAATAACAGGTAGTCGTGGAATGTATGTGTGTGTGTTGGATTTTACCTCATAGAACATGGTTAAGCATTTATAGTGTTGGTGGTATTGGAATTGAGAGTATCATGGCTCACTATGAATATATGTCTGTTTCTTGATCAATGACAGAAAAAAAAAAATCAGATGAAGAACACAGCAAAAGGGGAGATGAGGAAGATGACTATAGCGAAGACTTTGCACTCCTTTTTGAGGAAGTGATGATGATTTAAATTTTTGCGAAGAAGAAGAAGAAGCAAGGAGTCACATGAAAAAAAAAGGAAGAAAATTCTAATTTTGCCATTTTGTTTGGGTGTGCTTAGGAAGGATTGATGTAGACCTTAGAGGTAAATGAAAATTCGGTAATTTCGTGATTTTGATATTACTAGACACAAAATCCACACAGGTCGCCAAAAAAAAAAATTGTATTACAATCATGTCTTTTTTCATCTCAAGCCGCAAAGGGAGTTTGCTAGGGCAAATAATCATAATATAACGTAGACGTAGACCAATACATTGATTCAACTAATGCACCATGATCCCATACATAATTATCAAAAGCATCTGCAATAGTTTCTTTTAATATAAAAACACAGTAATAAATTTGTTACCGGCATCATTATCATATCAAATCTTGATCAAAATTGCGGATATCTGAAAGCACTATCATGCAAGTGTGATGTGGACATCGAGCCATATCAAGGAGGAGATGCTAGGGACCCATTGTCTATTCATACTGGTTTGATTACTCGAGCGTGGGCCAAGTAATACAGGCAAGCTGTTGGCATCATGGTTCGTGATCTTTGGCGTGGATATGACCTTGGATCAAATCTTGAAGAATCTTGGAAATTTTGGCGTACTCTTTGGCATGGAGATGACCTTGGATCGAATCTTGAAGAATCTTGGAAATCTTGGCGCAATTTGATTATCTGGTCACCAAATACTTGACCAAGTCAAATATATATCTTCTTGTTTAGGTATATTCTAGAATATGACGCATTAGATTTCCAGGGTTGGTTTTAGGGTTTGTGTGGCAGCTGGAAGGCCTATATTAGGGACTAGTTGAATTTCTTTAGGGGAGATTTTTTTATTTTGAGAAAAAAGTTGAGAGATTCTCTTTTACTATTCTTTTGAGGACTTGACCTTATCAAGGTTCCCTTGCGACGATCAATTCAACTTATCGAGCGAGATAGCGAATTCTTTCGCTCGTGGTGTCTATAACATTGGTTGGTTGACACACGTTCGTCAACAAGTCACATTCGTACCGAGGTTGCCAATCACAAGTTCGATTGGAGGTTGAGGTTCACAATTCACGCCATCTGGGCCTTCGTAGAATGATCTTTCCGCAACGATTCACATCATTTTGGTATTAGAGCTTGCTTCTACAAGGTCTATTTATCTTTAATTTTCTGTTTATACTTGCCAATTTAAGATTTATTGGGCTAGGGTTTCGGTTCTAGCCAATTTAGGGATCCGATTGCTTTTATACTTCTATATGTAGTTGTTTGTTGTTACTTTTAATTATTATTATTATTTTTTGGTAACTTCAGTCAATCCTAGCATCTTAAAATTGTATATGAGTTCGTCAACAAAAAGAAGAAAGAAAGAAAGAAAACGCACAAAAAAAAAGTGCACAAAAAAAAGATTCGGCAGAAAAAAAAAAAAAGCTGAACCGAAAGAAAAAAATCGAGAAGGTGACTCGTTTGTTAGTAGACCAAATTGAAACAAAATCAGTAGTGATTTGGGTTTCAATTTGTATTTTAAAAGTTGTACTTATTGGTTTGAGATTGTTACTTGCTGAATTGATTGTCGTAAGGGGGTTGAGAGACAGGTTTTGAGTCCGATAATGAATTTGTGAAAAGGGAATACAAGAAGGAAAATGCAAGAGTGTGTGAAATTAATTGAGGGTGGAAAAAGCCTAGACTTGAGTTAAACATAAGGGAAGTGACAAACACCTTTAGAGAAACATGTGAGAGAGCGATTAGCGAGGATTTTTGTTACTAACGTTTACTTGTAGGTCTAAAATATGTCACATGAAAAAAGCGTGAATCAAAGGGAGGTTGATTTCGAACGAAGGGATGAAGCACTCGTGCAAAGCATCCAGCAATTGAGGGCCGTAGTGGAGGAGCTTAGTGGTCGAATGATGGGGAATGGCATGAGGGTTGATGGTGACTGAGAGCTACCTCGAGGAAGGCCACAACATCAGCGAGACGCCTCTAGAACATGACATAGATGGCAACGTCATTATGATGATGATGAGGCTGATATGGAGGATGATCAAGATGCTTGATTTGGAAGGTGGAATGGAGGCTGAGGGTTTAAAACCGAGAAGATGATCAGCTTGGTAATATCAAGATGAAAATTCCTTCCTTCCAAGGGAATAATGATCCTGATGCGTATCTAGAGTGGGAGAAACGCATGGAGATGGTATTTGATTTCCAACGATACTTTGAGCTCAAAAAGGTAAAAATTGCAGCTGTTGAATTTACTAATTATGCTATAATTTGGTGGGATCAACTTGTGACTAGTAGGAGGGGCAATGGTGAAAGACTGATAGAGATGTGGGATGAGATGAAAGTGGTGATGAGGAGGCATTTTGTACCAAGTCATTACCATTGAAATTTGTTTCAAAAGTTACAAAATCTCACACAAGGCAATAAGAGTGTGGAAGAGTATCACAAGGAGATGGAGATTGTCATGATCCGTGCTAATATGGTGGATGATCGTGAGGCCATAATATCAAGATTTTTTAGTTGTTTGAGCCAAGACATAGCAAGGGTTGTGGAGCTACAAAACTATGTTGAATTGGAAGAATTGGTTGACAAAGCCATCAAAGTTGAGCAGCAATTGAAGTTGGACTGAAATCACAAGAGTGGAGGAGGTTCAAATCAGAATGGAGATCCAATTGGAAGAAAGATGAGAAGCCAAATTGGAGAGGAAACAACACCAAAATCGAAACCTCAAAGGAGAAGAAGAGTGACGGTAAAGTTGGGACGAATATGGTTTTGGGTAAAACTAAAAACCCTAACACTAGAACTCGTGAGATTAAATGTTTTAAGTGTTTGGACATGGGTCATATGGCGAATCAATGCCCTAATAGAAGGGTATGAGCATGATTAAACATGGTGTTATTGAGTCGGAAAGTGAAAGGGAAGAAGATGATGATGAGATGCCACCATTGGAGGATTGTAGTGATGGAGAAGTAGCTATAAAAGGAGATTTATTGGTGATTAGGCGTTCTCTTAGTATGCAAGTAAAGAATGAGGAGCATCATCAACGAAGAGATAACTTGTTTCATACAAGATATGCGGTGAATGCTAAGATCTATAGTTAGATAAGTTGTATTATGGTGGATAAGTTGGGTTTGAAGACGACAAAGCACCCTAAGCCTTATAGACTTTAATGGTTAAATGATAGTGGTGAGGTGAAAGTGTTGAAGCAAATTCGAATCCCATTTGAGATAGGGAGATACAAAGATGAGGTAGAGTGTGATGTTGTACCTATGCAAGTGAGTCATATCTTACTTGAAAGACCATAGTAGTATGATCGAAAGGTACATCATGATGGGTATACTAATTGTTATTCATTTGTGATGAATCAAAAGACTTATACCTTGATACCAATAACATATAGTGAGGTATATCAAGATCAGTTAAAGTTATAATGAGAAGTCGAGAGAGAGACAAGGTGAGAAATCCGAGGGCTTGCATGGTGTGTCTGAGACACAAGGAAAAGGAGAGGCCAAGAGGAGGATTGTAGTAAAAACCGATCGAAAAGAAGAGAGGAAAAAAAAAAAGGCAAAATAATTTTTACGCAAAATCGAGTGAGGTGAGGAGAGCTTTAATTCTAGACCGACCGATGCTTGTACTTTTGTGCAATGAGGTTTTGTTTTCTACTAATGATCTCGACCAAAGTTTGCCTAGTCCTATTGTGACATCCTGATTTTTCAATTATGTTTTCAATTGAATGAGTCGGGCTTTTCATTGATGCGCCTATAGTTATTTTCTCTGAGTTGGCTACCCATGAGATAACTAGCCTATCGGGTGAAGCTGTTAAGGAATCTAAGCGTGACAGACTTGAGAATTTGATTAGGAATCAACTGCTCGACCGTGCTAATCTGCAAGGGTCATTATGGCACAGACCGATTAGAGACCGAAGATAGGTCGATTTGACAAAGGTATGTGATTAAGTGTGGGTGATTTCATTTAATTGCACAATTATTGTCGATCGGCACTAGACTGATTTCTCTGTCGTTTTGGTACCTTGTGTCTGTATTTGAAACCTCAAGATTTTTGTGACAACCGAGAGTCACTAATGTGTCATGCCATGATCCTCCGATCACATGCCCATCCCTCAATGGTCGATTAAATTTGCAACGTCCCAGGATGCGTCGCCGACCCATTCAATTTTTATGCACATGCGGAAGTGTATAAACTAATCCCTTGATAGAAATATACATGAGATAGAAAAGCGGGACAACAAATTTCAAATAAACACATTATTAAAAACCATGATCTGGTTCACAAACATAAGCCAACTCTAGGGTCTAAGTACATGAAGTTTATCTTCAAAAAAACTTCTGAGCCTTCCATGCTCCTGACCCTTCCGCCTTAAGCTCTGAGGTTCTTCACCTTAAGGACCTGAAAATGTTATCCCACAACGAAATGAGATGACATCTTAGCGAGTTCACCCCCTAAGTCCTGACTAGGAAGGAAATACGTCCCAAGGGCTACAAAAACACAAGCACAAGTCAAAGGACTTACCTTTGCCTCGGTTCCTTCCTGCAAGTTAGTACAATTCACAATTCATCGAATCACATCAACAAATCAAATCATCACAATAGATTGAGTCATCCATCAATCGACCCAGTCGATTCCATGTCATCAAGACCATCTCCCGGTCAATCCATTCAATACTATCTATAAAGTCCGATCATATTAAGGACTGCTAACTCTAAGCTGAAAATAGATAGTATAGCTCGTACTAAGTTGATAAATAGTATTCTGCTCTTACTAAGCTGATATATCAAAACTCTCAGGCTGATATAGTATACTAACAATGCTCACCAAAAGCTGCCAAGGTGTACTGCTCTCGCTAAGCTGATCTATTTAAGCCCATAGGCTGATATAGTACACCGGTATATTACTCTTACTGAGCTAACATATCAAGCTATCGAGCTGATATAGCATACCCATGATGCTCACTCTAAGTTGATAAAGTATAATGCTCGTGCTAATCCTTGACATATCAAAGCTCATAGGTTAATATAGTATACTGTTCTCACCATCTAAGAATGCCACCATTTTTATCATTCTTGATAAAAATAATCGTGTGTAGGTACATGGTCGGCCTTAGCCAAAATATCATATTTTCCTTTTCATAAATCCCATCATTTAATATGGTCCACCAAAATATCTTTGTCGTTGTAAATTAATGATCGGTTATTTTCTGATTAAATATTGAAAATAATAATTTTTGCGATAATTACCCCAAAATTACAATCAACACTCAAATTGCACAAAATAGCAATCAATTAAATAAATCAATCATACCATTGCAATCAGCATAAAATTCCAGTCATCGCCTATTCCAGTCTAATTTCTGAAAAATAATAATTAATTAAATAATTACGAAAATTAATTATTAAACACCAAAAAATTGCAACTTAGGCCGAAAAAGCCTAATTAAATACCGATTCGGGTTCGGAAAATTCCTGAACCTTACTAGATAAATACTACAGCTTATCTAGTTGCTAATTACACTACTCTAACCACCTAACATGCATTAACGATCAACTAATTTACTAATTCGTTCTAACTAAGCACCTAATCCAAGCTTAACTTAATCTAATGAACCATTAAGTGTCATTAGCTCCCTAAGCAAGGATTAGTGAGTAAACTCACTTGATTAACAATCTGATTGAACCACAACGACGGCGAGGAGGAGACGGGCAAAAAACTCCAAAGCGGCAGCACCAAGCGGGGTCGGGATGGGCTTGAAAACGAACTCGCAAAGCTCACAATTGAGCCAAGTGGGCTGCTTCGCTTTTGCCCTTTACTAGTTCAGGAGTTGTTGGCTAGACACGGTTCTGTGGTTGGACTGAGACACGAAGCTAGCGGCTGAAACTCGAAGAGACGTAGGCCATTGTGCTCATGGACGTTGGATGGGCTGAGCTGTTGGGCTTACTACTTGGACGGAGATGGGCGTTTGGACGTTGCTACTAGATTGCGAAGATGGGCTTACACAGGTGGATGAAGGAGTAGCAAGGAAATGGGACCATCGAAGCAGCAAGCTTCGGTGAAAGAGAAGCCTGCGTGAAGAAGAACAAAGGGAGGAGAGACCGAGGGGATTCGGTGGGGCAACGAACATGCAGGGGAAATAAAAAAAA
The DNA here is from genome assembly GCA_017140255.1 of Eucalyptus paniculata subsp. matutina. NCBI lineage: Eukaryota > Viridiplantae > Streptophyta > Magnoliopsida > Myrtales > Myrtaceae > Eucalyptus > Eucalyptus paniculata. The sequence continues at coordinate 166,769 of CM029438.1, read as the reverse complement.
TGAAAGAGGAATGGCCAGGGTAAGTAGATAAGGGAGCAGGGGGTTTGTCGGCTAAGAGGGGGAAAACGTGCGAAAAGAAAAAGAGAGAGAGAGAGAGAGAGAGACCGAAGGGGAAGCCAGCTGGTGTCCAAAAGTCAAAGAAGTTTAAAAGCAAAATGAAGACTGCAATAAAGGGGGAGGTCGAATGGAGGGGGCACGCGAGATGGAGGGAGGGAGACGTGGGCGTGAGGGAGGTTGTGGATGGAGTTTTTGAAGTCAACAAAAACATCTTGAACAAGGTTTTATTCATCCGTATCTTCAACTCAACTTCAAGCAACATTAACAATTGGGCATCCAACGGCCAATTTCTTCACCAATTTGCACAATTTGAAGTCCAATTGAAGATCAAAATAAGACAACCCCTCTAGCCTACGAATTTTGCTCAATTGGACTTCAATCTCATTCAATTTGGTCCCCAAAAATCTCCATGCTAAAATACTTGATCCTCACTTGCTTTCTTGCATCATAATTTCCCCCAAATAACAAGTCTTGGCTAGTGAAAATGGCCATTTCCCTCAAGTTTGAATTCTATTTCCTTTTTCCCGAAATCTGATTTCATAACAAATCTCTCCGATTGATATCCAATTTTGTTGAAGACAAAGCCCACACAATTTCCTTTAACCAAGTAGCTCACACAGGAGGCCAAAATCCCTTCAAATTGGCCTATCCAAATTTATGTTCGTTTTCCGAATCATCCGAATCGATTTTTCGTAAAATGCCAAACTAACTGAAAATTCCTCGAAAGGTGAGTCGATGTTCCTAAAATAACTCATGGCATGACAAAACTTTCAATTTATGAAATCGGTTTCAAATTTACAGTTAATTTTAACCGGAAGCGATTTTAGCATGACCTAATCTACCAGGTAGCTTTTAAGAATTTAATGGTGCAATTGACTCGTGGTCGATTTTCTTCGAGCTACACGTACCTCTTCAATACATTGACGGCTCTTGGTTGTCATGAAAATCTCAATGTTTCAAATATGGACATAGGGCACCAAAACGATAGAAAAATTAGTCTAGTGCCGATTGATAAGAATTTTGCATTTTGGTGGAATCACTCACGTTTAGCCACACATCTCAGTAGAACCAACCTATCTCCGATCTCTGATTGATTTTTAATTATTCCATAATGACCCTTGTAGGCTAGTATGGTTGAGCAGTCAATTCTTGATCAAATTCTCAAGTCTATTGCGTTTATATTCCTTAATGGTTTCACACGATAGGCGGTTATCTTGTGAGTGGCCATTTCGAGAAAAAAGCACTATAGGCGCATCGATGAAAAGCCAAACTTATCCAATCAAAATCAGAACCTGAAAATCAGGATGTCACACAATGTGTCAAAGATGTACTTTGTGGCTTGAAAATAATAAACCACGGGTCAATTGCACGAAAAGTTCCTAAAAGCTACCCGGTAGGTTAGAATGTGCTAAAATCGGGCCAAATTGAAATTAACCGCGAAATTGAACCCAATTTCAGAAATTAGAAGTTCTGTCATGTCACAAGTCATTTTTGGCACGTCGACTCATCCTCCAAAGATTTTTTCTACAAATCGAGATTTTGGGCAAAAAATCCAAAGTAAGGGTATTTTGGATCGGGAAATTTGTAGGCTTGTTTTCGGTCACGTTTTTGTGATTTAAGTTGGACTAATTGATGAGGAAAAAGGTTGATTGGGATGATGGCACCTTGGTTGGATTTATGGACATCAAATTGGATCCAATTGAGGAGAATTGAAGGGGATTTGAATGGATTTGATGAAAAAATGTGCAAAATTCGTAGGCCATGGGAGTAGGAACATTTGGACCACTTGGGTGGTGTGTTAAAGAAGCTTTGAGAGAGAGAGAGAAAGCTGCTATGGATGGCTAAGCAAGTAGTGGGGCAACCACTCAAGTGTTTGGCCAAGTGTTGGAAGACTAGGAGGCCATTTGGGGTCCCCTCACTTCAGCAGCCCTTCGTCCTCCTTGAAGCTTGGCTTTCTCCATTGTTGAGGGTGCTTGGAAGCTTGAGAGAACCAGAGAAATCAAGTAGCTCCTTCCCCTTCACCGTTGCACGCTCGCCGAATCGCTTGGAGCCCTGCTCACCTACACTATTTCGCTATTTCAACCGTTTTCTCTCCATTTCGACCCTACCTCCACCCATCCTAACCACCAGCAAGTCCCCTTTGACCCCTAGGTGCCGCCGATTGCTAGCCACCTGCTCGCCGAAACTCCGATCAGCCCTTCCTCGTTGTTTCAGCGGCTAGTTCTCTCTCTTGATCCAACAAGCAGAAGCCAAGAAACCAGCAAGGCTTTGAGACTTCAAGGCCCGCTTTCAAGCCTTTCTTAGCCTTGGTTGGTGTCGCCGCTAGAAGGTTTATCGCCTGCCTTGGCATTGCCGTCGCCGTGGACTCACCAGAACGCTAAACCGGTGAGTTTACTCACTAAACTTTGTTTAGGGAGTTAATGATGCTTAAGGGTGTTTAGATTATGTTAATCATATTTAGGTGGTTAGATTAGTTTGGTTAAATGTTAATTAGATTATGTGCATGATTAGTTTAATGGATGGATTAGTTAGTCTAATTATGCAATTAGGTTAGTACAAGCATGATTAGACGTTTAATTAATTATTCTATTTATTTAATTATTTATTTAAATGAAATATTATTTAATTAAATTATTTTTAATTTAATTTAATTTAATTTTCGGTAATTAATATTTTCCAGAAATTATACCGGGAGAGCCGCTCATTAGTATTTTGTATTGATCGCAGTGATGTGTTTAGTTTCTATAATTGGATGTTGTTTTGTGGAATTGAGTGATGGTTGTGAAACATAGGTATTTTAATCAAAAAATACTGGGTGTCGGGTGTTGACACCGAAAGTGATTTTTAAGTACCACATCAGCTTAGGTGAGCATTAATCAACTTTTATGAGCAATAAAATATATGTATAAGCTTTGGTGAGCTATAATATACATATATCAACTTTGGCGAGCTACTATCTATCTATATCGGCTTTTGTGAGCTACTGTCTGTCTATATTTCAACTTGCGTGAGCGATTATCGTATCGATTAAACGATTGATAGATAGTATTGATTGGATGGAATTGAATGATTGAATATGAACCGTATCGAGGTGCATAACAGAACGGCGAGGTAAGTCCTACGTATTGTGTGGCTAGGCCACCCTTTGGTGTATTTCCTTCCTAGTCGGAGTTTAGGGGATGAACTTGCTGAGACATCGTGTCACCCCGTCGTGGGCTTAAAATTTTCAGGTCCTTAGATGGCAGTTCCACCAGAACGTTTTGGTTGACCGATGAGGGTTACAGAGTAGGTTTTTAACTACCGTGATCCCGAAAGTCACTGGGTCTACGAACTTGTAATGACCACCGTTTGGGTTGAAAAGGGTCTACCTCATAGGGTACCTCATCAATTCAGAGTGTGGCTTCACTTCGGACCCAATGAATTTAGGGTGGGTCCCCTCAAGGGTTTTGATATTCCTGCTGAAATAGTAGATGCCATTCTAGGTGAGAGTGCAGCTGACCCTCCCAATGGTGTGGTGGAGAACCTGATGCCCCCAAAGCCTGTGGAGTCCAAAGGATCGGTGAACGTGTCTAACTAATGGTCATAGGACAGTTCCCTTTTTGTTGAACCGATCTTTTGAAAACTGACTTTTGTATATAAACCTGTGTGTTTATAAAAGGCCTATTTTGGTTGTGAATTGTTGCTTACTTTCCTATCCCAAGTTTTTGTTGTTAGGGGATTTGTTTCGTTTCCGCATGCGTAATAAAATGAATGGGTCGGCGAAGCGTGTTGGGACATCGCATATTTATCGACCACCAAGGGATGGGCACGCACTTGAGGATCGAGCGTGACATCCCCACCCGGAGTGATATCAAAGCTGGTAGATAGTTGGAGTGATAAGGTGTGATATGTTCTTGGGATAGTTAGTAGGAATGATCTTTATTTCATGCTAGTGCATCTGAGTGGTAGCTGCTTGATAGCTTGTGTGGTGTAGATCACTCAAATTCCAATCTAGTATTGGAATTGGAAAATAGATGTCTATAAAAAGCCTATATCATGAGTGATCAGGAGTAGATGACTCCTAGGAAGAGGACCATGGGTCTAGTTACTCGGGGTAGTACGCAGGCCAGGGTCGGTACCCGAGGTGGTCATGGTAGAGCGCAGGCTTAGGCCAGCGCTAGTAGAGTTGCACCACCGCTGGTTGGTGCTTGGGTAGTAGCCCCTGGTGATCCTAGGATCGAAGGGATCATGTAGGCGCTAGAGACGATGGGAAATTGGATGGAGCAGCTGGCCTAGAATCAAGCTGCTAGTGCCGTCGCTTCAGCCGTCGCTACCACAATTGCTACTAATGCTGCCAATGCCACTGCTTATGTTGTTGCTGCTATCACTGCTGCTGCCGCAGTTGCCACCGCACCTGTCGTTGCACCTGCTGAGGTTCCACCAAGGAACGTGGTCGCTAGGAGACCGATGCATAAGCTGGTGGAACATGTCACGCCTCGATCCTCGGGCACGCACCAATTCATCACCTTGGTCGATTAATAGCAATGTCCCAGGATGCATCACCGACCTTTTCATTTTAATACGCATACAGAAGCATATAATAATAATAATAATCTCTAGATAATAAAACAATGGGATAGCAAAGTAGGATTAAATTCCGAACTTTCGAAACAACCACACTTATATACATTGCAAACCAATGCACATATATATAAAGCGGACTATTAAGTTAGATTCAACTCAAACAAATTCAAAATCAAGGTCTGCAAACAGGGGTGGGGATTTCACACACTACGGGTCCTCGTCCTCCTCCTCATTATCCTTCACACTCCAACTGGAGCCTCCAGCAGACTGCATCGGACTTCCAAGATCTTTAAAATCTAGATCTACTGCATTTACAACCGAGCCCCAAGGGGGATCTGCGGTGCTTTTTCCAAAGGCGGCCTCCAGAACGCACAGAGGTATCTCAGACTTCGGTAGGGGACGCTCTCTCTGGCCATCTTGAGCCTGGTGGTACCATGATCTATATCGATGGGGCACCTTATGGGCGAGACCTGCATTAACCCAAACTATAGAACTCACCAGCTCATAGGTCTAGCCCTTAGGGCACCCATGTAACGGAAAGTAAGAAATCTGCTCTGTGATCTTCTTAGGCCGTCCTAAAAACTAAGGTGCGGCCATCTAAGGACCTAAAATGGTTATATAATAACCAATGAAACAACGTCGTAGCGAGTTCTACCCCCTAAGACCTGATTAGGAAGCTAATACACTCTAAAGGCTGCCTAAGTACAACACGAGTTAGAGGGCTTACATTGGCCTCAGTTCCTTCCTGCAAGTCAGTATATATATCAAATATACACAATCACATCACATCACATCAATCATATCGAACTATCGATCAATCGACTTAGTCGATTACATGTCACCACGACCTTTCCCTAGTAAGTACATTCAATATCATCTATTCTCCAAAATGGTATATCTATTCATCGAGCCCACGTGCATTCTCCAAGATGGTATATCTAGTCATCGAGCCCATGTGCATTCTCCAAGATGGTATATCTAGTCATCAAGCCCACGTGCATTCTCCGGTTAATGTACTTAGTCACCGAGCCCGTGCATTCTCCAAGATGACTGTCTAATCACGAGCCCACGTGCATTCTCTAGGTTGACATACTTAGTCACCGAGCCCATGTGCTTTCTCCAAGGTGATATATCGAATCGCTAAGCCAACAAAATATGACATTTTTCTCTGAAATGACATCCTTAGCCATCGAGCTGACATAGTATGGCATTTTTTCTCACATTCTATCATACACATTAAAATAGCTGTGTGTGGGTACACGATTGGCCTTAGCCAAAATATAACAATTTCACTTTTCATAAGTCCCACCATTTTCAATAGCCAAAAGCATACTTTTGGCGCTGTAAACCGATGCTCGGTTAATTTCCAATCAATTTCCAAAATTGATTAATTTAGGAATAAAATCCTAAAATCGGAATTAAATCAATTTAGCACGATTTAGCGATCAAATAAATAAATGGACTACACCACAATGATCGCATAAAATTTCGGTCATCGGCTATCCCAGCCCTAATTTCCAGAAAATAAATAAATAATTAAATAATTACGGAAAATTTTAAATAAATACAATAAATCGAATTTAGGCCCGTAATGCCTAATTGGAAGCCGAGATAAGCCCGTAAAATTACCGCGACTCGTTCAATAAATACTAGGACCTATTTCCTTGCTAACTACACTATCTATTTGCCTAACATGCATTAATAAATCTCTAATTTAATTATTATAATCTAATCTATCAACCTAATTGCACTTAATTAAATCTAATCAATCCCTAAGCATCATTAGCATACTAATAAGGGATTAGTAAGAAAAACTCATTTGATTAACAAATGGATCAGATCAAACTGACGAGAATGTCGCGGGGGACGTTTCTCTCCAAAGTGGGCCTAGGCTTCAAGGCTCGAAACCACCTCAAAAAGGGCATAAACCGAGTTGAGATACCCACAAACTTTCTATTATGTTCTTGTTGAAATAGAAGGGAAACAAGCTTGGGTTAAGTGGGGATTGATCGAGGAAGAGCGCAAGGGCCAAGCCGGGCCATGGCGAGGCTTACCGGCGGTGGAACGGCCGAGCTCCGGTTGAACTCCATAAGCTGCTAGACAGAGGCTGGGACGGCGTTAGGTTCGGATGGGGGGTCAGGGTTGCGTGGGTTGGCATGGGTGGTGGCGCACACATGGATGGTGACGGGCCATTGACGGCGAGGCGTGTGACAGCTCTGTTGTCTACAACGATCCTCCTTGGCTGCTGGTGGGGTTTGAACAAGGTGAGAGGAGGGAGATTGAGAGGGTTTTGGCCAGCCAAAGGGGGAGAGGAGAGGATAAGAGGCAAAAGGGAAGAGAGGAGGGAGAGATGAAAGATCTAGGGGACGAAGGGCTCCACCATGGGCCATTTCTTCCAAAGCTTTGTCCCCTCGACCATCCATGGCCAAGTTGTCTTCCTTGGCTCTTGATGAGCTACCAAGGCTCTCTTTGCAACATTGATTTGGTCCAAAATGGCTAAAGGAAGGGGGCATACGAATTTGGACAATCTTGGCTTCAATTGGACTTAATTCCTTCACAATCCAAACCCATTTGGCCTCAACAAATCCCGTTATCAAGTCATTGGTCTAATCAATATTTTTCGTCATCAATAGATCCATCTTACATCCCAATTTCGCGATAAAAAACGGTCTCGATTTTTTTGAACAAAAACAATCTTATGCCGACTTTTTCCTAAAAAGTCTCGGGTTGCAGAAAAATCTTCTGAGACTGAGTCAACGTTCCAAGAATTTATTGTGACATAACAGAATTTTCAATTTCTGAAATCGGACTTAAATTCGCGGTTAATTTCCATTGTGCACGTTTTTAGCGTGACCTAGACTACTGGGTAGTTTTCGAAGATTTTTAGTGCAATTGACTCGTGGTCAATTTTCTTTGAGCCACAATGAACCCACTCAACACATTGACGACTTTCTGTTGTCATGAAAATCTCAACAATTCAGATACGGACACGGGTACCAAAACGATAGAAGAATCAATTTAAGGCCGGTCGACGAGAATTTTCCAATTTAATGATGTCACCCACGATTAGCCACACATCTCAGTTGAATCGACCTATCTCTGATCTCAAATTGATTTTATACTATGTCGTAATGGCCACTAAAGATGAGCACGGTCGAGAAATCAATTATTGGTCGAATTCTCAAGTTTATTGCCTTAAAATTCCTTAATGGCTTCCCAACAATCCATAGTATATCAGGTTTTGGAATAAGAATTTGGCTAGAGATTTATCCAGACTCATCGCGCATGCCTCTTTTTCTACATGTTTGTTCCCTCGCAGCCTCTAAGAATCGCCGAAAACATTCACAATAATTCAAAATTTCGACAAGTTTGATAGTCGGTTTATGCTTGTTTTAACTTGTTATTCTTTTAGACGTGAAAGATAATATGACATACAAAAATAGAGAAACCCATGTCTTGGTGTTAGCTTGGATTGGCCCATGAACCCATATCAAACTCCAAAACATAAGCAACTTCTCCAAGCACTGCAGAGACGCGCCACATTGAACATTCATACTTTATAGTGTGTCCTCAGACTTGGGGGTTGTACATGCCATGTGATGATCAACAAAAGCGACATTTCACACTAGGATCCTGTGAAGCAGCATCCTATATTATTTATTACTGCACGGAGATGTGAGAAATTTATAAGCATGTTCGGTTTCGATAATCAAACAAATTGATCGAGGGATTGATCCACGGTCATGTATTTGATATCGCGGTAGAGCTCCAAAGCTTCCACTCTGAATGGCTCAATCTCGAAGTTAGTTTGGTCTCCTTTCACGAAGATAGAATGGTATAATGCCAAGAATAGGTTGCGTGGAGCCACCGCCTCTGCAATATGATCGGAAAAGCTTTAAATGTCAGAGAGAATAGAGAGGATTTCAGGCACTTAAATCAAATAGAAATGCATCCCTAACCTTGAATGTTCTTCAAAACCCGCTCCTCTGGAACATACACCCTCTCTAGGGTCTTGCCAATCTTTCTCTCCCACAAAGACACGAGCTCATTCATCGAGTAGGTATTGGCAGGAGGTTTGATATACAAAATTTTGTTTAAGGTCCTTGGATCATCCACAGCTTTGATGGTATAGGTGCCGATGTCATCCTCATTGTTAAACACCACTGCATATTGACGAGGAGAGTTTTACAATTTGGCTAATAAATAAATCACAGAGCCATCTATCTTCCTAGGGTTACTTTCGGCTCACTTTGAAGAAGAATGATCTTATCAAACTGATTCATTAGACAACATGCAGACAAATGCATTCATATGTTCTTTTCCCAAACAAATACATAAAGAGAACCTTCATGATCTGCCTGCTAGGTGGTATTATGCCAAGATAAACCACAACAGAATCATATCATATATTAGTCTCTAAAATTGAAGACTAATGGATGTAAGAGCCCCATTATCTCTAGACAAGGACGTTACCCTAAAATTATCAAGCTTCAAGAATCGCCTCTCACTCTGATCACTACTGTAATTAATTCGTTGTTAATGTACAAAAAAAAAATCTTAACTAATTAGAATACGCATTTCAACAAATTGCTTCTTACTTTTTGCATTTCCATCCCCGAAGATGACAACTTTATCTCTAGGGGGAGCTGTAGCCCCGGGCTGTGACAATGTCCGAAGGTGGAAATTTCCAAAAGCGTTAGAAGCCACAAATGTATAAGGGATTCCCTCAGCCTCAACAAGGCGGCAAATCTTGGCCTTGATAGCATATCCAGTTTTGCTGGCTCCACAGCATCGTTCCGATCCGCATCATTTCCAAAATCTGAAGGCAAGAATCTATAAATAGAAAATAATTGATTCAGAAGAGACATTTTTATTAGAAATCAACAAAAAACTAGAAAGCATTCCCCTCATCCAACAAATTTACATGAGTTATGGCAAAAAGACAAACCAAACTTATATGAGACTGAATTTCACTTTTTTCTTCAATATGTAACTCTAACAGAGCAACAATAAAAACAAACTTATATGAGACTATATTTCATTTTTTTTTTTCAATATGTGACTATAACAGAGGAAAAATTAGTGTAAGTGAATCAAGACTAGCAATTAAGGTATTGTTTGGTAACGCTCAGGGAAACTTTCTTTTTGTTTTTTTTTTTTTTTTTGGTTCCTTAGCATAGAAATAGAATAAAAACGCATTTGAAGGATTAAGTAGTTCATGTTTCTCATTATCGATCAAAGAGCAGGGTACATGACTGTAATCCATATTGAGTTTTAAAACCTTTTGACTTTTTCGATGACCTAGAGGAAAAAACATAACCACAGTGAAGCCGGCATTGTCCGGTACTTGAATTTGACATAGTTAGCCTCAAATTTCACCGACGACTTCTACACAAAGTCATGACCATTTAAAAGGAAAGAAGTGAAGTCTACAAATAAAAAGTGAATCCACCCCATTTCATCAAAGCAGAGCCCACAACAAGAACGTGATGCACTCATACTAGAAGAAAATACTTAAGCTAACAACTAACACCAACGTATATCGTCAATCAAATGCTAAACAAAGAATAACAACTCGAAATGAAATTACTAGACACGGCACAACCTTGATATTCCCGGCTGCTTTGATGGCTGCAACAATCCTGTCTTGGTCTTCTAGCTGTGCTATCCCCACAGTAGAGATTACCACATCAACCTGCTTAATCGCACTCAACAGACTCTTTTGATCGTATATGTCTCCCTGAGAATCAAATAACCAAGAACATGGACAAACAATCAATAAAGTCAGCAACCATCAACCGATCTAATTTTGGCCAGTAGGAAGACTATGAAAAAGGAGAAATACGAAATCTAATGCAGATAAGACTTCAATACCTTCACTAGACGAGAAAAACTGTTGTGAGAAATATTATTATTATTTTTTTAAAAAGCCGCTATCCACAGAATTCTTGTCCATGCATTACCTACCAATCTTTTGAAAGGTTACGACAAGGTATTTGCAATGACATCTGAATTACAGATCAGCGACATGTACTTCTGTATAAAAATTCATCTACACAGTACGAAACATATGGAAATTTCCATAAGACTCGTCAAAAAATGTACTTGTTCGTTTCAGCGTGCGAAGCTGAGGAGATTCGTCAATTAATGTGAAAAACGAGAGGAGATTGTTTCTAGTTTCACCAACTTACGAGGCCGAAACATCAGAGAAGAGAAAAAGCACGCTGAATTGTAACGTGACTACATCAACTCGATCTTGTGAAAGATTAAGATGAAAATTGACTTTGCTACTACTGATTAAATGTTGGCTGGGTCCACCTTCATGTGAGGCCCAGCCAGCATTAAATTAAAAAAAGAAAAAACAAAACAAAACAAAACATAAAGAAGGGGAGTGTCGTGCGTGGAGGTGTGCATCTGTCGAAAAAGAAAAGAGAGGAGAGAGAAACAGAAAACTGCAAGCAAGGGAGAAGAGAAGAAATGAAGAGGGCTGCAACTTTGCGGCTTTGATTCGAATGCCAAATGTTGACGGAATTGGCTCAAATTTGAGTATGTTGTTCGTAAGACTGAGGGCTATGAGTTGATTGGTTTCGTTCATTGAGAACCACCCCTGAATTCTCCAGTTGCAGTTAAGGTTTTCTTGCTCACAACTTGTTTGTCTACCTATGTGGTGCGAAAAAGATGATTGTAATGTTGATGTTGAGCCTCTAGTGTGTGACTAGAGAAGAATACTTTGTGTATCCTGCTATTCTTGGTGATTAGTGGATGTTTTTGGGCAGTCCGTGGTTTTCCCCGCATTGGGTTTTCCCCGTTAAATCCTTAATGTCATTATTTGCTTTGTCTACATATTATTTCGGCGTTATATTTGCATATTGTGAGGCAATACATTGCTGGTTGTTGCTGGGGGCTAAGAGATTTTAAGTTGATTTAGTATTGGGGGAGAAATTGATCCTAGATTGCGTTTGGCTGTGGTGAATTGTGTCCCCGATTCTTGTGTATGAAGTTTGAATCATTCATGAAAGAATAAGGATACGGTAAGACAAACTCCGATTCTTGTGTCTTCATGAAAAGATTCTCAGATAATGATTTTCTTATTCTCCTACTTTATGTGGATGATATGTTGATTGTTGGGCACAATGTCAAGAAAATCAAGAGCTTGAAAAATGAGTTGAGTAAAGCTTTTGCAATGAAAGACCTAGGCCTGGCTAAGCAAATCTTAGGCATGAGAATTACTCGTGATAGGAAGAATAAGAAATTGTGGTTATCTGAAGAGAAGTATATTGAGAAGGTGCTTGAAAGATTCAACATGAGCACATGTAAACCGGTAAGTACTCCACTTGCAGGCCATTTCAAGTTAAGTAGTAATGAGTGTCCTTCAAGTGAGAAAGAGAAGGTTGAGATGATGAAAATTCATTATGCATCTGCTGTGGGTAGTTTGATGTACGCTATGGTTTGTACAAGACCCGATATTGCTCATGCAATTGGTGTTGTGAGTAGATTTCTCTCTAATCCATGTAAAGAGCATTGGATCGCTGTTAAATGGATTCTGAGATATCTTAAAGGCACTTCTACACTTTGCTTGTGTTGTGGAAATGTAAAGCCTAAGTTGAGTGGCTACTCGAATGTGGACTATGCCGGTGATGTTGATTCTCGAAAATCCACATCGGGTTTTATAATAATCTTTATAGGGGGAGCTGTTTCATGGCAATCGAGATTGCAAAAATGTACCACTTTGTCTACAACTAAAGCGGAGTATATTGCTATTACCGAAGGAGGTAAAGAACTTTTGTGGATATAAAAATTCGTACAAGAGTTGGGCTTGAAGCAAGAGAAGTTTGTTTTATATTGCGATAGCATGAGTGCCATCCATCTTAGTAAGAATCCGGTGTTTCATTCAAGATCAAAGCATGTTGATGTGAAGTATCATTGGATCTGAGAAAAGCTAGAAGAGAAGCTCTTCCTACTTGAGAAAGTTCATACCGACAACAATAAGTCCGACATGATGACGAAAGCCTTGCCCGTGGTGAAGCTTGACGCTTGTAGAAGAAAAGCGGGCATGACAAACCTTCCCACATGAGGTGGAGGGGAGATTTGTTGGCTGGGTCCACCTTCATGTGAGGCCCAGCCAGCATTAAATATATATAAAAAAAAGAAAACAAAACAAAACAAAAATAAGTGGAGTGTCGTGCGTGGAGGTGTGCATCCGTCGAAAAAGAAAAGAGAGGAGAGAGAAACAGAAAACTGCAAGCAAGGGAGAAGAGAAGAAAGGAAGAGGGCTGCAACTTTGCGGCTTTGATTCAAAGGCCAAATATTGACGGAATTGGCTCAAATTTCAGTATGTTGTTCGTGAGACCGAGGGCTACAAGTTGATGGTTTTGTTTGTCGAGAACCATCCTCAAATTCTCCAGTTACGGTTAAGGTTTTCTTGCTCCCAACTTGTTTGTCTACCTATGTGGTGAGAAAAAGATGATTGTAATGTTGATGTTGAGCCTCTAGTGTGTGACTAGAGAAGAATACTTTGTGTATCATGCTATTCTTGGTGATTAGTGGATGTTTTTGGGCGGTCCGTGGTTTTCCCGCGTTGGGTTTTTCACGTTAAATCTTGGTGTTGTTATTTGCTTTGTCTACTTATTATTTCGGCATTATATTTGCATATTGTGAGGCTATACATTGCTGGTTGTTGGGGATTAAGAGATTTTTAGTTGATTTAGTATCGGGGAGAAATTGATCATGGATTGCGTTTGGCCGTGGTGAATTGTGTCCCCGGGTTCTCCCCAAAATTAAAGACATTTCTCGGAATTCCGAGCTAGATCAAATGGCAAGGGATGCTTCAATTCCTCGAAGTAGCATCGAACGTGGGAAACTAATGGAATCACACGGGAATAACTACTCACTTGGACTAGGTTCACGCCTAAGCTCTTGAAAACTTTGATGATTTCGGCGTTGGCGGGGTTGGAGAGGGTGGACTCCGTCTCGAGAACAAAGGTAGGGTGACTGGACTTCGCACATGCTTTCACGATGAACTTTCCGATGTATCTGGCGCCTCCGATCACCAAGACTCTACTCATTTCTGCCATCTTGGAGGGTTTTTTCACAGCGGGCATGGTGTTTTCTGGTGAACTTGATCGGTCTCTGACGTGACTTTGCTGTATCTGGAGAGAGAGAGAGAAAGATAAAAGGCGGGGTTCTTATCTTCATGATGGGACGGAGTGTCATTGGATGATTCTGGAAGGGTGTAATCGTCTTATCATTGAAATAATTTTTCTTGTTGAGGTTATCCTTTACTAGAAAAAGGGTACATGGAAAGTGGGAAAATAGACGGAAGATAACGATTTTGTTTCATTTAAGTGATTATTTAAATTCTTGAGAAATACAATACTTAACTTAGCAAACAAACAAGAAAATTTAATTTTGATGGTGCTACGAATTTAAGTAATCGCAATACAAGGTTACTATTTTTGTAATTCATAACCTCTATGTGAGAAAAAAGTAGCATTACGAGTGTCCATATATGAAGTGATTAGTATAAAGTTATTAAACCTTTGACATCTATACCAATTCAATTTTTTTTTTTAAAAAGGGTATAGAATGGACAATGAGCTATGTCACACCTCGATCCTTGAATGTGTGCCCATTCCTCAGTGGTCGATTAAATTGTGACATCCCAGAACACGTTGCCGACCCATTTATTTTAATAAATCCCCTGACAACACGAAGATGGGATAAGAAAGCTGGGCCATAATTTTGAAAATCACAACACACTTTTATATACACTGCAAACTAAGTTATATACAACATTAGTTTATGTTCACACGTCTACCAAACATGAAAGAACTACTAGTCCTTTAAGCGTTCGAATCCTCAACCGAAGGCTCTAGGGTCTTTAGCTTCGAGGAACTTGGGTCTACCACTGAACCACCAGGAGAGTCAACTGTACACTTGCCAAAAATGATCTCTAGCACCGAATAAGAATCTCAGATTCCAATAGAAGACGTTCTCTAGGTCCATCTCGCCCGTAACAATACCATGATCTAAATTGATCCGGTACCCTCCGGATAGACCCGCATCATCCTAGACAATGGATCTCATCAGTTCGTAGACCTAGTCTCCTTGGCTCCTAGGAAGGGGAATCTAAGAGATCTGTTCGGTGACCTTCTTTGACTAGCCAAAATGCTCAGGAGGAACAACCATCCAAGGACTTGTAAATGTTAGTCCACAATGGGGTGAGGCGATGTGTCAACAAATTTACCCCCTAAACTTCGACTAGGAAGGAAATACACCTAAAAGCTGTTTATACACACACAAGATAGTGAACTTACCTCGCCACAGTTCCTTCCTGCAAGTCAGTACAGTTCATGATCTCAACCAATCCACTCAATTCAAATCGAACCATCGATCAACTAGTCAATTAGCTCAATTCCAAACCAACATTACTATCTATCAATTAATACCATATATCAATCCTACGATACCATCACCACTCACAACGGTTGCAATATATGGTCATAGTTCACTCAAGCTGATATATATAGCTCGCTCAAGCTGATAAATATATATAGATCATACTCACTCAAGCTGATAAAATGATCTTAGCTCACTCAAGTTTCGCTCAAGTTGATAAAATGATCATAGGTTGATGTATATATAGATCGTGCTCACTCAAGCTGATAAAATGATCTTGGCTTACACAAGCTGATAAATCACCACATTGAAAATATTTGATCAAATAATCGTATGTGGATACGGTTGGCATGTGCCAAATTTTCAATATCTTTCTTTTAGAAATTCCCACTAATTAAAATAGTCCATAAACACATTTTTGGCTGTAAACGATGCCCGGTATTTTCCAAATTAAATATCAAAATTACCTAATTTAGGAATAAATACCAAAAATTATAATTCTCACTCAATTTGCACAATCTAGTATTCAATTAAATAAACCAAGAATACCATTGCAATCGGTATGAAATTCCAATCATCGGCTATCCGGTATAATTTTCAAAAATTAATAAATAAGTAAATAAATACTAAAATTAATTAAATAAATACAAATAAATGCCATGAATAGAGACTTAGGTCGAGAAAAGCCGATTAAATACCGAAACGGGCCCGGAAAAATTCCGAACCTATCTAGATAAATAATACAACCTATCTAGTTGCTAATTAAGTTGATCTAACCACCTAACATGCAATAACGAGTAATTAAATCGCTAATCCGTTCTAACTAACCACCTAAACCATACTTAGCCTAAACTAATCAACCCTTAAGCATCATTAACTCCCTAAGCGGAGTTTACTGAGTAAACTCACTGGTTTTGAAATCCGATGAGTCCACGACAATGGCAAGGCGGAGACGGGCGACAAACTCCGAAGCGGCACATTATGACGCTCGGAAGCGATCCTAAATGGGCCTCGAAGCCCATGGAGGTTTGCTGGTCTCGGCTTCTGTTGTTGGGTTGAAAGGCTGGCTGAGTGACGGGTTGAGCTAGATAGGCCAAGGTGGCTGGCGGGCGGCTGCAACGGGCGATGGCGATGATCAATGGTGGTTGAAAGGCAATGGAGACAGCTCAGGTAGTTGGACAAGAGCTCGACTGGGCCTGAGGAGGCTTAGGGGATAGGCTTAACACACGGGACAATGGGTTGGAGGTGGATGGCCAGACAGCACACGACGGGGGTGTGACATCCCAGATTTTTAGTCATGTTTTCTACTGAATAAATCGGGTATTTCATTGACGTGCCTATAGGGCTATTCTCAAAGCTGATCACTCTCGAGATAACTAGACTATCCAGGGAAGCCATTAAGGAATTTTAATGCAATAGACTTGAGAATTCAACTAAGAATCGGCTGCTTGATTGTGCTCATCGTGAGATCATTACGACACGATATGAACGATTAGAGATCGAGAGATAGGTCGGTTCGGCGAGATGAATGGTTAAACGTGGGTAATCCCACTAAATTGCAAAATTCTCATTGACCGACGCTAGTTTGATTTTACTATCGTTTTGGTACCACTTGTGTTCGTATTTGAATCCTCGAGATTTTCACGACAATCGAGAATCATTATTGTGTCGAGTGGGTTCATTGTGGCTCGAAGAAAATCGATCGCGTGTATTTTGCACTAAAAATCTTTGAAAACTACTCGGTAGTTTAGGTCACGCTAAAAACGTGCCGAATGGAAATTAACCATGAATTTGAATCCGATTTCAGAAATTGAAGATTTTTTCATGTCACAATAAATTCTAAGAACGTCGACTCAGTCTCAAAAGATTTTTCAGAGATTCCGAGATTTTTACGGAAAATTGATTTGGACGTCGCGGAAAATTAATGAAAATTCGGATTGGCTGAATTGAAGAGATTTTCGACTTGAAAACCGAGCTATATGGCGAAGGGATTTGCAGAAATTATGTTGAATTTTTCTACACCAAAATTGGACTTTGAATTTGGGAATTTGTTGAAGAAATTGAAGACTAAAATATGAAATTCGAAGCCTAGGATGAGACGGTGCATTAATTGCATCAAAATTTGGGTAATTGGTGGAAATTATATTGGGAAAGTATTAGGGGACTTGGTATTCAATGGAGGGGATAAATCCATTGACTTTACCCCTTAATCCTATTTTTTTTTCATAAAGCAAAACCAGCTAGGCTCCCGTCCTTGTCTCTCGCTCCCTCTGTCTCTATCTCTTCCTCTCTCCTTCACAACCTTGGTCTTCTGCTTTTGGTTTTAAAATTTTCTTTCCCCTCTTGGACGAGCTGTTCCTGCTCTCCTTTGTTTCCCTCCTTCGGACAGCCCATATTCCGCTGAGTTCCCCAGCTAAAGACGTCCAACACTTGCTGCTCTTTGTTCAACACTCTCTCCACAGAAGCCCTTTCATTTGACTGCATATCCTCACGCCAGCTGCCCCACTTCACCGAAGCAGCACCGCCCCACACTCGGCCCAACTTTCCTTCGTGTCTTCATCCAGTTGCTGGGAGACCAGCATCTCCCCCAAAGCCACGCGTCTTCAATAGCGCAGCAACAACGCCCATGTCGCCCTCCATTTTCCTTCGTGCGTGTCAGTCAACGCTCAGCTTAAGCATCTTTGTTTCGTCCGCGACGCCTGCCCCATCCACGCGTCCACGCCGTCAACGACGCCACCAACATTCATTTCCCTTGCTGCTTCCTTTGTTCGGCCCAGTAGCAACGCATGAAGCCTGGCTTCACCTATTCCTCAGCCCAGCAGTCTTCAAGAGTCCAGCAGCCCAAGTCTTTAGCCATCTCAGCTCCAGTGAGCCCAGAAGCTCCGTGAAGGTCAGTCAAGCAACCCGCAAATTGAAGCCCACGAAATTGCAGCTCCAATTCAGTCTCACGGGCCCAGTGAATTAAGTCCATTCAGCTTATGATTTAAAGCCCAAGTGCGATCAACCTAGAAATTCGGCAAGCCCAAGCCCAAGTCTAAGCCTAGAAATTTATGTGGGCTTGCAAGGCTTTTGGGCCTGGCCTGAGTGTCTGCCGACGCCACCGAAAACTCAGATTTCAGTGACCGTCGTGTCGTCGTCGAGGTGTTCTAGTCTTCGTTTTGCACAAGTGAGTAATCTCACTAATCCTTGATTAGTAGACTAATTATGCTTAAGGGTTGATTACTGTTAATTAAGTATGATTATGTGGTTAGATTAGAGTAGATTAGTGATTATTAATTAATTGTGATGCATATTAGACATTTTGATTGTGGAATTAGCAAGTAATATAGTCTACTATTTATTGAATGTATCTCGGGATTTTCCCGACCCTTATTGGGCTTCAATTAGGCAATACGGGCCTAAATTGGACTTTTAGTAATTAATTATTAATTTTCAAAATGAATTAATGAATTAATTATTTTTCCGAAAATTCAACCGGGATGGCGGTGACCGGAAATTTCACGCTGATCGTTGTGGGGTAGTCCGTTTATTTATTTGAGCTCTATGTTGTGTGGAATTTAATTAATTGTGTAATTTGAGGAATTATTCCTAAATTGATTGGAATTGAATGGAAATTGAGTGATTAACTAGTAGATGGCCGAGTATATTCATTTTAGCTCCAATAATGCGTTGATGGGCTAAAGTAGAGAGAATTGCAAGAATGAAATGGGAATTTTCTTGGCTAAGACCCGATCGGGTATGATGGGTGTGGTTCGGTGATTAAGGATATCATTTTGGCGCGGCGCGCTTTAAGATCGCACGTAGATTGTCGACTTGTGGCAGGCATGGTTCGGTGATGGGGAATATAACTGGCGAAAACGGTGCCTTAAAGAATGCACGTAGATTATCGGTGACCGATGACGGGCGCGTTTCGGTGATTGGGAATATCACTGGCAAAAACGATGCCTTAATGAATGCAAGTAGACTGTCGGTGACCTATGACGTGCGTGGTTCGGTGATTGGGAATATCACTGGTGAAAATGACGCCCGAGAGACTTATAAGTCTCTGTGACTCGATTTACTAGTGAAAGTCATGTCACCTTGGCGAAAACGACACTCGAGAGCATTAATGGAGCTCTATGACTGAGTGTACAATTGGAGGTTATATAGTGGGATGTAAATGACCTAGAAGAGGTCCAACTGACATGTAATCGATTATGTCGATTGATCAATGGTTTGATCTGATGTCATGATTTGATTGATTGCTTGATGCAAGATATGAGACATATGTGTATAACCTTGAATTGTAGGTTGGGACTGATGCCAAGATATGTCTTCTGACTCGTGCTGTGCTGAGGTAACCATGTGGTGTATTGGTTTAGTAATTGAGTCTTAGTGGGGTAGAACTTGTTGAGACGTAATCTCAATGGTTATTGTATAACCATTTTAGGCCCGTAGATGAGCCTGAGGAGGAGGAACTAGAAGAGGACGATGAGCCAGAAAAAGATGAAGAGCTTGAGGGAAACGAGCTTAGTGAAGAAGAGTCAGAAGAGGATAAAGATGATCCTAAGCACGACTCGGATGAGGATTGAGATCTCATCCTCTTTTGTGAACCCCGTATATGTGTGGATAGAGTGAGACTACAAAGTTGTGAATAGTTTTGTGAAGTACTTTAAGTTATGCTCTGTATAAAAGTATGGTTATGGATTTCAATATGAAAACTATGGCCTTACTTTTCTATTTCATTGTTTTTATTGTTTGGGGATTATAACTGCTTCCGCATGTGCTAATAAAAATGAAAAGGATCGGTGATACATAGTTCTAGGATATCGAATTCCAAAATTGACCAAGCAGAAGGATGTGTATGTGCCCGAGGATCGGGGCGTGGCATCCCCTTTTTGTGGTATCAGAGCGAAGTTCAAGATTAAAGTGATAAGGAGCGTTGACCATGGGATAGTTGGTAGGAAATGCCTTTAAATTCATGCTGGTGCATGTCTGTGTTAGCTGGATGCTAGAATTGCTTGTTGTTTGAATTGCTCCATTTCTAATTCGATGTTGAATTGGAGACAGGTTTTAGTTGATTAAAGCTACACCATGAGCGATCAGGAGCCGAGAACTCCTGTTAAGAGGGCTAGTAGGCCTGTGACTCGGTGTAAAACGCTGACTAGGGTCAGTGCCCGAGGAGGCCTTGGTAAAGCGCCAGCTGTGGCTAGCGCTAGTGGTGAAGCACCACCTTACGTTGGTCTTTGGGGGTAGTAGCCCCTGATGATCCCAGGTTCGATGGGATCATTCGTGTATTGTAAGCGATGGGTACAAGATTAGATCAGCAAGCTGCTACAATTGAAGCCACCGCTCAGGCCACCGCTACCACCGCTGTTGCTGCCGTCATTAAGGCCGCCCTTTCCCTTGCACTTGCCATTGCTCCAGCTGCCGTGAATGTTGAAGGTCCACCGAGGATTGTGGTCGCTGCAAGACCAATCTATAAATTGGTAGAGCAATTCCAGAAATTGAATCCACCGTTGTTCACCGGGATAGGAGATCCCGAAGCTGTAGCTTCATGGGTTCAGAAGCTTGAGAAAGCATATGCATTGTTGATGTGCAACAAGGCGAGAAAGTATTCTTGGCAATTTACCAGGCTGAAGGGAGTTGCGAACACTTGGTGGATGACTACCCATGAAACTATCTTCCAAGAAGGCGTCCCGGGAGTGGAATACTTTCCTTGAAGCCTTCAATGACAAGTGCTTCTCGAGATTGCTAGAGAGGCGAAGATGGTAGAATTCCACTTGTCTTCGCGGGGTTCCCAAACTATTGATGAGTATGAGGCAAAGTTTGCTAAACTTTTGCGATATGTCCACGAATTGATAGAAAACCCAGCAAATAAAGTGAGGAGGTTTAAGGATGGGTTTAGACCGGACTTCGGGAGTATACTAGTCTCCCTAGACTTGATGAGCTACAACGACATATATTGGAGAGCCTAGAAAATTAAGAAAGACCATAATGAGAGAGCTGCCTCATGTGGATCAAGGTTTAGCTCCGTGCGGAAGGCAACACGGGTCAGCTCCGTGCGGAAGGCAACACGGGTTAGCTCCGTGCCCCGCCAGGTTAGGAGCATGTTTCAAATGTGGCTAACAGGGTCATATTATAAGGCATTATCCAAGGAAGCGGAGAGGATAACCTCAGTTGCCACCACCACCATCGATGAGATATATTAGAGGGTATGCGCCTTAGAACGTGTCGCAAGGAGGTCAGCTAAGATCACCAGTTTAGGGTACAGCATACGGCATCACGAGAAGACTGATAAAGGAAAAACACCACAAATAGAACACCACTAAGATAACCAAAGAAACAGGAATGGACTGACTAGGCATCGAGCAAAGGATGAATGTTTTTAAGGTGTTTTTATCAGAGTAGCATAGCAGGATTTTGAGTGAAGGTTGTAAAATTTCCGTTGTTGTAATAAAGTGGTAGAAAGATGAATCTCTGACTATAGTTATACTTGACGGGTTTGCCTATGTATAAATTTGATACCATATTTAAAAAGGTTTGGCTTGAAGAGCTTTTATGGTAATGAATTGTTGTTGCAATGCGATACGTTTAATATGTCGACAGAGGAAAATTTCGAATTTATCAGAAGTTGAGGAGGACCCTCCATTTCCCTAATCACATCGCAAGAGACAACCCGTTTGTTAGACGAGGGTTGTCAAGGTTACCTAGCGACTGTCGTGGATACGACGGTTGTGGAGCTGAAAAAAGGAAGACATTCCTAAGTCAGCATTTGGTACTCGTTACTATCACTATGAGTTCACAGTGATGCCATTCGGGTTGACGAATGCTCCAGCTGTCTTCATGGATTTGATGAACGGGGTATTCAAGCAAATTCTGGATCAGTTTGTGATCATGTTCATCAAGGATATTCTAATGTATTCAAGTAGTGCTAATGAGCACGAGAGTCATATGAGTATAGTATTTCAGACCTTGATGATCTATGGATTGGATGCTAAGTTTAGCAAATGTGAGTTGGGTTGACTCATGTCGTGTTCTTAGATCACGTGATTTCAGGCGAAGGAATCTCCGTGGACCCAAGTAAGAATGAAGCAATGATCAACTAGCCAAGACCGATGACGGTGATAGAAATCGAAGTTTTCTGGATTTGGTAGGTTATTACGTTGGTTTGGGAAGGGTTCTCATCTTCAGCGTTGCCCGACAAAACTTTTAAAGAAAGAAGAGGAATTTGTGTGAACGAGACAAGTGCGAGACTTGTTTCCAAGAGCTTAAGGAAAAGCTAACTACTTTTGTGTTTGTCTTGATGATTTCATTTGATCTGATGGATATGAAATCTATAGTGGTGCATCGTTCAGAAGACTAGGTGGCGTGCGTATGCAACATGGTAAGAGTGTTGCATACGCATTCCGCTAGTTGAGACCTCATGAATTGAACTACCCGACGCGTGACTTGGAACTCGCAGCATAAACTTTTCGTACTAAAGACTCGGAGGTGTTAGTCGTGTGGAGAAAGATTCTAGACCTTCATTGATCAACAAAGTCTCTAGTATTTATTCTTTTAGAAGGAATTGAATGTGAGATAGCAATGTGAACTAGAACTTTTGAAGGATTAGGGTGTGATATTTTGTATCACCTTGGGAAGATGAATTAAGTCACATATGTGCTGAGTTAGGAGTCTTTAGTTGCACATATGCTGGTTAAAGAATGGACCTTACTTGAGAAAGTTCGAGGTTCGATTTTCAATTTTGAGATGGGCTACCTTCTAAATCTTATATCCGCTCTCAAAATTGAGCCAGATACTCATATTAGAATTAAGGCACAACTTTGTAAGTCGGGATGACTGTTACAAACTTTCAAGACCCCAAAATAGAAATGGGAGCATATCACGATGGATTTCGTGACTGGACTACCAAGGAGTCAGCGAGGAAATGATTGGATTTGGGTAGTAGTCGATAGACTGACAAAGTTGGCTCACTTCATTGCTGTTCGAAAGGATCTCAGTCTAGATAGGCATGCAGACCTATACGTGCACCAGGTGGTTCGTATGCAAGGAGTGCCAGCTACAATAATCTTAGATCGAGACCTGAGGTTTACCGCAGCTTTTTGGAAGAGCTTAAAGAGTGCTCTAGGGAAAGCTTCAGTACAGTACGACATATCATCCTTAGACGAATGGCCAGTCTGAGAGGACAATTTAGACTCTCGACGACATGCTGAGAGCTTGTGTCTTGGACTTCAAGGGAAGTTGGGAAGATCGGCTTTATTTGATAGAATTTGCCTACAACAACGGTTATTAGCGAGCATTAAGATGGCTCTATTTGAAGTGTTGTATGGCAGAGCGTGCAGAACTCTAGTGTGTTGGGATGAGATCAGAGAAAGAAAGATCACAGGCCTAGAGTTAATTTAGCAGTCGATGATTGCAATTGTTGTAATTAGAATTAGATTATAGACCGCTCAGAGTGTGGCCCCCCCAACAAACGGCCCCCGATCCGTTAGGGTTTTCACAG
The DNA here is from genome assembly GCA_017140255.1 of Eucalyptus paniculata subsp. matutina. Classification (NCBI taxonomy): domain Eukaryota; kingdom Viridiplantae; phylum Streptophyta; class Magnoliopsida; order Myrtales; family Myrtaceae; genus Eucalyptus; species Eucalyptus paniculata. The sequence goes on along the minus strand of CM029438.1, from coordinate 143,266 downwards.
TCTACTTGCCTTTCACTTGTCCTAATAACATGTCACTCTGATACCATTGAATTATAGTGGGTCCATATGTCCTAGGGGTTTATATTATCTTAATCGGTCCCAGTGCAGTTCATATAACGGAAGCATATTCAACATCTCCCTAACACATACTCAAACTAAATAATACAATGCAATGCACACCAGCCACACATTTTTTTTTTTCATATATAAGTTAGAGCCGAACCACTTTTATTTACATAACTTTGATGGACATCACGAGTCGGTACATCAAAAGGCCAAGGCTTTACTAAGCTTGGCTATAACCTAAAAGTACCCGACTCCACATCAGTCATGTACACCAATCCATCATCCAGTGTTGACTATCCAAAAAGTGTCATCCGCTACCAGTCACATGAGCAATCACACCCAGCCCGGTGCATCGGCTAGTGGCAGCGGCTGCATCCCCATCATAACCCCATATCAGCGGACATGCACGGACAGGAACTCCTGGACTACAGGGCCATTAGGTAGACCCATGTCATACATAACTAAAACTTGAACACGGAGGAACACCAGACCACGAGCACCAACATAGGAATGCTCTGAACACTCAACCTCAACGTTGGATGGTAAGCCATAGAAAGTACCATGCGTGACCGGTAACAGAGGTATCTCCTAATTTGAAATGTTAGTCCCCAAAGGGGTTAGTACAACCACTCAGCAGTAAAAGATCCATCAAACAACACAATGCATCATGCAAGACAACCACAATTTCATGTGAAATGCACATTTCATCCATGCAATCATGCATATATTTCCATGAGATTCATTCATTAAGGCAATTTATGTTCCATGCCATATGCACATACATGCGCATGATTCATATGATCCATACATCATGTATATGTCCCCATTAGATCCATTCAATGCCTTCATGATTGCATTCTCAATGTCACATAGTATCAACTCAATTTCATAGGCAAAATATGCATCATGCCATATGCACACACACACGCATGATTCATTTCCCATTTTGATACTGAAAAGGATCTCATTTTTCTCAAGGGATCAATTTTTTTGCATCTTTCGTAACTCTCGCACCCAACTTGGCATCGCGAGACCTTCGTCAAACACCTCCGGGCATCCCGCACCCCAACTGGCGTCACGAGACCATCCGGCACACACCTCCGAGCATCTCGAAACCCCCGAGGCATCCGGCACACACCTCCGAGCATGCCAACACTCCCGGGGCATCGTCGACTCAAGGGTCCGATAGTATCATCAACATCACAATGTATATTCACATATATGTCTCACTTTCAAAATAGCATTTGATGTAATAATGTCAAAGGTTTCAATCAAATTTTGATGTCATATGATATGCTAAATTTCACAACATATGTTGTGTAAGCAACAACTCAAGACATTTCAGCTTACCAAGCAATTTAATTTGTTCTTAAAATAAAACAGTTTCTCGGATAAAACAAAATGCACTTCTTTATTTAAAATTCTGGAAAAATTGGTAAAAAATCTTAATAAATTCTGAAAATTTAACATGTTATAAAAGAGATCTAGGGAAAAAGGTTTCATGAAGAAATCCATGTCAAAAGAACTTTGTACGAGCTGCTATGGTCCATGCATCACAGCCTTAAAATTTCAAACATCACCATTGCACAGTTTTATTCAAAAATTCGGTATAAACCCTAAATCAACTCAAAAATTATGAAATTTTGATATGTTATAGAAAAAACCTAGAGGTAAAATTTTCACGAAGAACGAAGTCATATTCAAAACATATCAAAAATATATAACCACCATAACTCTCCTTAACTCTCGGCAACGATTTCCAGATTTAACAATTTCAAAGAAAAATCGTTTCACCAACCAATACTCATTCGTTTCTTCTAAAATTTTAGTATGTTACTCCCCAAGATGTCATATACCACTTTAATCAAGGATACAAAGTCAAATTTTGGCTAGATAATTTCAGAAAATTCACGGAGTCACCAAAGGTCAAGCTGTTTTTCCATGAAACAGTTTACTAGCTTAAAGAACTACTCCTATGCCTTCGAATTCCAGCATCCACCAACATAACTCAAGCATCTCCAAAGTATATTACACTTCACACACAACCACAGCAAGCAAAGTGTAGATCAATGGACTATCACTTGCCTTAACTTCATGAAATCACAGCAAGCAAAATTAGCGACTTGGGGCTTCAGGCGCGGCTCGATTGACGGCGGAGCTAGGCGGCATTGGTGAAGGAAGCAGGCGCATGCATGGCGGGGCTAGTCTCCTTCTCCCCTCATCGAAGTACCCTCACGAACTCTCCCTCTCTCTCTCGGCTTTCTCTCTTTCTCTCTCGAATTCTCTCTCTCACGAACACTCCCTCGCTCACTACGCCCCTTCTCCTTTCTTTTTTCTTTCATGATTAGCTAGTAATCATTAGCTTTGCATGCAAGAGACACTTGTACAATCCCTCTCGCCACTTGTCATTCTTCATGCAAAGATGATGGGCCTCAATAGGCCGGGCTTGGTCGACTGAATGGGGGAATGGTGGGCTACTGCTTTGGGCTGGTTCGGCCTTAAGTGTCCAGCCCACACTTGCTCATAACAATCCACCTTAATCCCCACTTATAATTACTTAATTTCAAATATTCACATGGCCATAAATTTTTTTGCAATATTAATAGATAGAAATTAGACTTATAGAGTACACGGTCAAGAATAAAAAAAATTCTTTA